>JAOTQQ010000012.1:32111990-32338862 GCA_026546715.1 Gallinago undulata | reverse complement strand
AAGAAAAAGAAAAAGAAAAAGAAAAAGAAAAAGAAAAAGAAAAAGAAAAAGAAAAAGAAGAAAAAGAAAAAGAAAAAAAAAAGGAACAGAACTGCCATTTGCCGACGTTGTCATTCCTTGCTGGCCTGTAAATAAACAGCATCTGTTTGTCACCACGGAAACAACTTCTGTGGCCCAAAGTATGCAAAGGAGAGGTATTTGAGAAACTCAACAGTCTGAGGAATTAAGCAAGGATCTAACCTAGCATTTTATGTTGTGTCTCTCCTGTAAGTAGTGGCACTTTGATACTTTTTTCTCTCTAACATACACACATACTTATTTTAGAAAGGGCAGAACATATCTTAGAGACTAAGCTTAAACATTTGCTTAACACACTGCTACTACTGTGCCCAGTAGGTCACTGTGATTAGCTCACTTTCTCCCTCTCTCCTGCCAGGGGCAGATTTGTAAACAACGACCTCATTTGTACATCTAAAAGTCACTTGTTTCTGCAGGAACAATACATACGTTCTTCTCATTTTATGCATCAAAGTTAGAAAGACATTGCCATGAGCAACATAAATGGCATATTGATCTACATCTACAAAGTTCTTCTGCCCATGTTGCGTAGGCACTCACCTGCAGATGGGACAAGCATGTCCTGTCCTTCCTGGAGGACTGCAGTGCCACTTTGTCTGCTCAGAGACAGATGTCCTCTGAGGTGGCACCATACTGGCACCGCTAATCCTCATAGAGACATGGTTTTCGTTTATACAATATGTAAGTTACTTAGTACCTGGACACCTCCTTTCACACTTCCCCTATAGCAGCTGCAGCTTGATGAGGGTGAAAAAAGTCTCTTCTCCTGGAGTCTTTTATCATAAGGGTTATACAAAACTGCACACATTGGAAGAACACTAAGGTGCATGTGAAAAGACGTTCTTGTTTCTACGTATCTAAAGAGCTATAGACTTGGGAAGACATATCCTCCTGGGACAAAGGAAACCAGGAGAAAAAACATTTGTATTTATGAGTACCTCTAGATACAGCAACTTGTTATCTGTCAGCTCTCCTAGCCATGTGCTAGGTACTGCCTCACAAGAAGCTGGCATCCCACCAAAGACCATGGCCTTCACAAAACATCCCTGTAAGCGGTACCTTGTACGTTTAATTTGGAAGCATTTGTGTCCCCCTGTAAAGGAGAGAGCCCTGCTCAGGACTTTGGTAGTCAACAAGCAGGTTGATTGCAAGTAGCATTCACATTTCTACCTACAGTCCAACTCCAGGAGTCAATGGAGGTGTACAGGCTGTACAGGTATGAACAGAAAGTAGGAACCCAGCTTTAAAATTAAAGTGGGGAGCAAAGAGGGATTTGACATATAGAGAGGGTACTTGAGACCTAGAAGGAGATTACGGTGGGATCACTCCATGAAAACACAGTGATTAGGTTTCAAACACAGGCAGAGAAGAGGTTAACAACTGGAAAAGGAGTGACATTAAAATCAGCTGCATCATCTGGGAAATATCTTATTGTATGCAATAGGAAAGATATCCAGCAATTACATTCAAAATTATGTTTTGTGTTTGATTTATTCATGATTTTTATTTACAGTCTTATGCCTGACTCAAAGTTTGCTTTAACTCTCAAGAAAGGTGCATTTAAGACTTCTTGTGTTCAAAATTTTAATCCTAAAGAGGCGTCCAAATCAAGCTCTTTGCCTAGCACAAGTGGGAAGGAGAAAACATGTACTATCTTCTGTCAGCTTCTTTTGTATTAATGAAATCTCTCAAATGCTTTTGCCCATTCTTGTGTTTCCCAATGGAAAAAGTAGAGGTTTGTATATCTTGTGCACAGAAACCAATACTTCAACTGAATGTGCCCAAAAACATTCTGATGCAGACCAGAACCGTGATTCTTTCTTTCCCTCTCATCTCCCTGACGTCATACTCTCTCCATTAATGCATCTCTTTATCTTCTTTCCACAGATGGACACCTCTAACCTGCTTTTATTTCTGTCACGTTGCTCTTCCTCTCTTTCTTTAGCAGTATAATTTCTTCTCATGTAAAGTGACTTTTGCCTTTTCACTCACCCTCTTCCTTCTAGACTTGAGACTCTGCTCATACCAATCTACAACTGTGTAACTATCCACCACTTTTAGTTAAGTAGTCTTGATCTATTCAACGTGAGAAAATAATTTGTCTACACCAATTTATCCATTACAAAAGCATTACCATTGCTTTTCTTCTCATGCCCTTAACACATCTGATAGTATATGACCTAGTAATGCCTTTCCAACCCTTTACAATTATTTTTTTTTCCAAAATACCATTGGTGAACAAAAGTTCCCCTTCTGATATATATTTTTAACATAGTTCCCTATATCCTTTCTTTATTTAGGAAAAAGTGCATAAATCAAAATAAATAATGGGATCACAGGGCATTAGCAATGGAAAAAAATAGAAAAGAAACAAAGGTGTAGGGTGGTTTAATTTTGCATTTCCTATCACTTTGGGTTAAAAACCCTTTTGATTTGTAAAAAAATCCAGTTCCCTCCTACAGGTTACAAATAGAAAAATGGTGCGCTTTTTTCCATATAATTTCTTGCTGATCTGTGCACACCTGGAAAGCCAGAGGTAGTACTGCTGAGATGCAGCTATGCTGGCTGACCTTTGGCAAAAATCTGGTGCAGCTTTTGCTTTCACTGTACTCAATTTCCCAAAGTACTCTTGGCCTCTCACTTTCAGCAACATTAAAATTCATTGAGTTTAACTATTTTTTTTTATTAAAAAAGGAA
Organism: Gallinago undulata; assembly: GCA_026546715.1. Classification (NCBI taxonomy): domain Eukaryota; kingdom Metazoa; phylum Chordata; class Aves; order Charadriiformes; family Scolopacidae; genus Gallinago; species Gallinago undulata. The sequence continues at coordinate 32,336,087 of JAOTQQ010000012.1, read as the reverse complement.
AAATGGCACACTTTTTTAGCCTGTGATTAGGAAGTATTCGTTTATTTATAGACCCATTTGTTGCTCAAAAGCATTTCTTTTACATAATTGCTTCCTCAGACTGTTTGCTTATGTCGATCAGAAAACGTATTTTGGAAGATTAGGTCATTTGTACTTGTGCAAATCTGAGCAATAATTCAAATAAAGCAAGGTCAGTTTAAATGAATACCATATCTAGCACAGGGATAAACCTATTAAATTAACATTACAGAACGTAAGACCCTGCTGATCAGGTACTTACAGTGGAAAATGTCAAATGAAGATACTTTCTATTTACTAATTTATGTCGATGCCACAAAGATGAGATGAAATTCTCTTTAAAGTTGAAAGGTGGTTAGTACATACCAGAAGGTCAAATAAGAATTGATTTCCAGTTGGCAGTAAGTTAAGGCTACTTCTATCAGTCATTGTAAATAGCTAATAGTGGCATGGGTTTTTTTTTAAAAAAAAAAGCAAGACCAAAAACCCAAGAGTGGTAAACAAGGCAGCCAACTGACCAAAGGAGCTGGGTTGATCTCACTGCTATATTTTAAGAATATGAAACAGAGCAATTACATTTGTAGCATCTACTATTTGGGTTTTGAAAGAATGTGATAATTCTGTCTGTAATATTGGAGTTCCAATCATTCATGGGCAAAAGCATTATTTTAGATATGTATTTATGTGTATGTAGGATTGCATATGCATGTAGAAAAAAACTGTGTCCAGTGCATGGGTGGAGGGCCCCTGTTGGGACCACAGCCACAAGACATAAAATTCCTGTCCTGATAGCAACCATGTTGTCTAAAAATTGACTTGACCCATTTTTGATCCTCTTTCCCACAATCTCAATGCTTGGAAAACACTTTGTGATGTTTTGCGCTGCAGGCTGGCCTTTGGCCGATGCCCTGTGTCCAGCAGCCTGGTGAGCCCACTCACAATGCAGACATTGGACCACCCTGGCACGTGCTGGATGTGGTTTGTCCATGGCACGGTACCACTCCCCATTCTGATGGGCTGGAGATGTAACCCTCTGAATTCATCACGCGTTCATTTGCTCTGTGATGCTACGTTTGTCTTCTACACAAACAATCTCTCTTGACCTCCCAAGATATTGCAGCCTCATTTTTTGCCCTATTAGAACCTCCTGTTAGTCAGGAGACAGCAGCAGTCCCAATGCTGAAATGATGCATCCACAGAGAGGCTGTGTGGTTTTTCTATACTTGGTTCATCAAGAAGGGATAAGTCATAATTTGTAAACAAAATTGAGTTTAAATAAATTTTCGTGATGCATTCTGCTTCAAGTATCCCCTAAAATGTATCACTTAATGCTAGCATTAGAAGAAAATGCTATTAAGAGGGCATGAGGTAAACTCATTTAGTTGCTCAAATTGTATAACACAATGAATTAATATGGTAATGTATCTTCAGAGACCAGAAGTAGATAATAGAGGTGAGCAGAGGTTTTCTAGCTTGGTTTCAGAAAGGCAAAAGTAATTTATCATTCTGTTGCAGTTTTGGAGGGAAGCATTCCTCATTTCTTCTGACTCCCCCTCTGAAATTCTCATACTTTCATTTTTAAACCATCCAGTTTGGGAGGTTTTGCTTTCTTGTTATTTCAGACAGAGCTCCTATTGAATTGAGCAGTACAAAGCTTCCCCCGGAGAGGCAGCAAGCACCAGACACTTCTAGTTCCAACCTTGCACTTACAGGCTTTAAGGGGCTGCAGCATCCTAGGACTTGCCTCTCGTGGACATTCAGCTCACTTCTCCAGCTAGCATACGCAGGATATGGAAAGAATGAAATAATAGTGTTTTTTTCTTCTTCTTCTTCTGTCGGGGTCAGAACAATACTTCAGCTATGATCGGTGGTCTATGAATAACCCCACTCCTTTTCTTATGGCCACACAAATATATTATTATGTCTTTATTACTTACATGCATTGTCCTATATGAGCCTATTTTTAATTGATAGAAAACAAAGCCCTTTTGACCTTATCCACAGGAAATATTGCCTCATTGATGCTAGCCATCTATTAAGCTAATACCACCTGAGTGCCCGATGTATTTATCTCAGGTAACATTCACTCACATATTAAACAGGGAGAGAAAAGAAGGGAAATCTTATTACCAAACCATTGTCATCAAGATGGACACTGTGATTGCTAAAAGGCGTATCAGAGAGAAGGATTTTATTGTGCCATAACAGTTGCAGAAAGTAGAAAAAAACCCTGATACAACTGAAACTGAGGGAAATCTAGTTGCCTGGATTGGAATGTTATCTGATGCTATAGTGAGACAAACATCTTCAAAGGAATTCAGTGGAGAAGAAAAAACTTCATAGCGGAGAATAACACCTGCTGTACAAATATATACTAATTAACCTTACTAATTTGTCTGTATAATTAGATAGTGTCTTTGTTTTTCCTTTTGTTTTTTTAACTTCAAGCAGGGCACAGCAGTAGCAATGCAAAATATTTTGCTTTGCCCTATGTATGCTCAACGCTGGCAAACAGTAGGCATCTCCTCACAAATGTCACAAATTACTCCTTGTTTGGTGGCGACATCCTTGGTCTACATCATAGCTACAGGAAGCCTAATCAATTATGCTCCTAAAATGAAATAAGAGCTCTGTGGTGCCAGGGGCATAGCTCATAAAATTAATTACAAGGCAAGTTTACATATTGAAGTACCAGTTTATGGAGGGACTAATAACTTTTGATGAGACTTTGGCAGGATATTACTCATAAAGATTATGAAAACACAAAAATCACTTGCAAGTGGCTGCTCAGCCAGTGGCTTGCATCTCGCAGCTGCACGTCCCGGCCATCACCCAGGGTCTGCCCCTTTCCTTTGTCAAGTGCAGACAAAAGATACCCAATGATCCCGCAATATCCATACCCGTGCAGAGAACACAGAGCGGTTCCCCACTTTGCTGCCTGCATCCGCTCTGGCAGTGCCTTGTCTCTCTGCCTCTCCCTCCTACAATTCTACGTTGCTTCCTGCAGACTGTGGCAATGAGGAGAAAACAGAACTAAATATTTTTTTAAGACGAGGCAACCCCTACAATGAAACCCCCAGAATGTTATTATCAGCCGTAGTGAGAACAAGGCAGAGTGAGCCCTGGGGTCCCAGGGAATCTAACCAGGACCGAGACTTCACAACTGCCCCAACCTCAGGGCACTTCCAATGGCTGATAATGGGAAATGGGATTCCTCAGGCATTGGTGTTCGCTCAGCTGTGGAGCATTAAATGTAAAAGGTGAATAGTGACAGATGGCAGATCTTTGGGGGAAACAAGTAATTTTAATGGTAGAAGCAAACAAAGCAAATCGTGGCATGGATTAATGTGGAGCCTTTCATGCAAAGATTGAAAACATGTTGCTAGTCAGCCCACCAAATGGGTGAGAAGGCAGGTAAATACCGGTATAACCATTACACTGCTGGCTAAACTGAGGCACCAAAAGGAGAAGCACCTTGCTGGCATACTGCAGCCCAAGGCAATAACGCAAGAATGCCAAGTCCAGCAGTGGGTGCCAGCCACTGGCTTTCACCCAGCTCGCTGAGTCACCTCCTGGTCTGGCTATAGCTGTTTAATGAATTGCCTTTATGAAGCTTCAAGACGCTGAGATCCACACAGAACGTCAAATGATGAATAGCCTGCCTCAAAAATGCCATTCATAATCAAATCTTAAATGTAATTCAGCTGAATGGAGTCATTGCTCTTCTGTGTACACTTACAAGCCTGGATGATAGTCTCCATGAACTGGAAAGGCACCTTCTCCTGAAAGACAAGCTGTGAGCTATCCTACACAGGAGCTCGAGAACGAGCGGCACAAAACCAGGCATACTAACTCATCACAGAAAGGGTTGTAGGAGAAACGAGATGTGTGAAACCAGAGTGTGCGTCAGTGTGTGCATTTCTGTGTATACACATCCTGACTTTTGAATGCATTTGGCCAGTTTCAAGCAGGTACAACCCACAGGTAGCAATCTGGGAGATGCTGTGGTTTCCCAAGTATTGAGTATGGGCAAAAACAAGTTGCTGTGCAGGCAAGAGGGGAACACTATCCGTGCCCCATTTGGGAAAAAACCTAAATGATGAATCAAGGACATCAGCCAGAAAAGTTGAAAGGGAAGTTTTACAGCATCTTAAAGCAAATCATTCAATTCCCAAGCACAAAGTACAAGCGTGTTCTTTAAATTATCATTACAGAGTTCCTTGTTATTTAGACTGGGCAACAGATTTTCATTTAAATGGAGGTCTCCTCAGAAGTGCAGAGGGGCCTTTGGGGAGGTACAGGGGAGGAAAAATGTAATTTTTCAGGCTCCAAGTGTTCTTTTGTGTTTTATAAACAGCTGAGTGACAGCCCAGTGATTAATAAGTTACATAAATAATTATAAGCGACATGTAGCTGAATCTAGTCCACATTCCAGACATGGTACATTAAATAAAGAGAATTCTTCTCTTCCCCCCAGAAGAAAATTTATCTGGCAACAGCAGATAAATCAGAAATTATACTGTTAAAGCACATCCAGTTCTTTGGAGAGACAGCTCATCAAAACCAGAAGTTTCTACTGAACCCACTTTCTCAAGCAAATTGTTTCATTTACTTCAGTCCTACCTTGTACTCATTCAGTATAAAAAATTACTTTCTTTATTCATCTTCTCTGGTTGAGCTTATTATTTACCTAGAAGTGCCTCTGTGAAGAAGAATTTGTGCCAATACAGCCTCATGCATAGGAAGGTAAATGCTAGATTTCAGTACCAACACTTGAGCTCATTGGGAGGCTCATCAGATGTGTTTAATTAGTCATGTTTTACAGCACCATCAAAGAAATTCAAGTCAAATTGGTTTACGTACTAAAAGAGATGTGTGTCTTGTAAAGACACATTTATTGTACATAGGAATTGAGCAGTATCTCTTTAAGTTGTTGCTGAGGTTTTTAGAGCACCTTTCTGTCTTTCACAGCAAAATGTAAGAGGATGTAATAGAAAAAATTACACAGTGCTGTAAGGTTAGGGAACACGATTGTTGGAAATCTGGCTGTGCCCCATGGTGCCCACGTTGTGCGGAGGGTAAGGATGCAGCCTCCAGTTAGAAAGCTGTATGATGGGAGTGATCCCAGTATTCAGAAAATATTGAGAAGTATTTTGGAATGTATCTAGGATGATTTAAAAGTACTAACTAAAGATTAGCACCTCTTTTTCCCCAAAAATTCTTTTTGTATGCATTATTCAGGTGTATATACATGACTCTGATCCTCTGACCTCTCCCTTTCTGTGAGTTCTTCATGCCTTTCTAGCTCTCACTGGGAAAGGGGGTCACACAAGGAACTACTTTGGTATGCATTAATTTATGTCATTTTTATATTATAACACTGAGTGATTTTCTAAATTTTGGAGTTCTAATGAGCTTGGAGAAATAATAAAAAAGAAGAATTCTGGTAACAAACACTGTTATTTTCATGAATTTCAATAAAACACTGATCATCTGGTATATCATCTTAGCAGATAGTAGCCATATTTCCAAGAAATGTGATCACTTCAATAATGGAAGCGTGTTTTTAATGACTTAGATTGTGAAATGAGGCATCATTTCCTAGATTCATAGATCTTGGGGCCAGAAGGGACCTGAATGATCATTTGCTCCCCGTTCTCTTGTGAAACGCAACAAATTTTTTTCACTGCTCTTTCTGAAGCAAATACATTGCTTCTGGTGAAGCTAAGCATAACTTTTTCAGAAGCTTAGTGTAGTGGGTTTTGTTTAGTGATAGTGATTAAGCTTTTTATATTTACATTAAATTGCATATTCATTCCTTTTCTTGCACTTAGGATAACAGACCATTTTTAAGGCAGCTTGTTGACAACAAGAAGAACACTAAGATTTGCCTCCTAAAACCATATATAGACATACATAAACACTTACTTAAATTAAATTTCAGCAGAGCATCCTCAGAACAGGAGTCCTGCACTGTTATTTTCCAGTTACCATTCATGGCAGGAGCAGCAGTGATGCTGGTGGCATCATAAGCAGGGGCAGCCTGGGCTTTTGCTGGGCCATGGAACTCTTCAAAATGGGTTGCATGCTGGGACTAGCTCATCAGCTTTTCTAAGGGCCACACCACATCACATCACATCAATCACATCACATTGCATCACGTCATATGGACAGGGATTCTTTTTCAAGGTTTTCTCATGAAAGAAAGTTTTGGCCTACAAGCTCCTGCCTAGCACCCGAAGAAGCAGAGAACTTGCAAGCCTATATTATCCATGACCTGCCTGCCCCCTCCCCAGGGTACAAGGATGAACACTTGTTCAGCCCTTGCTTTCCAAGCTGTGGCTGTGGGCAGGAAAACCCTGCCAGCACCCAATGAGATCTTCTATATGAATTTTGTGTTCCTGACTTTCATTCTTTTCTAACTAACCTTGATCTCTTGTTTTCCCCTGGTCTTCTGGCAGAAATGTCACCTTTAATCTGCTCTTTATACTTCTGTAGTACATGCTCGTGACCCCTATTTTATTTTACAAACTTCATCCTGACACAGCATCAGTTTAATTCCCTCATTTAGGTCCTAGCCAAGCAATACTCACCTTGTTTTCATCTCTTGTTGTAATTCATTCAGACCTCTTCCAAGAACTTCTAAGATTTATTCTGTCATTTTAATCTGTTCTGGGGAAATAGATTATCCAAACAGATGCACACTTTATTTTTAGTTTCTGATTTGTAAGTTGCAGAAAGAGTGGAAAAAATGCAATCTTCAGAAATAACTGAAATTTTCAGGGAAATTCTGATCCATCTCAGTGACTATATGAGAAATGCAATCAAACAAGGCAAGACCTCAAAATATACTGGTGAGATATGGGTGAGAGGGGAACATTTGCTTGTTTGTTATGGCACAGAACTCCTGTGGAGAACAACCCACTCTCTTCTCAGGGTTCAAGTTCATTGCAAAAATAAAATCCTCCAGCAACTGATGCAGATGCCACATAACCACAGCAAGTGTCCACTGACTCTTTACATGTTGTTTTTGTGGCTGCTTGAGAAATGAAACCAAGTTTGAATTTCAAATGTTTCTTTTTGTCTTACTGTACTGAGTATCACAGTAGTGTTCCATTAAAAGTGGCTTTCAGGAGAAAAGCTCCAAAGGCAACGTGCTGCAGATCATGTGCAAAATATTATAACCACTTTAGTTGCATATTGCAATTTTAAAGGTTTTAACTTTCAAGACAATGAATGGATCTTATGAAAATGAAAGCCACAGAAATAAATCATCCATCAGTAATGAAAAAAAGAGAATGATATAATTTCTATTTGTCAAGGTATAATGATGTCACCACCCATTTATCCTCTGCACTTAAAGGTTGAAGCTGTTCAACAAATCTCTCCTGAGCCACATACATCTGTTGCTTTAATGGTGGCTATAGCAAAGCTTTCTGATTAGTTCACACATCATTCATCAATTAGAACAGAAGGTAAAAGTTATTTCTCTCTACCCACACTGCTTCATTAAAAAAATAACCTTTAATGTAATGAACGACAGCAGAATCAAGAAATAAATAAGATGAGAGACGGTGCTTTAGGAGGTCACTCTTTGAAGAATTCCAACTTTTTCTAAAGCAGAGGGAAGTAAGGAGACACGGGCAGAGGGGGACTTAACATCTGGCACAAATACTGGCTTTTCTGTGGCTCAACACAGTGGCTATCAGTACAACCAGACACAAATGCTATGTCACACACTGCTGTACAAAAAAAAAATTAATAAATAATAAGAATGCAGCGTTACGTACACCAAAGTCTGCACTAAGTTTTTTCTGTACTTGTAATTTATTCTCAAAACTCTTGCAAAGCAGAGTGGAGCTTTTTAACCAATTCCAACCAATTCTAAGAAGAAAGCTGAGCAATTTGTCCAGATTTTCATATGAATCTTTAGCTGAGAAATTTCATTCTTATACAGCACATATGCTGAAAGATAGAGTTCCTGTTCCTCCAAATGTATTAGCAAACAACTATCTTGGTTGACAGGATATTCAGCTAAAGGTGAAAGATATGGATCCTGTTTTCAACAATTTATTCAGAGCAGCATTCATTAAAGAAACCCATCATATTGCCCCCAAACTGGCAAACAGCCTTATCTCCATGCCCTCTACCCACACAGGTAACAAAGGCTTTCCTTAAGGACAGAGGTCTGTGACTGTCTTCAGGGAGAGGAACAGATCTGAATCCGAATTCCACATTTTAGGTGAGTGTCCTAGCCACCAGGCTACTGGGTCGTCAGCATGAGTCTAGCCCAAGGCTTTCTCTTACAAAGGCTTCAAAACCAGCTACTTCTATTTTGTTTGGATTTTCTTTCTGCATCTCAGGTAGGACATTTTGTGTTAAATGAATCCATTTTATTAGGGCAGAGATTGAAGGAGGGCATTTGTTTTGCCATTTAAAGTAGTAATAGTAACTACTGATTCAATCCAAATTGAATTATTTTTCTTCATTTTGTTTGTCCAGTAAACCCAAACAGGCTGAAATCAGCTTCTCATTTGCGAAAAAGCTGCTGCAATTACAAAGTTAGTTGCCCTGCCTGTTTGTCCTGCATCAAATAGGGTGAACAGCCTGCAGCGCAGTCAGATGACAGGATCTCCCAACAGCACCATGAGCTTTTTGCATTGCTCCAGCCACAGCTCCCTGTGCGTTGCAGTGGGCACTGCTGGGACCCTTGCACACTGATGACATGTGACACAGTCTCATACACGTCCCAAGTTCTGGTTTCAGCTAGACCAGCTCTGCAGAGCCCTCTCCTCCTTGTCTCAGTGATTTCTCACAGCTGTCCAGTCTGTAAGTCAAAGGGTGTTTTTTTCTGTCACTCAGTGCCACCAGCAACATTAGTGTAAACTGCTCTGAACTCATTTGTTTCCCACTATTAACTTCCTCAGTAGTAATTATTTCAGCTGAGGAGAGAAATCAAACTGGAGACTGAGACCACCGTCCATTCAGTGGAAAAGATAGAGGACCGGGCTCTAAACTGCTGACTGCCAGGGCACGATAAGGCAAGAATCAATCTCCGTTTCAGTCACAGTTTTCAGCAGCAGTCACCAGCTTTGGTACATGGCTCTCATCTGCAGCCAGGAAACACTTTCAGACTCTTGCCGGCATCCCTGTGACTGTGCAATGACCCCTGCATTGACTTTGCCGAGCTACAGCAGCCTCTGTGAAGTACACAATATCTGTGCAAGCTGGGGGTGGATTTTCCATCAATCCCAATGGATTTTTCTGACGTAAATTGATGGGAAATTATAGTTAGAGGCAGGACATCTACTATTGATTGCAATGCAGAAGGCAGCAGTCTTGATTTTCAGTTTCCAAATTGAATTTTCTTTGAGAAACAGTCAGTGGAATCAAACCAGCAGACAACTTGGCCATATCTTTTGTTTATAGTCTCTCTTAGTTAGAAAGTGCAATTTATAGTCTGAGTGCCATCCATGCTGACTGTACAGTTGTCAGCACTCAAAACACTGCTACTCAGTCTGGTTGAGTTTTTCCACTCTTAGGAGAAGCATCCAGGGAAACAGTACAGGTTCTATATATTTTTCGCATGTGATCACTCTGGTCTGGTAGGGATTGGGTAGAGAAAGAGATGAGATCACCCTATTCATTCTCCATAAATAGGACAATATTTCTGGCACTGTTTCCTACATGGGGAAGAGACAGAGCTGTGCCTTCACAAACAGTTTGAGAGAGATGAGCAAAGCTGTCACCCAGCTACCTCCTTGAGATCTGTGGTTTCAAGTAGTTGACAATTTCAGCCTGCGATTGAGGAAGTTTGACTAGTCAAGCAAGATGCTGTAAATCTTCATCTCCATTTCCTCCAGAGAGAAAAATTTCTCAAGAGCACTCATGGCCACAGGAGAGAGCCAGAACCACTTCTCACTTCTGAAACATGCAATGAAGTATAACTTGCTCAGAACCATCTCACCCTTCCTGCCTTCGTGCAATGCATTAATTAATCCCGCATTAGCATGGGGATGGATTTCCTCCCATTGTGGGTATCTGCTTCCATCTGCAAGCTCTGTTTTCTTCAAAGCTTCCTAGAAAAAGCATTGTTTCCTATTGATCGGCTAGACTTTTCATTATGCCTATGGGTTATGTATGTAGAGTAGACCGCACACAAATGCGATATTCTAATCCTGATTGCACTTGGTTTGCTCCCATTTGTTACCTATTGATTTGTAGGGCTTCGGTATAACCCCGCAGTTAGTAAAAAACCCTTCCGCCATGTCCCAATGGAAGGACACAGGTTAAACAGTACAGTGTATTTGTGCCTGGATGCACATTCGTGCAATCTGTGAATTTCAAGAGCTATAAGCACAAGCTCGCCTGTACAAAACGCATTTTAAGAGCTGACATTAAAATTAATATGAAAGTTCAGAGGTGCAAAATAATTTAAATGCACAGAAGAGGTAGCAATAACGTTTCTAAACTGAGGCAGTGAATTATGTATATAAGAAATATTAAAAATGCAAAGCTGACTCTATTTGCATTCGGAATGCCCCCTAGCTGTTACCAAGGAGGAGGAAATTGCTTTATGCTGAATTCAAGGGCATACTACTTAGTGCTGTATTTAAGTCAAGGAGGAATATCACTCATTTTTATTCTACCACTTAACTTGGGCTTATGTAATCTGTCTGATAGCCGAGTCAGTTGTCTTATATTATTTTCTATCATAGAAAGAGAATATATAATTCAATCATTAAACCTTTATTTTCAACTGGTCCTGAGATCCCTCAGAACCACATTGCTGCATGTAAATCGCAGGCTGTCATCAGTCCAAGATGATGGAAGTATCAGTATTGGCCCATGCTTTTGCAAATCACTTTTGGGTAATCATGGGACAAAATTAAACTTATTCACCAGTTGGGGAAAATGTAGATGATGTGGAACAGTCGAATGACACCTGGTTTGCTTGCAGGTAGTGGGGGTAAGGTATCACTTCTGGGCCCAGAAGCCAAGTTCTTCAAAATGGATTTAAACCTTGTCTGGGAAGAAATTTCTAGGTGCAATTAGCTTTTTCTGGCCCCCAGCTTCAACAGCAGTGACTATGGACTGGACATTAGCAGTGGCACAAACAAGCACGTGAGCGAATGCCACTGAAAGCAGTGAGGACCAAAGGTCTTGAGCCACAGGGAGCAAACACACTGCCCACTGGGGTCAAAGCCCCTGCACTGCAATCACCAACAGGGATTTTTCTGCATTCTAAACAGCAGGGGGAATTAAAGTAGAAATAATTTTACAGTCAAGTAGTTTCCCTCTGTCTCCGATTATATTGTTTCTTTGCCACTTCCATACTTTCCACCCTGACCAGTGAAAATCAACCAAATTTTCACAAAGCTTTTATTTAAAGTCAGCTTTGCTTCCAAAATCTGTAACACATGTGGCAGGAAAATATCCCAAAACAGCTGCTTTCACCTATGACTTTAAAATGGGAATAAGCAGAGGACCAAAGTGGAGTTTACACATTTCTCACCCATAAGCTTCTGCATGCTGACCCAGAGGCAACTACTTTTTGTGTTCAGAAAGCCAGCACTCCTAGCCAGGCCTGGATTTAAAATGTCTGATCAAATTAATCCCAGTTCACTGCAGTAAACAAAGAAAATGGTAGCAAGGGCGGACATATGCAAGGGCAAGATATGTTTAAGTAGACAGTTTGCTAATGTATTCATTTACTTCCATTTATATTGTAGGTGTACCATAATATTATCTTGTATTTTCAGCAGTCCTGATATTTAATGAAAAACTAAAATAAAAGCATTTGAACTGCATTACATGTCCCAGGAGTCTCCCCATCCCACCTGCACAATACAGTATGAATACAAATCTTGCAAACTGCCACATCTTTACAATTAAAAGAAAAGATCCTTTCCTCTTCAGCTCTTCCAAAACAGCCTCTCAAAGAACTGTACCAGAGATGGGTATTCAAGCTTTGTGTCAGGTCACAGCGTTGCCTCTGTCTTTTATTCTAAGTAAGGATTTAGGCTTGGAGGTGGCACTGAGAAAAATCTTGTATACTGTTATCAGGATATTTTAGCTCACAACATCAGTAAATTGTCAAATCTGACCTCACTTGATCTCAGAAAAGTCATTTTGAGTGTAATTCTGGAGTTCTCATGGGATCAGCTGCTCTCCTGAAAAGACAAGGTGCCTCCTGATGCGTCAAAGAAAAATGGTTATTGCATGGTTTTGGTCACTTTTTAAACAAAGGGACAAAAGATGGTAGGAGAATTACAGCTACAGAAAGGAAGAAAAACACTGAAGATTAAATTCAGATATGGGAGTAAGAAACTTCCATTAAAAGAGACATTGATGTGAGTCTCTGAGTGTAGCTCACTAAGGGGAAAAGCAGAGCTGGAAAAGTGAACATCTCCTTAATGAATATCAGAAACATGGGGGCAGAGACAGACAAATCAGAGGTCATGTGTTGTATCACCCATGTCAAAAAGAAGCAAGAAAATAAATGAGACTTGCAAGAATAGACTAAAGCCATTAGAAAAGAGATGGCTGGGGAGGGAGAGTTGAGCAGAGGGCTAGAAACTAGTCGTGCGTCTGCAGAAAGAAATGAAGACTGGATTCCCTGATCTTGGGCAATTACTGTAACAGAAAACTTCTGTCAGAAATGGCCTTTGTCTGTGTTTGGGGCAAACAGGAGTTGAAAGGGATTGCACTGCATGGGGCAGTGCATGAGAACAGGAACAGCTGCTCCAGAAAAGTGGTGTTACAGGATGAAGGTCTGAAGTTCACTCTCTGCTGGGCATCGTTGCTTGGAAGAACTGGAGGAAATATCCACAGAGAAATCCAGAGGAAAAATACTGTTAATGCTTCAGCCTGACATATTTTGTTTAATCTTAAAGGGCAAACTTATGCTGACTGTTAAATCAATATCAAATCAAGACTGGAATCTGTTTTATGATCATGGACAGTGAACTCCTTACTGCTAGAGTCATAAATGATGTCACATTTCAGCAGTCCTGTGGCTGCCAATATTCGGACCAGAAATGCCCATTTTAATTAAAAATGTTAATCTGAAAGGCAAAGTGTCACTTGCTGACAGTGAGAGGTACTCGTTCGTGTTCCTCATATGCTTTTGAGGCTCTGTGAGGAGCAGAAGTCAGTCTATGTCCTGTTCAGCATCGTCCTTTCCCTCTGGCAAGACCCAGCCCAAAGACAAACCTGCAATTTACACTGTCAAAGCAAGTTTGATGCAAAAGCTAAGAAGAGCACAGGTCGTGAGCTGGCCTTTGGGGATGAAGGAATGCCACCTCCTTGAGTACAGCACAACCTGAAAGTACCCCGTGCCCTTCAAACACAACTTCACTGGGACTGAGAAATTCACTCTCCTACGTCCCTCCTCAGTGCCACTGAGCAGCGTAGCATGTGCTTTAAATCAGCAGTCCTTAGTCTGGCTTTGCTATTATTTTTGCTTGGCATGGGCTGGGCCTAGGATCCCCTGAAGACAGGTGTATTTCGCATCTGAGTCTTTGAATCAGGTCCCAGAGGACGAATTTTATCAAGGACTTAATATCCTAGAATGATTGAAATCAACAGAGACCTTTGGCACTTTCTTATTTATGTTGCCCCACTTGGTGAATACATGCCAGTGACTGGGAAGACTGCACTATAAGGTCATTTTTTATACCTTTCAAAGTGAAGCATTATTTAGGCACGTGTCAAAACGTTCACAGGTCTTAAGGATTAAACATGAGCCACAGGTGTTTTCTCAGGGATGAAAAGGTTTGCTGGCATGGGGGATGTTTGAGCAATGTCTCCCATAAATCCAAAGACTGTCTGGAGGCCTGTGAACAGGAATGTCAGGAACCGACTCCATCTTGCTTCACTCCAAACCTGTGCTGTAGATCCATGAAGACACAGAAACATCAGGTTCTCATCACCACAAGGTCCATTCCCAGGTCAGGATTCCCTGCGTGGCCTGTGACTGATGGCTGGCTGCAGCCAAGATCAAATCACCCTGTTCAGTAAAACTTTTCCAGCGCAGTGGAACAAGCTCTTCTGCTAGATCAGTCACCTTAGAAAAATAGTAAATGAGGAGGAAATTTCACCAGACAGAAACAATGTCAAGTCAGAAATTTTGTATTGCTCTAGTCTAGTAAGTCCCTCAAAGTAGCTGAATAAAGTTATTTTGCTGTGATGAAACACATCTGCATTTATCCACCAAAGTAGCATGAGTAAGGGGGATTTTCTTAGCTCTTTGTCTTCTTCAAACAGATAAAAAATATCCTCTCTGAAAAATTAATGCCTGCTTATAAATTCTAGGGCCAGCTGTCTCCTTTCCTTTTAAATTTGCCCCAGATCTGTCAAAATTGCTTTCAGAAGTATAGGCTGACATGATGATAATCTGTAAAAGACAATTTCTAATTGGAGTGGGACATATGTTACAGTCATGTCATTTTACGAGGGCAAAGTAATGTTTTCTAGTCTGCACCTTATGCTAATTCCCCCTGAGAAATTATATTGTTTCTTCTAGATCAGATTTTTGTGTATATGGTGTAGGTCTTCTTGCAGTAAAGAACAAGAAGTTTCTACCAAAAGCTTTTGTGAAAGAGATTATGGTTTAAGGTATTACACATGCTCCACTGAGAGCATTCAACATCTACAGCAAAACACATTTGGTGTATAATTAACATCTCATTTTACCTCTGCTTTTTAGTTCAGAAAAACTGATAAAAGCAAAGTATATTTAGATAGAAAATACTTTTTACACCTCTCAAAAGTTAATGAGTAGAGTTTACTACCTCAAAATTTAATAAAAAATCCATCTTTCACGTCAGAGAGTTCTGGGGTTTTTTATGGGCAGACTTCTTCCACTTTTGTCTAAAATAATTTGTACTAGATACTCTTTGACTAAGAAAATTGAACAGAATAAGCTGACAATCTAATTCAGTGTGATCCTCCTTATCAGTAATGTAAGAATATTACTTTTAATTGCTTTATTTGAAAATGGCAATAACAGTCTATTAACCTGGAAATTAACTTTAGGCAACCATTCCTATGAGATAATATATGGATTCGATTTCGTTGAAATCTCTGTCTTTATTATGAGTAGCTTTTAGCTAATTTTGTTGGCTGCAATTGGGTCCCCCTATTTCATTTAAATGGGGACAGAAGTTAAAGGAATGGAAAGTTCCTTTATGAGATCCAGGTCTTTGCCTTTTGTCTCTATGAAAAATCCTTTTCCTCACAGTGTAAAGGTTACTCTGTAAATTATGGTGTAACTTTTTCCCTAGCAAAGTTCTTTGCCTTTGCAGCATTAGCTCCCTGGTTATGCCAGGAGCCAAGGGGCATCCATGTGTGCTGGGCAATGCCTCCATTGATTCAACCCAGTACCTGCAGATCTGTCCTGGCTTACAAGGAATTTGAGTACTTTCAACGGCAGCAGCCACAGGGTATGTATTGATCCAGCAGTAGCCACAGTGGCAACTTAGCTCTGACCTGGAGCTCACTGCACCCTGACTTGTGTGCAGGGATGGAAGTTCTTCCTTATGGTGAAATACAGCACAAAAAAACAGCGTTGCTTCTACTCAAAGGGCCCCCGGCTCTCAAATCCTTTTGTTTTCCCTGATTTCCATTTACTTAAGCTTTCTCATTCCCAGTGTCAGGCCAACTCTGGCAACTCACAAGAGTCATCATATTATTTACTCTATGGTCTGTCCTATGGGTGGTCCAAACTGGTCACAGAGAATAATACCACTATGTGGTGAATACGGTGACAGTACACAAGGAAGGCAGTGTGACCACAGCCCTGCTCTTCTGCTTTCCACATAGCAGTGATAATCCCCATGACAATTACACCATCTAACACTCCAATGAAAGAAATAATGTTCTATGATCACCATTCAACCACATTCTTCAGTACCTGCTTAAGATCTATGCCTTGCTGCCTCCGGAGTCAAAAAGATTAGTCATGTACTTGCAGTTAAACGCATGCATGAGTATTTAATTCGTTTCAATGGCTCTGTGTATTCATTTGTCTGTTAAATGGCTGCAGCCCTGGACGTCCCTACTGGAAACAGGATGAAACTCATACATCAGCTGCCTTCAGCCCACCAGACTCTGTTCTATGGCTGGAGGAGGATGCATAAGCAGAGATTTTGTATCACGCAACAATAGGTAGGTATAATTTTTTGTAGATTGATATGAATGACTCAGATTTGTTGTTTCTCTGAAAGAATACTTTGAGGAACTGTTACAAAAGGGACTACAGGAAAACATGGCTGTACTTGAAACGCTCTTTCCCTGCTCCCTACATGTTGTGCAACAGACCACAGACGTGGTTGTACCAACTCATGCAAACTGAGAACCATCAGGATGGACTTTCACCATATGTTTTCAATTTCAGCTTCTGGATCTTGTATATTGTTTAATTTATTCTATTAAACAATTTTCATAACATCAGCTATTATTCTGATTTTATTCTGAGATTTACTCAGCAAACAATAAATAGCCTGGTAATCATTGAGCTAAATGAATCCTATTTTAGGTAAATGGTCTCCGACTATTACTACAGTTCACACTTAATTGCTGAACAGAACAGCAAGTAGAACGTTTCCTTCTATTGGAATAATTTTAGTCAGTAGCAGCTTCAGGAATTATAATTCTTCAGGTTACACCAAGGAGAAGACAATGTTATTTCACAGCAAATTTGTCATTCTAGAAAGCACTTTTCTAAACAACCTAACTATGTAGTGCAAGAGGTGGCTTCAGCAGTGCAGTGACTCAGGGTGACTGTAGACTTGATTTAACCAACCACTTAAGGTGAGTTTATCACTGCTTTGCATTGTTAAATCAGCATCAGCAACTAGAGTGTTTCAACCAATCTGGCCTGGGATATTCTATCATAAAGTGCCACACAGTCATTTACAGATGCGGATGTAAATTCTGTTGAGATCTTAAGGAATTATCAGTTCATGAGTTGCCATACCAAGAGCTGTACAGAGTCTTATGCTTTATTTTAGAAACAAAGCAGAGAATAGGACTGGAATGGATTATGGTTTCACTGCATTGCTAATGCCCCTTAAGCTTAAGCAGCAAGAAGTTTCTTAGCAAGAAAGGTTCACAGTCCAGGCCACTGGATGATTCAGGTCAAAATATTAACAAACACACGAGCTGAGACAATGATTTGGACACCGTGTACTCTAGGGTTCCACTCAGAGGATGACTGAAGAACATGTTTAAGAACTGTGAAATATTCTTCTTCATTAGCTTCAGTGGATTTATTTTCATACTTGAAGTTATAAGCATGCTGAAGCACTTTGTTTTAGCTGAAGGGTATACGTGACAGGATCGTCTCCGTTCTTTGTTACCATAATTAACCAACTATCACATCAGACCTCTGCCCCACAGTGAGCTTCAAAGCAAGAACTTAGTACTGACTGACTCTGAGTCCAGATACCTCTCTTCACAGTCAGACAAGCCTCTATTATTTATTTTCTTCATTTTAATATTTGCAGTTTCTGCTCAAAGAACCGAAGTCTTTCCATACTGGGTTTTTGTCATTGCTCATCCATGGTTGAATTGCTATTGAATAGACGGCAATGGTAAAGGTCCCAGCAACATCCATTAAAGAAGAACCAGGACTCCAAGTCAGTCACTGTGTAAGAAATGTGTATCTCCTTGCCCTCTCAGCCCCCCAGTATGAAATTAGGAGAAATATTTCCTCATATTTCTTATGTCTGAATGTTATATCACTTAAGCCTGCGTAATAACGTTCTGGAAGTGGCTGGTTAGCAACTGGCACAGCACAAGGAAGTAGCTTTGATCAATCTTAAATCCTCATCCCTTGACACTTTAATCAAAATAATTTAAAATTCTATTAAGCACAATATGCAGAGCATTAGCACTCTGAACCAGTGAGCAGTTAGAGTGTGGCCGCTGAGTGACATGTCTGAGTAACAGCCTTGTTAGAAGGGCTATCATGTTCTGCTCCTTGCTGAATCATCAGGGACAATAGTGGCAATATCACTCTTTCACTGCTAGTATGGCTCAAAGGATATGACAAGGAGCTAAATGTCTGATTACCTGGGAGAAGCTGCTTTACTGAAGTATAAGTAAAATCTTCTGCCTTTTAAGACTTAAGTGGATTCTGGAGCTGCCCATCACTCAGAAGTAGGGGCAGCAACCAGCCACCTTCTCAACATCATTCCTTCCGCTGTGCAATTCCCTAACCTCTCCAGTTCAGCTGCTGCCACCTCATTTCATTCAGATCTGCTGCTGTGTCTTGAGGCTTCTTCTCTTTCTCACTGTTCACTTCTCCATGTTTTTTCTAAAAACCACAAAGGCATACCCAGCATCCCAAAGGAGAGCACCAAGAGGCTCCTCCACTAGCCACTGGGCAACTGCCCCCTCCCACCGCAGTTACCATTTAAGGATTGAAAACACTAATTGCTTTTCAAAACTTTATACTGGCTAAATGTACCCATACTGACCTAATTCGTTCAGAGGGTTTGGGGTTTTTTTTGGTGGTAATGCAGATGTCCATCTGAATAATGACAAAGAAGGGTAACTATTTTTGGGTTGATCTTATCTGTGCCTCTGTGGCCAAGCCCGTCATGAGAAATGGACAGAGAAATCACAAATATACTCACAAGCCCCCTTCCTGTGGACTAGAGCTCTGTTTTCATTTCTGCAATGTTTAGAAATGCAGATCTAAGTTAAAATTCATATTCCAGGAAATATGTGCATATAAAATCTCATTTTTCTCTCCTTGTTTAAAATATAATGGGGTGGATTTAGGTGATCTCTCCAGGCCCTTTCACCCCAACTTTCTATAATTCTATAAACCAGATAAACGTAACTCTGACCTGAAACCACAAACACGTTTTTCTTACTATGTTATAAATGGCTCAATACTTGCATATAGATTGAATTTGAAGAATATAGACGAATTTAGATTTAAGAAATTAAAGCAAAAGGAAAATTACAATAATTAACTAGTTGAGACAGAAACTAGAGATGCTCCTGTAATGCAAAGAATCACTCGAAACAGCCAGAATACTATTATTTTTACCATCAGATGTCATACTTGGGAAATGTAGTAATTATAGTCCTGTGTAAAAATTTTTAGAAAGCTAAACAAAGGTTAAGAAAAGCTTTGAAACCTCTCCTCCAAAAAAAATCACAGGAAAAGCCAAATGAGCTGCTAAACTAACTCCAGTACTACAGTGCAGCTTTGCCACTGCAGTGTATGAATACAATTTCCCACAAATTCTTCTAGTTGCAACGAGGTAGGTCAGAAATTATGATTATCCAAATCCAAAACTGTGAGCACAGGGAGCTTTTTAGCATAGCAAGTGAAATCATTACTAATTCCCTACTGCCAAAACACGTACCTCAGTGTGTGTGTGAGCGTGACCTCTCACGTAGTTTTTGCTTTCCCAGTAAGATCTGGTAAAAAGCTGCTTCACTAGGTTTTAAAGCCCACTGGAGGTGCTGTACATTAAGTGAGAAGACTGATCAACCCATACAGTATTAAAAAGACATTTGTAGACTCATTTAATCAATAATGTACAGCATTAGTGTGCAATTTAGATCGAGAGAAGACAGCTGTAAGACTATGATACATCAGCTAATGAAAAAGCAAAGAGAGTGTGATTCCCGTAAGTAGAGAGGCCAAGAGGCAGCTCCTCAGCTGGTGGGAATAGTGACAGTAGCAGCTCTGGGTCTCTGAGCCCATACCCCACCTGAGGATTTCTCCCAGAATAAAGGCGTGGCTTATCTTTCTTTCACACAGCATCCTTTCCACTGGTATATGCTGGAAATTCTCTGAGCACGCAAAGGCACCAGGCTTCTAAAAAAGTGATAAAGATGATGAAGATGATAAAATGGCCCTATTTGACCTTGACATTTTTCAGAAGTCGATAGCCACCCAGGATATACATGTGCCAGACTGATCTGAAATCCACTCTGATTTTAAGACTCTCTCAAGGAAGAATAATTTCTGTGGGAAAAGGAGGAAGAATAGGAAATTTTGCACTGTTCACATGAATTACCCTAAAGCTAGATAGCAAACCCATACAGTAGCTCTCGGTGCTATTCTACAGGAATGGTTACCCAGTCCTAAGGGTTGGACTGTTCTTTAAGATTTGACCCTTTTTTACTGCTAGAAAACTCACAGTTTGCTTTAGGTGTGAATTCCCCCCAGTGAACAGAGCTGGCCTTATGCCCTCATTCCAAAACCAGTTTGGTGCAACGAGTGAGCTGCTGTGCGGGGACTGGGAAAGTGCAGAGAAGCAGTGCTTACCTGGGCGACCATCACTAATGCACCGTGCCTTGGGGTCAAAACCTGCTGTAAACTGCCTGGGATTTTTTGCCAAGTTTGAGACCAGCAAAAGAAACAGGCTTGGATACTACAGCTGGTTCTTCTTCCCATCCTCTTCCCATCTTCTTTACAGTCCAGATATAAACTCTCAGCCTGT
The DNA here is from genome assembly GCA_026546715.1 of Gallinago undulata. Classification (NCBI taxonomy): domain Eukaryota; kingdom Metazoa; phylum Chordata; class Aves; order Charadriiformes; family Scolopacidae; genus Gallinago; species Gallinago undulata. The sequence continues at coordinate 32,315,595 of JAOTQQ010000012.1, read as the reverse complement.
TAACAATTTATTCGCAAGCATATATAGATTTTCATAGACATTGTCTACCCAAGTGCTTGCTTCATTAATGAGTCTGATACCTTTCAGCTTGCAGAACATGCCGGGCTCTTGGCGGTGACAATGCTTCATGGCTGCACCATCTGCTGCTCTCTCGGTGTGAATGGTTACATACTTTTCATGGCACATTTCTTCTTTCTGGCTGAATGGCTCCCAAATCCAGGAGGTGCTCTTTGAGAAAGCTCTGTAGAGTCTCCTCATGTCAATACTTATGCAAACACATGTTTCCATGAAAACAGCTTTCCTCATCTTCATGTTCTCCTGTGGAACCGTCATACTTTTCCTGCCTGCAATTTTTGACAGCAGAACCCTTCTCCCTCTATTTGTACAAAGGCACATGTGAAAGACTGTCTCCTACCATCAGTGCCAAAAAAAAAGTAGCTGTGATTACAAAATGCAGACTGACAGACATGGTTGTTTGGAAAAATGGGAACACTTTCTAGATTTGCTCAGTCTTCTACTGCATAAATCACCACATATCTCTGTTGTTCCGAACACCACAACTTCATGAAGGGTACCTTAAAGGGAGGTGGTGGGGAGGGAAGGTCAGCTGCAGTAAATGTTGTTTGCTTGAGATGCCCAGGATTTGCTGCAGACAATGGCGATCTTTCCTGCATGAAAACAAACACAGGGATTTGGACTGCTATTAGTACAAGTTGAAAATCATTGGGAAAAAAATCACATTCATAAAATTTCAAGTTTTCTGATATTTTCTGTAATCACTAATTCTTGGTAATGTTCACTATTTTACTTTACATAAAATCACCGCTGATACAAGTTTAGTTTTATGTAATACTCCATATGGCGGATTCATAAAAACCTTCTACTGGGAATACCACCATAAACTACTATTTTCTGCTATAAAAAATAACCATTAAAGTCCAGACATGCACAAACAAGGTAATCTGCCATAAATTTTGAAATGGTAAAATACTACAAATGTAAATGTATTCAACTCCCATTGCAATGCATGTAATTTCCATAGCTTTATTAGGAATCCTGCAGTTGCTGTGGTTTGGCGATAGGTTATAAATATAGTAGGAATGAGTCAGCATGCAAATCCCTTCTGTGGAAAACAATTTAAGAGATTTTATAGCCCAAAGCTGTTTATTATTTTGTAAGAATAGTAATGCAAGTTCACGTTCAAAACCTGCTGAGAGAAGAATTTGCAAAAGATCCTATTATGGAACAGGCAGAAAAAAAGCATAAGACCTATGTAATAGCACTGGGCTAGAACATTTTCAGATCCCTCATTTAGTTGGGTTTTTTTATTATTATTATTCTCATGTATTTATTAGGGTCCTTGTGAGATTATCACTATATCACACTAATAAAATGAGAGCAAAGCTAAGACTTGGGATTTCATTTCTCAGTTAATACAACAGTCCTTAAAACCTGAGAGTCATGAAACAAAAAAAATGGTTTCTGAAAGCTTGGTTTCTATATGAGCTGCAATTATTTTTGAAAGATTTTGGGTTGGGTTGGTTTTTTTTTAAAGTAATTTTCTGTTTCTATGGATAATGATGAGAAGAGAATGTATTTCTGATGGTTTGAAACCCCTTTATACCCAGCTGGCTCAAACATTTCTCTGTTTTACATAATAAATTGCAATGCGTAAATTCTATAAACATGATCTAGTGATGTTGCCTAGGTGTACGAGCAAGTGTGGAAAGCTATTTACTTTCAAGGCTGTCTCAACTATGCATTTCACACTGCAGAGCAACACTTTTGATGCCAATGAATAAATAATGAGGCAGGTTCTGCACGTGGACTGAGTATGGCTGGCAGCAGAGTCAGAAGGGCAGCTCCCAGCCCTCAGTGCCTTGTGCCAAAGACTACCTCTGGTGTCAGATCTTTACTATAGATGTGTACTCTACAAGTGCTGCAACTTTGGTTTTACACCTTCCCTGGGGGTAGGAAGCAGAGAAAGGCACACCAGGCGTGAAGAGGTGTAGAGTCTGCATCCAGAAGCCGCCCACCACCATCACCACTGCTCCCATCCACTCTCTGCTACTGTCTCTCTGCCCACAAGGAAGCAGCACATCCCCCCCCACCAGGCGCTTGCATTTGGTGCTGTTCTCACCCTCCCCTTGCCTCACCTGCAATAACAATCTGAATTTCCAGGAATTCATCAAGGAACTGTGTTGAAAACATGAGTTAAGGTTGCTCAAAGCCACTTTGGATCACCACATATCATAGAATCACAGAATCATAGAATGATTCAGGTTAGAAGGGACCTTAAAGATCACCAAGTTCCAACCCCTCTGCCATGGGCAGGGACACCTCCCACCAGACCACATTGCTCAAAGCCCTACCCAGCCTAGTCTTGAACCAGGGGTGGGACATCCACATCTTCCTTGGGGAACCTGTTCCAGTGTCTCACCAGCCCCACAGTAAAGAATTTCTTCCTAATATCTAATCTAAATCTATCTTCTTCCAGTTTAAAACCATTTCCCCTCATGCTATCACTCCACTCCCTGACAAAGAGTCCCTCCCCATCTCTCCTGTAGCCCTCTTTAGACACTGGAAGGGGCTATAAGTTCTCCCCGGATCCTTCTTTTCTCCAGGCTGAACAACCCCAACTGTCTCAGCCTGTCCTCATAGGAAAGGTGCTCCAGCCCTCTGGTCATCTTCATGGCCCTCCTCTGGACTTGTTCCAATGGGTCCACGTCTTTCCTGTGCTGAGGAGGATTCCACCCTTTTCTCTCTGCATCTATTGGCCTTTCTCCTTCACCTGGAGCTGTTCAGGCAGTGCCTGTACAGTGCAGTGCTGTCCCAAGACTCTACAGACCCCAGCCAGGCTGGTCCTGACAAAGCCAGCTGCTTATGACCATACTGCATTAACACTATTCACAACATAGAAAGCTATGTGGGGCTTTCTGACCTCTCACAAATCTAGGCAGCGCGTATATGTTTGCTAACTTTCCTGGACTAAATAGAGCTGTCAGTGTGGTTATAAGGATCACTTTTTTTTTTTTCTTTTTTTTTTTTTTCTAACCAGGACCATCAGATCTGGGCCATAAAATTGTTTCTAGAAGAGAACGAGGTTTCACCGTTTGCTTGGAATCTGTGGGAAGATAACAATTAGGTCCACATTTTTTTTTAAACATTTCAACAATATTTTGACAGGAAAATGAAAGTAAAGTCTGCAGCTTGGCAAGGGCAGTTTGCGTGGAATGTTGTTGGGTTTTTTTTCCGAATCATAAGAAGATATGTTATTTTGGATCAGTTTAAATTAATGGGTGCTCAGCTGATTGCTACAATGCTTGATGGCAGTTGTCATTTGGGTTTTTCATATTCTTGCTTCTCCATAGGCTGGAGTCCTTTGCTAGATTATATCTCCTGTGCAACCTCCCCACCTACAGATTGGCACGAAGGTGTCAGATACCCCCAGTATATCATGACAGGTTCCACCCCACCCATAGACATCCATACTACAGTCCCGATGAAATGCTAAACAAGATTTGAAAGATGCCTTTCAAGTCAAGCCAGAAAAACATTCTGATTCAATTTGATTTCAAAGAAAAATCAAAATGTTGGGACTCAGGAATGCCCATGTTTTCTTTTCATCAAATACAGTCTGATTTTGATATTTCAAGGTTATTTTGAACACTTCATTATTTTGAATTCTCAGACCAATTTGGGAGAAATACTAGAATTTTTTGTACACTGGGTGCACAACATACAATCTAAACCACAATTATTCACTTAGTCAAAACAAGGAATATAACCTAAGTCAGCTAGATCGTGGAGAGATAAGAAATGTGTATTTACATTAAGACACTGGTTTGGAACTCATGTATACAGAAGTCATATTTATAAAAAGGTAACTCAGCCAACACTGGAAAACAGTCATTCCTATGGTATATTTAATTTCCACATTACTTAGAAAAATTATTTTCTTACTTAAAAACCAGTAAGAAATGACTTTTTAATAACTCTCAGTTCTGATTCTTTTACTGTGACAGAAGTATCATAACCATAAATCAAATCTAAATAATAATATTTGAGGCTAAAATCAACAAGGACCACATCTGTAAAATGTATCCAAAATGAAAGGAGCAGGAAGCCTCCGTTCTCTATAAGCAGCTAACATTTCCCTGTCTAAATAACCAATATCATCACTGCAATTTCCTTCTCCAGTTTAAAAGAAAGGCGTATTTCCATACACATGACAGAGTAAGTAGGATTTTTTCTATTAATAAGAATAACAGGTCTTGGACTATTCCAGTCAAACTCTGATCACACATTTAATCATATTATTATTTTTCTAACGAACACACTTTCCCAACAGTAGACAAAATTGCATGAAACTCTATTCTCCCTCATGGCAGTATGAACCCACACTAACCCCATAGCTACTAACAGGACAGCGAAAGTGCAGTAGCAGAAATCTACATTAAGAGTGGAAAGTCACTAAAATCATTGACACTCAGTTTTCTGCTTAAGCCCCAGCTCCCAAATTCAAAAAATTTTTGCCCAATCTTAGATACATTATGCACTTCTGCACAGCCCTGGTATAAATAGCCACTGAATAAAATTCCTATTCTCAGGTAACAAAAGACATGAGGACACAGAGAGCTGCAGTTCACAGATGACATTCTATTCCAGTTTTGTATTTTTTTCCAGATACCCAGCAAGTTACAGAGCAAGTTTTGAGCTAACTGTCTCCAGCAACAAAAGCAGATTAATAGAATAGCAGAATTTCAGTTGTCCTCTTCACCAGATATAAAATCACATAACATTCCTTTCTTATATTTCTAGAGCCCTTTGAGAGTGAATTAGGCTGTCTGTGTAAAACATTTTGAAAATATAAGGCTTTTGGTCAAATCTTCAATTGCATGAAACACTCTCTTAGAACAGCTCAGGAGGAGAGAAAAGAAGGAAGCAGCTTTGAGCCATTTTTTGCTTTTTTTCTTCCCCCTACAATGTCCTGTTTCGTTTTGTATTATGCTGTTGGCAGAGCTCCTCGCAGGGACTGCCAGCCTGGTGGAGCACCAGGAGATGTGTTAAGCTCCAGTCCTGCCTCTGCCCTTGGAAGTCACACTTCTCGTGCACCTCTTGTAACCACTGCCCTGGCTCCCTGCGGGAAGGCAGGAAGCAGAGAGTGGAGAAGTGCCACTGCTGGCCTTCTGCCACCTCTATGTCCTTCTGAAACAGTGCCCAGGACCTGAGCTCTTCTTGAAATTTATATCACAGGGTGTGCGTTTGCATCAAGCCCCATAAAGGTAACCCAGTTATTGACACACTTGACAGGGCAATTCCTAAAAGCTAGGCATACATAAGGGAGCAAGACACCTGAGAACAGCCCTGTCACAAAGGTGTAGAGGACCCCTGCAGATGTGGGAATGCCAAGACACACTCAGAAGGGCATTTTGAGATATTCTGGCATCGGAGAAGGCATCTGAGAATTTTTCTTTTAGAGCCTGCTAACAGCTTTGCCAGGATCACGGGAGATCTTATCGCTCTCTACAACTACCTGAAAGGAGGGTGTAGGGAGGGGGAGTTGGTCTCTTCTCCCAAGTAACAAGCAACAGGACAAGAGGAAACAGCCTCAAGTTGCATCAGGGGAGGTTTAGATTGGACATACAGAAAAAATTTTTCACTGCAAGTGTTATCAAGCATTGGAACAGGCTGCCCAGGGAAGTGGTTGAGTCACTGTCCCTTTAGGTATTGAAAAGATATGTAGATGGAGTGCTGAGGGACATGGTTTAGTGGTGGACTTGGCAGTGTTAGGTTTATGGTTGGACTCGATGATCTTAAAGGTCTTTTCCAACATAAATGATTCTATGATTCTATTAACGATGCATCTTTCCACAGCAAGAGACCTTAGCAGAAAGCGAGCAAAGACATGAATCTGGCTATTAAAACTTTCATCGCAGTTCTCTAAGCTGGGCTCTGTGAGCCACAACTCTAAGGCTTAGCAAACCAGTCTCTGAAATTGGCAGGTTTCCACCACCAGCTCACATATGTTCAAGTGTTTTTTCAGGCTTTTTTAACAAAAGTTGTGATTTCTCATTTCTCTCCTCTTCCCCTAGATCATAATTTAAGATCTATCATTCAGGACTGCCTGATCTTGAGCCATGTCCATATATCACCCAGAACATTAAAACCTGACCTTTATACACAGGATAATAAATACCTGTGAGTCACTTACAAGGTAGTAACTCACTCTCACAGTTCAGCAGAGAGTGAGGGCTGAATCTCAACACGAAAACCTGCAGTTGTTGCCTAATGTGAAGGGGCTTATAATAATACTTTTACAGTGGGAAGCCAATAAAGAAGGCTAAATGCATTTCAAATGTGTGATGATACATTAGCAAATAGAAATGGAGCCGAGAAGTCGTCAAAACAACCAGAAAATCCAGGCTGCTGCAAATTCCACCTGCATAATGCAAGGAATTACTGGATTTGTGCTAGAAGCCAGGAGCATCTTTAGCCAGCTGGGTTGGTCTGACTTCAACACAACAAGCAGTGTCTCAGCCAACACAGTCATCTGCCAGTTTCTTCACTTTTACCATCTGATCCAGCAGCCTATGCATTTCACATTGCTGCTGAGAAATGGGGAGTGGGCTTGTTGGCTTCTTGTCTCTCAAGCTGGGCCCTTTGACACCTCAGCCACCCCAGCTCTTCTGAAGGGATGGCTGATGCATGACTGGTGAGCAGCCAGAGGGAGTCAGAGGCAGTCTCAGCATCTGCAGATGTAGCCCTCAAGCCAAAAGGGAAGATGAGCTTTGCGGTTTTTAAGGCTTCCATCAGGCAGCACTCCCTGTGTGGGGCGAGCACAGGCATAACCTTTAGAACACAGCGCTAGAAGAAATATTATCATGATTTAAAGTGTTGATATCCAATGGCCAGGTTTCTTGAAACTCTCCCCTGCCTCTTGATAGCTATAGTTAATATTTACACAGACAGCTCTTGAATCAAAGAAGAGGAAGGAAAAAAAGAAGCCTTGATGATGTAATTTCAGCAACTAGGAACACCCAGCACAATATTTTGTGCATTCATCAGCACATAATTTCTAGGTGACATTAATAGACTTCCCTTTGCACATAAAAAGGGACCAAGAAGAAGGCACAGCCTGTCCCCCTTTGCTCTTCAATGTGCTTCCCCACCTTGGAAGCAAGGCAGTGGCAATAATGGGCATGTGTACCTTTGTCCCACCTGAGCCATTGTTTTTCTGTCTTGTTCTTGTTCATGCCATGCCAATATGAGCTGAGATCACCAGCTATTCTCCCATAATTTCGGCAGGAAAGTGGTATAGGGGGAGTCACTGCTACTCGCCTAGCAGTGAATTACAGGCTTTTGCCTCATAATTTATGCTATCCTGAGAGGAGACTCAAGAAAAATTAATTTACACAGCCTAGAAAAAAGACCGCTAAGGAGCCCCTGTCATGGGTCTGTACTGATTTCATTTGCCCTGGTGTAAATCCTACATACTGTGACCGAAATCGGGGGCACTACCAAAGGCTTATAAGTAAAAGTAGACTTTGGTTCACAGTCCCTAAATACCATCAGTAACAAACTCAGAAGGCCAGAAGATCATTATTTTCACTATGGGAGCAAAGAAAGGGAATAGCACAAAGTGATCAGAAGAAATCCTGAAGTGAAACAATAGGAAAATATACAATGAGAAGGATCACTGAGATATTGGAATGACCTGCTGAGGGAGGACACGAAAACACATTTGTTTTGTTCCCTTCATTACCAGCCATGGAGCCTCGGAGATATTCAGAGAATTCCGTGTTGATTAAGCCCCATGAGGCAGGCCACAATGCCAGCCTTCCCCTTGACTCACAACAGAACACCTCCTGCCTGCCCACGCGGGCACTTGAAGTCCTTGCTCCTAGATGCCACTGGGTTGCTAATCCTCAAGCAGCGAGCAGCGGGGACAGCACGCTGGCTCCTCTCACCTCTGCTGCCAGGGCCCTCAGGACAGAGACTACAGGAGGGATCCTGGCTCCTCTCACGCTGTTAATCTGCATTGCCTTTGTGTAGAACAAGGTGGGCAGAGTCTCCACAAAGAGCTATTTTTCCACCCCATGCAGTTTTCCATGAGCAAGGTACAAAACGTACCTTTTCTTCCTGGAGGCTTGAACTGTTTATTTCCTTCTGTGAGTGCCTTGCCTTCATTTTTGTCACCAGAGCAAGAGTCCTTGGTCCAGGCAGGCATCTTTTTAAAAAGCCAGCCCTTGGCATTAAAAGGTAGAGACATTTTTAAAACTAATGGAGAATTTGCTTCATTAAGTAGCCCATAAAATCAGGAATCACTGAGCACCAGGGGGAAGATACCAGAATTAGTCAACGTTATAAATGCCTGGTTTCACAAAGGAGCACATAAAGGTTTTAATGAAGCTCTACCTGCGGATCTGCTGGCAGATATTCCTGGATGCAAACTACTCTCACTTGAGCAGGATCTTCATTCCTTCCAACACCACAGCAGCAAACCTCTTTGAATTAGAAAGAGCTTCTTCTGCATCTCAGTGATAGTGCTGAACTTACTTATTAAACTGTAATGTAAGAAAGCCTTGACAGAGCTGCTCTTGGACTCTGTCAAACTGGTGTCTGGCAAGGTACAGAAATTTTTACGGGAAGTTATGCTTATAATCTCTGGCCTCAAGAAATTCCATAAAATCCGAAAATGGATGCAATGTGATTTGTTTCCCTTAGACTGGAAACAGAAACACCGTGAAACAGAATAAGCCAAGAGTAAGACTATTATGCACATGTTTTTCAGCCTGCAAAAGTCAATTCTCTCAGTGGTCCCATAGATAGCTCTGCATGATGCTTTCAGCAATAATGCTGAGGGAGGGGAAAATATTTAACTAGGAATAATCTTTTTTTTTTTCTTTTGATGTCAGAGAACTTATAAGGACTTTCCTTTACTCTAGTAATTTCACCAAAAAAAAATGTAGGGGTCCTAGTGTGCCTTGCCAGATGTATATGTACACAGTTCCATCCAATGCAACACAAAATAGCTTTTTTGAAACAAACTGCAATATCTATTATTTCTTTATAGCACATGCTCAGTACTTAAATAAACCAAAAAAAAAAATCATTACCATTCATAATTCATTCTCTATTTATTCAAACTCTGTAGTAGTCTAGCTGAGCTACCATCTCTTCTAAAGAGATGTAAAGACTCTTTTGTAAGCTGGAATGCTCCATTTGTTGGCACCCCTGCTTTCTTTTAAGCATCTAAGGCAAAATAATAATGATCTTGTGAACACAAATAATATTTACAGCATCAGAGAAACAGTTATAAAGCAGTTAAAAGAAAATGCAGACATTCCTTTCCTAAGCATGTTAGTCCTTTCCTATTCTTCTCTTCGTTCTGTAAATTAAAATTTTTTGCAGATGAAAAAGACAAATTCATAAATTATTGCATTTGGCAGTGGAATGTAGCAATGGTGGCAAGGCACAGCTGGAGAGTTTGAAATGTGGCAGCTTTCTTCGAGGCCATAATTTTCCTGCTCCTTTGGGAATCGCTGCTAAATGTGGCTACTGCTAATGTAATGAATATGAATCCATGTAAATCTCCGATGCAGAGCTGGGATCTGTCCCCTTATGGGCAAAAAGGAAAGATTATTTTTTTCCTATGCAGATTTTTCGAGTGTGTATGTGTGTATAACTCTGACCTTACTGCGGGAGCTCACCTGCTCTTAAGTACCCAGGTAATGTCGAAGTTCTCATTTTTCATTCTGCAGCAAACTAACAATATGCGCCCCCTCCCTTTTGAAGATCCCTGGCAGAATAATACACCACCTGTTCAGCCCCCCTTCCTGCCCCCCTCCTTAGTAATTAAGCTCTGAAACTGTTTCCAAACAAAATTGGATTTCTTTTCTTCTGCTCCCCCCACCTTCATCCCCTGACTGCACTTTTGTAAACATTTTTGATCGGGCGTGAAAGGCACAGAAAGAGCCACAAATAAGAGGTCCTGTCACTCCAGCCAAAGCCATTAGTGCTGTGTGGTGAAAGCAGGCTGGGCTCATATAAGCGGCCATGTGAAGTGCCCAGGGATGGAGAACAACAGAGAGGACCCCTAAAAAGTGTCCAGAGGGGTCTCAGAAATGACGGGGTGGACAGGACAGAGCTTCTTGGCTCTTCTTCTGCCCTGCAAAGGCTGCTGCTTGACTGACTCATTTTGAAAGTAAGATGTCTAAATAGCTGACAGACATTTTCCGAGGAGGGGTTGGCCATGTGAGGTGTGCGTATTCAGAGTTTGTTTCCAGCATGGAACAGGCTGTTGGAATTTTAATCCGTGTAACTTTCGTCTCTGTGGTCGTACAGTGCCTTGCACAATGGGTCTTTGTCCGTTGCCAGGGTACTACTGCAATACATACCATAAATAATAATTGTAATAACAGTTACAAAGCTAAGATCTTTTTAATGGTCTCTAGAGCTGGAAGTCTTTTCTGGGTAATTGGCATTTTTGAAAATCAGGTCACCTAGTCAGGTTCCTAATTCTGAATGCAGAGTCTTATTTTACCATTCATTTTCTTTAAAACATAAGCCTCCAACTTGGCTCATGTAGATAAATATTAAGTGAGGGGGAAGCAATGGAAACACTTGTCAAAATAAACCAAGAATAATTGTTGGATTCCATTCACAAGATTTTGGAGAGGAAAGATCAGGCCAGCCATCAAATAATAACAGCTTTAGCCAAGATCTACAAGCAGGGGGACATTGTTCTGCTTGACAGTTCCTCACTGAGGTGATTAACAAGCCTGGCTGATGACCCTTTGGGCTCAGAACTACAGTTAGGGTATGACACCTCAGCGGTGCTATTAGCACACTTCCTATGTGCATGGCTTTGCAAATATAAAATTATGTGACTTAGTTTCACATCCTTCACTGGGACTAATCAAAGTCATGTTGTCTTATATTTGCTGTCACTAAAACCATTCCTGGTTGTGGCACTAAAGCAACAGATAGATTGCAGTTGGGATTCATATAAGCAAAAGCAGAACTGCTCCGGAGACAGTCTGGATGCCATCCACCTTCTCTGCAAGTGCGAGTCTTGAAGTCAGAATTTCACCTGAAAAGTGCGTATTTTTCTCTCCATATCATGAAGGGAACCAAGTCAATTATCTCAGACAAACAACCAGACTGGAAGCAAATAATGCGACCTGTTACAAGCCCTGTCCTGTGTGCCTGAGCTCTCAGACAATTGCTGTGTCCTCTAACCAGAAAGTTCCAGTTTGGACTTCTATATGCAGGATTATGTTCAGCAACAGAGCAGCATATAAAAAAGTATCACGGTAGTCTAATTTAGTCCAAAATGGAAGTTCTTACTGTGTTTAAACTCCTCCAGGGAACGCCAGTGCACTTTTCTTTACTGGGCTAGGGCCGAATTTAACTGGTGACCAAACGAGAGGCCATGAAAAGGCAGTCTTTTACTGTCATCTCCTCTAATATATTTCAGAAGAAACTTTATTATCTTAGATAGAACCCAGCCCTGCCATATTTCCAAGCACACTAAATCACAGTTCTGCCACTTCTTGATTCAGAAACCAATGCAATCAATTTCAGCTAATTATACATCCAATTTATGAGATTGTAAAGAAGTTGTAGAGAGCTCGTGTAAGCATGTATAGCTGGACCATTGCTGGAAAGCAGGGTTTTGCCAAGGATATTTTGTGTGTGAAGACATGGTTTTAAATGTATTAAAAAGTGCAAAGATAGTTTCAAAGCAGAGTTTCGTTTTAAAGTTTGTGGACCTACTTCATAATACCCTGCCACTGACATCAGTGGAAGAATAGCCGAGGTCTTCATTCCACAGAAATTCTACCAGTAAAATGCAAGAAATTCATTTTAGCTATAATATTTTGGAAAGCTGACAACAGCTGCATGAAGAACTGAACCTGCATCTCCCAGGGAGACATATAACACTTAAATCACTAAGCCATTCCCTTTGATATCCATGCTGTATTACAAAATTAATCTTTTGTAGCAATTAATTAGAGTAGTTATAAGGAAAGTCATGCAGTCTGAGACACACATTTATTGCTCAGTGTGGCCTTGTTTGTTTAGTCAGATTCCCTTAAGCCATTAATAGAGCTTTATGTTAATTTCCTTAATGCTTCCAATCAGCATGTTCAGAGTTACAACTCCACGAGGGCTTCACAGATTATCTCAACATATAGTACAAGTAAACAATAGATGCTACTTCCCTCTGCATGTCAGTCTCCCCGGGTACCCTAATGATGTTACATAGATGCCAGTCAAAAATATTAGAGGTAAGTAAATGAAACTCTTTGGGCTGTGACTGAACTTTCTGACAAATTCAGCCCAGAAGAGGTTAAAAATAAAAAGCTGTCTGGGTTTGTTGCTGAAAGTGTGAATAAGTAAAGAAAGCCAGATTTCTTTTCTCCAACGTTTTTTCTCTGGAAATGCTTGAAAAGCTGGGTAAAGCACCATCACAATTTTCTTGAAAGGAAGTGAGCTACGAGTAAATCTTGAAAATGCCAGACCTAAATACTGAACTGGATTTTATTCAAATGCCTTTCATGTCTAATGCAGAAAGCCTGGTTGTTCCATCAAAGTCGCTTTGAATCAACCCCGGGTGTTTAAACATGTGAAAACCCCTAAGCTCATGTAGGAGATTTTGAGCTTATGTGTGTAACTTAACAACTGGCCCAAATCTCCCATTGGTCTCAGATTCCAGTAGTGATATGGAAACAGCCAGGAACTTGACTCAAGACGCCAGAGAATGATAACTACATTTGTTACGCTCTCCTAAACAAGTCAGTCAATGGAAAAATTAAACATTATTGTACCCCTTAAATACAATCGAACAAACAAAAATCCCCAGTCCAAAACAAGTGGCAATCACTACACAGTGGCTGCTTAATGCACGTGGTTATGTATCTTTTCTTCTTCAGACTGTAGAGCAGTTACTCATAGCTGGAGACCTGAAGTGATGATCCTCAAGTCCTTTGTTTCTGTAACTGCGGCTGGTAAAAATGGGAGTCTGAGGTTGTTTCAAAAAGGCAGGAAGCCCTTGGAACAGCATGCAAATGGCAGCTCGAAGGCTGCAAAGCATGAAGCCAATGGATTTATGTGCCTCTCCCCATCTCTTCAAAACCCGCAAGTCACCCACAATGAAACAATCTCAACATCCACTGATGCATTTGTCACAAATAGTTTAAACTTGGGCATGTCAGCATTACTTGTGAGAAGAGGTTTGATCCTTAAATGTCTCTTTTTTGCTGAGCAGAGGACTAGCTTTTTTAACAGTCTTTTGTCTTGGCCCTGATTAGCAAAATCATAAGTCCATGTCACCATTTCCATGCTGGCTTCTCTTATTATTATTTATAGTGGTGGGTGGGTTTTTTTCCCCATCTTGAAAAATTATTTTTACATCTTCATTTAATTTTCCTTCTTTTTTTTTTCCCCCCCAAACCTGAGCTTCCTACTTATGGTCAAACCTTACACTTTGCAGATATATATGTTCACTGCAGTTCAAAGACACTGCCTTTCCACCAGCGTTTTGGAAGAGGCTGCACTAAAGAAAAGCTGCGGCGGGATGCAGAACCTACTGTTGAGTAGCTCATTGAACTCTGAGATCTTTGCTCTAGAGATGAACCTAGTGAAAAAAGATGAGACATATATTCTGAGAGAAATGGATATGTGCATGTCAGTGGTATATCAGTTTCTAATCAATATTAAACCTCTAACTGCCAAGATCAATAATAGCTGCAGGGTTATCACTGTCACATAGTTTCTCAAACATATCAGCTAATAATGATTTTTGCTTTGTGTTTTTTGTGTCTAGCGGATGAGTAATCTCTACTTTCATCTTTAATATTTTCAATATTGAAATTCATATATGCTCTTATGATCAGATGTCAGGGCCATGAGTAAGATTATCCCCTAGCTTAACAGCCAATAAACACACCACAAAGATCCTCCACCCTTTCCAAAATGTAGTTCTGTAATGTTGGGTTAATGTGGAGTCAGAGACTCTTTTCAGCAATGGAATTGGTCAATAGCTTTTGGTTTGGGGAACTGCCTGCCAGCAGCAAAAGCAATGCAGCAACAGCTCAGCATGATGCTTGAGTGGGAAGAGTTGTTCTCTATCCTTTTCTTTCCCGTACCTTAAAGAATAGCTGGTAAATTGTCACTGCCCATGGATCCTTAGAAATATGACAGTATCTCACTGAATGTTGACTCTCACCATCTCACAGACAAGTGAAACAATTGCATTTTCTGGTGAAGTTGTAGCTTTGTAGCAGTTGCAAAGGTATAGAAGTGGGCAAGGTCTAAGCAAAAGCATAATATATCTTATGAGACTAATCACTGTTATAGGAAAAATTCATGCACTTTTAGGCACATGATTTTTTAAATACGAAGTTTAACTGGATAATTGCAATTGTTGGACTGTCTGAGAGAAAAAGTAATTAGTTCCATTGGAAAAGGTATGGATTACGAAGCATCAAGGTTTTCAGCTTTAGAAACTTGGACTTTTCACCTGGGAAACCACAAGTGCTACATGTTTTTGCTCTTTAGATGTACTATTCCTTGAAGTTTATGTATGGGAACATGGAGTTGCAGTGTGCCCTGATGGAGAAGTGACAAGAGTTTTTGTAGTGCCCCCAAAGCAGAAAAGGAAATTAATTTTATGTATTTGTTTCGTGTCTCTTCTCTCATTCTAATAATAGTGTGGCTGTGAGCATTCTATTCATTCACTGTGTTCAATCTACATCATTACAGGAACTTGAGAAAAAGCCCCACACATAAAGATATCTTTGCCAAATTATTTCCCTCAATGCCAACTGCTACACAGTGGAGAAGATAAGATTTCCTTTATTCCCCTGTGTCCTACCATGAAGGAAGAGCACAGATTTTGTTTAAATAAATCACACTAAAATTTGGATTTAAAATTTAGCATCTTTTTAGAGAATAATACTTCAATATGCAGAGTATATAACTGATGTACACACAGTAGGAGCAAAGATATTTGCTTTTATTGTTTCAATTCATAAATATATTACAGGAAAACAGACGTGATGGCCTTCAAAAGTGGGCAACATCTCAAAAAATGAAGAGCTCTTTTTTTAATGCAATACCCCTTGCTCCTTCCCTTATGTGTGAGTTTTTGAGAAAACCAAACCCTATCAGGAATGTCTGTAAGAGATTGTTTTTGCTTGATTTCAAAAGTGGTTTTCTTTGTTGGCATTCAATGGTTTTACAAGAGAAAATAATGAAAGCAAATAAAACCTGTAACCATCCCCAGTGGGGCAGAAGTCAAATTAGAGAAAGCTGATGTCTTTGAGCTGACCGAGCCACAATAGACAGGTCTTAACGGAATAAGGCATTCCAGAGACTGCGTTAGGAACTGTCAAACCTACCTCACTAACACCAATTAACTGGGAGATAGAGGGATCTTAGAGTTTGGATCAAAGCCTTTCTTGTCCAGATGAAAGATCACATCAGCTTTGAAAGAAAGCTCCAGATGTCTGTGGAAAAAAAAATAATCCCTCTTCCATTCAGCTTGTTTTTCAGCGAATTTTGAATTACTTTGTCAAGAAGAACAAAATAACATCCCAGCTGGAGAATGTGTCAGATGTTTCATTTAAAAACAATATGAAGTCAGGATGGTGGTAGCCAACTTAGAGGGACTGTTTGATCCTTTCCCAAGATTCCACTGCTTTTGAGGCTGAGCAATATTAAATCATTCGCTCTAATCAGTTCTCCAGTTAAGAACAAGCAATCTTTAAAAAAAATAATTAAAACAACAAAAAGACCAACTAACTGCATTCTCCTCCTTCATACAAGGGTGTCGTGGCATCAGCATGTAGTGCATGATACAGCAAACCACATCCAGGAATAGTGACCTCATTGTGCTGTAACTTACTAAAAAGGTTACAGTGGTTATCAACCAAATTGACTTAATAGTGTTCCATAAAAAGTTATGTGAATAGTAAATTCAAATATATTTGATGCATTAGTGGATCAGAAAAACTTACCGGAAAACAGTATCTGACACCATGTTCATTGCCTCATCCATTTTAGAGAGGATATAGATGAGCTGATAGTTTTAGAGATTAATACACGCAAGTGCTTCATTGCCAGCAAGGAACCGACATATCAGGGAACATAAAAGGAATGCAGTCAAACATACTACAGACTATTTTGGGAACAGAAAGCGCACACTTAGAATCAGTGGACATTTTGCCAGGGTAAGACTGCAATATGGACTCCCTTGCATATGCTTGTTTTAATTCTCAGTGAGAACACAGTCAAGGGACATGCGAGTTTCTTTGTTATACAAGTGGATCAACAGTCTTGAGTTTTTTAGCATTTATTGGGAAGGATTTTGAGGCAAGATTTCATAGAGCATGTAAAAATGCAAGATGTTCAAGATGAAATTGTTGGAGCAATCAAAATGGATTTAAACCTAGGCATTGAAATTAGAAGGTTTTGTAGCTTAGGAAAAAAAGTCTGTAGTCTGCTAATTCAAGAACGAATTCTGCTGTGCTGTACCAGCTACATTATGTCCAGAAATAGTTTGTCTCTGCCTGCTATGACCCTAGGCATTATTTAGACTCCCTGTAGAAATATTTTTACCACAAAGATTGGTTTATACCAAAGCCAAAGAACAAAGTACTGCAAGATGTGGGGAAGTATGGATTGAATTCAGAGGTGCATTTCTCAGCTTCTTCTCTCTGAGACGTACAGGAGGCCAATGTTCCCTCCTAGACTTAGAATTCTCCTGCGTGCAGGAATCTTGTTTGGACAGAGACTGGTACGTCAAAGGCACGTGCCGAAAACTATGGAGTGCAAAGCACAAAATGGCTCAAAATGCAGGACCTAAATTTATGGCTCCTTTGAGGTGTGCGAGCATTAAGTATTTGGATCAGAAATGTGCAGTTCAAAATCCTGATTTTCAGCTTATTTTGAAAAGAAACAAGCTTTCAGTATGGTGAACACTTGTTTATATGGTGCTACTGCTGCTCACTTTTGCTTTGATTTAAAATAGAAGAAGCAGAAGTAAAAATATTCCATCATTTTAAATACCAATAAAATGCATGAATTATCTTATAAATTAAAAATTCCATAAAATAACAGACTTAGAAATATTTGTATAACTATCCTGCTGTAAACAAAACAGTCGACTGAGCAAAATAAATTTATAAATTTAGGGGAGAGCAACAGCAGAAAACAATGAGCATTCATTCCCTTTGGAAACCAAAGTGGATAAATAGGTTTAGTCATCTCTGTCCCAAGAGAGTCTCAAAGCATGCATTTTTTTCAATGTAAGTGCAAACAATTGCATTGCATTTTGAATTCCATTTTAAAACTAATTAAAGGTTTGATTGTGCCACTTTCTCTGTGTTGGAATGCACTTCAATATGTACTCAGCCTAAGGCATGTGCTCAAGGAAACTACTCAAGCACTTAACATCATTAACTATGATTTTATGTGCTTTTCTGGATCTGGGCCGAAATGTATAGAGTATTACTCATCTTGCAAGTGAATGACAAAAATTAATGTCATCTAAGCAATTAATGAAATGGATTTACTCCAGAACGAGGTTGCTATATCTCAGAGCAGCCTCCTTCTCATTGGATTTAAATGTTCAGTTTATTTAAGTCAGGTTTATATGGAAGAATTCAGATTTTATTTACAGAGACACCAAAATAGCATCATAAAAATATATAGAGAGGCCAGGTTAACTAATGGGGATATTTAAAATCTGGTTTGATATTCTTTCCTGTCCACACTGTATTTTTATTTATTACTATATTTTAAGTTAATGTCATTTGCAACAGGTGTTTGCTAGGTATTTTTGATTGCAAGCAAAGAGCTAAAAAGCAAGTGACAATTCTAATCTCAGTTTATCAGTAAGGCTTCCTATCGTCGTGTATTCCCCGATCATGGGCCTAAAAAGCCCTCTTAAATAAATATCTCATGCCCCCATGTGGTGAAATTCAGAGACTACAGAATATATCCTTTGGAGTTGCTTTTGTTTCTTTTTATTTGCATACAGAGTTGCGCGCCCAAAGGAAGAATGGTAACCAAACTGCGTAATAGTCTAATTTCGATATATTACCAGTAATGAAGGTCTGCACATAAGTGCAATCTAGAAATTGCTGACCTGTTCTGGGCACTACCATAGTCTAACCTAGGATAGAGTGCAAAAAAATCTGCCAAAAAATGCTTCACGTGAAAATGCAGTATGTACTGCATTGATCAGTGCTTAGAAGAGCACTAGCTAAAATACTCTTGTTGCTGTCGAAGCATCTAGGTTTTCAGGTATAGTTTAATTAAAAATATACCCTGCAAATACCAATTTATGGTCTCAATCAGTACATTTAGTGTCAAGGAGAGGGATGCGTGTGCTTTTTTCCTAAACAAATGTCCTGTCTTAGCAGTCTTGGCAAAGCAGATATATCAAGATGCATTTTTAGCATATTTCTTCACATCCCAGACTGAAGAATGACAGAATGATTACCGTGCATCACATCCAGCATCCTGGTTTTTACAACAAAAAGAAAGAAAAATTTCCCATGTGACGGATCCCATGACTCTGAGATAGCATTTCTCTGGATTAGAATTAGAGATAACTTAATATTCATAACTCTTTTCCAATAATTTGTGTTCATCTAAAATCACAGTTCTGCAGACACGTCTATTATATACCCATCAGCCTGCATGTGGAGACAAAGATTCAGTTCCTCTTGACCACAGGCGTACTTTTTGACCTGTGGTAAAGTCTGAAAGTTGTACTGAAAGATGTCAGTAGGGACCCTGAGTTTTTCCAAATGCCAAGATCAGTTACTTCCATTTTTAGTAACTTCCAGTTACTAAAAGTTTCTGGGCATCCCCTACCTCTCTGTTCAAACGCTTTTAACTCCTAAGCAGCTCCCCAGTACTGCTGCCGAGTTTGTGATGCCTCTGCTCGCAGTCTTTGGGGTACAACAGGTAGATTGTCCAACTGAGCTGATTCTTAGATGCCTACAT
Source organism: Gallinago undulata (assembly GCA_026546715.1). Taxonomy (NCBI): domain Eukaryota; kingdom Metazoa; phylum Chordata; class Aves; order Charadriiformes; family Scolopacidae; genus Gallinago; species Gallinago undulata. The sequence continues at coordinate 32,296,569 of JAOTQQ010000012.1, read as the reverse complement.
TTATTTATTTGCACTGCGAAATTGGCACAGTTACCTGTGGAGAGGAATACATCTGTGATACTAGAGCAGCCTAGAGCATGGCACTTAAATTAGCTACCTACCGCGTTCATCCCCTTTTGCTGGGATTACCTCCCTGCCACACTCACAGCTAATCAAATTAACGGCTACGTCCATCTGTTCTGGACCATAATCCATCGCATGGCATTAGAACAGGATCAAGCCTAAGACCTGCCTCTTGCTCAGGCCTGGCCCCTGCCTGGGATGTACCACGCTGACCTCCCCTCAGCCGCCTATTAAGGTGACATCCTGCACCAGAGGCGGCTGAGATGAACTTTAATTGAGAAATTAAAATACAGCGGGGGGGCAAGAAAGCAAAAAGAAAATACATGAAAGTGGGAGTCATACAGCTGTTTGTCATACAGCAATGTGAAATTGATAGTAATTACGCCCTCCCGTGCCTGGACAAATTGTTGCTAAATTAAGCAGTCTTTAAAGAGACAAAACTATGCAGAAAAGGAGCTTCCCTCCTCTGCTCCCAACCTTTGGTAGCCTGTTCCTAAAGAATTATTTTCATTTTTCTGCAAAACCACATGCAAGAGTATAGGGAACTAATAGAACTAGGTGACTGTTATTAATATCTCCAGTGATGTACTGTTGTAAACAGAAAAATAAACAGCTCACTACTGTAAAAAAATACAGGGCTGTAAATCCACCAGGGAATTGTGGTGATATCATAAACTATAAGAGCAAAGCTCAAGTGGCCTTATACAGTCACCACAATCCAGCGATGGAATTATAGCCCTATAACTCACAATTTACTTAGTTCTTACACTTTACAGAGCAAGGAATTGAGTTTTGGATCGACGCCCTGCACAGACTGGCCAGGTTTGCTCTTCTCCTCCTGCTTTTTTCGTTAAATCTTACAGTTCTCATTGCTCCTAGTGCTTCCCTTTCCATGCAGCAACTGCCACCAGAGTCCCTTTATTTCTGGGACTAGAACTCCCTGATTTTGTCTCTAAGAAAATCTGTGCAAGGTTCAGGGAACTGAGTAACAAATGAACTGACTTGGCATCTTATGAGAATTTTGAGGAACAATGTGGTATTAAAACTTCCTTCAGCAAGTGTTTATCTGATGTCCCAGCTAATACATCAGTAATTCAAACGTGACTCTTCCAGGCCATTGCCAGCCCATCCCAGCAGTGTTGGATGCTACTGGTAACTCCTAGGAGGATTGAGAAATGTTCTTTACTCATAAATTAGGGACACATTATGCAAGAGTTTTGAAATGTTCTCTTTCAAATAAAAGCACACAGCTGTTTCAGTATATATACCCCCCAAATCAACGTAGCAATTAAACATATTCTAATTCGAAACACACAAGCAATCCTGTTTTTTTCTCTAGATCTTTTTAGTTGAAAATGGCATGTTCCACCCTGTATTCAGATAATAGATTTGTCCTCTCAGCACTTGTTACACATTTTTTTGTGGACTTTCCCCATTCAACTTGCCCTGAGATACCACAGAAGAGCTGCAGAACAGCTCCAGAACATGAGCTCTAGCACATGCTTGCACTTTACAGCTCCCACTCTTCTCATAAGAAACTTACTCAGCCCATGGCCACACTGAAGAGGTCAGTAATCAAATCTTCACAAGAATCTGTCCTCTGTACTTTGAATGAACAGGGATGCACAGACCATTAAAAAAAATAAATTGAGAGTGAGGGAAAGTAGTAGAGTGAGTCTTTTTTTCACAAGAACATAAAAATTTCAGTGCTAAAGCAGCCGAGCTGTCCCAGCAAGCTTAGCATCCCATTTCAAACAATACCCAGCACCACGAGTTTTTAAGAAAGCTGCACAAAATCTGCCATAATGGAACAACTGCCTGATCTTAATCATCTTGCCTGTTTTCAGTCAAGTTGGTACCTCTTATCCCAAGCCCCACTTCAATCAGCTGAGAAGAATCACCCTCTTTCTGGGAGGTGGCCCTGGCAGGAGGCTTGCTGGATGGCTGGTCCTCATTTCTTTCCCATGTGAGATGACAGCAGGGAAGTCTGTCAAGCCTTTTTCTGGCTCCAGCTTTTTTGATCAACAGCAAGGGGAGGTGGCAGGAGCTGGCAGACCTCTGGAGCTGGCAAGGAATGTCAGGCTGCCTCTCGATGGCCTCATTTGTCAGAGGTGAGCACAGCCCTGACCCTGATGCAAGGAGACACACTTGAAATGAGGCACAAGTCCACTCCACCTCTCCCCATGCTCATGGTGGTGGGATGGGGACCTTTTGAGCTAGGACTGTGAATTATGATGCAAGCATCAAAAGTAACTCCTAGTTGTGGAGCATGGAGGTTGTGCTGCTTCATGTTCCCAGTCACTTGTCCATGATGTAAGGAGATGTTGCGGGCCTTGTGGCTAACACCCATCTCAAGGCTAACTGATGGCACAGTCAGCTCCTTCACCACCACAGGCAAAGCCCAGACTTCCCAGTGAAATGCTACTCCCCATTCCAGGATACTGTCTAACATCACTGGTGTAAAACTACAAAGATGAAAAGAAACGATTTTTTTCTCTCCCTTTTTCCCCTTAAAAAGCTACATTAAGAAAAAAGAGAGAGAGAAGCTTTATTTCCCATAAGCTGAACTTGCTTCTCCAGCTTTGTCAATAAAATGCTTGTAGGCTCTTCCTCCTTCCAAGAAACATAGGTGTTTTACTTTAATTTTTTTCCTGTCTTAAATTGCTTACAATTTGTCTTAAAGTGAAAATCAGACCCTGCAACCTACAATTCAGAAGGGTAATTTTCATACTCCTCTGTGTTTATATACAAGGCATAGGGCAACTATTAAATGAGCACAATATTTCTAGAAAAATATCATTCTGAAAAAGGGGAGAGCACGAATTGAAAGTATCTGTAGCTATAACCAACATGGAGTCCAAACTGAAAAAGGGAAGGGGGAATAATGAATAATGAATCTATTAAGAGATCCTTGGTTAATAGTTAACTTGCATAAAATCTGCTAATGATTTTTTAAAGTCCTGAAAGAGTTTTTAAGACATAATTTAATGTTGTATTTCTCTTCTCAGGCACTTCCCATTGCTGCCTGTGGACCCTAGATTTAATCAGATTTCTTGTTCTTCTAAGATTTTATGAAGTCTTTCTTGATTTGCAGCCAACCAAAGCACTTTTAATAATGTATGGTAAAATGATTTAATTTTTAATAGACAAGAATGGGCTAGAGCCACTACACACTGCAGTAGATTGGTAAGTACAGTATTACACTCTGCAGAGTAGTTAGTAAAAAAGAGGAATGTATTTATATCCCAAATGTTATTGAAAACATGTTTATTTCATTACTAACACGAATGTATAATTGAAGAACCTGTCTAACCCGGAATTATTGTTCACACCTTATTTACTAAGAAGATAAAGCCTTTTTCAGCTTGTTACCATCATAATTCAAGCCTCTCATTGTTTTCTGTGTCTCATGCTGTTCTGCTGCTCCAAAAGCACAAGGAAAAAATGAAAAAAAAAATTAAAATGTGAAGTTACACATTCATATTCTGGATTCAGCTAATCAAGTGGGAAAATGTCTTCTAACACTGGAGACCAATTCATAGGGGTTAACCTTAAAATAAGATTATTTGTACCTTGATATTTGCATGCACTTGTCCTTTGTTTACTACTACCCAGCTAACAGGAAAGCTCAGAGGTACATGTCGATGAAAATCTGGTGCAAAACTGGTTCTGATTCTGCAAATCAGAGAGAGCTGTTTCGTAAAGGTTGTTTTTCGTTACCAAGCTGAAGCACATAAACAAGGGGGCTTTCATAATGGACTACATTTCCCTATACTTCTGAAAAATCCCAGAAGCTGCACTAATGCCTCATTAATAAAGACAGAAATTATCACTGTGCCTACAGTAATTGTACAAATGTTGAGGCTTTATACCTGTGGTATTTCAGCAGTTATTCCTGATGTAGTACTGATTTCTTAATGAAATGAGGCAAATCTGTTTCTCTGTGCATCAGTGTGTACCTGTTAATCACCCTTGATAACTTTCTAGTCTAGAAGCCAAGTTCAGTTGAATTTTGCAGGGAGAAGTCTCACTGAAATTCCGCTCCATGATAACAGGCACGGCAAGAGAGAATAAACATGCTGCTTATGCAGGGATCCTCCAGAAAGGTTAATCCTTAGTGGACCTCAGAAAAATATATACTGTCATTTACTCTTCAATACAAAGTCATGGGGAGCCAAACTTCACTGGTTCCCCAATCACTGAAATATTTATTGTCAGTACGAGAGGGACACCAGGCCTAGAGCCATATACAATGCCAGGATACTGAGTGCAGTGGAGGTATGACTGTCTGCTTAGAGCCATATATATTCCGGACAAATACACCCTGGATTGTGCAGTAGAGCTGAAGCACAAGACAGCAAAGCCTGCACAACCCACTGCATGCCATAGGAATGGGTGAAAAATGAACAGAATGGATTGCCAATGAAAAAAATATGATACATTTTTAAAATCTTACTTCAAAATGAGCCATAGAATAGGTCATATAATACATAATGGCAAAATGAATATATTATGAATGATTTATTGTTATGGAAATGTGCAGATGCTTATTGGTGGCATGAGTCATATAACATGCAATTTTCACACAATATGTTGTTAATAATGGATAAGGATTTATCAGTATATTCTTATATAAAGAAAAATCAATATTAAAACTTGTTCTTTCACTGGAATCAAGTAGCTACTGCGCACTGAGTTCCTTATGAAATTGAGCTACTCTTGCCATTACTACTAACTACATTTTAATGTCAGATTTTTAAAATGGATATACATCAAGTCACTGCAGTAACTCATCAAAGATCAGATCCACCTTACTGTTGCACCGCTAAGCCAAAAAAATATACTCTTTCCTGTGCCTACCTACAATAAAGGAAGAGAAAAAAGGAAACAACTGTCTTGTCCTAGTTTGTGCCATACACCTGCTGGAAAACTCTTAAAATTGGCCATGCCTGTGAGGCTTGTTTCACATACAGATGGGAAGACTCTCTCCTATTTAAACAAGGAATTTTCAAAACAGAAGTTCAGTTATCATCAGCTGATGAATGCTGTGAGATAACAAGACAAAACAAGCATGGGACAAGACACTAGGACCTCATAAGCTGTTTTCAACAGTGCTCAGAGCCCTCTCCCCAGCACGTGCCTTCATCAGACCCTTTGTGGATCAAGCTGAAGCAATTCAAGGACAGCCCTCTTCCCCAACACTGTTACCACCAACAAATGTGCCTTCCCTCCCCAAATAAATAATTTTAATAAATCATGCCAGGATGCCTCAGCTGCCTCAGTTTAGAGTTAGCTGGGCCAGCTTATGCCGCTACTGAAGATAGTCTAGACACAGCAGAATTTGCAGTCACATTGATGAAGGGTGCTCACATTATACATTCTGGTACTTCAGGTCTAGGGTCTGATAAGTCCTTACTCAGGAAAGATAACATACAATCATCCTAACTACTTGACTTGAAATTTCCAGAGTTCCTGCTGTAGAGCCATCAAAGGCAAATAAATCCATAAGAAAGTTCAGGGATACACAACTCTCTGACTTCCTGGCATGCAAAATGCCTGAAAACTTCACTTTATGTTGATTACAAAATCAACATACATAGGAGACAAACTGAATGTCAATAAAACGTTGTCAAGTTTAGACAACGGCAATACATTTTCCTATTCTGACTAGGGAAAATAGAATTTGTATTTGTGCCAAACAATGCAGGAGAGGGTTTGGATCTTGCCAATTCCATTTAATTTAGAAAGCAAATATCTTCACACAGTTAACTGAAAGACCATTGATCAAGAGGGCTTCATAAACCGGTAACTAGGTAAAATGACCACATGTTAGATAGATATTAGTGCATGAATTGCATTCATTATTGTCTTTATTGTTACCATAAAGAAAAGGAATTTGGAAAATCCATCTGTTCCCACAGATGGAAGCCCCCTGACATGAGGCTCCAGAGAGTCAGGAACCCACACTCAGCCGTCAGTGAAAAGAAGCAATTGCTGCCCCTGACCTGCCAGAGCACAAAGAGGACATGGGTTCCCTTTACAGGTCTTCTCCATTGACATCTACCTTTTATTCCCTCTTTTTCAAAATAATTTGACCTAGATTTGCAAATACCAAAATTTTGGTATCACCAAAACTCCCTTTTCCAAAAAAAAAAAAAAAAAAGAGAAGTCACCTACTCTGAAAGGAGGGCTATTACCAAGGCACTGGGAGAATAGATGAAGCATTCTTACTTTGTACATACATTTGTTTATGTATGCACATAGAACCACTCTTCATGAATCATTACTGGTCCAGTAACTTTTCCCTCCCCATCTACCACACCCCTATCTAAAACAACATCTTGTGGAACAGTCTCAGAAAACGAAGATGGGAAGCATTGTCCCTTGAGACTGTGCAGAACTGTGCTTATGCTCCCATCACACTTCATTTTTTCTAGCAGTTTCCTGAAGGAAGAGCCAGATCTTTGAACCCGACCTTTTCTGCTGTCAGCCAAGGCCAGAAGGATTACACACAGCAAAGAAACAAAGAGGCAATGAATGTAAATAATGTCTAAAACAACAAGGGAAAGCTGCACACAAAAGCGAGTGACTAATTAAAATGCATTCTTTTCTCACAGGGGCTCCTAATTAGTTTACTAATACTGTTCTCATCTATTTCAACAATTTAATGGTCTCATGTCACATAAAAAACGGGCAGAAACTTTTACATCCTCTCTACCTGGTGAAGTTCACCCTAGAGAAACTGCTCCGTTTTCACTTCCAGCTCTGTTAATGGGATTTCCCTCTCCCCTGGGAAGGGAGGCGTTTCCCCACATACACTCTGCCGGGCAGGTTCACCTCACATACCAGTAGCAAGCCAGCTGGGTAGACCGCCCCCACCAGCTCTCCTCACATAGCTATGCTTCCAGGCATTATCTCCACATGTGGCTCCCAGCTCAGCACTTGAACCTGGCTGACCCCTTAGTCTCAGCCCCTCTCCTTTAGCTCAGCTGGAATGGCAAACCAATGCTCAGGTGTCCAAAAGTCTAGTAGCCCTTATCTCAGGCATGGGATTACTTCTGATCCTTGAACTCATCTCCCAGAGTTCAGAGAGCTCATGGCAGAAAATCCAGCACCTCGCTGATGCAGGTACACTATTTATCTGGAATGAATATGGGAAAGAAGGGCACATTTCATGTGCAGCCTGTATCCCATTCTGGGACAGAACACACATGGGCAGTCTAAAAACTTAACTGATATGTAGAGTTTTAAAAGCATGTTCTTAATTCTGAACACAAATTCACATGTTCAATTTAGAGCACAGACACTATGTATGTCAATAGATCTCATTGATACATAACATGCCTTATGACCTGATCAACCACTTCAACAGTTGGCCCATTGAATTCAATGTCCCTGGTTGTACATCATTATAAACAAACATTATATGGTCCAAAAGGACCATTTAAGCAGAAGAGACCTTCTAAGGACACTGATAGAAAAGGAAGAAGCAAGGTGGTTTTGTCTACAAGTGGATGGAACGTTGTGGCTGTTGTAAGTCCCTAGTGTTATGGCTCTCAAATTTAACTAATTAAGACATATTTCACCAGAAGAAAATGTTTGTTAAGTCAGCTATGTACAAGAAGCTATGTTGGTTAAAAAGGTTCACAAAAGAAATTCCCAACATTCTTCAAATATATTCAAATTACTTCCCTAATTAATATTAAGAATTGAAGCTTTTGAGACTGATGTCATAGGGAACAAAATCTTTTTGTTTTCTGATCATATAAAATGATGGCTGTTTTCTTTGCTGTACAGATTCTGAGCTCTGTAAATAAGCTTAATCTGAGAAAAATGAAAGTAATTTCAACCAAGGAGTTTATTCTATTTGCTTTAGCTACAGTAGTCTTTCTAACATCAAATAGTATGTGTCTAGATGAACCGATGAAGTCCAGTCTGCAGAGTAGAGAAGACGATGATGATAAATATTACAAGGTAAGATCTGCATTAAAATGACATTTTGGGGGGAAACTGTAGGTCAGATCCTGAGCACCTTCAATTTTTGGCAAAGGCTCTCCTAACCTCATTGCACGGTACTCAGCATTACAGCACTAGCAGCATGAAAAAGCCTTGTTGAAAGAATTTTCAAGAAATTCACTTGCTCAGACACACAGTGTGTAAATCAATTCATCTTTCAACTTTCTTGCAATACAGTCTTGTGATCAGGTTGAGACTTTTTCTGAAATGTTTCTTACACAGTGGGGCCTCAATTAACATTTCTGTCAGGCATTTTATATACATAATGTAACAGATATATTATTAATCCAAAATTAATAAAGGCATGCTTATAATACTCAATAATGATAAACAGAGAACATTATAAATCTAATATAGTTAATGGTCTTAAAATTCTATTCTGGAAATGGACTACAAAAATATCTTTGCAGGGCTGCACATTTATTATGTCTCAATAGATGACAAATCAAATTTGCACAGTTCCTCTGTATTATTTTTCTTGTTTGCCCTGCAAGTACTCCCTGGGAAATGACAGCTAACCTCTCTTTTTGACTCATCATCATTGGTGTAATAAAGATGCTTCAAATCAAAATACAACTTTAATTTTAATTACGCTAGTGAAATCCTCTGGTCTTCAGCTCACTGTCTTTTATATGCTTCAGAACGAGCGTGCAGGTGCAATCAGAGGGATTTTGATCACGGAGCATGAATTTGAATGGTTTGTTCCCCTTCTCTCCCAATAGCTGGAGAAGCTCCTGGGAAAGTCACCAAATGGGGATAAGGAACTGAAATTAGGATTAGTTATATTTGTGTCTTTAACTGAAATTAAAAAAACATTTGTACATACTTGCTGTTAAGGCTTGGAAACTTATTTTTGTAACAAAAATATTTGTGTTTGTCACAAAAATAAGTGATTTTTAATATGCCCAGGGAAGGAACACTGCTCTATAGGAAAAGATCATGTTGGTATTACTATATTTCAGGCAAGTGCTTCCCTTTACATCAAGAGACAGGTAGCATACTAGACTCAGTTCTTCACTGTATGCCAGCATAGACAGAGAAAGTCCCAGGAGCTCCTAATGCATCTTGTGTACTAGTGGAGGTCTAAAGCAACTTAAAGCTCAGGGCATTCTCTATGCTGCAAGGCCAGAGCAGGCATGATATGGACTTGACCTAAACACTTTCTATTAATTTCCCCAGCTGTTAGCCCAGCAGTATACTGGTTCAAAAGCATCCACCGTTGCTTAGGAAGAAAGGAGCTAAACCTTCAGTTAGCTTGGCCCCTCCTTCTCGTCATCCAGACTGCATAAGTTAGAGGCTGGCCCTGTGTCAAGTCACTAAATACAGTCAGCATCTTCCCCTCCAGACAGCTTCAGTTGGTGATATGAGCAAATATGGACCTGAAAATTACTCCTGTCCACACTTAACTGACAGCACAGCTACTGACACCCATGCCCAGAAATACTTCTGACTGACACCATTTGAATAGTTGTGGATACTGATGCAGAGATGTGCTCTTGTGGTTAGTGTACTGAAAAAGTAAGCAGGATAATTTCTGTTTATGAAGCAATTCCATCTGGAGTAGCTCACACTGCAATGGAGCTTAGCCAATATAGCTAAAAAGCATTAAATATCCAAAAAAGAGTGTTACCCAGCAGTTTCTCAGGAGATATGAAAATGAATACTTTGTGTGATTGGTAGCTGGAATAATGCCCTATAAATTGATAGCATACTTTTTTAAATTTTTTTTTCTTTAGATGAAAGATAATATCTTGGAAGAAAAGCAGAGGAGTCTCAATTTTGAAGACATGGAAGACTGGGGATCCAAAAATACCATTAAAATGAACCCTCCTGCAGTAAACAAGATGCCAAATTCAGTTGCTAATTTACCTCTTCGGTTTGGAAGAAATTATCCAGAAGAAAGAAGCATTAAACCAATTGCTAATTTGCCTCTCAGATTTGGGAGAGCTTTTGCAGAGAACATACCCAGGCGTGCTCCAAAGGTATCATACAGGCTTGGGAGATCTCCACTTGTTAAAAATTCCAGACAGTCACTTCTAAATTTGCCACAGAGATTTGGGAAGTCTCTGTCTCAAGATGTTCAGGAATCTGACCCAGGTAACAAGACGCAAGCATTTGAGCCATGTATTAAAATTCACATTAAATCAGGTTAGCGATGATCAAACACAACCACACTTCCTCAAGGGATATTCCCTGAGCATTTCAATATGAGTCCAATTTGCCAAAAAAAAAAGATTTGCAGTTCATCAAATCAAAAAGTCTCATCACAATAACTAGTAAAGAATCTCTTTATGAAATCTTTTCTAATGAGAAGATGGCAAATAACCAAAGCAAAAAATATTCGTATGACAAGATTCGGTTTGACAATGCTCTTTTAGATCAGGTTTGATTTTACAAAGTTTAAAGCTTTGGCAAAAACAGTTCAGAATCATTAAAATATCCCATTTCAGTACTATACAATAACCAAGCAAAACTACCTAAAAATTACTCTTCCATTATCTAAATTTATGCAAATTAAAGTTAACAAAAAGACAAAATTCCAGGCTGAATTGCAGGGTTATGAAAATGCTGGGGTTTTTCTTATCCAAATGTTTTCTTTTTTCTTTTTTTTCCAGAGTGTCTTACTGAGACAATGTTTGAGATTCTGATTTTTCATTCCGAGATGAAAAAAGATCTTTTGACATCTCAGAATTTTTTTCAGGATAGGAAAAATATTTCTTGCCCATTACTAAGAATAATGTAAACCAGCTCTTCAATAACAGTCCTTTTTATCATATCTGCTGCTTTATCTGAACTGTCCATCTGTTTCAGAACCAAGTTTCAGTTGGTTACCCCCGACTTGCATCTGACATATGCGTAAAGCAGAAGTTCAGGCCAGGAAAGATAACATATATCAGAAGCCCAGATTTTTTCTTATTTAATTTGATTCCTTTCATTCCTTTCTCACTGTCTCACCTGATTATGTTTTATTTGTCTGATACTTTTAGGGATATGAAGTCTAACAGTTATGTTAATACTGGCATGAAATCATGAAGACAGAAACTGAAAGACTTGGAAAAGCTGCAATGTGTTTTCAAAACTAAAGGTCACGAAAAGGAAACATGAGAACTGAAATGCAAACCGGTCTTCATGTTATGAATAATGTATTTATTCTGCAGAAACCTTTGATGTATAAGGCAATGATAATTGTAGTGATTATTGCAGTAGTTTACTTCAGTGGCAGTGTAGCATAAATTCTACTTACTTCTGTGCGACTTATGTCCTGTTGGTTGTAAAATCTAACTTCAGAACAATGGTTGTATAATTGAAAGCATTTTAAGCTAAATCAAAAGAAGTGTAGTATGAATAAAGAAGCATAGTACAGATAAAAAGAAGTCTACGATGTGAATAACAAACAGAACCAGGATCAAAATCACCGGTACCCTTTATGTCATATGTAGCTGAAGAAAATCAAGTAAAATGTAGAGAAAACACCTTTTCTGTTGGTAATGAGTCATGTTAGATATAAATATGACAGGTGACTTGTCAAGAATTTGCCACAAACAAAACCTAGCTTCTTGGACTCCCACAGAGGAATAACATCTAACCAAAGTCATATCATAATGCAATTATCTTGTGTTTTATATCTGAGATAAGGCCCTCCCTAATATCCTACAAGATCTGCCCTGTGGGTGTCCCAAGTCCTCTGTTAATGTGAATGACATTACAGCTACTAGATACACACACAGAGGGATTACTCCATTATAAACCCATATTTCCATTTCATATTTCTTATGAAAATCATTCCCTTCTAAGTAGAATACTGTGTTTTTAGGCCTCCTCCAAAACTGAGTTTTCAGTGAGCTTTGTAGACAAGCTGAATTCGCAGCACTTACAGGGAAACCAAATTTGGTGGATGATGGGATTTAAAGCCATCATATACTGCGTTACCTTCACACGAGGTCTGGTCACTAGGGGGGACAGGCATCCTTGAAAAACCACACGTATATACACACACTATACAGCCACAGCTGACTACTGACAGACAAGAGAGCAACATCTTTACAGTCTCCATATACACACCAACAAGACTCACATAAATGTACAAATGGGCTGATCCCCTTCTCACTCACAGACTGAGAGCTGGCTAGCACATCTCCCACCCAAAAATACACACACAGGTCCCTCCTGTAGCTGTTCCAGACAGGTGGTCTCTCCAGCAGCTGGCTCTCAGACCCCTGGTCCCTCCACTGTTCCAAACTATGGTCTCTGGTAGCTGGCTCCCACACTTCTGCTCACCAGTTAGTCCAGCTTTAAATTCCTATTGGAATCATACACGCAGATGGGCCCCTTCATCAGCAGCAGTGAGATGCTCAGTCTGTTCAATAGCTGGTATCCAGATAATCAGCCTCTGCGGTTGCTAGTGCTCAGACCTCCAGGTCCCTTCAACCCTCCGTCTCTATCTGCAGTTGCTGGCACCCAGACCACTCACTCTACTCACCAGCTAGCCTGGCTTGAAATTTACCAGCAGATCATAAAGGCATGCACACAGAATAGAGAGCACGCTCACAAAGGAAAACATTCAATTATTTAGTTTAAGGAGATAGGACACACTGTGATGATCAGGCACAGGGCATAGCTTGACAAAAGATACTGACAGCAGCTTGACTTCATGCAGATGACCTCTTCTATCCCCCCTCTTCTCTATTTTCCCATGCTTGGTCATCCCACATCTATCTTGATTCCTTCGCTTGACTCTCTTTGGCTCTCCCCTACACATCCCAAAGTAAGTTTAACACTTTCCCACATCCCTTAAAGCATCCCATAGTAAGTTTTATGTGATCCTACAAGCCCTCTTAAATATCCCATTGTGAGTTTGCTCTTTCCCATGAGATCCATGATAACCAGTTACAGAGCTCTGGCTGAACCTCCTGGATGTACTGAGAGGTTCTTTTAAGGTCCCATCAATCAGTGATCTAAGACTTCTGCTATTTGTTACAGTCTTGTTATCTCCTCTTCCTCAGGGTATGGGTATATGAGAGTTTAATTTATTACTTGTTCTGTCTCGTGTCTTAGTCTTTTATGCTGAATAGCCAGTAACCACATATCCTTACATTCCACATATTTTTAAAGGAACCTGGAAAAAACAAAAAGATCAAATTGATCCTTTTTATCAGGTAAATTCATAGTTGGGGCAGAGCCTGAGCTGTCAATCCTCTACAGTTAATGCAGCTGCTTGAGACGCAACACTATTCAACCTGTGGCCACTGAATTTAATTCAATCCAAAGTAGAGACACCACAGTCCTGAGAATATCTAGTCTCTTTACACACTCAGACTTGAAATATCAAAGAGATATGGAATCTAAACAGATTATAAACAAAGAGAATGTACCCTTTGAAAGTAAGAGTCCCAAATAAATCTCTGGGCTTCTCTCTGAGTCTCAGAGAACACTTCACCTAAAAAAATGCTGGTGAAACACCAGTTTTGCAGCACAACACATGGGTACTGCCTCCAAGTCCATGCTGATGGACACTGGTCAACAAATTATCTATGTGGAGCAAAGTCCAGAACCCAGCCCGTGAATCAGAAAGTCTTGCCATTGCCTTCCACCACAACAGGATGTTATTCTTTCTGTAGTCAGGAAAACTGGGATTTTTTAGTGATTTACAGCCAAATGAATAGCAGAAAGAAATGACCCAATCTTTGAGTTGTGTTCCAGTCCTGCAAACCTCACTGCACATCATGTGAACCAAGAGCAAACAAGATTTGTGAGAATCCCTGAGCAGCAATAGGAGCTGCTTTTTTTAAGGCACATATCACCTAGCAACAGGGAAAGGGCACACATCAATTGGCATTAATGATGGCTGCTATGGGAGGAAAGCAGAAGCTCAAACATTGGCCCAGCAGCAAGTACAATTAGGTTGCCTTCTTATTGCAAGCTCCACAGCACGGATACAGGGGATGGCTGTTGATTTATTTTCCCTCAGCAGAGGAAGAGCTAGGTGAAAAGTACATAAAGGAGGAATTATGCTATGCTATGCAAAATTTCTGTTTGGTTTGAGAGCATATGAGCCAAGAAAACAATCACTGGATAGTGCAACGGGAAGAGAAGAGGCACAACAGGCAACATACATTGCTACAGCTATTACTCACGAGGTTATTTATTATCCATATACAGATATTATTCATGAATTGGGAAAAAGCAAGGAAAGGACTCAAGTAAATCAAGTGACAGACTATCGAGACTTACCAGCGTGAGTTCTAGTAGGGTTCAGGAGCTCCCAGCCTTTCCTGCCATACACGTAATATTTATGTCTGTTATTAAAGCTTCCATGCAAAAACAACACCAGGCTTATTTTAGATTCTGACTTAAGCTTAGAGAGAAGACAGCTGACAATCTATTGATAAATTTATATGTCCAAGGGCTCATCATGTTGATTTTAATATATCATTTGGACAGCTTTAGTGGAATGTTAAGAGACACTGTTGTTTTACCCTCAGAAGGACCCAAAGGCTTGGGCATCGGCATTTGAAATCTCTCAGTCTTAGATTGACTTCAGCTGCTTTTGCACCTGCCTTTTTCATTTTCTTCAAAAGATGACAACTGGGCTAGCCTTGGATATCACAGAGCAATAGAAATTGCCAAACACCAAACAAGGCATTTTATAAATTGCCCCCTCTTGAAGAGTACCCATTAGCAGGAATTCGAAATATTTTCATTAGTGGCACTTGCTGAAGTACATCTAGCACAGATGCATGGACACACATAGATATCCAATTGTGCTGCTCTCCTGACGACATCAGGTGCAGAAGGGCCTCAGCTAGCACCACTCAGATCTTTTGTAGCACAGAATATTGAGGAGAAAAATCTGTGCTATTAAGAAGGGAAAAAGAGGCTTAAGATATCCTCATGTGTGTTTTATCTCAAAGAATGACAGACAGTGTAAAATATATTTTTTCTTCTTTCATACCTATGCACATGGAACATATGAAGTGATTAGCTGGAAGTCCTACGGCCTTACCTGGAACAACAGCTAATGAAAATTTTGGTGAAAAAAAGCAAAAAATGGGTTTATCTTATGGATGTCATCCCAATTATCCACTTAGAGCTCTAGAGTTAACTGGTGTGAGAAATATTTTAGATGATAGGCTTTCAGAAAACTCAGATATATTTGTAGGCTACTGTTGTATTATAAGAAAAATACATTATTTCAACAGTTTTCTAAAAATGGAAGGTATTAAATGCTATTCAAGTTCATCCCATCCCTTTATGACCATCCTTCAACCTGCTAACAGAGCATAAAGTAAAAGGAAAACCAGAAGGTTTTTTTTCTATTGTTTGCAAGTCTTAAAAATGATTAAGACAGACATACATCAGAAAAACCTTGCACGGGAAAATTCATTTTGCTGCATCGCAGGTTTTCAGAGGCACCCAAGTACTGCTTTGGCTCACACAGCAGCATCTCAGCAGATTATTATTTCTTTTAAGGCCCTGCTTTCAAGAGGAGGTTGGATGAGGTGATCTGCATAGGACTCTTTCAACCCAGACTTTTTTTTTATTCTAATATTCCTCAAGTTTGGGAGATGCAAAGCTAAGACAAAACCGTTACTTCACAAAGGAATCTATATTTCTGTTTCCGTATATATCTTTATAACTTTGACCCCAAGTCCCTTGTCAAGTGTAAGTCAGTTGCCACAGCAGGTTTCCTAGTCAATAGCAGTAATGGTACTGACAGGTAGGAGCCTTTAACTGTTCCCATCTTCTGGAACTTGCTGACCACTTAGTTCTTTCCCTCTGTTTTGCCATATTTAGGACACTTGTTCTGGTTTTGAAGCTTTTGCACTTAATGTGTTTATCGCATCCCTGATGCTCATAGCAATTGACCACACTTAGCAATTCTCCTGTTCATTGTCCTTAGTGTGACATCCAGCTCTTTGCTGGATGAACAGCAAACATCCAGCAACTTTGTCTCTTTGCAACACATTGAAAATTACAGGCACAAGCCAGATAATAAATAGAGGTCAGTTTATGGTTCAATAAATGGAGCTGAAAGCAAAGCATGTATCAGAAACTTCCCTCTTTCACTTCTCCAGGAATTCCAGCAATTCAGAGAGACCCAAAGGATTGATCTTACACATACAGTTAAAGGCAGCCAATAACCAAGTAAGGAATATTTTCAATCGTTTCAAATACAGCTTCATATTCTACCTATTGCAAAATATTTATTCTCCTCTTTCCTCACATATATTTGCTAGGTCAACCATAATGAAAGAAATGGTTAAATATTAGAAACAGGAGCTACACTTCCCCCTTGCATACCACAGCACAAAAGTACAGATGTGCACAATGCAATACATACATTGTAAGGCACTTGAAATCATAGTATCTGACCTCAAAAACCACATTTGTGAATACACAAGTGATAGATGAGCAGTGGTTCAAGACCAGAGGCAACTATTCAGCATATTCTAACTCAAAACTGTGCTTGGGTTTTGACCCTCAGTTCCTAAAGCCAGCCTACCTCACATCAAAGAGAACGTATTAAATTACTTTGCATCACTGAGATTCAAAGTCTGCAATAGGTCATCTTATATATCTGAGGAGTTTATAGCAAATTTTTCAGTTGAAAACAAGTAGATTTACAATTTGTGGAAATGCTAAACAGAGCCAGTGAGGGCTGATAAGCTCCATGTGCTGTTCACTCCCAGCATGGCTTAGCTGGCCCATTTGCATGAATTAGTGAAGGAGAACAGAGATGAACTTTTTAAAATCAGCTGCTTCTCTTAGCTGCTCAACTCTGTGGGTACATAAAATACATCTGCATCTTGGGGTAATAAAGCTGTTTAGAATTAACTATATAATCTATGATTCTATATGACCAATATGGAGAATTTTATCTGTAAAAGAATGGAAACAAACTTTCTTTGAACCCTGCTGTTGAAGAGAGAGGCTCAAGAAAAAAATAAAAGCATATGTTGGGTGCTGAGCTTGTTTTTGAGTGTGGTTACCTCTGACTAAGGACCTACTTTGCCCTTAGGCTCATTAATTCTGAGAGCAGCAAGTTTGCCTCTCCCTCAGGAGGCATTTTAAATGAAATGGTACAGCCTAATTCAGCAGCTGATTTTGCTTGGCAGCTATGAAAGAAAAGTCAGAAGTTTAATTTAGATGCCTGTGAAGAAATTAAATACCAGTGAAGGTACACCAGATTACTTACACTGGGATCACATTTGGCTTATGAAATCTTGAAATAGGGAAGCGTGAACACAGGTGATTCTGGGTTGCTTTTGAACTAGAAGCATCAGCCTTGTGTGGAAAGAGCAGAGGAGGGAAAAAGAGCAGACAGTCTTCAGAGGTACCTCCTGAAGGTACCTCCCCTCTTCCCGTGCTGGCTCAGCCACCACTGTATGCTTCTCAAAGATCCATATTTCAAGATATTTCCTAGCAAATTTATTCTTGCACGTATCTATACTGCATATGAATTTATGAATCCCCAGGAGCAGGGGATTGCAGAGCCTACCCCCATCTCAAATTTATAACTCGTGATAAATTCTTTCTGGGTCTTATTTCCCTCTTGAGCTAAGGGCAGACGGTGCACAGTTTGGCACTGGCACGCAGCTGTACCTGTGCAGTGGTGATTTTCCTAGTTACCCCAGAAATCCCAGAGATGAGGATATGGTAACTTGAGCTGGCTGGGAAAGGGGTACACAGGAGAAAGTTTGCAGGTAATGTATAAAGTAATGGCTTCCCCCTGCCCAAAATATAACAGCAAAATATTCTCACCTCGTTAGTATTATCTTGACTGAATAATCTATTCTTGTTTTGTATAATACTGTTCTCTTAAATCACTATTGCATTATACACTCTCACACATCTGCTACAAAATGCCATGTTGAGATTCCCACCAGCTAAGAAGCCCCAGAGACGCCACTGTGCCTGCGTGTGTACCTATCCTGTCTCTGGATACTTGATTGCCAGAAAAGGTAAGCAGCAGCAGCTTATTTGGGCCTTAACTGAAACTATAAAACTCTCTATAAGCCTGTATGTGATAGCATTATTCATACAAGGCATACATGGTATCCTGTAAACTGTACAGGAACTTTGTAAAATATAAATTGGCATTGTGGCCTGATCCTGCCCTCAGCCTGGGATAAATCTAAAGTAACTCCACTGGAGTCAATTTATCTATTGATTTCTTGACATGACATGGAAACTGAGTGCAATTTAACTTATTTATAAGTTAAAGAATCACTGAAGGTGTGAAGAAGTTGCCACATGCAATTATGCAACAGTTTTCATGCAAAGAGGCCAAAAATGAGGCACAGACCCTTGAGGTAAAATTACCTTAGTGGCTAGAAAAGAAATGGTTCTTATCTGTTTCTTCTAACATGCAAGCCATATCTTCATATTCTGGGTTACGAGGTAAAACTAAGAAAATTGTATGTAATTAATTTGACAATGTAAACAGTCAAGTGCTGCATTCAAATTAAAGATACACATAAATAAATTGTATACAGAAAATATCGCTCGGGGATCTAAAATTTTATGTTTGTTCTCGAAAGCAAAAGCAAGACATTTGGGATTATCGAAATGCAATGCAAGTCTTTGAAATTCTCGTCGCTGCAAAACTGGCCTGTGGCCACGAGAGGGCAGAAAGAACATTCCTTGTAAAGCCTGATTTTGAGGAGAATCATGTATAATCATGTATTCCCTACAGAACCTGTGCTGAAAACTGCCATAAGAGGCTGCTGGAGGAGATAGGAAAATGCAAACTACATAGTTAGCTTTGAAAAAGAAGCTCATGGACTTTCAACATTAACAAAGTCTGGTCATATTCACCTTTCCATGTTTAAATAACTATTCCTAAAACAACAAAACTAAAAAAAATAAATAATCACAATAGCGTTTGACATAAAGCCTGAAAAGAGCATTTCCTGAAGTGTGTATTAGGCTGTGTATCAATGCTTTCTAACTTTTTCCTTTTAGCACCGGCTTAAGGACAAGAATATGTATCATTTCTCACTTCAATAAACAGTTTGCTTTGGTTCTTTTTGGATCCAAATGTACGTGTAGTTCTCACAACCGTTCTCTGTGAGAATGACATCTCAGTCCTCTTCACTGAAACACTCACATCCCTCTACTTCCTCCACCACAATTAGGGGAAACATTTGGATTAATTACTTTTCTCCCTATTTAGCTGAGCTGACGAAATGGAGGGTGCTAAGAATACAGAGCCAGGCTATTTTCAGTGGTGCCCAGTGACAGAACCAGAAGCAATGGGCACCAACTGAAACACTGGAGGGTCTGCCTGAACATAAGGAAACAGTTTTGACTGTGAGGGTGACTGAGCACTGGCACAGGCCACCCAGAGGGGCTGTGAAGTCTCCCTCCTTGGAAACATGGTCCTAGGCAGACTGCTTTAGGTGGCCAGGCCTGAGCAGGGGTTGGACCAGATGACCTCTGGAGGTCCCTTACAACCTCAAGCACTCTCTTGTGCTTGATTCAGTGATTTTGTGATATCTATCTTTCCCTGACCCCTTTGTCACATCAGCAAATAGCCGCTGGAGCCTGGTGAGGGAGCTATACAGTCAGGTATCAGGGGCCTTTGTCCTTCCAGTTTGTTTCCCAAAGAAACTCACTAACCTGGAGGTAAAGGTGACAGAGATTTATACGTGGGGTGACCTCTTCTGTGTGAAGATTTAGAGGGTAGAAAGTGATGTACTAAGCCTTTTCCATTCAGTCAGTACACCCTCTATAATAACAACTAAGGCAGGTCATTACCAGAGTATCTTAAAACCACAACTCTAAATCTACATACTGTTTTTCTGGAAGGAAATAACAGAATTTTTCAACAGCTGAATAATTAATGAATTGAAGGAAAAGGTTTTGCTGAGCCTTTCCATACATTCAGCTCTAGACTAAGATGAAGCATGAAAAAAACCACCACTGAAAGTATTTTTTTTCAGAAGGTATTAAACTTCTGAACTCTGGGAACTATTAATACAGCTATATCACTTGTACATGGCACAGACATTAAAGTGTACTTCACTTTAATGTGATGGCCAAGCCATCCATGTTAAAAACAAACCAGAGATCCAAAATCAAAATAAACCAATTACCGGCTCCACTGGAAAATAATAACATGACAGTGCATTTAATAGGTATACAGAAAAGTTACTTATGTATTATCACTTGCCAGAAGACTTCCTTTTTTCACACTGCTTTTCCAAGAAAAGTAGGACCTCCAGCTAATTTTCCCATCTGGTGAAAGAAACAACAGAACAAAACCACTCTTTTCAAACGCATCCATTTATTTTGACGCTAATTCAACTCAAACCAAAACCACATTGAAAGAAAAGGTCAGCAGAAGAGAATAAAACAGATCAAAATCTATCACCATGTCTGTCAAACACAGGAAGGCAAACATCCAGCACACCAACTAACCCTAATCCAAGCTCCACCAGTGGCCAGGTCCAACTGTTTTGAAGGGTGGTGTGAAAATCCCACACAAGACCTAAGCAAAGAATATTGATATCTCTGAGAATGGGAATAAGAAGTGGCAATTCACAGAAGTCCTGCTGCTGTGCTGCCTGCTTTATTTGAAATCTTCTTGGCTCAGCCAATCTATCACAAATTGAACTGACACACAGACTTCACTCAATTATTCCCAATCGAATTTTCCATAATGAACTAGCTTTTGGCTTGGCTCATGGCTGAATTTAATGCTTTATTCAGGAAAGGTAAAACACCCCGACTACTTGTGTCTTGGATCCTAGCTCCCAACTGTGTTCGAACATCCTCCCTCCTCAGGCACTAGGTAACCATCTGCTGACATCACCAGCTGCCTCATGCTATGTATCATCCCAAAAGAACCCAACACCCTCTCACTGTGATGTCAAGCACTACCAGAACACCGTCAAAGCACCCTCACAGCGCACTGCACTGAAGAAGGTAGGCTTAGTTCACAGATCTGCTCTACACAGTTTCCTGTGTCTTCTGAAGACAGACAGACAATAAAGGTTGAGAGGAGAGGGGCTACTCCCCATATATTGTCTCCTGCTTTCAAATAATATCTCTTTGGGGTTTCGTAAACACAATATTTGAAAGGGTGTTACATTTAGAAATTAAGTTTTACTTAGGTATCATTCCTCAGGACATAAGTGTATTGCATATTACCTTCCTGCCTTCCCTCACTAGAAGCTTTTCCTCATCAAAAGGCTCATAGTGAGATAATTCATTCTCTTAGCTGTGGATTTCTGAAAGCTCCAGGGCTGAAATGTGAACAATCATGTTTCCTGCTTTGAGTGACATCATCCTGGAAACTAGTGATTTCCTTTGTGGGTGATTTCCCCTGGATCAATGAAGACTTGGGGACTTTGGTCCTGCTAGCATTGTTCATTGGATGCCTTGACTGTTGGTCCGGATCCTGCTGCTAAGGGCAGGGGTCAAGGGCTGGGAACTTGGGGTTCCCAAGCCAGTCACCTGGAAATGCTGTGCAATGAACTATGTTTCTAGAGCTGAAGGCATGTTTTAGGATTTGTGCGGTGGCCTTGGGCTAGTGCAGCTGCAGGAACATGTGATGTATACGTTCAGAACCCTCTTGATGAGGGGGTATGGACTGCTGCCTATCAGTGGGGCTGGTGTTGGTATGATAGGTGAGACAGCAGATGGATGTAAGTCTGTATGTACATTGTGGATTGGCATAGCTGGATTGGGATCAGTCAGATCCCAGTCTGGTGCTATGGACAATGGTTGAAATGCCAGGAAACTGATGAAGTAAAATTGGTGGCGCAGATTCCTGCCTCAGTGGGCAGTTGCTATTATGGAGCTGCAAAGAGAAGCTGTGAACTGTGGTACCTCCCTATATGTGCAACAGGCAGGGGCAAAAAAGCTACTAGCCCCAACTATAATTGTGGCAGCCAGAAAAAGATTTCAAAGGCTAATCAAAGGCTAATCAAGCTGGATAGAGAGAAAATTCTGCTCAGGTCTGAACAGCGTGGACTCAAAACTGCATTACATTACAGAACCACAGCAGTGCTGCTGGAAGGAAAGTCTTGCTTTTGTTTCTTGCCCACATACAGATTGCAAATCAACAACTCTGAATATTCTTCTCTTTGCAAACTAGTAGTACTTGAATCTGAGAAATCTGTGTAAGATTCCCATAGTGCTCATGTAGGTACCATAGCAGACCACCCAACGCTCTAGAAACTGCCAGCAGGACAGAGTTTGTTTGAATTTTTTCACTTGAACGTGCTACATCAGCTTCTTACAACCCGTGGCCCAACCCACCAAACATCCTAGAAAAATAGTATATTTCAAATATTTTCAAATTAGTTTCCTATTTCAATAAGGCAAAGCAAAATCTTTTGCATTTCATTGACATAAACCTTAGAAGAAAACTGCTTGATCAAAATACCCTTTTTGTCAAATCTTTGCCAAAGTCAGGATAGCAAATATAGCAGTGAGATGAATGTGTATCACTCCTTTCTCCTTGAGACTGGCCTCAGATTCCTCTTGCCATTGTAAGATCCATATCCAAGAGCTAGCAGACCATTAAGTGCAGAGCAATGCAGAAGTGGCTTAAAGGTACAACTCAAAACGTGAGGAGGTAAAACAAAGACCTCCCAGCTTTCTCCATGAGACAAGCTATTGGGTTTTAGCCTCTCTCTTGTGGAGAGCAGAATGAATTCAGTGCTTCCCTTTGTACCTGTGAGCTTCTAAATGTTATTAGACACCCCTACTGGCCTTGTCATAGAGCAAGCAGGCTTCTGAGGGCTTCCTTAGGAAAACCAAGGATTCTCACAGAAGAAGCAGGGAACAGATAGATACACAGAAATTATGTGCTGAATCCTGGGGCAGAGGGAGGAAGTGGTTGTCCTTGTTCATATACTTCATGTAAGAAGTTGCTAGTGTTTTTTGAGAGAAGACTCTCAATGTTGTGAACCAGATCTTCACTGGGTAGAAAGTACAAGTCCTGGTGCTTTTCTCTTGCACAACAGAGCAGCTCAGAACAGAGGCAACTTTTTAAGATATAAATGCCTGCATGGCATTAGAGAGAGCAGAGGGGTTTATGCTGACCTAATATAGCACCCTGCCTCAGAAAGAGCTAATCAACCAGTGTTGAAATACTTCATCACTCAAGGGAAAGGAAGACTAAAGCATTTCCTCTCAGCACAGAGGTAGAAACAAAAATCATGGCAATTAAGGAAAAAAAATATTTGCTATGAAAAGTATCACAGGTTTAATAGCATCCTTTTCAGAGTAGGACTGGAACTTTACACTGAATTCAAGTGTAAAGTTCCAATTCACCATGTGAGACTTTCACAGGTGAGACCTTCTGAGTGCTAGACCAAATTTTCTCCTCTAATTGATTCTAAATTATTTCTAGCTTCTATTCATCAGTAATACAAAGCAACAGTATCACACCTCTTTAATCTGCCTCTTTCTTTTGTTCTATTTTGTAATCTGGTACAAATAAGCAGTAGGAGTAGTAAAAGCAACCATTGTTGGCTGTTGACACTTCCCAGAACTCATCTATGTTTCCTCCTTAGCAACTGGATGCACTAACAAAACCTTTGATATTTGGTATTTTATTCCTGAATCTTCCCCTAGAAGCTCAAATATGAAACATGATGTTGCTGCATGACCTGCCCTGCTCCTATAGACAAATCGAGGGACCTTGCATCCTATCAAGAGCCTTTGAGTCCAATGAGATACTAACTCCACTTCAAATTCCTTGTCGTCCAACTGTCTCACAAGACAGGTAAGAACAGAACTCAAAAAGGGAAATGATTCCATTAAAAGTATTTGATATCCAGCTATGTTTTTCCATCAAGACACATTTTTTTTCTTTTTGTTTTAATGAAACAAAATGTTTTCTGCTTTATGCAATAGTCTGTCAGTTCCTGGTAAAGATGAAGATTACAATTGAGAAGAGAACTGCCAATACTGTGGCTCTAGGGATCAAAATCTCTTGAAATAGCTTCATAGAGAATAAAACCAACATCTATATTGTATTTCTAATTTGAAAAAAAAATAGCATATTTTGCAAACCAATCACTAACATTTATTATGTTATTCTTTGATCCACTCCTGTTTTGAACACCTTTTTTTCCCCCCTAGATTGCTGATTCATCTAGAATTACTGAGATAAACTTTAAAATTAAAATTAAAATTAAATTTAAATTACAGGAAGTCTGCATTTTGCTTTCATAGCCATCAGTGCAATCAGGAAGTTTCAGGAATTAAGGCATTTTTGCTATAATTTACATGTGCAATTATACTGTTTGTTAGGGGGTAGGATATGGCAGAATTCCTGCAGTTTTTCAAATTCTGGAAAGCCGAACCTCCAAGCTGCTCAGTACTCATGACAATTATTTTTTTTCTCTACATTTCTATTTTTTACATACATAACCGATTCCAGATTTCAGTGTTCTTTTATGTGAGAACAAAAGAGATTCTTATCTCTTTTGTTAGCTAAACCAATTCTTAGTTTCCATCTTACTGATTTATTACTAGTAAATCAGTAAGATTACTACTACTTACTACTAGCCTTCTGATTTACTACTAGTGCTAACTTCTTCCATTATTTGTAATATCTCATATCCAACATCTGAATTCCATTCAGAGTATTTTGATATTATTGGATTATCACACTTGTCAAACTCTGTCTTGATGCCTCCCACTTATATATCTTCCCTGAGGCAAGTTTTTGTTTTATTTCTTGCATTACAAGAATTTGGGTGAATTTCCATCTGAGCTGTTTCTGCTATTGACAGACTTGAATTTTTACTGAATTATAGGCCTGATCTAAATTTTAGTGAATGTAAATTTTAGTGCATTCTGGGAGCACATATTCCAGTTAATTTCATCCAGAAGGAACCCAGTACATGTACTACAAGACCAAGGCACTATAAAATAGAGACCCTCAGGATTCTTATGTCAAAAGTGCACTCCTCATCCAAATTAAAATGCCAGAGTGAATACGCCCCACGTGAACTCACACAGAAGCAGGTCTTAATCCTGTTCCTCTAAAAACTCTCTTTCCACAGACGCTCTGGAAGCTGTTGGCAACATACCCCATCAGTTGTGTTGGCATCACGAACTGATCAATCAATGGAGTCCTTTATAAGCTCAAGATCTAAGATACTGTATTCATACACTCCCCACAACAAAACAAATTTGAATGGAAAACTGTAACTTTTTAAAAGCAAAAGAGGCACTACTGAATTAATGTTCTGATTCCAGAACATTAGAGATTTTTTTTTATTTTTTTTTTGTCAGAACAAAAGAGACAGAAAGCTGGAAGTTGGCTTCAGAACTCAGAATAAATCTACAATTGTGGAAGTCAGAAACGGTGATAGTCTCTATTAAATCACTGACTCTATTGCTGAGACTCAAGGGTTGTTCATGATACACTTTTAAAACAAACTTTGTTCACCCCAGTCCTCATTTGGTATTCTCTGGACACAGCCATTTTTACTGTGTCCTTGAGGTCTTCAGTATCACTGGATCAGTATTATCACCTATGAATGTTTCTTTGTGAGGAGACTTGGAAACATTTTAAGCTTAATGAAGTCCTGTTTGGGCTGAATGGATGATCAGGTCTTTGTGTGCAATGCTTCTCTTTTCTGTCTAAGATAAAGTGGTTATTCTGCAATTTAGTAACCTATCGATAGCAGTCAACAGGAATGATTTATTAATGTTTCCAGTGAGAGTCAGCTTAACGAATACAAACACCACAGCCAAGCAGGTGACTTGGTGTCTGCCTGCCTGCTTTCAGAAAGGGGAAATGAGGCTTTGAACAGAACATAAGAAAAGGATGACTGAGTTCCTTCAGAAACTTAAAACCAGAAGAGCTTTCTGATAATTTACAGGACATCAGATTCTTATTTTGATTCATCGTACAGTACAAACGTATTGCAAAATGGATAAAGGAAACAGCATCAGGCAGCAGCAGAGTGGTGCTGAACCACACTCAAAGGACTATGTGATAGGAGGGCACTGCACTGCCAAACAAACAGAGAGAACAAAACACAACACAGCAACACTGTCTGTCTTGTAGATCATGATCTCTTCCATAGATTTCCTCTAAGATCTGTTTAGATATCTAGGACTCTGCCACAGTTTGAGTTTAAATGTAGTCTGAGGAAAAGTTTTTATAGCCACTATTTTTTCTTCCTTAAAAGCCTATACTCTTAATGAAAGTCAGGATTGTAACGCTCATTGAAATGCTCATTGCCACATAATAACAAGCCTATTTCCCCTCAAATTTAGAGATGTGGGCTCAGGGATGTTATTCTACCTTTGAATCAATGTAAGACAAAATCAGAATTAGGGGAACCTTACACTTGAAATACAGCATAAGCCTGAATCTTGCTACCTGCAGAGTGGCACTTTTTCCCAGTATAGCTTAACAAAAACCACCCTCTCCTTCCATCTCCAAAATAATGATCAGCACTAGCAAAGATTAATAACGTCTCTGCTTAAACAGGGATTTCTTTAGGTGATATCCATCGGTCCATCAGGAATCACACATCCAGAAACCTAGAGCAACACCATACTTCGGAGCACAAGGCAGAGAAACCCAAGATTTTGGGAGCAAATTGTAATATCTGCACGATTCTCCACAGCCTGTGCTGTGACAGCAGTGGCTATACTACTGTCAGCCAAAGAACTCCTATTGGTCAGCCATGTCCATCTGCTTCACTCATCAGTAAACAAACACCCAATATCAGAAAAAGATAGTAGTACAGATGAGGTCTAGTCAAAGCAAGAATTGGGGCCATTCAATAATGGAAGGGCTGACAACAAACATAGAGATGGCTGCTGACTCCCCACCCACTCACCTAAACATCACTCTCTCTGGTTTCGTATTAATGAAGACAGCACACCAGTAAAATATCTCAAGGGTGACCATCCCCATCACAAACCACAACAGTTCATTACTTCCTTGATAAGGTTTTCAGAAAATCCTTAACAACTAAGTGAAATTTAAATCACTTTGGCTCTCATGAGATCATAGAATCAGAATATCTCAAGTTGAAAGGGATGATCCATAGGATGATCATAGGATGGATGATCCATAAGGATCATCGAGTCCAGCTTCCAGCTCCTTGCAGGACTTATCTCCTCAATAAGAAGACCGTTGGGCTGTGCAGGTGTTCTCCTGACTGGAAAAATGCTACCCAAAAGAAAAGGGAACTTTACATTTTCGGTGAATTTGGTGTCCGTCTTTACAACACTGTAAACCAAAACTATATGAGATGAACATACATTTAAGCACAGTGAACTGCTTGACTTCACATGACATAGATGTATAGAAATGTACTGAATAACCTCAGCTATTAGCACATCCATGTGAGGTGCCTGACACAGCTTGCATTCAGTGTGAATTACAGCTACCTCTTCTAGAGATGGAGAGGGGAGGTTTTCAAAGCCACAAATAGAAAATCTGAAATCAGTGGGAATTAGATCCTAAAGCTTCCATCTGTACTGAAGGGACAATGCAGGTATCTACGTGCTGGCAGATAAGACTCAATTACCCTGTGAGATGTACGTGCTGCACTCATCTATCAGCTTCTTTCTTCCTCTCACTGACCAAAACATAATAGACTTGATTCAACCTTCATCAAGCAATTGCCAGCCACCGTTGTTCTTACTTCTCCTAGTGCCACATCACCCTAATAGCATTACCCAGAATAAAACTGAGTTACTCAGAACCAAGAAAATAAAGCTAGTCATTGTTTAAAAGATTTCAAGTAACCATCACTGTTGCTGCTGTTAAAGGACAATTTGGTTTTGGTTTGGTTTTTTTTCAGATATAAAGAGTTCAGGGAATCCTTTCGCTGCTGCAAGCTTCCCTGGGAAGTAGAAAAGAAGCATGGAGCAGTTGCACTACCTGTATTGCCAGAAGACCACAGGGCAAAAGACAAGTCTCCATGTACATTTATTAAAAGATATCAACGTTATGGTAGTGGTGTAGACCATTGGCCAAGGTAAGCTACAGGAATACTTCTCACAATCAAAGTAAAGGTTTAAGTGACGTGTTTTTAACAATAGCAACATACAGCTAACAGGTTAGACAGCCAATATAGACTGAGACATGCAAACACCTGCATTCCAAAAATGGGCAATTTAAGCTTCTATCCTTTTCACATTGCCCTAAATATTAATGTGGAAATATCTCAGTACCCACAAACCTCTGAAAATTGCTTTCACTGAAACACTTAAAGTTCCAAATGACCATATATATTTTTTCTGATCATTTGATAATTATTTACTGTTGGCTGTTGTCCCAAACACCCTTCCTGACCTTAAAAATGTCACTGCTGGCCTTAACTTACACTGATGCTCAGCATTTGCAAATCCCATAGGCATAAACATGAAAAGTCAGTGCTCAGTTTTTTCAGAAGAGATGTGTCTAGACAACAGCTGAGGGGAAGAGCTCTGGCGTGTGCTTTCTAAGTCAGGGTTCCTTCTTCTAGCCTCTTACCTCAACAAATTTCTTCTTTAGAATATATTCGGGTTGGTGCCATTTCCATTGAAACCAGTTCCGAAATTTCTTTTTCATCATGATGGCATAAGTCAAAACAAAAGAAAAGCTAAAGACTTAGTGGCAGGCAGATAGATAGATAGATAGATAGATAGATAGATAGATAGATAGATAGATAGATAGATAGATAGATAGATAGATAGATAAATAGATAGATAGATAGATAGAAAGATTGATTGATAGAGAGATAGGCAAACAAAACAATGATGCCAAATCTGTTGTTGAGACACTCAGGTAGGTTTCAAAGCTCAATTACTGACTTACAGGAAAGCTTTGAAGGCAGAACATCCTGCTGCTTAGGGCTGACTTGGAGAAGTTCAAGGATAGCCTTCAGTTCTGCAGGCTTCCCTGGATAACAGGAATGGAAGATGTAGACTAGGCTTCTGTATGGCTTTCCAAGGGTTAAAACATGACTCAGAGACTGGAAAGTGGCCTTCCTGTCCTTGCTCTGCTCTGCATTATCATGAACTAGCCTCTCTGTAAAATGATCATAGAATCATAGAGTATCTCAAGTTGGAAGGGACCTATAAGGATCATTGAATCCAACTCCCTACTCCTCGCAGGACTACCTAAAACTACACAATATGACTAAGAGCAACATCTACAAGTTTTGATATTAAGGCTTATCTGAGAAATCATGACAAAAACGTATCAACTGATTTGAATTTTTATAAGCAAATAGAGCATAAACTGTCTAGATCTATGCTTTCTTTTTGCACAGAGGCCTTCCCCACAAGCACTACCGTGATGTCACCCAGCTGAAAAAAAGTTATACGCATATCAATGATGAACTGTAAGTTTAAACTGCGCATTAACCAGACTGTGAATTTAGTGACTATAACAGCAAACTGAATATTCATTCCAATCCGGTGATAGTATGCACATATGAAGTGCAGATATGATATGAAATCTGAAGGTCTGTGTTCTGTAAAAAGGGATTTGCTAGTAACAAAGGAAAGCTAACACAGTTGGGAAGAAAATTCAGAATATGGCATTGTACCCCCTCCACAAGGGTCTCTGAATTTGCTTTACAGGTTGTCCATTTTTATCAATTTGTAATAGTCAGAAATATTAGCCTTTCTACTAGTTAGAATACGGATTAAACTGAAGTAACTATGTCATTGTGGATTTCAGTCTGTTTTTCTGGTGTGGATACATATATATATATATTTGTAGATGTGTTTTTGGAGGAGGCTTGGCAAGCATTATTTTTCTCACTGCTGCTGTTCAAGAGATATCAGACTCAGTGAATTAGGATGCTGCTGGAGTTCTGCAATCTAACATTTTCCCACTTGATGGCAACAGCAAAACGCTTAAAACTACAGAGATTTTAGATTAAGGTAATTTAAAGTGTAAATGTAAACTCTTCAAAAGCAGAAAATGAACAAGTTACACCTCTCATATTAGCATCGATTACTAGAGCATATTAGAAACCTGAGAATAATTCTGTGATGATTTCTGTTATATTTATAGGGTTGTGAGGTGCGCTGTTCGACCCCACGACTCTCCTTTAGCCTCCCTGCACATGAAGCACCTGCTCCCTATTCTGTGTAAACCCAGCCACTCTAGAAAAGCCGGACAGCTAATTGTTAACAGGCCACCAAAGCTACACAAGGAAACCTGCAACTCTGCTCTTTGCAATCCACTGGTTTTTGCGGGCTTCTCTCTTTATTATCTCATTAGAGCACCCAGGACAAGCAGAAGTGAGTGTAGTTACCTACAAGAGTGCACAAGCCAAAATTCCTTTTTACTGGGGCAGCATGTGGCCTTTGACCATCAATGTACATTAGAGGCAGTGGCTGGGCTGCTTCTGCAGAATTTGATTACAAGCTACAAGGAAGTAGCAAGTTTCCCTGCAAGTTTCCTCTCTAAATTTCCTAAGCACCAAGTGATAAGAACTGACCCACACATTTTTTTAATATAATGGAGCACTTTTAAGGTTGTTTCAAAACCAACATCCATGCAAAGTGACACTCTCATGTCACACAGTCAAGCTGGGTGGTTCTGTTTTATTACCTAACCCATCCTCAACAAAACTCCATTGACTGCAGCGGAATGATGCTGGGCAACAATTTGGCCCACCGTGACTTGCTAGTCAAATATGTGTCCTGTTACGTGACATTTATATTGGTGTCTCCAAAACAGCAGAAACACGGGCACATTGCGGAGTAAAATTAAGAACTGTGCTTTGCATGGGTTAGGAGGCCTGCTGTGTTTTCAGTAATTCCTAGGCTGGCTAACCTCAACTGCTTCTTGGTTAAGGATGTTCTGGGACCCATTCACTTTCACAGCAATAGTGTTCCTCATGCCAGTTGCTCACCAGACTGGATGATCCATGTACATAGACTGAAGTAGAGCTCAAAAGACCTCTCTGGGGATTTGCTTCCTTAAGAGGAAGCAACCAGGGATTGCTGTGACTCTATGCCTTTGTGCTATCTGTATAAGGAGGAAGGAGGTTTGACACAGGAGCAGATCAAACTCTGCCCCCACACATACTGAAAAGTACACAACCTTGGACTCTGAGTATTTGATCAACAGCACATTGATCTATTTCTCCATTATTTTGCACTCACATCTTCACCTGAAACATTCCAGGTCTCTCAAAATATTTTATGGTCTATACTTTGTCCTAGTTTGAGCATTTTGTTTTCCTATAAGGTTGTATTTTCTTGGTCTTTAAAAGACTTTAAAATTGAAGGAAATAATATATCCTTCAAAACAAAAAGTGAAACACACACACACACAAAAACTTCCACATTTATAGTCCAAGGTCTTTCAGAGCAAATACTCTTCCTGCTGTCAGGGACTATTAAGCGGTGACAGCCAAATGGAACCTTTTGTGAAAAATACCCTCCGAGTGGTGCTCTGCAGGTCTACCTGGGAGCTATTAACACTCAGTTTATTTACCTTATAGCCTGTGAGGGCTCCTTTGAGCCATTACTGTCTTTTGTGGGAAATGAATTACCAGCTATCTGCAATAACTCTGTACACTTTCATGGGACAACTATGCCTTTGCCTTAAGTATGCACACTACGTATCCTTGTGCAGTTCTGCACTAGAATGAATCACTGGGTTTGTGCAGATGTGCTTTTGCAAGTGCATTAGCAGTGGGCCACACACATATGCCCTCCCAGTCAAATATACTGGAGAAAAGTAGTCGCCTCCACCCATCTAAATGTGTAACAAGTCCTCAAGTTCACATCAAACAAGACTGCAAAATCCTGAAAGGCCTTGAAAAACACCCTTCAGCCATTGCTGAGAACCCTAGTTATACATACACATACTCTACCTCAGGCTACAGCATTTGCAGCTGTCCTTCCAAAGACATCACACCATAAGGTTTTCAGGGGGGTTCAGTGACAGCGCAGAATGAATGAAAACTGGCTTTTTTTTTCCCACGTGGGGTTTAATTTGCTTTCACTGTTTATCATACCACACAGTGCTCCCAGTCCTCTGGCTGTCCACCAGCTCCCCGACCCCTGGTGGTTCCCTGACCTGCAGCTCCTTGACCAAGCAGATTTTAAGGTTAGGCAGATAAGTGATTGCCTCCCTTCAAAAGAATAAAGGCTGCAGGGAAAGCCAATTTACACGTGAAACATTTTATTCTTTAGTTATAATTTCCTTCCTGCTAAAACTGGCAAGAGTTATACATCTCTTAATAATTTACTGAGTACATGGGAAATTAACAGGAAAGAATGAACAGCAAAAAGTGGTCTGGCCTGATATAGAAAAGAAGCTGAAGGTCATGAAGCTCCCCACATTGCATCACTCTCAGGCCAACACCACACTTGGGAGAAAAAATAGCTCTTCAGAGGCTCCAACCATGTGTCAGAGAGCAGAAAAATAGTGGGAAGCGTGAGCTCCTCATGAAGGTCACGCAGGTTCCCATGTATCTTTTATTACCATTACTGAACGAGTGTGTCCCTGCCCTCCATGCTTGGCACCACACCAGGAGGGGAGCCACAGAACTACTGCAGGCATGGCCAGTTTTTCCATGAGGATTCTTTCTCTCACATGAAACTATTTTTATCAAGAAGTGCTTGCTGAGTGCCCACAGTACACTCGTTGCTCGGGAAATGGGATGGTGTCCATCTGAACCACTGCCTGGATTTGTTCTGGGGCTTTCCAAACTGGGAGCATCAGTCCTTCCAGCTTAAGACTGACTTCTTTTCAAGAAACTGAAAATTTCTTGAACTGAAACAACTCTATATCGTGTGTGGACTGAACATTAAAGGGGCAGATAACATAGTAATTAGCAACTGCTTCTTGTGTGATACTGGCAGACTCCAGCAAGAACTCCAGTGAAAGCTCAGTGCCAAATTCGGAAAAGCTGCTATTCCTTTCTTCCTTTCCAGCCAGAGCTCTCCTTTTCTATACATTCTGGGTGACTTCAGGCTTATTCAGTTTGAGTTTCAAAAATATAAGGAACACTCTAAACATCTTTGAAAATGCAAAGCTTTGCTGGCTGTCAGAACCTGAGGTCACAAAGCTTTTCTAAATCATAGTAGAGATATGAAAATGCGTAGTCATCCTTATTTTGTTGCATCCTTAAATTTAGATGTTATAATGAAAAGTGGTCTACAGAGATACTTAAGTAGTTCTGCCATACCAGAGCACAAAGCAGACTGATTGTCCTTATTTTTGCATATTTGTATCAGGAATATGTCCAATGAATGCAATAAAGAATGTAACAATCCACATTGTAACAATGGAATACAATGGGAATGGAAACTGAGAATACTTTTTAGTGTTTCTTTTCAATTCACATTGTGTTACAATAGTACAATACTATCTCTTACAATTGTAATATTGTAACACAATGTGAAATGAAAAGAAACAGAAGTATTTTCCTTCATGTCTACAGCACCAATATACATACAGCACCAGTTCTAACTGTAGAAATGGAAAAATCAATTAGAGCTATCCATGGAACAAACTTTTAAAGATTGGTGTTCTGTAAGTATGTCTATTTCTATAAAAGTTTTCGTTTTCAAGACAGACACAAAGTTTGAATCAGAGTCCCAGGTCATGATAAATGTAACAATATACAAACGGTTGTCAGAATCCAACACATTGATCAATTCCTGTTATCTTTGTAGCATCATACATTAAAAGTAGGATTTTTGTTCAACTCAGCTGAGGCATGAATTATGCCAGCACTAATTTGCCAGACATCACACCTCATGTTGAATTCACTGAGTCCCATGGCATAACAGCACAGATTTCACAATGAAATGCATGACTTCTGCATCTTGTATTAGAACATGTGAGCAAAACTGATCTGGCACTTGAAGTTTATCTACAAAACACCCACGGAAAGAAGTAAGCACAGGACTTATTCTTTGAGCAAGAGGGCATCCTTCCTCTTTGTAACTGTGCAACACCTATTTTTACGGAGACTAATTCAATGATGGAGTGGCCAAGTTTCAGCTCTTGAAACATGGGTGACTTGAAGAGAGCCTGGGTGCAGCTCCTGTGCCACGGCTGGGTCATGAACCAGGCTACTGAGTAACCCCCAGCAGCGGGAGGCAGAGCGTTCCCAGAGGAACTGATAAGGCTGAAAGGATGACATCCATGTGGGACCCACTAACATCCCACATGGGTCTGTCCTCAGACTGAGCAACAGGAGGAGCCCAGAGAAGTTAACATTATTGTCTCCTGTATGGGAATGAATCTGGGACATCCCTCTCCTCACAGAAAAAAAATGAGGGGTTTTGGCAATATGAAGAATTTGGTATACAGCTTGTAAAAGAAAGAAACTTTGTGTGATCACAGTAAAACCAATAATGCTTAAAAAGAGACTATCAGCAGACAGCCTCTCCTACCCATATATGGTAAAGACCCTTTTAAGCAAGACCTGGTAATTAAGGCTCCTTCATGAAATATGTGAGATTTTTGAGCTCTAGGTGAACCACTTAGATTAGTACAGTAATACTGTCTTTCAGCCATTTTTTTTTTATTTTTTATCATACAACAAAGAGCCATTAAGCAAATTAATTAATTTTCTAATCTTTGACATTTTTCTGACTCGATACAGTTGCCAAGAGACTCCTAGTCTCTCCTTAGTGATGAAATTTTTGCCCTTTAAACTTAGTGTTTTCTTTTGATTATGTTTTTTAAAATTGATTTGAAGCATAAAATAAGTCTCCATGGTAAAATATAAATAATTAATCACCATGGAATGAATAAGTATTTTCTCTGCAAGTAGGAATGGGACACATTTTCTGTTTTGCATTACTGATAAAAGGATTTATTTTTACTAATAGCACATACCATTATTAATTAATATAGAGCTTATTACACAAAAGTGTAAGAGGATAGATTTTTCCCTCGGTTCTTTTAAAAAGACATTCTGCACATCATTTATTACCAGTGCCATTTCAGCCTTTGACACCTGGCAACACAAAACATTCCTCATGGACTGAGTGGTATCAGTAAGAATATTGTCTGTGCTGCTTACATATTGATTTGTCCCTAATGTATATTGATTGCACTGATGTAGATAAAATGTGGGAGGTGCAAATGAACATGGGTGACTTCAGGTAACTTATTTATTCTTTTTCTTTCCTAATACAGGCTTCGTAAACCACCAAACAGTTTGGCTAAGTAAGTACATTTCTCCGATATTATATCTTACCTTTCATTAATGAAATAAAAAGTCATAATTGCACAGTGCAGGCTCCTCAGTAATAAGTAGCAGCAACTCAAATAGGCAAAAAACTCTCTCTCAAATGAAGCATGTAGTGATAGGTTTATCAGGTAACCAGTGTTTGCCCAGCATATCCACACTCCTAACAAATGCTCATCTTGCCGACTTGCCTATGGGCTAATTGGGTTTTCTCGGCTGTGTTGTTCACCTAATGTAAATTAAAGTATTTTGGAGCATCTACCAAGCAAAACTAAGGGATCTAAAGTATGTATAAAGCAGATTTATGAGAGAGAAGCCTCAGACCAGACCATCCTGGTAAGACATCTTGTTATGTCATGATGCACAGACTCAGGAATGCAATGAATCTGGCTTCTGTTTAAGGTTGTGACTTTGCTCTATAAAGCAATTGGGGAAAGGCGTTTGCTCGGCAGTAAGCCGCTGTATGCAGCTGTGGTAAAGTTTAGTAGAATCCAAACAGGATACTAGTCTCTCTTACTGGAGGAAATCGCTGCTTTCATTTTCCTCAGAAGATTTCAGGAGTCCCCTGATTTCAATAAGTTTTTTAATTATTCTATGATCAAAAACCAAAAGCCAAAAAAAACAGCCACGAGAACATGGGCACTCCATGAAATCCCAGTTCTCAGTAAAACTCTCCAGTTTAGCTTTATCCTCCTTCCTCCCAGAAATAAATGTCTTCTTAGAGGCAAATTTTGATTTCACCAGCACAAACTCAGATATTACTAATCACAGCTGTGCAAAAATCAGAAGTCCACATTTTCCTTCCATTAAATCACATAAAAGTAAACTTGAATTGGTATGACTGACTACAAAAGATGCAAGGGAATCATTATCATGAATTCTTTGCAGCGTGCAAGCAAGAGGGAATTAGAGAACTAAGATACCTTCTTTCTGATTCTCACATCTCTCCCAGTTCTTGCAAAGTGTTATATTTAATGCTGCTCTGTGAAATGCAAAATAATGAAATTTTCTCCTTTATGTCCTTCTTCCTGCCAACTCAAACCAACCCAAGACCACTGTGCCTGCCATTTCCCATCTGTCATCCCTACCAGACACACATCTCTAGGTACGCCATGTTCCCAAACTTCAGATCACCTGAGGATCGAGACACTGGGACTGATGCGAGCAGTCATCAGCCTTTTCATCCCAATATCCCCACCAAGGCTTTTGATGTGGTTGTTCTGGGAAAGACCAGAGGTAATAGCGTACTCTGCTGGTTTACTATTTATTCTTGAAACTTAGAAACACTACTGAAGTCACGCTCTTTTCTACTGAAGCTTAATAGAGCCAGAATCTGACTATATCAGTGATCAAGTGATCAGTGATCAAGCTAAGCATTTTGGCTTAAATTAGAGCTCTATGTGCTGATAGTTGCAGTCTCCATGGAGGAGACCTCAGCACTAGGTATGATGAATAAAGCCAACTCACATGAACACCTTGAAGCCTCAGAAGCCAACAGAGCTATTAACATAGCTGCTAATCCCCACAAAAGCAAGATGGATCATGTAGTGTATCTGATATCTTCTGTCAGACAAATAATTCTTCACAGTCCAACAGAGTGGAAAAGAAAGGAAAAAAAAGGCATCAGTGAGATCAAAATCTAGCAATTTGCGAGCCAAAGTAATGCCTGCCGTAGCTTTGCTGAGAACAACAGAGGGACCCCTGAAATGAGAGCTGAATGACTTACACAGATGATAGAACAAAGTCCAGGAAGAAAAATCAACTTCTTTTCCCTTACAAAAACTGAGATCAAGCCCTAGAGATTCATTATTTAAGGAACACCATCTAAGCTATCATGAGGTGTTTGGTTTTAACCCCAGCAGCACTTTAACCTGAGAGTGACTTATATAATACATTGGAGGAAAAGGGCATGAAATTTTTGTTCTTTTTCTGCTTTTTTCCTGGAGGCATTCTAGTGCATTGGGATTTTGACAGGTACTTTGTTTTGGAAGACTTTAAAAATCACCTGCATGAACTGATGAGGAGTCCTTGGCAGCTGCTGACCACATAGGGTTATGGGAAATTTAGGACAGTAAAAAGCCAGCACGTCTGTGTACCATGGCAGTGCTTGCTAGGAAGGGTTTGGCAATAACTGTGTGAAACAGAAAAAGCATACACTGGCAAGGATAAGAAGCTTTTCAGCAAGTAAAAGCTGATAATGTTACGTAGGAGGTCAATTTGCATTAATTAGCTGCCATTCTCAGTCATCGGCACAGTGCTGTACAGTTATGGATATAATTGGGTACATGAGCCATTTTTAGTGGAGTATTTGTCCATCCAAACCAAAGATCTTTCCAAAGAATATGTAATTCTAGCAGTAGTCATTTTTAGTCAGTTTTCATTGATCATTGGTCTATTTAAGAAACGCTAATCATTTGTGGAGGTGGGCTTACAAAGCCTATTTTTGCACAAGAGGAGGTCCATCAGAGGCCAAGGCCTATTTCCAGCAAAGCTTAGCAGGTTCAGAATTAGTAGCTAAGGGAGCAACTACCACTGGCACTTAGAAAGTACTTGAACTTACAGATAACCCAGACCACATTCTGGTGATTTTTACGACTGAAAGGTTGTATTTAAAGGCTTTATGCCCTTTATACACCTCACCTTTGCAAAACTCAGAGTAACTATTACATAGTAAATGTTACAGCATCGTTGGGAGGTAAATAAGGAAGCTGAGGCTGGAGAGAAAAAGCAGTGATAGAACCAGGGTTGGAAATCAAGCTCTTCCAAGCATGCACTGCAGTTTGAATTTTAAAAGACATCTAGGAGCACTCAGTTATTTCTCTGATGGTATACTATGAGTACAGAGCCAGCTTCACAATTCACCAAGCTTTACTGTTGTCGCTGTTTGTAAAAATCATGCACAGAAAATGCAGTAAGAATCTTCCCTGCTGGTGTGTGAATGAATCCAGAGCTCCTGCAATTGGCCATGGGCAGGTGGCCTTCTGCAGAGAGAGCTTTATCTGGTGTAAGATCCAGCCCTCAGCTCCTTGTCACCACCTCTCTGTCTGAGACAACTAGCTTTGCAAGTCTGGTGGTGCAGACAATCACATTACGTGCTCCCTAAAAGACAGCTGTGTTAACTTATGCCAGTTAAATGAAGGATCTGATCTATCCCTGCTGATTTTGTGCCAAAAGAGTGAAGACGAGTTCTGTCTGCAGATCCATGAGGTCAGTCTCCCAAGCAACAGCTCACAGAAAGAACCTCTTCCACCTGCACTGCTGACTGTATAGTGAGCGTACATCTGCAGCTTAAAATGCTAATCCGTCATTCTAATCAATGATATTCCATTAGAACATGTTAAATATTTCCCCTATAGGTAATCCATATAGGCATGAAGTTGTCAATATTCCCTCTGACTCCCAGAAGAAGGCTGTGCACTGGCCAGGACAGCACACATACTTCCAAGTATGTAGTTCGGACAGAAAAGAGCAAGATGCCTTTTTTTTTTTTTTTTTAATTAAACTTCTCTGCATCTCTTTCATGGGAGACATTTTTACATAGAGAGCTCCTGTACCGTTCCAAACACTTTCAGGCTATGAATTAGGTGTCACGCATACAAAGAGTGACAAGCTTTAGACACAGTTTTCAGCCACCTCAGCAATACATAAACAAGATGAGAAGCTAACAGCCTGTCCTGTGACTGAAGTCCTTTAAGTAGTAACTACGTCTCACCTAGCTAGCCAAGTAGCTCTGCAGATAAGAACAAGAGGAAGCAAAAATAGCTGCTGACCATATATTTGGGGAGCAGAAAGGGAGGCTTCATTCAGAAGCCCAGATTATGCTCTGCAGCCCTTCAAAGAAATGCGTTTGGGCAGCAGTAGATCTTTGGTCCTCCTTAATCTCTCTGCAAGTCCTGCCAACACACTGACAGCCTGGTGTCACTATCCCCATGTTTTCAAGAAAATATATGTCCTCTTTGTGGACAGTCTTTGACTTCAATCTTGCCTTCCCCACTGAAATGATGGAGACTGGTCTGGTCCATAAAACAGTGAATTTGTTCATGAATCATCTTTCTACTCTTCTTCAGTTGGCTAAACATTAGTTCTCTTTCCAAAGGGATGTAGCCTGAAGCTTGATGACAGATAGAAGTCATGAATAGTGTAGGAAAAACTAACAGTGAACAAAGAAAGATACATCCTTTGCAGACACACAGGCTCAGGCATGTGGCAAGGGAAACAATAAGCACCAGTCCATTTTAAGGCACTCTAGAATCGTAACTAAAAAGAAAGCTTATATAACAGTAATGTTCTGCCTAGGTGCAACTACCATGGAGAACATGATTCCAAGTTCTTTGATTTGAGTTCAGCTGAATTTATGTTCCTGTTGTATCTTCTACTTGAGTAGTAATACTGTACTGAAGACATTTTTCCACCACATTTCTATTTTATTAGCATTTACTAAAGATATAATTGGTGGAGGGGAGGGCAATAACACGTGACGTGTTATTTCAAACCTTTAAAATATTCTTTTCCATCCAGCACACACATGGCTTATACCTTACCTATTTTTTCTTATCCTTCAGCTTCCTAAGATTGCTGAAGAAAAGGGTCAAATATATTATCCAAATCCACCAAAAACAGTGGCCCCTAACTCCACTTTTGAAGGGCTAGAACATAATCTCTCTCGAAGAACAACCAATATGCTACGGAACACTGAAAGAACTCTGGGGATCACAACATATAATCGGGAGTTCACAGGTAAGCATTTTTTGTTAACTTAATTTACTTGGGATAGAAATAAAAGACCACAAAGTGTTAGCCCCTGCATTTCTTAAAGAAAACATTTTTTTTTGTCATTAGTAGCAAAGGCCACACAAACTGCAAATTATCTGAGGTTTTTCAGGAGGACTGTGCATTAATCCTGATTTTCCTAAATAATGAAAATGTGTGACAATAAAATCTGTCTCCATTAAGGAAGAGGTCCTATGAATCC
This sequence comes from Gallinago undulata, assembly GCA_026546715.1. NCBI lineage: Eukaryota > Metazoa > Chordata > Aves > Charadriiformes > Scolopacidae > Gallinago > Gallinago undulata. The sequence goes on along the minus strand of JAOTQQ010000012.1, from coordinate 32,256,357 downwards.
CCTTATCCTGGATAACCATTACCTGAAAGCCATTGGCAGATTAACTGGAGAACTAGGTGAAGACGTGGAACTAGTAAGTATTGCATTTACTAAGAACTTCATGCTTCCACCACAAGTAATACTGGCAAGAGATTACCAGATTAAGCTTTGATAATACTTAAGCAGAGAGCAAGGCTCGCTCTAACACAGAGGCAAAAGCTCAGTGTATTAAATCAGTCCTGACAAAACTGGCTGAACTTCTGTAATGGATTAGTCACTTGTTCAGGGTTTGCAGAGGGGAAAGTTATTGTGATTATCTGCTTATTTTTTATCTTATCATTTAAAGTTGCCACCAACACATGACAGCAATTTATACGACCTTTTGCCTTGAGAAGTATGAGTAACAGTCTCCATAAAATGAGTTGGCAGCTCTCATATGAATGGTGCAGCACTGTAGAGACCAAAACATTGGCTAGATATGCAGCTCATGTTAATCAGGACAACTCCACTGAACTCATTAACTTACTGTCTTTATTGCACATTGTATTATTTGATAAGTGACCCATTACCATTGCAGGCTATTGCCTCCTTACTGACTATACCAGTTTAAGTTTGGCAGGGTTTCTATAATTCATCCTTCTCCATTTATGTGAGTGCTTTGCCTTTCTTCCTTAAGGGTGTATCAGTAACATTGTCAGATTCTATTTTAATGCAAAGATTTACTTTAAAGCATGTATAAAACTATAATGGAAAACTCCATGTTTATTGTCTTCAACAATTTTTATATTCTGTACAAAAGTGAAAAGATACTATTTGTATGAAATGCTATTCATGCAAACAAAGCATAACACAGTGTATAGGCATAGCAAATCAAGTTGAGCTGCTTTTTGCTAAATGCATCGTTACCTGTAATGGTTTAAGCCATTCAGTGACACCTGCACATTGTCATGCAGAATACATACACACCTCTAATTTATTCTAACTGACTAAGCAACTCTGCAGGTAAAACAGAAGGAATGGATTCCTGCTCACCCTTCCACAGCCCTGCTGGCTCTGCAGCACTTGCGGGTTCAAACTGCACAGACATACAAAAAGCAGGATAACTAAGTAAGATGTTGTCATTCTCTTATAGTCCAAAAATGGCCCTGGATAAAAAGTCCCCAAATTGTTCTGCTTTCTTAATACTGAATTAAAAAAATCCAAGTAAGGAAATCCCTTTTGAAATAGCATTTACAATTTTCTGATAATTCAATGCCTGTATCTGAAATGAAAAAGCTGTTTAGCTTTTTCTCTAGTGTGATGAAGAAACAATGTCTCGCTTTATGATGATGAACACGTTAAAGAACAGTTTCAACAGCTGGTCTCTGGAAATGGAAATCCAAACTAGCAGCTTACATTAATTCAAAACTGAGCCATTTTTTTGCCCTCTAGTTCCCAAAATGTGACTGGCAGAGGCCTACCCTGGATCATGCTGATTTATCTGAACAACATTATTCCCTTTAAAACATATAGACATTAAACATCAAACACTCAGATTGTTCAGCACAGTAACTGCTGAAGTCCATTCTTTGGCTATAGGACTCAAATGTAGTTTATGTTTAAACAGTCCCTATACAATGCGGCTTTGACCCTGCACCAGTACCTGAAGCCTCAACAGTACAAATGATTACAGGGCAATACGATTCAAGCAATGGGTGAGAGCACTAAAATGCCACGTGCCAGTGAGCATCCTCAGTCCCACTTGCAAAAGTTCCTAAAAGAATTTAAAAACACACTAATGCAAGCCAGCATGTACACTATCATATTGCTTATGAGACCACAAATGGAAGACAGATGCTTATAGAAGAAAGAAGAGTGTACATCTATACCCATTTATATCTTTACACATTGGGGTGGAGTAGAATATTTTCTTTTCCAAAGCATAAAGTCCATCTCCAAGCTCCCTAAGTGGCAAGGCATCAATGAATGTCTGGGCTGCTTCCCTTTGCCTGGGAGACCCCTAACTGAGCCATTTTACTAATCTCAGACAATGGTCTGCTAAAATAAGCAGGCCCTGCTAAAATAAGAGACTTAGATGACAGTGTAAATCATCCTCCTTCCTCCATACAGAAAGAAACATTTCTGCCTAGTCTCTCACAAGTGAGACCTTTTGAAGGGCGCACTGCACGCTTACTTCAAGGTCGACGTCCCCGTCAATCAATCCTGCAAGAAGAGCACTCTTCCTGTGTTAAGATGCCTCTTCCTTCAGGCAGAGTTCCTGCTGTTGTAGCCAGCTACTCCGACACAATGCTGAGTCAAGTAAATACAGCTGCCAGTCTCGGTCAGCAGCCGGGCTTACCGCTGGATGTAAGGATTGAGGAAAGCAAAATGTTGTTGCACAAGGTTCAGCATCAAGAAACATGTTGGTCTGCATGCAGACCAGAGGATGGGCCAAGAGAGACAGCACTGCCTGAATTGACCCCTAGCTGTGAGGTTCCTCGGTGCCAGACAGGTCTGCTGGAGCTGCAGCGTTCCTTCTCTAAGACAGCAGCACAAAAACGTTTTCATACCATAAGAGGAGAGACAAAAGACCTCAGAGATAACAATACCAAGGGAATGAGACACAAATTCTATGGTTTCAATGCTTTTTATTTCTTTAACTGACACATTCCTTTAAAAATAGAGTAACAAATAAAAAGTACCTCAATACAAACTGTCTTTTCCTTCCTCAATAAATTCAAACAGTAAAGAGAAGACCAGCAAGGATAGCCCAGGACATTTGAGAACAGAAGACTAGAAGAGCTTGTCTTGGTCTACATGTGAAAACATGACTTCTTGAGAAACACATTAGTGGGATAAACACTGGTTAGTGAAAGAGCTGGTTCATTAAAGGCCAAATGGATTCACAAATGAGTGTTACAGTCTGATAGGGAATAAACTCAAGCTGGCCATCACAAGATGATTTTTAATGGTCATAGAAGGGAGGCTTAAGATTAGAATCATAGAATCATAGAATTGTCTAGGTTAGAAGGGACCCTTAAGACCATCGAGTCCAACCATCAACCTAATACTGACAAAACCATGATGAAACCATGCGCTAAGCACCATGTCTACTCATCTTTTAAACACCTCCAGGGATGGAGATTCCACCACCTCCCTAACCAGCCTGTTTCAGTGTTTGATAATCCTTTCAGTGTAGAAATTTTTCCTAATATCCAATCTAAACCTCTCCTGGTGCAACTTGAGGTCGTTTCCTCTTGTCCTATCACTTTAAATTGAGAGATGATTAGCTCTTCAATAGATGAGGAAAGGATCAGAACACAGGCTGTTTTAGAATGGACCTGGACAGTTCATGGAAGGAGCTACAGCACAGTTGTCAGCAACAGCTGGGAATTACAGTTGGTGACCCAATAAGGCCCTTTGCAAGCCCTTGCAGGCACCAAGCTTTCAGGTCAAAAGGACCCTCCTCTACGCTGCAGGGAGTCAAATTCCGATAACGTCAGCACTACCACACACACAGAGGGACAAACAGGAGGCTCGTGAGCTGTGGAGTCTCTTTTGTCTGTGCACAGCATATTCCCAAAGCCTCCATGCTCTAAGGTCACCCATGGCCTCTCCAAGCCTACATTCCTATGTCAGACCTATCATGGCTTGCATTTCAGACTCTTCTCTCTCCTTTTTCACTCATTGTCTAAGACAGAAATGTTTAAAAGAACAGGAAAGGCCATAGAGACTGTATTTAAACTGCAGTGAAGACCAGCAGAGAGAGAGTGGGACTTAACATTCCCTGCAGGGCCTTGAAGGAGCTTTAGATTGAAGCAGGTAAACTGTAGAAAACATGTAACCTGTTATTAGAAGTTAGCCCTAGATGGCTGCAAGTGGTCAATACAGCAGCTAAGGATTAATAGAAGGCATTAACTTGCTAGTTATAAAAATAGTTAAGAGCAAGAGATATGGCAGAACAGCTCCACTGCTGTGTTGTGCTTACTGTGAGCTGTTTAGGATTCCTCAAAAGTGTGAACAAAACCCAACCAAAGAAAAAAGTCCCCAAATGGAATATATTTAAACATCTTAAATAATTTTAAAGCCTTTTGAAGATAAGAAAGCAGCAAAGGAAACTTTAGTGGAAAGCTATCTCATGGATTAGTAACTGGCTTTGCAAGAAGAATGCAAAGAATAAGCTTAAATTTTCTGTGTACTAACAGATTAATATTGCTGCTACCCAGAATTCAGGAACATAGCTAATATTGGTTCAATAAATGTCTTAAGGAGCTGCAGCCAAGTGAGGATTAGAGAAGCCAAAACAGCACATCGACATTCACAGGGGGCTTTTTAGTGCTTAATTAAATGAAGGATTATTCAGTTGTTTCCCAGCGAGGACCTGAAGAGGGAACAAAATGCCATTGTATTTTTCATTGAGAGTTTTTTCATTGAAGTCTTCTAAGCTGTCACATTAAGAGATCACATAAATTCCCCTCTGCTGTCAAGCAAATCACCAGAGTTCAGGAGACTGCCAGGACTGTACGCTGAACATACAGCTGAAACAGAACCATACTTCCAGCTAGTCATTATCCACTGGACTTTTCTTTACAGGAAGAAATACTAGCAAATAATCCTGGCAGAAACATAAATTCCTGATGACTTTATTCATGTGTGAGATCTTCTGGAGGCCAGTCAGGGCACAGAGTCCCAGCAGTGCACTATTTTCTGTGCAAGTATTCAGAGACCAAAGGGCTCAGTGGCTACCAAGAGGATATAAGGAAAATGATGTGGCAGGAGTCACAGAGATTACTTTTCATGAGGAGAAGATACTCACTTTCTATTCCAACTTTATGCATCTCAGAAACAATTAGACTTTTGCTTCTTAAAACAGAGATTATTCATGCATTTATTATCATAGAATCATAGAAACATAGAATGGTTTGGGTTGGAACAGTAGCTCAGCTTTATCCATATCCTGGGTGGCCAGGTTTCCCGTTTCCTTCCAGAGATGGCCACAACTTCCCTAGTCTTACCTTTGTCCCTGACATATCTGTAGAAGTTTTTCTTATTGTCTTTGATGTTCTTGGCTAGATTTAGTTCTGCCTAGGCTTTCACTTGCCTGATCTCGTTCCTGACCACTCAGACTGTTTCTCTGTATTCTGCCCATTCTACCTGTCTCTGCTTCCACCCTCTATAGGCCTCCTTTTTGGTCCAGAGCTTGTCCAGCAGTTCCTTATTCAAGGAATCCATGCAGGCCTGCTGGCTATTTTGCCCAACTTCTTCTTTTTTGGGATGCACCTCTCCTGAGCTTGGAGGAGGCGATCCTTGAATACCACCCAGCCCTCTTGGGCCCCTCTCCCCTCCAGTTCTTTCTCCCATGCTATCCTCCCAATCAGATCTCTCAGGAGACCAAAGTCTGCTCTTCTGAAATCCAGGGTAGCAAGCTTGCTGCACACCCTCCTCACTGCCCTATGAATCTTGAACTCTAGCATTTCATGATCACTGCAGCTGAGGCTACCCTTGAACTTGACGTTGCCCACCATCCCTTCCTTGTTAGAAAGGACAAGGTCCAGCACAGCTCCTTTCCTCATTGGCTCCTCGATTGTTTGAAGAAGAAAGTTATCATCAACGCATTCCAAGAACTTCCTGGATTTCTTGTGCCCTGCTGTGTTGTCCTTCCAACAGATAGCAGACACAAAAACAGTCCAGGAGACTAGATAACTTAGCACAAAAGTAACCGGGCAGCATAATAATAGACAAAATTTTAAAATGAAGTATGAAGAATCACGCTGCAGAGAACTGTTTAGAACTCAGCCAAAAATTGATTTTAAAATAGTTTTACCTCCTGAATTTCAAAAAAAATGCAGACTCCTGCCTTTTCCTCTGCCTCTTGCACCATTCAGGAGAGATTAATCTTAAACTGCAGAGAAGACAGAATATTACATTATTTCAGAATCCTTGTGTATGTTGCATTTAGTTTTGCTCAGCACATTTTGTAATTAATAAAAAGAAAAAAAAAGTCTGGAAAAGAGCAACAATTACTAAATTGTTACCAGGGGATTAGTTATGCTCCGAGAAAGATATGTTAAAACTGAATTTGCTATTTCTGGGAAAAAAAAACCAAACCAAAACTAAATTAAAAAGACAAGTGATCACACAAACATACACCCCACCCCCCCACACCCCTCAACCCCCCCCCCCCCAAAAAAAAAAACAAAACAAAAAATCCAAAATCCAAAGCTATAAATTACAATTTAGCAATAAGTACAAAACACATTTACTACAGAAAAGTTCCATCAGTCATTTGTATCACATATCTATCAAGCCCCTAAATGAAAAAGCTCTGGGACTTTGTTTGGTACACTCTAATTTACTTGTTTATTTTTCTGTTTGGAATATGACGAAAGTAAAGAGCTTAATATCATTTGAAAAAAAGAGGTTTAGAGACATAACCTCGAAGCATAAGAAAAACACCTGTAGTGCTTGTAGTTTGGATTAAGTATTCTCAGGGCTCTGAGACTCCATGCTTTAGGATAATAAACTCATCCTGGGCAGTTTTTAGTGTCCACAAAGCATCCAGCATTGATCATTGCCAGAAAGAGTGCTAAACCACTGATCTGCTCTGATACAACACTTGACATGTTCCTAAAGTCATATGTAAAAAGAAGCAGACAATCAAGTTGGGATATTAAAACCTGATTCTAGAACTACTAGACAGGCAATTACAGGCAGTTACAAAAGTCTTGAAAACTTGACACAACAGGCGAAAAAACTAGCATAAGATCTCTGGAGGGAGGAATCCCACCTCTCTGCTGACAGAAACCCCCCATTTTTCTGGGGAGTGATTTCCTTGTAATGAAGAAGACAGCCTGTAGATCCATAGATCATGAACACGCTGTCTCATGGCTTAGTCAGGCTTCACATTCAACAGGTCTTCGTGCTACTATACACAGAGCCCTTGTAGTTCTGCAGAGAACTGGGTATTCGCTTAAAAGCATTAAACCTGCCATAGCACATTAGTTTTATTTCTATGGGAGAGCACATCAAAATTTACCAGTTTATGGCCTTATTTCTACTTATGTCATAAATGGTTTCTCCTTTGAAAATACTAAGGTAAACTCACATGCATATTGGTGCTCTTATCTCATGAAAGGTCCTGCTGTCTGGCCTATAGTTTAAATACAAGAACTGTATAGGCTTTACCAGATTACATTAGATTAGCATATCATCATTACATAAGGAGACCTAACCATACAAATCTCCTTACAAAAGGAGTCTTAATTTGGAGCTTTTCTCGGGGCTAAATTGAAGCTTTGGAGGCTAATTTGACAACATCTTAATTTAAGCTGCTCCAGAAGTACTTCTTAGTCTATAGCTTGGATTATTCAAAAGATAATGTCCCAACTGATCATGTAAATGAGAGAACAGTAATCTTTTTCTCCCACAGATACACAAAACAAACATATTATCAATGTAAGCAATTGTCAGCCCCTCCAAACAGGATATGGCTGAAATTGTTCCGTTTGTTTGATTCATTAGAAAGAAAAATAATTTTAAAATAATTTGAAAATGTGGTAGCTTTGACCAATTACTTGACACCCAAAAATAGAAATTGAGGCGAGTAAAAATTAGTGGGCTTATGGTTTTTTGTCAGGTAGAATCAGACCCTCGGACAACGTCGGACAAGTCTCAAGGACATTTATTATACCTCTATCATTTTCAGCTTTCCAGTAAACTGCAGCAGATTCCACAATAGCATGAGACTAGATTTAAAGTTAAAAACATAGTGGACTTAATAAAAGGATAACTTTTTATTTGTCTTTTAATTCTTGAGCTCTTAAAGTGCATTTCCAAAATCTCAAAAGCAACAAAATTATGTTTTTAAGAAAAGCTAAACTTCTGACAAATTTCTAGGTCCTGGATCTTTCAAATGTGAATGTCCTTGTGAAATAAGTTAATGAACTTTGGCCTTCAGTCCAAAAATGTTCTCTTTAAAAATTACTGTCTTGAATCACCTGTTTTTAGCCTACTTTCACTATAGGAACTGGTTTATAAGGATTCAGACTGAGTTTTCTGATAATAAAAGAGAAGTTGATGCAGTCCTATCCTAGACGAAATCTTGCATTTGTAAGTCCTTACTTGTTCTTCCATGCTTCATTGCAAGTTACCTGATATTATGTATTTATGTTTTGTACCCACTACTCCTCTATACTCATCCAAAAGAGATGCCGCTGTTGTGTTACTTGCCTCCAACCAAGAACTGATTACAGAGAAGTTGTACCCCACACTTCTGTCTATCATATATTGAGGTCCGAGGCCTCTGTACATGCAGCTACTAGAACGAATGCCTGAGCAGGGCAGTCCAGTGCCTCAACACCGTAAAGAGCAGCATTGAGTTAATGTTTTAGGTTGATGAAGAGTGACTCTGAACCCTGGATCTTCTTAATTGTAGTGGGTTGACTTTGACTGGAGTCCAGATGCTCACCAAGCTGCTCTATCAATCCCCTCCTCAGCTGGCCAGGGGAGAGGAAACATAACGAAAGGCTCGTGCGTAGAGATAAGGACAGGGAGATCACTCACCAACTACTGCCATGGGCAAAACAGACTCAACTTGGGGAAATTAATTTAATTTATTGCCAATCAAAATCAGAGTAGGATAACGAGAAATAAAACCAAATCTTAAAACACCTTCCCCCCAGCCCCACCTTCTTCCTGGGCTCAAATTCTGGTTTCTCTACATCCTCTCCCCAGTGGCAGAGGGAGATGGGGAATGGAGGTTGTGGTCAGTTCATCACATGTTGTCTTTGCCACACCATCCTCCTCACTCTTCCTCTTCTCCAGCACGGAGTCCCTCCCACAGGAGACAATCCTTCACAAATTGCTTCAGTGTGGGTCCTTCCCATGGGCTGCATTTCTTCATAAACAGCTCCAGTGTGGGTCCTTTCTATGTGTCCTTTCCATTTCCAGGGTGCCCAGAGAAGTTGTGGAGGCCTCATCCCTGGAGGGCTTCAAGGCCAGGCTGGATGGGGCTTTGACCAACCTGGTCTAGTGGGAGGTGTCTCTGCCCATGGCAGGGGGGTTTAGTGGCAGGGGGATTTTAAGGTCTTTTCAATTCTAATAAGCATTCTGTGATTTTTTATTCACTCTTCAGTCTATGTTTTCCATCTTTGTTCCTCACCTGTTTGGGTGAATCAGTTCCTGCCTTCCATTCAAATGCACTGTAAAAGATATAATAAACATAAGGCCATCAGTATATTCCAAATAACAGGACTTTCACCCTAAAAGCGTTGAAAAGTAATCCTCAAAGTAGATACTTGCCACTGCAGAATATTTTTGAAGGATCCTAGTATCAAGAATTTGTCCAGTCCAGCCCAGAATCGTTCTTTCATGTTGATAAACCAGACTTTGAAAAAACTATGGAGAGATACTTCTTTCTCTCAACATTTTCAAAGGCAAAGATAGATAGATATACACATATCTATAAAAGCAGATCCTCTGAACAGCTTCAGTACAACTCAGAAATCATAAGGGTGATGTGGTAAGATGGTTCAGGGTAAAGCTGTTCCCTAAAACCAGCTCATGGCACTGTGACTGCAGCACAAATCATGGACTCACCAACACTGGCACAGTTTGCTGGTAACTAGCAGCAGCTCAGGCTTGGCCCACTTCCATGCAGTAACAGGATGAAAAGGTACTCAAGCCCCTAATCCCTGATGATTTCAACACAAGAAATGGGTTCTAAGGTATTTGTCAAAGACCAAACAAGAAGTTTAACACAGAACCGAGAAAGAAACAGTGGATGTTTGTCTGAGTTCCAGTCTAGGCCCATAGGCCATCTTTTTTCTTTTGTCTGCAGTGTACCTCTTAAAGAGAACGGGTTGGCTATTCTGCCACGTTTCCTTTAGTACTGGACTACAGCACATGTTTGGTTTATTTTTCCTTCCTCTGGGACATAATCACACATCCATAATTCTGATTGCAAAAGAATCGTTGTTGTAGTGTGTAATGGCCTGATGTAGTAAAAAGACAAATGTATTTCAGGTGTAACCACAGTGAATAACTGAAAGACTAAAATGCAAACCTTCTAGGCAAACCACACCAAAGCAAACATTCTAATTAATGTTAATACATATATGAAAGTAATAGCACATTGAAAATGTGCCCCGAGTCATTTTAGTTTATTCCAGCAATGCAAACCCGCAAAGCCAGAAAAGCCCTGACTGTCTTCAGCTTTGCCTTTAGGAGCTCCACAACATATTCTGTCTGACAGAGGAAGTCATCCAACATGTGCAGAATTCAAGCTAACATACACTACAGATGTTATAATTAGCAGACAAGGGTAAAATTTCATTATTGCTTCATCCTGTTTCAGAATGCTTCAAAACTTAAAACACTGGGTACCTTGAAGAACAATCCCCCTTCCTGCACCATCTACTTAGAGACCAGTTCTTGTCACTGTGTTGCTCCAGACTCACACTCAGTAATGCCCAAATGGGTTAAACACATTAAGTCAAGACTTCTCCATTTGAGATATCTCTTCTTACTGGTGAAAATAAGTCTTCTAAACTAGTATATTTTTATATTAGATAGAACCTCTGCTTCCACTAACAATATAGTAATGCAAACCCACAATTACTCTGTATAATTTACACCATCATGAAAGCGTATTGTATTGTGACTGCTGGCAGTCACTCACACAGCAGATAATCTGTGTGGTCAGGTATAAAGCAGAGAAGACAACATTTCATTTTACTGGTCTTTAGTGTATTAATCTTTATTGATGAAAACCTCATGGGTTCAGTATTTGTCCTGCAAGCATTATTTCCTTATTTTAAAAGCTTAACAAAAACTGATTCGACTGTCTTGAATTAGAAAAGTTTTCAAAAACAGCTTCCCGGAGAAAAATCAAAATAACATTGCTACAATATCCCTCCACATGCACCAGAAGGGTTAACTGTGAAGCTCAACATGCAATGCTTAGTATGGAGCATACATATTTAGAAGGCAAAACCCAACAGAAATTAAGAGTTACAGATGCTTGAAGTCTGCATTCTGTGAAGAGAGTACCTTTGCATGGATGTCAGTGGGCATCTGTATCAAGTGCTTAAAGAGGGTTAAGAATTTACACTACTGTAATTTCTATAAGCAGCTAAAAAGGTACTTTCAGCTTCTTCCTTGCTTAAAGGTAAGAGAGACCACGGGTCTTATCGTGAGTCTTGTGATATTAAGTAACATACATCTGGCTCCTGGAATCCTGTGAGACACAAAAGCCTTACTAAAAAAAATTATAGTCTTTATACAATCATGGTAAAAAAATCTAAGAACATGAGTGACGTGCACCATGAAGGTTCAAAACCAAATGGCAAATCAAAGACACAGAGAACGTCTTTAGTTTAAACTACTATTGTTCCAGTTAACCTCACAATTCTGGGGGTGCGACATGCTTTGAGATTTGAGTTGGGCAACAACAGGAGAAGTCACGGTGCCAATTTAAAGTGGCTCCATTACATGTGTGTTACTGCACCCCCCATGAAGCGTAGGAATTTAGCTTTATATCATAAGCAAATTAGTTTTATTGTGGTAAGCATACTGTCAAGATTACAGTGTTAATTGTTAAAGCTTAGGAGCGTATCACTGAAATATTTTGTATATACTGTGTGATGAAACATTAGAAACTGGACAAACGTGTCTCATCCTGCAGACACCATGAGCACTGGAAAACAATTCACTCTTTCCAGACTAGGAAGTGCTAATAATTTGCTGAATATTCTTATGGATTGTGTGCAAATCACTAGTGCTTTATTAGCAGCTCTTCTTCCTCCCTGCCAAGGAGAATGAGATGGTGGTCACATCTGAAATTCACTACTTCAATTCTGTTTAGATGTCCACAACGTATGGATATTGACACATCCCCTCCAAGCATCACAACGCTGCCCAGTCTATTAGGAAGCCATCTGGGGCATCTTCTTTTATTGTGGTGGTCCCTTTGAAAACACTCTCATCTACTTCAAAACTGTAAGATTTTAGTATCCTATAGATGTGGGATCCAACCACACACCTGCAGCCCCTCTAGCTCCATGTGGCCACAGACTGGCTGGCATGCCAGGACGGCCCTTCTCAGCTCTGGAAGGGTTTAGCCTCACTCTTGCTACCTCTGAAGCTTCCACCTCTTTATTCTCTAGGCTTCTCTTCACAGAATCACACAATTGTCTAGGTTGGAAAGGACCTTTAAGATCCTGAGGTCCAACCATTAACCTAGTGCTGCCAAGTTACCACTAAACCATGTCCCTAAGTGCAGCATCTACCTATCTTTTAAATACCTCCAAGGGATGACAATTCCACCACTTCCCTGGGCAGCCTGTTCCAATGTTAGACTACAAAATTTTTCCTAATATCCAATCTGGAAAATAGAAGGCTCTGGGAAGACCTCATAGCAGCCTTCCCATACCTGAAGGGAGCCTACAGGAGAGATGGGGAGGGACTCTTTTGTCAGGAAGTGTAGTGACAGGATGAGGGGTAACAGTTTTAAATTGGAAGATGGGAGATTTAGATTAGATATTAGGAAGAAATTCTTTACTCTGTGGATGGTGAGGCACTGGAACAGGCTGCCCAGAGGAGCTGTGGCTGCCCCATCCCTGGAGGTGTTCAAGGCCAGGCTGGATGGGGCTTTGAGCAATCTGGTCTGGTGGGAGGTGTCCCTGCCCATGGCAGGGGGGTGGAACTGGATGATCTTTAAGGTCCCTTCCAACCCAAACCATTCTATTCTTCACCTGGCGCAACTTAAGGCCGTTTCCTCTTGACCTACGGCTTGTTACTTGGATGAGGAGACTGACACTGTCTTGGCTACCCCCTCCTTTCGGGAATTTAAAGGGAGCGAGAAGGTCTCCCCTCAGCCGCCTCCTCTCCGCGCTGGACAACCCCAGCTCCCCCAGCCGCTCCTCACAGGACCTATGCCCCGGCAGGTGCCACAAACCGCCTGCGCCAACGGCCGCCGCGCGCGCCCAGGGGTGAGTGGCGGGGGACCCCCGCACATTACGTCACGGCCCGGGCCCCACCCACTCCGCCGCCACGCGGCCACCCGCCCGCTGAGGTCGCGGTCTGCACGCGGCACCGCCTAGCCCCTACGGCGCCTCCCGCTGTGCGCATGCGCAGAGGGCACAACGTCCCGTGCGCCTCGGCGCGCTTTACGTAGCAGAGTTACGTCTGACACCATTCCGCAGGGAGGGGGAGAGGAGGAAGCAACCCGGCGCCCGCCGCCGCAATCTACCCCGCTAGCCGGCAGCGCCGTGACGTCCACCATGGCGGACAGGCGCTGTAACCAATCAGAGGTCCACAAGGCGGCACTGGATTGGCTGTCGCCTCGGGAGGGGCGAGCCGAGTACCGGCGCGGGTTGGTTGCGTCAGCACCGGCTTACATAGGGCGGAGTACGGCGTGTCCTTGGGCTCAGACGCCGGAGGGTGCGGGAGTTGTCTGGGTTGCGGTCACCGCCGTGGGCGCAGCGTCAGTGGGGCGGCCGGACAGACAGGTGCGGGCAGCTATGGCCTGGCCCTGGCCTCGGCTCAGCCTGGGCCTCGGTTCGCGGCCCGGCGGGACCGTTAGGCCCGGAGCGGGGCGTTGAGGCGGGCGGGAGGGTGAGGGGGGCGGGCGGCCGGCTAGTCTGTCCCGAGACCGTGGTTGCCGCTTCTGGGCTCGGGGAGCCCCGCGCCGCGGCCTAGGGAGGTGTCCGGGGCGCGGCGGAAGGTCATGGCGGGGCCTAGTCGTCCTACCCCGGGCGGCCGCGGACGGTAGGGACGCCGAGGGCGAGGCGGCCTGCCCGGGCTGGGGGGCAGCAGCTTGAGGTGGGGGGTGGCGCGGCCTGACCCCCGCGCCCTTGTGGGGTCGGTCTCCTTGTGCCAGGTCCCCATCCGGCGTCGGGTCGCGGTCCTCACTTGGAGGGTTCCCCCCCCGTGCCGGGAGCTCGTTCTTCCGTCCAAGGTCAGCCTGCGGCGGGGCAAGGCCAAGCCCGCAGGTGCGGTTGCCCTTGGGCGCTCTCCCCGCGCCGGGTGCGGGCAGCCTGGTGCTGGCGGGGGGCGTCCTGGCTGTGGGGGAGCGGGCCGGCTCGGTGCCTGCAGCCGCCGGCCTCTTCTAGGCTGATGTGCTGGTGGGCTGCTCCACCGTAAAGAAAAAACCTGCAGACAGCCCTGACCCTTCACACAAGGTTACTCGTGACTAGGGAACTTTCCTACTATAGATACACAAGCTATATATGGAAATTCAGTTTACTCTTCAAAAGTTATCTCTAGGCTATTTAAATGCTGTGGGGCAACTCCTTTGGCTGAGGGCAGATTTTTTTTCTTGCTCTTCAAGCGTGTTTATCACCTTGATACTTCTTACATAGTCTAGTGGTTCTATGCTAATAATCAAACCCAGGAGCTATAGCTTGTGGATGGAACGTGTGCCAGAGAATTCCTAAACTCATAAGCCATATATGCAGGACAGGACACTTTGAATAGGTGACCTTGAAATTGCGACACTGACCTTTGTGTGTGTTCTTGTTCTAGTACTGAAAATGGGAGATATTGAGAAGGGCAAGAAGATCTTTGTCCAGAAATGTTCCCAGTGCCATACAGTTGAAAAGGGAGGCAAGCACAAGACTGGACCCAACCTGAATGGCCTATTTGGGCGCAAGACTGGACAAGCTGCGGGCTTCTCTTACACAGATGCTAATAAGAATAAAGGTAAACTTAAAGCTCTTCTTATGAGTTACTATAGACAAAAATACCCAGTTCTCAATGATAGTTTTAGAAGTCCTGAAATCTGCCCAAAAGAAAAGTAATATGAAGGAAAAGAATATAAATGTGTTTGTTATTTTATAAATTGCTAACTATTCTTTTCTTCTCTCTAGGTATCACCTGGGGTGAGGATACTCTGATGGAGTATTTGGAAAATCCAAAGAAGTATATCCCAGGAACAAAGATGATTTTTGCTGGTATCAAGAAGAAGTCTGAGAGAGCAGACTTAATAGCATACCTCAAAGATGCCACTTCAAAGTAAAAGTTATCTGCTGCCTTATTTATTTCACAAAGGAGATGGCAATGGAAATGTCTGTGATGAGATTGGTTTTTAAACTTCCTATTTTTACATGTACTGTGTCTTACCTAAAAATCTGTCTCACCTGTCAGATATGGTGGGTCACTGGAGTACACGCTTGTTTGGCAGCCATTAACTTAATGAAAACTATGTAATTGGGTTGATTCAAATTACTATAATGTTCAGTCATTCTTGATCACAAATTAAAAAAATAATAAATAAGCATTTCCTGCCTCTTCATTGTTTAAAAAGATATCGATTAATTATCAAATTAGTAATTATCAACAGCATAATAGCTTTGACGGCCCAGCTCTTCCAGATTAAAAAGCAGGGTGGTTTTTGGCATCTTCCACCATACATCTTCTGTTACATGACAGATTTTCTGTTACATGACAAGATTTTAAAAAACAAAACAACAAAGGCTAAAAAAACCAACAAGATAATATTTTTCTAAATTTAATCACTGCTAAGTGTTGTGGTATATATTAATCTGTTTTAAGCTTGTGATAAGAATTCATTTCATCTGACTTCAGTACTATTTGTGAAATGGCAGTTGTGCCCAGCCACTTTTCTTTAATCTTGGGGAAGCATGTTACCTGATTTATCCAGCCTTTGACAGCTGCATGCAGCAGTAGAGTATAACTCCCCTTCAGAAACATCTTCAGATTTTTACATGGTATTGAAGCCTTTTGTTCAGTACATCTTCCGAAACCTGCAATTCTTGATATAATGAATAGAACAGAGAAACGTCCTGTTTCTGGAAATGCAAGTGCTAAAGACCAACTGAGGGTTATTAAATCTTCTTAATTCAGCAGAAGCATTCACCTAAAATCTACTGTTTCAGAAGAAGGGGGACAGGAATGAATGCTCTGGTAGACTAAAAGGAAACAGTCTTCCTCTGTGCCTGGCTGTAGCTGATGTCATTACTTCTGAAGGTTCTGTTTCGCACAGTGTAAAGCGGTATTTTTAATGTTTTAACTGCATTTTTTTTCATACTAAGTGAATTGTTCAGATGAATGTATTTACTGTGTACCAACAGTAAGGCATAACTCAGAGCAATCAATACTGTAAATTAAAAAAAATTAAAAATCTTGTTTACTGTATGTGTCTGAAATTAAGTGAAAACCAGTGAAAATGTAGAAAAAAGTAGGGTTCTTTAGGAAACAAGACAAACAGAAACTCAGCATGAAAGAATGTAAATGGTAATGGAGTTGGTGTGAGAGGTCCTTACAAGTGTGTCGAGGTTAGAAAGTATTTTTGACTAGTATTAGCAAAGCTGGGCTTCTCCACTGCTGTTTTCTTTAGCAGCACTTCTGTGTTTCCTGAGCAGGACAGGGGAGAAAAAATAAGTAGGAAGTTGTAGCTGTGCGGTGGGATTGGCTGAGTTTGAGTTGTGTCAAGTAGAAGACTGTGCTTAATGGCTGAGTTGCAAAGGCCTGTTACTCAGCATTAGTGAGTGGACAGAATTCAGGTTATTAACAGGTTGTCTCAATGCCTCAATATGTTTTGTGCTACAATGCTACAATTATTTTTTTTTTAAATTAAATGTGAAAGCAGCATTTCCTGCAAATAGGAAGGCAGATTTAATATTAACCAACAGCAGCTTTTTACTAAAAGCTTGTTAAGAGATACCATCAAGTTGTAGAAGTTAATGACTGTTCCAATTGTCATGAGCAATGTTCATCGAAGCACCTTCATGGCTGTGCAGAACTTGGCATTCGCTGTGCCAGGATCCTGACAGAGTGGCTGTAGGTACAAGGGAATCCTCGCTGGTTCTGTGGTCTTCTGAAATGATTACGGTGGGTTGCAGGGGAGGGTTGTAACACCTGCTGTTCTGTCGGCACCCTTACAAGATGACAAAAAGCTTTGTGATTTCTAAGCTGCTATTCTTCCCTAGCTGAGCTGGAGAAGAAACGGACCACGGAAAAGAGGATTTTTGCGGTAAGGTGGTGTTTAAATCTGCACAGACAACCATTTACAGAAAGAAAGTTATCCATCATCAGGAGAAAGTGGGGTGATCCTTAGTCCAAAGTAAGTAGTGGACACCGTTTAGGCTGGTGTGTTTGATCTGTCTGCATTTCCTTGGTGCAATGAATTGACCTTAGAGCAATGACAAGTGTAGCTTATTTATACATTCCACTGAAGACGAAGAAAACAGAACTTTTTAATTCTGGACTGGGGATGCGTACTTGCGTACATTTTAGGGAAAAGACCCTTCTGACCTTTGAAATTTCCTCTTTCTGTATATACAGCCCTAGACAGCAACAGCTTAGAAGATTTGCTGTAGCCATTTACCACTGGTCAAACACAATACTACAGTATTTCTACTGGTGAATCAGCGAAGTAAGAATGTGGAAATGAGAGAATTAGGTTGTCATTTGCTAAGATAAGTATTAATGCAAGTGGCTGGGTGGGTTTTTTGGAGGGTGGGAAGGAGGCATACAGATTTAGTTCTTTGATTTGTTACAGAGTAGGAAGAGTGGGGTTTGTTTTTGTTTTATGAAGTAGCAAGTTTAGTGTTTTTCTTTCCCGTAGTGATATCTGACTAGATGTTTGGTATTTCAGTAGTTCCTTTACAGTTCCAAATTAGGGAATCAGGGCACCTTTGCCAAACATAGCACCGTCCTATAAAAAATGATTCTTGGCTATGAGTTTATAAATTTGATGGGATATGCCTTGAAAACTGGTCTTGTAATATTTTTCACATGTAGTTATGCAAATGCATGAAGATTGTTACTGTCGATAATGACAGGGGAGAAAGGTAAAATTCCAAAGGACACTTTCACAGTGTGACTTTTCAAAACCAAAATGAGACAGGTAGGTTATACTTTTAAAACTATAGAAGTTATTATTTATGCATTTCAATGAAATTTAGTGATACATAAGCTCTTTTTTTATTAAGTCTAACAATTCAAATGTAATCACTCTTCAAACAGCTGAATTTTGGAAAGTTCTTGTATCTGTCCACGCAATTCTAGATAATTGCTTCAGTTAAAGATAAATCCAGTCTTGTGGGGGATTATATAATGCTTTTTTTGGGTATAAAATACAGTATTAGTGATCAAAAAATATATGATACATTATGCTTCTCGTATGGGGGAGAATAGAAATTAAACAGCTAATAGATAAGAACTATTAGATATTTTAGTCTCTTGTGTATAGCAAAGGCCATTAAAGTGCACGTTTTTATCTCTGTAGTAAGCCTTTATTTTGCCTTTATCTAAAATGTATTTACCTAAACACGTATCTAAAAAAACATTTGCCTTTATCAAAACACATCCTAAAAATTCTTTCAGGGCCAAAGCCAAGAGAAATCTGTGTTACTGCGTATAGGATGAGTTGAATGGTTTCAAAGCGATGCCCTGAAAACCAGGTTGTTCTGTGGGGCAGCAGCCCAGACCTGGCAGTAGGAAATGTTAACCCTGGGGAAGGGTGTGAAATCCCATCCCTTTCTAGCTCTGTAACAGCTGAGTCAGGCTCTAGGTAGATACCCCCTTCTGCACATGATTCAGAGCTTGCATGTAAGTACTTGTGTGGTTTTTTGCAAGATTGTTCTTCTCATCTGAAATACAGAAAGAAAATAGGATGGTCACTTTTTCAATAATTACCTTCTGTTTAGAGGTCTCACAGGAGGTGAGAACTGTGAATGACAAGTTTGCTTCTGTGGCAGGATATAGATTTGCATCCCAAATTTTCCAGAAAGCTGTATTAACCACCAGATTGAATGTGTTTGCTGGGAAGAAGATGCTCTGTAGCTCAGTTGGAGCTGTCATTGCGCAAAAGGAGAACCTGAAAGAAAACGAGCAAAGCTAACTATAGCATAGTGTTCAAAACACATACCTTGGAGCCGGGGAGAAGCTGTGTTCTTTCCAGGTTGTTTATGCGTTTAATTTTAAACAGTCTTGGATAAAAATAAACCTGGCAGTGGAGATCAGAAGTCATTACTCTGCTGGTTTTACATCTCATTAGCACTGTTCACTGCAGCTTGCTCTGGCAATAAGGCCCTTGCCTTATTCCCTTCAGAATCACCTGCTCTCCTGGTGTATCTTTCCTTCCCTCATTCTCCATGTGTCAAAATGTACTTTTGATGTGCTGTCCCTGTCGTACCACACTGCCACTCTTTTGGTCATAAACACTCAAAAGCTGTTGATGGAAACATCGAGTAGTGTTCTCATCCTTACAGGGATCTGCAGAAATTCATTGCTGGTGTCCCCATTCAGCCCTGACTGTCTGGTGACAATTTCTTTTTGAGATGTCTGATGGTTCTTAATCTATGTGACATTGCCTTTTATTGTTCTCTTCTAATTTTTTTAACACAGCTAATTAAAGCAGGTGGAGTTTTATGTGGCTTTTACCTGCACTATGTCTCAGGTGTGGTCTTTTTACTGAGATGCAGTGCGATGATGTGAGCCTTCCCTGATGAGTAGTGCTTCCAGACAAGTAGGGAAAATGCACCACATACGCTGAATTTCAAAAATATTGTTACCTCCATGTCCCTGGCAGCCTCAAGAACCTGGTGTTCTTACTCAGGTTTGTTGCAGGAATGTGCCTATGCTGACTGTTACCAGCCTTTCCCTGAAAGCATTTCTAATGTTTCTCCTTCCGCTGCCGATTCATTGTTCAGAGAACAGAGGGGAGTGGAAACCAGATTTCTCCGTATCTTGCCATGTTTCCTATAGGACTGTCACTTTATCTGCTATTGATATTAGATCTGTAGTTCTTCCAGTGCTTTCTTAAAATGTGATACCTTTCCTTTACAACTCCACAAATTCCTGCTGCAGTGAGTGATTTTAATTCTAATTGTCCTGTGTGAATTATCACTAGTTACCTTACCCATCTGATCTTTCTCTTCTTTGTTTTATGTGTTACTGTTACAATTTATACTTCCTTTGTATTGGCTGAACTGCAGGCAGGTATTTTGGACCTTCCTATTCAAATGTGGTCTTTAATTTACACATTTCTTAACTTTGTAGTGGACTGTTTTTTTTAAAGTTTCCAGGGAATGACTTCACTTGAAAAATCCTTCTTTCATTGCCTTTTTATTTTTTTTCTAAAAAATTAATGTAAAGAGGTGGGGTTTTTTTTGCTATTCCTCGCACAATCACATTATATGTAATTATTTTGTATTGTTTTGGACCCTGCTATTCTTATGTATTGAACAAGGATTGTGTCTTTCACACGGATACCTGTGAAATAGTCTCCTCTTGTGACCCTCAGAGCACTTCCCAAAAGCAGTGATGGTAAGTGCTGAGAAACTTCTTTCACTGGCACCAAGAGAACAGGAGGGGGAGCCAATGTACTAAAAAGCTGCAGAAGGACTCCTAACATGCACTTGAAGGTAATTCTGAACAAACCTTGGACGGTTTGAAAGGCAAAGTTCATTTGTACAAAAAGCAGTTTTACTGGAAGAGCTCAGCAAAAAGCGCTGGAGGTGATTAGCACAGCTGAATGCATTGATATGTCTGCAATAAGCTCAGGGTCTTCTGAATTCTTAAACTGATTCATGTTTCATATTTCATCGGGATAGCTGATCTGAAATAGCCTGTATTAAATTTCAACCTATTAAAATGGTAAAAGATTCAGTTAGAAAGCAAGATGTTTCTTTCTGACTACTCAAAGACTCTTAATCAAGAGTGGCGATCTCTAATGCACGCTTTGGCTTTGTTCCTACTGTGGAGCTCACCTTGATATCATCAGTTGAAGTATTACGCTTGAAATGGTTGTACAGATTGCAATATAATTTCTCCACTACAGTTAGATAGGAACACGATGAGTTTTGTTAGTAAAAATGCACTTTAATTCTGTTTTTAATACTGTTTTAGGGATGGTGTTTGATGATAGACTCTGAAAACCATAATGTTTCCTAACACTAGTATAACTAAATACTAGCGCAATTACAAGTTAACGTCCAGAAAAACTAACACTTGTAACATTGAGTCAGAATTTTACTTAGCTGGGCTATTTCTCACAGGGATCTCAACGTTACTTTGGCTGTCAGTATGGATTTTCTGGCACGTGCCCGAACATGAAAGCCTTTGCAAGACTTCAAAAGACCATGTTGCCTTTCTTCCTATCAACCCGTGGTCTCTGTGTGTGTTGCAAGTTAAGGCTGTTTACCATGCCGAACTCTGTCAGGAGCAGTGTGATCAGACACTAAAATATTTAGCTCTTACGTGTGTTTGCTGTCACTCTGAATTCTCAGCAAGATGACATCTCTCTCTGCACCAGCGTACAATGACACATCACAAAAAAACTCCCCACAGAAAGAAGCAATCCAAAGGGAGAGCTTTGCAGTTGAGAGTTCCACATCAGAAAGCCTATAGAGAACATAGAGGAGCCTTCTACAAATGAATGGAGTTTCAGGATAGAAATCCAAGATGACGTGAATGAAGTGAAGAAAGAGGACACAAAGTGGAAATGAAACAAAGTTAGTACAGGGTGAGGTATTACATATTCTCATTACACGTTCAGCTGTTCCTAAGACTGTGCTTGTGTTTTAGCCTATAAGTAGCTGCCAGGTATTGCAGCATGAAAGGAAAAGCAGTGGAAACTCAGACGCAATAAAAACCAAACTTGCCTACCTTCAGCTAAAGGTTTGGCAACTCTGCATGTGTTCAGTGAATATCCCTTTGGTTGGATGCCTTTAATTTTGCTGCCAGTCTGTGAAGTCGTCCAATTGATGCTACCTGGCTCCAGGAGTCTGTACTTTGTTTCCACTGATTTTAGTGATATATATTCCACATTAGCAAATCAGCCAGCTGAGAAATACTGTGGTGTTTACTCAGTGCACGTATCGAATGATGTTCTGCAGGGCTTGTAAGCTCTGATCCTTCTGTGTCACTAGAGCCTAATGTCCTCACTCTGGCAACCTGCTTGAGTTACACTGCAGGTGATGGCATAGCTTCAAATCGTGCTCCAGCTTCAGATCTTACCTGAAAAGATCTGTAAAAGGTCAGTAATCTTCAGTCGGCATGGTGAACATAATAGAGATAAAAGGACAACAAAGGAGGGCTCTAGCACAGGAGAAAGTAGTCATGCAGTAGAATCAGCATGAAAAACAGCCTTTGTTTCTTAGCCAGAATATATGAAAAACATTGATGGGGAGCATGCCCTAAATTACATTTATGTTGCAGATTGTTTATAATTTAAGGATGCTAGTTCCCTGAGCTGCTCTATGCTAATCCAGAAGTCAATTGAAAAGTCATCAAGAAAGTCATCAACAAGTGAAGATAAAAAGGCTCAAAGCCCAGTGAATCCACATCTACCACTGTGCATCTCTGGCTCTTTAACACCAATTTGTGCTTTCTAAACAGTGCAGCCTGATGCTCTGACTGATCAGGTTAGCCAAATTTATGTTTTTATCTCAGAAAATGGTTTCCAGTAACCTTTTTTTTCATTATTTTAAGAAAAATAAAACCAACTGCTTTAGCAAATAAATGGTTTTCTCATGTCAATCAAATCAGTGCTGTGTGTAGCACTGATGCTACCGCTGGGATAGCAGGAGAGGGAGAGTTCACAGCGAAGGCTTCTCCCGCTGCCTATGGTGAACTGGGATAGTCCCCTTCAAGGGTTTCTCACCGTGGCCTGGGGATGGCACCATTACAAGTGCCCCCATGACAGTTTGGTGCCTGGAAGCTGGTGTGTTCTCGCTACAGCTCTGGGAAGTCTTTCCCAGTCCTCTTTCTGTGATCTAATGACATCTCTGTCCTCTCCTACAGTGATTAAAAAGGGGGAAGGGGGAAGAGACAGAAACCGTGACCAGTTTGTGCACTGTGATGTAGGGGTTCGGACCGGGAGAGTTTCCAGTTTGGGCTGATGTGCTGAGAGATGTTTTGCCACCCAGAGCAAATCTTTAATCTTGATCCTCTCACCGGCCATTACTGTTAACATCTCTGCTGCCCCTCGCATCCCCTCACTGCAGCTCCTTGTCCTGCATGGCTGCAGCAGTAACTTCCACCAGATCGAAGTCATATTTGACTTCTTCAAAAAGGGGGATATTCTCCACTGATCTTCCAGTTGGGTATGATTTTCTTTCTACTGTGTTACAATTTCCAAACATCCTTTCTTTATAACCTTAGGGTCACAGATTTTGGCTCTTACTTTAAAGAGCAATACAGGAAGCTCTCCAGAACAGTGATTTCTTAGCTGGTCATTTGATTTCTCCAGGTCTTTCTTGGGCAAACCAATCACCCTTGTTTGTTTTTAGCAAAAGAATTGGGCTCCTTATTTTCTGAAGGTCTCCTGGGTCTTTCTGTTTGGTTGGTTGTTGTTTAGTTTTTTTCCTTTGTTTGTTTTGCAAGAACTAATAGGTTATAATTTAGAGAGTGTCTGAATGGCCCAGCCAGTCCCTTCCTCATGGGAGAAGAATATAAAAATACAATCCCAAGGGCTTTGCTTTTTTTTCTTATTTCTCTGACTGCTTGAAGGGGGCTCTGAGGGACTTCACATATTGGGTAATTATTGGGTAAGCCTTTCTTATTACTTCATCTGCAGAGGTTGACTTTATTGGTGCACATCATATGCTCACTTTCTCTTCATTTATGGACCTAACATAATTTGAGAGTTTGTAAGAGCACTGAAAGTAGCAGTAAATGTCAAGTGTTCATTTTACAACAGCACTCAACGTCAAGAGGTTTCAAAGGCAGTTTCCTTAACTTTCAGTAGTAGAGGTGCGCAAGTGTAAACAAAAGCTTTGTAGCAGCACAATGAGATCCTTTAACTTGGGAGTTTTACATTAGACCAAGAAAATATTAATGAAATCCTGAAATGTTTCGCCCTCTGGTGACCCCTCCTGCTTTCTCTTGCTGTTTTCAGCTATTACAACTGCATGCTTCCAGAGAATCAAACACATGGCTATAGGGATTGCTGAAA
The DNA here is from genome assembly GCA_026546715.1 of Gallinago undulata. Lineage (NCBI taxonomy): Eukaryota > Metazoa > Chordata > Aves > Charadriiformes > Scolopacidae > Gallinago > Gallinago undulata. The sequence continues at coordinate 32,232,476 of JAOTQQ010000012.1, read as the reverse complement.
CAATTTGATTGTTTTGATCATAGCGGTTGCCGAAACACTCAGCTAGCAGATGCTTGTTTTAAGCTATGTTTAAGGGAGTGCCCGCATGAACGCAATAGCTTGTTGATTTTTCTTTTATTTTTGTTTCACTGAGGCCCTCGCCCCTCTCTCACACACATGGAGGGTGGAAGAGAGGGGCCAGTGAACTCTGACGGCTGTACAGAGCTCTTTTTCCATAGCCGTGGATGTGCCCCGTATAGGTGGGAGTTCCATTTCTTTCCAGCTACAGAGGAGGAGACTTCTCCTTTTGTGTAAAGCCCCTTTCTGAAGGAAGAATGTTTATTTTGTTGCCTGAGCCCATCTTTTCCAGTAAAGGTGTATTTCAGGAGGAGGAACCAGTCTGAGTTTGCGACCCTTTCTGAAACTGTTTCAAGTTTGAAGGAGTGCAGGGGGTTTCCTTGGTTAACAGCAGCAGTTTTCACTGCTATCAGGAGTGATACCCACTTGGGGCTGTAAAATTAAATGCTTTGGACTTTCTAGCTGTGGGCAAATATGCGCTTGTTTAAAATTTGCAATTGGATGGAATTTTTCTGTCTTGCCAGGCTTGGTAGCCGTTACATAGTGCTACAAGCAATTTGGAAGTATTGAATAGACTCCGTTTAGTTCAAAAATGCTGGGTTTTTTCTCTTATGCTTTAATGGATATATGAGACTGCCAATATGTTTTTAATCACAGAAAATGCAAGTGCCAGTAAGTCCACACAATGTGTACAAAGCGTGCCAGAGCTGTGAACTGAACTTTTTTTATTTTCTGTCAGTCTCAGGAAAATCAAGGTCTTTAAAAACTATAGAATTAGAAATTAATGTGGCCATTTCTCTCACAGGTGTGTGCCTAAAGTTTGACTCCTACATTCAAACTTCACTGGAGAGGATTTACTCTCAGTATTGGCCTTGGCTTTAGTTCTCCGTCACCAAAATGAGAAACCTCTTCTCATTTTTTGGGGAAAATTGGGTGTAGGCCACTGTATTAAAAAAAGGGGCTTGCAAGGCTGGTGTGTATGTGTGTGTGTATATATATATATATATATTTATATTTTAGGCCTGAAGGTTTGGGCTTTAGTTTTTCAGCTTTGATTATTTCTTGCTATTATGTACTTTCCTGGGTTATTTCTCTTTAGCATTAGAGCTTGCCTCAAAAAATCTCAGGGGCCAGTATTTGTATTCCTATTTAAATTCCATGTTATGGGAGACATAGGAGAGGCAATCCAGTACTTAAAAAGAAGTGAATGTTTTGCTGCTGTTGCCTTGACTCCCTCATAGCAAGAAAAATCTAATTTAATGACTAAAGCAACAACTTTGTTTAAAAAGACATCCTATACCTGGAATCCCAGATTTATGTCCTAGAGGGATCAACTCTTCATCCTGCATTTATCCAGCATTAAACAGTCTATTCAGAAAGAGCTTTTCTACAGTGAATGGATGAGGAACCATCTCCTCAGGTCCTTCTGAAAAAGTTGTGGTTTCTCTATTCTCTCTGAACAAAGGCTTGTCTTGGTATTGCTCTGTTGTTTGCTCACTGATTACTATTTCAAATATATATATGGTCTATATTCTCTTGCTGCTTCACAGTGTATGCACGTATAACTACAGATTAAAAGTCTGCACCATGTAAGTTACTAAAATAATTACAGATTCAGTGCCCTGAGTGTTTTTGTTTGTTTGTTTGTTTTGGGATGGATTTTTTTTGGTTGGTTGGTTGGGTTTGGTTTTGGGTTTTTTTGAGTAATGGTCCTAGCAGTTCAGAAGTGATAAATAAGTTGTCAGATAAATATATCCAGCCCATGACAAGGTTTTCAGCAATCCGGTTTTGCAGCTCCTTTCCTACTGTTCATACGCATTTTCTCAATCTATGTCTGAAGCTCAGGAGGAAAATAATCAGCTTTTGTGGGATTTAGACGTTATAGTGCTTCTCTATTTCTAAGTACTCAAGTAATAAAGGCTTTGGTAATCATCTCCAGAATGCAGCATTACTGGCTTTCCAAAGCTGTCATTGCTGTTAAGTTTAATGGCTACTCTACAACTTAGAAGCAGCTATGAAAATCAAAAAGGGTGGCACTGCAGCTACAGACCGAAATCCAGAAAGCCGTGGTTCTTGCTCCAAGAAAAATATTGAATGCATTAGCAGAACATGACTTCATTAACAGCATTAAAAGTTATCGTTTACGGGAAAGCAAGCTCTCCTTTGGCACATATTTCAGTGAATGACAACAATTGAATATTTCAACTAACGTGCATCGACAGCGAGTTTAGGGCAGCAGGTCTAAAAGCATTTAAGATTACAGCATTGTTCTTTAGAATAGTATGAAGAATAATCATTGCACTAGGTTGTTTTAATTTTAAAAAGACATTTTGCAGAATGTTTAGTGAATACTAATGTTCATATTCATAATTAAAACCACAAGCATGTCTTCTAGCTAACTATGTTGGCCAGTATCTTTCTAAAAATATGGGGGGTTGTACTTTTTTTCTATATAGTAGAAAAAAAAAACCCATCTTCTAAATTTTGCTCCTTCGTGGCTGTTATAGTTTTGCTTAGGATTGAGTCAGCTTTGGGACTAGGGCATTGGATTGTTTCCTTCTGCTTCTCCTACATCCTCACCTCTATACATGGAACCTACATAATTCTCATCAGTCCTTTCTGCAGCCCTGGCTGGATTTGTTTATGATCTCTTCTTTCTTTCTATCTGGCCAGCAGTGAGTCCTCTCCTAGGCTGTGGTCACTGCTACTGCCACACTGAGGTTTAGCTTTTGTGGCATTCTCTGTTCTGGGAACAGCAGGACAGATTTCTTGGATTTCTACAAGCCACCTACCTTAGTAAGCTTATAGGACTCTGCAGCTCAAAAACTGCTGTTGTTTCCTGAGCCAGCAAAACGATATTGATAATATTGCTTAGCTGTTTTGACAGGTGGTTTTTTTCCTTCTCTTCAGCCTTATAATTGTTACATGAATAGCTGCTATAATTTTGATTACAGCATCATTCAATGTTTCAGAAAATCAAAATCAATTTCAATTAGTCTTTTCCAATTATCTTTTACTTAGAGGAAAACATTAAAGTGGGTATGAATGCTATTGTGTCTCTGGATATTTCTTGTTTACAATTGTAAGGGTTGATTCTTTTCTCTTTTACACTGATACCAAACAGGCACTAATGTAAGGCACAATGTAAATATACCCTGCTGTAAGAGCCTGGGGCGGGGGGGTGGGGGGGAGAGGAAAGAATTTGGGCCTAAGATGGGCAAATTGGAGAGTATTTAGATGCAGGTAGAGTGCATGATCTTCGAAGCAGAGGGGGCAAAGACAGAAGGCCCATGAATAAGAAGGGGACCAGGAATTTGAACTCAAATCCTGCCGAAAGGCATGGCAAGCAGCAGGTTTGTTGTCCCTGCCCAGTCTTGCCACGATTATCTGTTCTCAGGTATGGCTCTTCAGACAGGAACACATACCGGTAAGACACCCGGCAGACAGAAAGGGAATATAACCACGTAACACAAGCTTTCCCTCCACATCTAGGAACTGGGAAAAGAGAGGAAAGGCAGACGGGCTGTTCCCATGTCCTGACTGGTTCTGGATGCCTGCAGAGACCAAGCATACCTCACCATAGCTTAGGGTACCCGGGGGAAACCAGGAGAGCCTTTCAGCAGCTGTGATGCCTGAGGTCATAGAATCATTTTGGTTGGAAAAGTCCCTTGGGATCATCAAGTCTAACCATCCACCCTACTCTACAAAGTTCTCCCCTACACCATATCCCCCAACGCCACATCTAAATGACGCCAGGGATGGTGACTCAACCACCTCCCTGGGCAGCCTATTCCAATGCCCGACCAATCTTTCCTGCAGATCCACCTTGGCTGTGCCCAGGCTGGGAGGGGGTGGCATAAAGCAGACCTTTCTCCAAGGCAGTTGGAGACATCATGCAAAGCCTCGTTTGCTGTCACTGCATCCTAACAGGGCCAATGGCCTCCTCTGCAGCAGAGCTGAGCCTGCCATTATCATACCAAAAGGGACGAAAAATGAAGCTTAAAGAAACACGAGAGGAAGGCAAAAAAGGTTTAATTTCAACTGGAAATGATGTTTGCTGAGAGATATTAGTTGTTTGTCTTAAATAAGTAAGTTTTAATTAGAATAAATAACTTGGGGTTATAATATAGTGAGGTTTATGCTGTTTGCTTAGCTTTACTTAGCATGAATAGCTAGATTTGCTGAAGCCTTTAGGCAGAAATAAAGTTAATTTTCTTAATAGTTTTCTTAGCAGCTGATCCAGTGCTGTGTTTAGTCTTTCAGTACAAGAAAAGTATTGATAACATGCTGATGGTTTGGTAGTGTTTTCCCTAAGCCTGAGACTTTTCAGTTCCCCGTGTTCCGTGGGGGGGTGCAGGTGCACAAGACGCGTAAACCAGGAGATAAGGAGGCTCCAACCATCAGCAGAGACAGCAAATCAACAAGGTAGGAGCACCCAACGGGCCGCCTGCCCGCCTGGGCACAGAAAAGAACCCGATAAGGTGTTAGAAGAGCCCAGACCAAAAATCACCACTGGACTAAAAGACATGTGAGGGGCAGGTGTATAATCACAAGGGTATAATGGGATTTCTTTGTTCAACGTCCCTCCCTTTTTGGAGGCACCCAGCCCAGGCTGACCTTGCTGCTGTATTTTTTCAATTAAATTACTTCGGGATGCCTGGGACTTTGCTGTGGGAAGCCTGAAGGAGGAAGGAGCATGCCCGAGAGTAAGTGTGTGTCTGTGTGTGAGCAGTCGAATGGGGCACCCACCAGCTCACTGGGGTCCCAGAGGTGACGGACTCGGGTGGTGGGTGTGTGAACCCTCGGGCAGCGGCTTCTCCTTTAAGATGTTTTAAAGAAGTTGTCATGCCTCACAGGGCAGGTGCATTACTGGGGTTTTGATGACAGTATTTTCATTTCTGATCAGCTTTTGCTATTTCTTGAATTCTAGGAGAAGAACTGGTTAAAAGGATGTTTCAGCAACCAAGTAAAAACTCCTTTAGGAAGGGATATTTCAGTAGTCCAAGGTGGCAGCTGAAATGGGAGCTTCTGCTACTCTCTTCTACTCTAGGCTTGCTCTGACTTTTCGCTGTAAGGATTAATTTTACCCGTGCTGCAGAGCGCAGCCCGATGGAAAGCTTTCCAGACCAGTTCTTTCGGAGTTAGCATTGCTGTCACAGAGGTAAGAGCTGCATTAGCAGAGCGCTGCACAAAAGCCACGTTCTTCTGAGAAACTAGGCTTGGGTGCCTCTACTCATTTAGCAGTAGGTCAGACGTCAGGGCCAGGCACCACGTTCTTGCACGGAGCTGTGGGCAACACTTGTGAGGGGAAGGGCACGGACCGTGTCCCCAGCTGACTCACCAGGTGAGCCTGCCCATTCGCAATGCCGGCGTGGTGGCCTTCCAAAGGACACGGCTGGTCACGAGTGACACAGCCAGAGACAGGAGACCTTCACATCTTTGGCTCCTGACCAAACTCCTCCGTGAGAGGAGAGGCGGGCGGTTCGCAGCGTCTGACCGGGAACATCGATCCGGGTATTGATTTCTTTCTTCCTCCAGGCTGAGCAGAGCAGAGCAGGATCCTGCCCCTCCTCTTGAAGGGAACTGGCTGTGCTGGGACCCGATGCTGAGCAGCGTGTGTCAAGTGCTGGTGGAAACGGCGGGGGAGGCTCCGCATTCATTGCAACCAAAGCTTCCCCCAGCACCAAAAGCACTGCCGTCCATTTTGCTCCCTTCTCTTGTCATCCAGCCGAGTCAAGACTCCTAAAGTTCTCCTAAAAATGCCAGCAGAAGATCTGCTGCAACTCCACGTACTGTTCTGAAAGCTCGTGGGATTAGCTGGGCCTGATGGAGTAGAGAGTATATAATCTTTCTCTTCAATTGCTGGAAATCTGTTGTTATGCCAGGCTCTGCCTGTCCTGAGAGAAGGATTGTGCCAAATTTCATACTGAGTGAGTGCAGTTCCATAAATCAGCATTAATTCTTAGCTTATCAGAACTGCAGGCAAATAAGAGAAGGCTAAATGAGCAATACTGTGTATTTAACTATGTATGAGGTCCAGTGCAAACAGCGCAAGTTGGATGTACTGTCAGTGGATTCAGTAATGACACCATTTACTTGGGAACACTCCCTTTCCTTTAGCCAAATGACAAGAAATCCTTTTTGGCATTGCATGACTGTGACGCTGCAAGTTTTGCAGCACAGAAATAAACTTGAAAATTTAATTTAACACTGAGCAATAGCTTGCTGATCACAGACTGTAACTTTTATCTTAAGGGAAATCACTTTCCTTTAGACAACAGCAATTAATGCTTAGACGTGGAAGTATAATGGGCAGTTCAAAAGAAGAGTAATGTTTTCTTCATCCCTGTGTCTCATAAACTCCTTATCCAGAATGTACATAGCTCTTCTTAATCTTCAGTGATGTCCTCTGTAGAACACTGCAAGTGTTCCAGACGTTTGCTTGTTAAAGGATGATAAAAAATATAATCAGATTAAAATGGCGGTGATTGATTCTTGAAGCTGTTTGTTGCAAGATTCTGACCCACATTCAGCTCCCCTTAGGGTGGTTTTGCACTGCCCTCTGGGCAGAATGCCCTTGAAAAGGACAGAGTTGGTGGTGTGTTTGTGGACTACACTCCAAGGTGTCTAAAGCAGCAAAAGTCAAACTCTGCTTGCTCTATGAATTTATTTTTTTTTTAAGTCAGATAAATACTAACAGGAAAAAAATAGGATTGTTTAGTCTGTAAAGAATATGCTGGCTATAGCCTGTGTTGAGGTCACGTTTGGTAAACACTTCACAACAAGAAATCAACATGATTCCTGCCAATAAATCTGAAATCAGACCTCACTGTTAAAAAAAAAAAAAAAAAAGATACAAGAGGAGATTAGCCATTCTATCTAGCACCCTTTGGGTTTGCACTTTAGTACTGATCCTGAAAGTGCCAAGTTGGCACTCAGAGTCCAGCTTTACTGCAAACATGACCTTACTTCTACCTTACGCTGAAATACCCTGTGACATAATGGGGCTTCATTCCATTTTCCTCAAAGAAGAGCTTTTGTCATCCTAACTCTGCTAAGAAAAAGAAAGGCTTGTAGGAAACATCATCTCCCCTGGCTTTAGCTTAGACATGAACTTACTGTTCTTCCTCCAGCCTGTCCTTCCTGCATTCTCCTTCTTCGCATTCCATTTTGATTTCTCTTCACCCTCTCCCTCTCCTTTAGCAGGTAAGACTGCACAGCTCCCTGACACCTGGATTAGAAAGCTGTGCCTTAAAAGAGGCTGAATGCTAATACCAGCTCACCAGATTTCCCAGGCTGTGGATTTAACCTCACTGCAAGGGTGCAAGGAGTGCTGCAGCAGCACAAGCCTCATCTCTATCTCCTGCACTTTCACTCTGCTGCATCCACTTCATTTTGTCTTTGCAGAAACACAGCTAATTTCTCAACAACTCCCCAGGGAAAGACTATGCTACCTGTTCTTTTCCAGAGACTCTTCAGACGTGCTTCAGCCTCTGGCATGATCAGGTAAGAGCATCAATAAGGATTCCTGTCTCACCGCTGCCAGACCAGACAAATTCGTCATATTACAGAGAAAATCAAGTTTGTTTGTTTTACACACAGAGACACATGTATAGCTTCCTACTTGTCCTTTCTCATTCCTCTGGGTCTGCTTGTCACACCAGCAGGCTATAGCATGATAGAAGGAAGTTTTCATTCCTGTATGATTAGATTTATCCAGTGGTAACCCACATCATGAAAGAGAGCCAAGATCCAAAGCAACCTTCACAATCTGCTGTTTGTGGGTGGTAAGACACACGGTGCACTGGGAATATCAGCAGATGTTGTATTCCCCTACCGGTAATGAACCTGTTCTTCGGTGTCTGGCCTGAATTGTCTCACTATCTGTCCTAGGACTGAGCAGGTAGTGGTAGCTGGACTCAGCACTCTAAACTAAGTTTAACTTCTTACTGTCATTCAGAAAGGTGATTGTGCTAGCCCTGCTCATTCTCCTGGCCTGTTTCATCAGCAAAATTGGCCCAGTATCTTTCACTCAGAGGTTATTATATAGGAATATAAGAGCATTGTTAGGACTTTCTGCACATACCTGTTGGAAGAGACCAGCATGGATTATCTGCAGGGCTTTGGGCCTAATTCTTCAACATGAGCAAAGCTGAGATAGAAATCTCTCCCCACACTTCAGTTCATGCAGAAGTCAGAATGGAGAAAACGCTTGCTGTAACTCCTAGCAGGAGCAGACTATAGACAATCCCAAACTGCAGGTAAGTACATGTTATCAGATTGGGTAAGCACATAAAAAGATTCAAAGACTGATACAAAGTGTATGGTTCCTATCACTGTCACAGTTTTGGCTATCCCCATTAGAAAATAATTGGTTTTGTATCTTCCTCAATGGAAGATTTTAAAACAAGAGTGAAGCAGGTGTGCAAGTGTCAGAAATAATCCCCATGCTCTCCCTGCTGCCAGTGTCTTTGGGAGCCGAGATGGGATTGACATTTTCCTCCTTTAATTATGTCCATTTTAATTTGCTGGCTGTTGGTGAGGAAGCCGCTAGCCTGGAACAGCTGCTGGGGCTGTGTAAAATTAACCTGAGCCATGTCCAGGCTCTAGCAGACAGGTGCTGCTCTGCACCAGTTGACACATTCGGTGCTGACATCCCATGTTGAAGCTGAGTGCAGAATGCTGAAAGCTGGATGTGCCCTGGAGATCAGTATGTCCTGCCTTCCCCCGGGTTTATCTTCTTAGGCCTCGCAGAGATGGATTTGCAGGGGGGAATCAGGAGGAGTGTAATTCTCGTCTGTAAGTTCCATATTGTATTTTGTGTCGTGAGATGTGGAAGTGAGAGTGGGAGGTACCACTTTCTCCCCAAGAGCACCATCACGATTGCTTTATAACTAACCCTAAGCTATGGATATGTAGATGAGACACCTTTGGAAAACCCTAGCTACCTCCCACGCTCCACTTTCCACTCCAGAGTTTCTTGAACTAAGGCAAACTTGCCCTGCCTGGAACTTTTTACCCCAACTAAACCTCAGGGTGATTCCTATGGCAGCAAAGGTGTCTTGTCCTGGAAGCAGTAGCTCATGTGCTGTTGGTCCAGGACGGCTACCTCCGGGCTTTGGGCTGGAATTTTTTATCTCAGGCAAGTTTGGTTAGTGCTGTTGCTCTGGTTTTACCTGTTCTCTGAATGATATTATTCCATCTCCAATGCTCCCAATGCAGTGCTTGGCTGCAGTCTGCCCAAGACTCATTCCATCCTGTCAACTCTCAATGCTCTTATTTCAAATTAAGGCTATGTTTCATGGGGAAAATCAGCAATGTTATGGTGAGTCAAGAAGAAGTATGAAGTCAGTTGGCATAACTTAACAAGGGGGAAAAGTGCATGTTCAGAGCACTCTTTCACTAAGGACTAAATCCCTAAGGATTAAGGACCACTTTAGTCACATTAGGACCACTGTAATCCTCAATGAGGACATCCATTTGGGACTTTAACGCAGGTTGAATTCCCATGGTCAGATGAATTGGCTTAACTTACCAAGTGTCCCCTTGCAGGCAAACCCTAAGTCTTCCTTGTTTTGCACTTTTGCTGTGTCCTACAGCAAAGGACTGCTGCATCACGCCTGCTATCCCACGCCACGTGTCTAAAATCCTCTTTCCTTCTCTAAGTCACTGACTCATCCCTTTCGTCAACTCTTGACTCTCTTTGCAAAGTTTTTTACGCTGCAAGCTATATAAAGAAACAAATTGCATTCAGCTGTATTAGCAAGCAGCCTGGAGGGGCGGGTGGGGTATTTTTTTTTCCTCTATACGGTGCCAGAAACTAGTTTTCCCAAATCTTCAAACTTTCTGAAACACTTGACTCACATTCCTGAATTATCAGGACTACTTCATGCTTTGAAATTACTGCATATGGTCGGCTTTTACTCCTTCATTCACTGTGTTCTTTATTCACAGCTGATCATTTTTTCCAAAATTATTTAAATGATGCTGCAATTAGCATATTTCACATAGAACTAGCAAGTCCGTCTACTCTCTCACTGTAATTAGAGAGAAATGTAACACATTTGAAAATAAATAGCCCAGGCATGAGGTGGTTTTGTGGAACAATACAGAACAAGTGGGTGGACAGGAATGTGGAAATAAAGCCAGGATTCTGAGTGGTAAAAATTGGCTCATCTCCATCAGCTTGTTAGTGCTACAATAGCTTGAACTTTTGCATTTGGCAAGAAGCTCTAAAATGATAAAAATACATAGTAGAAGGACAAACATGTCCTTCTAAGCTGTTCTTTCAGTGGAGTTCTGCTGGCAGCAGCACAGCTTCAAGAACAAATGATCTAAACTTAGGTTTCTGTATTTGCACTCGTGGCTGTAACTCACGTGGAGTTACAGCAGGGAAACTGTGCAGAATGGGGGTTGTCTGTGATAGCTAGAAAGTCTGGAGATATGCAGGAGGTAAATAAAGAGATTTCTTCATATTTTAGTGATCTGAGTGACCAGAAAGTACAATAGCTCAGACTGATACCTTATGATTTGTAATTTTATACAGTTTAGCAGTGGACAGAGGGAAATATTGAAAAATTCCTTGGATTTTTATTTGTCCTTCTTGCTAGCAAGGCTTAAATTCTGGAGTACTGTTTTCAAAAATGTCAACATATCTTTAGAAAAATCAGGATATAGGTTTTAAACTCAGGTGCTGTTGGAAGTTGTAATCCAATCCTGTCAGTCATCCCTAACTTCGTATCACGAGTCTCCTACACCACAGCTTCTGTTTATAGTTTCTCACAGGCAGATTTCTGGTTTGGGCAGTGCTCAATAAAGAACCAGGCACCTAAAATCTGATTTAGCCATCATTTGTTAGTACTAAGAGGAGAAAGGGAGATCTTTGTGGCCTGGCTTCCTGGTGTAATATCTATGGATAGAAATGTGTCTTGAAGCATGACATTATCTACTTGCTTGTTGCCATTTAAGGAAGTCAGGTCATTAAATGTACTCATTCACATTGATCTTTACTTGAGAATCTTTTTCATCTTATTTTTCTGTAAGTCAAAAATTTTACAACAGCTTAGAAAGACCTCATCATAGCTGTGCTATGTTTACTGGTCAGAAGTCTGATAAGATGTGGCCTCTTCTCCTTATGACTCTCCAAATATATTCTTTCATTTATTTGCTGCTTCTGGCTGACAGCAGCTCTTCAAACGGCTTAATATAGCATGTAAATATCATGAATTTGCAAAATATGGAGCACCAAAGAAAAGAATTACATCGTACTGTGTCCTCCCTCATTTCTCAGGCTAATATAAAATGTCATATGTTTCTGATATTGAATTGGAAACAAGTTATTGCCTTTCTTTAAATTTAGGTTATGGTAAAAGGCTAAGAGTACTCCCACACTCTTACATGGAAAAATTTATAACTATGAATCATCTTCATTGCGTTTTCTTCCTCCCCGATGCTAGCAGTAGGGCTATTGATCTCCCCCAGCAATGAGATTGCGTGTACTGTTCTGTTCCTTGACGTACATCTGATGGCTGGAATTGGGACCAGCACTTGGTTTTCACAGTTGTCAGTTGAGTTTCACACAGATATTACTCCTATCCTGAAATTTGTAGGACAAATGTATTCATGCAGATCTCTACTGAGCTGTTAGCATAAGGGCTATTATCAGGCTAGTGTTGGGAAACAAGACCCATTTTTCATTTCTTATTGAATGAAGTGTCTCAACAAGATTATTTTGGTTAGCTAACTCAGGTTAGCTACACACCCTACAATGCATGATCCAACAGTCACCTGTATTGCCACTGATCACACAGAGGGAGACCATGGGAACACCGGAGGACCAGAATTTACTCAGAATTGTTAGTGTTGATACAGTTGAGATGCCTGTGGCCTTTCAGACAACATCTGCAGCTCAGGGGAAGCTGGGTAGGAAACAGTCAGAATTAAGAGTCTGAGAACTTGTGTGGTGCCTCCCCCCTCAGACGAGATGGGCTGCCTGGGCTCAGTGCCCAAGGAGAGCCGCCAGAGACTGCCATCATCACTTATCTGAAGACAGAAGGACATGAGTAATGCTTTGGATGTCACCCCACACCTCTCCCGCTGCAGACTGGTGGTGTTGCTGCAGCAGAGCCACAATCACCCCCAGGAATTCGGGGAGGGTGGGTGCAGGAATGCTGTCCCATTCATGCTTTGAATGTCAGACAAACCTCTGGGCATAAGTGACACTTTGGCCTTGTCTAAGAAGAAATACGAGGCTGAACCTGGGGTATTTTCCCTCGATTTTTGGTGGTTCTTCTGTTATTTGGAGCATCACGTACCTGCAATCCTTTGCCAGGTTCTCCCTTTGGTACGTTCTCACTGCCTGGTGTTATAAGGATGCTAAGTGTTCACACTCTTCTTAGTGGGCTATTTTTCTTCAAGAAAGAAAGAAAAAGCAAGTTGATTTGTTGGGGTTTTTTTTCATTTTTGTGTCTTAAGAAAAAAAGTCATTGTCAAAGAGGCTTGAACATGTTGGCCAGTGTCAGCAAAAGGGATGGCTGGGCAGAGATCTCAGAGGCACAGGGACTTGACAGCCCACTGGGTGGGGGCAAGAAAGAAGGAGCAACAGGAGGAACTCAGCTGAGATTTCTCTGACAGCAGCCGGTTACCCAGTGACTGTGCCTGTAGCTCTTCATACCCCGTGTTCACTCATGCTCAGCAGGAAGTCTGAAGGCTATAACCATGGGACAGAAGGAGATCTTCAAATGTTGTATGAGCAGACCAAGGAGCTTGAGGGGGAGGAGGATTTAGGGAAGAAAAAGACTAGGGGTATGGTGATGGCAGCTCTGCAAGAAACAAAGGTGAGAGTTGGATTACATATAGGGATTAGTGCTCGGGACACAGAAAATACATTTGTAAGACATCAGGCTTAATTTGCTTTTGCTGCAGCCTCAATTGCCATAACTTTGTTTCCGTATTGTCTCTCACATCACCAATGACTAGAAGGGCAGAAGCAACCTTCCACAGCTCCTTGAAATTTTAGCATGGCATAAAATAGTGTTTCCTATCCAGAGAACAGCTCCCCTATAACCGCAGGGAGCAAATGGAAGAGCCGCAGCTCTGAAGCACACCTGTGTGTGTGTCAGGAGCCGCGCTCTCTTTCGGGGCAGGAATCTGTAGGAATTAGAGGCAGGGATCACCCCAGAGCCAGCTCATGTAAGTAGAGCTTACCCAAAGTGTAGTGTTTAACACCTTCTCCTACTCCTAGCTTTCTGATGTGTTTAGTGTGGGTGTTCTGCAAACATGAATAGCCCTTATCAAGCTGTGACCTTGAAGGAGCTGCTGTTACACAAGAAACAAGGTTACGCTTGTCCAGTGCTTGTGTAAAAGTCCCTAGCAGCCCACCATAGAGTTATTTGCCACTTCCTTGGTGAGTGGAGGTTTTCTTACTTGGCAGCGTGCCTAGTTCAGAGCTGGTACCAACCAGAGACTAAATCCACATCTGTTACCTACTTCCAGGAGTAGCATTTGCAATAGATCTGATTGCTGTTCCCTTTGTCAAGGTAACTGTGTCACCCTTTTGCAGTTCAGTCTTATATTCTTATAAGACTTGAGCTTTACTGAAGTTTTAGGGCAAATGGCAACAGCAATAATATTTCTGTGACTCTCCAAGAAAGTGGTGGGATATGGCAAACTGAAAAGACCTGGGATAATTACCCCCAGGATCTGTGTCACCCATCATGTACGTGATCTGATGTCAAGTAATATGAACTTTACAAGGATGTGAAAAGGGAAGCCCTGTGCCTTGTCAGGGAACAAATGGCAGCTAGAAAGCCTGGTTGCAGAGACCAAACCAGAGGCTTTGCACAATATTCATTTCACTGAGCTGAAAGGCGTTGCTGAAAAGTATTCTTTGTAGACCAGCAATGGACACAATCTGCAAAAATGTTCCAAAAAAAAAAAAAAAAAAAGCACAAGTTTACTCTGCAGAAAATAAGAAGAGCATAATTTATTACTGTCCTAATCTAGGACTGGGAAGAAAGAGTAGTAAATAGTAAAACTTGCCAAACCAGTGACACCCTCCTTTTCCTTCCAAGAGTTACACTAGAGCCAGACTCCTTGCTACTTTATCGTGTTCCCCTCATCAGCAAGTTTCAGAAACCCTCTAAGATAATTGTTTGCAGCTTTTATGATTACATCACTGGAATGCTGTCAGAAGAAAATGCTTGCTCTGAGCTGCCCCAAAGTATTGTGCTGCCAAAGAAAGTGGCTCTTTGTAACCGAGGAACTAGAGATCTCTGCCTTTTCTCAGCTCTGTTACAAGACTTATTGAAAAGAGTGACAAAAGGCTATGTCCACGTGGATGGCCTAACACGCTCATGAAGCACACATTTGACCATCAGAAAGAGTTGGAAGAATTTATTGTGGAGACAGAGGAGAAAGGAGACGCAAATTGCTAATACAAGACTAGTGCTTATTATCTGGATGAGCTTAATGCCCAGTAAGGTGTAAGATGTCATTGCAAATCTCCAGTGCTTCACATCACGAAAAAGACTTGGGCTTAGTCACTCAAAGGCATGGTCACTGTTAGACAATTTTGCACTGTGAGGTAATTTGTTTGAAAAATAAGTATGACTATGACTCAACTACACACTAATCAATCATATTGCATTGTAAATCAATTTTATTCCCCATAAATTGTTTTTAATTGTGCAAATTTAACAGTTTGCAGACTTAATCTGAAGAAGGCCCTTCCCATGCACAAATATTTAGAATACCGGCAGATTTTTGAACCAGACTAGTGTTTACCTTTTATATTGCAATACTCTGGTTCAGGTGCCTACTTTCAAGGTTAACAGTGTCAGCATTCCTCTCCCACTCAAAGGTGTGCTTTGGAGTGCTTTTGTATCAGCTGAGAAATTTTTGGAGGGAAACAGTCTTTATATGACAATGTTCTTTTAATCTTTTATATCACAACAGCAAAGAAATGTACAAAAGTTACACAAGCTGACACTGTCTCCAGCTCAGGAAACATAGGCTACTTAAAAAAGGACAATGTCATGGACAAGACAGAGTAAATGATAACTCACGTTTTCTGGGAACTGGGGTTTACTTAACAACCAAAGAGATTAAAAACTTATACCCTTCTTAATTATTTCACACACTCGCTCACTCCCACCACCCCCAGTGTTTTGATGACTAGGTCTCAACTTCCCTTCCCAGCAAGGGGTATCACCATCCTTCCAGGAAGGCCATCTCCTGGCATTCACCCACACACAGCTCTCTAGTCTCTAGGGTCTTACCTCACTCTCAGGCCTTTCCTGTAGCCAAGATCTTCACCTTCCTTTTTTCCAGGCCACCTTCTTTTTATTGAGACCCCTTATTTTTGGGAAGCCTTCACTTTATCACCAGATATTATTTCCAGAATTCCAGGACCCCATTTTTCTCAGTTAGAAGAGCCAATATGCAGGAGCACAATGCTCATGATCAGCCTCACAATTAGTGGTTCTGTCTCGTGTCTCTTCTTTAATTGCAGGATTCAGCATGTGCCTCTTCCTTTTAGTTCAGGTGTTACCAAAATTTACTCCCAGCCTGTACCAGCTGCAGTTAGTAAGTAGCAGGCTCCTGCTTGACAATTCAGAAGTTCAGCTTCAGATACTCACTGCGACAAACATACACCCAACTATCTGCTCCCTGTTCACTTTCACAATTTAAGCTATTTTTCACCTACAACAGGCAGGACAGAAGCTTTCCACATTCCTCACCCACTGGGACTGGGATTAAAGGGGTTGGGGTGAATGCTTGAGGACAACTAGGTTTTAAAGTTTAACTGGGTGGAGAAACTCTGCTGACACCTACCTGAGTTCTACCAGAAGAAAGAATCCAGTTGGGAATAACGTGATCATTTCTGTCTTCCCCGGTAGAGTTCGTGAAGAACCCCCTCAGGTTGCTGAGCCAGATTCAGAAGCATAGTCCTGCCGAGTTAGTGGTGAGGGAGGTGTTAGGATAGGCCAGACAAGACAATGAGTTAATACAAAATCTCAGTGAAACTTGGCATTGGTGCATACAAAGAGATTTAATAGCAGGCAGCTCTGCAGTACAAGGTTCTCCAAGCTAGCACGAGCTCAACCCAGTAATTCCTAGAGTGCATCCCCACGAGAACACGGACATATTGCTTCCAGATTCGAGCTGGCTCATGTGGAGCTGGTGTGGCTGTTTCTGCAACGAGAGCACAGTTACTGTGCCACCTACTTCATTCGCCCTGAGCTGACCAGGAGGAGATTGTCATTGTTTTGAGTGGGTTAATATAAACTAAAACCTGCTCACCTGTATGTCATACAAGCTAAGAAAAAGACAAGGACTGGATCTGGTGACTCAGATGTCACTCTGGTGTTTTACCAGAAGTCTGCTCCATATTTGCAAGGCTTCAGCTCTGCTTTTATTAGAGACTCTTTTGCCTTTTTCTTCTTTTGCATTTTTAGGAGCTAATTTCAATTTACAAAATTATTTCAGCTGGATCAGATAGCCAGGCTTTACTTCTTTTAAAATGGCTGAAAATTATTTGTCTATTCATTGTGAAAAGAGGCCCCAGAGTGTTGGGCATTCACAATGGAAAACTATTTTTAGTCTGTTTTCTTAAGGAAATGATGCCTACTCAGCCAAGTTGTTTGTTCACCCATCTATCAATCCAGTTCTAATAACTATGAACCTGCAGACTGATTTCAGGCAGATTTGGCAATTTTGCAAAGTTCCTGCAAATCATGTAAAAAAGCTGTGATTAGGTAGAAAAAGTCTATTATTTCCTTGATGATGCAGGAAATGGAGGAAAAAATCAGCCATTGTTCTTTTGGGTTAGTTAGTTAGTCTGTACTGTTAATTGACCAGGTGCAGAGCTCTAATTCAGCTACAGCACATCTGTCCTCTTCCCTGTCTGGTAATTAGAGGACCTGGAGCGAGGTAAGACTATTGTAGGAGAGCTTAGGGATATGGCACCCAAAAAGAGGTACTTTGTAGGAAACATGTAGAGAAACAAATCAGTAGGAGATCAGACTTCATTAGCTCTGCTACCCATGAAATGCTGTCTTGTCTTTCCCTCTGGAGTTTCTTTTTCCTTTTTTTTTTTTGGCCATTTATATTCAGAAATCTCACCTGAATGACTCACATCTTTTCAGCTGGCAGTTTGAAGATGTCATTGCCATTCAGCCTACATCTGCTCAACAAAAATGACAGCCTCCTTTCTGGCACCTTCTCCATGAGCTACTTTGAGAACAAAGAAGCCCAAGAGGCACACTCCATTTTCACACACACACATTGTCTGTGTCACTTTCCTTTTTTTTCTTCTTTTGGGGAGTGAATACTGAATACACACCTCACACGGACACTGGGGAACTTTTATGATGACAGTCGTGATTTGTAAAAGTGTCAGCTGTTTATGTCTGGGTCATTTTCTTTTAATTGTGAGATTTTGAGAATTGAAAGTCCAGAGATTTTTAGCATGTACCTGCTAAACAAGGTGCTTTTCAAACTCAAGTTATTCTCAATCGCAAACGCATACAGATGTGACAGGGCAGCCACCTGAGGAGTTGAGAGACGATCTAAGGAAAAAATCGAGGAAAAATAGTAGAGGGGAGGTTTGGCTCCGCATTTATGATACATGTGAGTCTGGTGAAGAAATGAAGGTGAAAAGAGGTAAATAAAATGAGGAAGTGGGAAGGCAAAAAGCTGCACAAGTAATGTGGGATGTCTTTGAAAAATCCCTTTAAGTTTCAAACCTTCTCTGTAGCAGCCTTTTGTTAACTGACAAAGTGAAGACCAGAAGAACACTGCATGGTATCATATTGTTTTGTTTATTACCTGTTATTTTCTTCTTACAAATGTTAATACTTTACTCACTTTTCAGCATCTGCTGGAGCACTTGGCAGATGTCTTAGATGAGCTGTCAACATGCACTTGCATCTTAAGCACCACAAATTGATTTGACAGCTTAACTGGCCAAATTTAAACAAAAATTGGTTACAATCAAGACTGAAGTCTATCTTCTCCTTGCCAAAATAAAACCCTGAAAAACACTGGTTCATTTGCCACAAATATTCTATTCAGCCTCAGCGAAAGGCTCTGCTTAGAACAGTAGAGGAAAATATAATCTAACCCTCCAACATTACTGTTCCTCCTTCTTCAGTAAGTGTTAGGGCTCCCATGTTTGGAGCTATGTTAGGGCTCCTCTTTTTTTCTCTGAGTAAATAAAACCCCTGAACCCACACCCTTTGGCACAGCTTGTGCTGTGGTAGTGCTGGCATTCCCCATGAGACACACACCTTCCTCACAGGGGAGAACGGGGAACTGGTTCTCCCATATCTTTGCCAAGTGCTCCAGTTACTATTTCACTTTTTTTAATCTGGTTCTCCAATATTTACGGGTCTTTTCTTGTTGAAAGTATTCGGCAAAGTTGGTTCATACTTGCAAACATTTTTGAGATGACAGCAATCACACTGGCAGTTTTACTCGTGTTTTTTAATGGTCTTCTTGCCAGTTCTACTTAGAGCTGTCCTTGGAGGTTACAGTTCATTCAGAGCCCACCTTGTACAAGTGTACTGCAGCCTACATTTCTCCCAACAAGTCTTATCTTGAACTTTCTCTGTTGGCATTTCATTTACAATTATATTGCTTCCAAACATTTACAGTAGCTTTATTAGATCCTTCTGGTATTCTTCATAATCCTCCCGAATTGTGCCAAACCCAAATAATCTGTCTCACAAGCAAATTATACTACCAGACCATTCATCCTCCTGGATTCTGAATAATATACAGAATACTGGCTCCATCCAGGGTCCTTGGGGCATCCTGCTATTAACCTTTTTCCATTTTAAGAGGTAGTAATTTATTCTAGCTCTTTGTAGTCTCTCTCTCAGTTAGTTTTTAATTCATGACAGAACTTTACCTTTCACCTCTGAGTCTCAAGTTCCCTTACAGCCTCTTTGAAAAAGACTTCATTGACAGTGTTTCAAGGCACTAAATTAATTGCATCCCCTTAACCTTCATTAGCCATTGTTTTAATATTGAAATAATGCTTACATCTTAGAAAAGAAATGTTTTTCCCACCATTAGCACATGATTTTATTTTTGCTTATTGTAGCCTGTGCATGGGAGGCCTATTTGCTTGCCTTTCTTCCCCTATTGTTATAATTGTCTGCTTCCAGCCTGTAATAGTCACCCAGCTGCCTCGGAAATCCACCTTTAATTCTTTACCTCAACACAAAACTAAAACCATATAACCCATATGATTCCTAAAATCAACATGAGTTCCCCTTTAAAGAGTGAATACTATGTTTTTAATTTTCTCCTTGCAAAGTAAATGTTTGCCCTAACACATTGTCTTAGCTCTTTTAGGTCAGATAAACAGCCCATTTAATTCAAAATGTTTTTTTTTCATTTTGTGGGATGGATTTTCCTGAATTCAGCTGCTTCTCATTTTAGCTCTCACTAGACTTTCCTATATCATCTGCTCCCAGTTAAGTAATGTGATTTAATTTCATCTTTTCAAAGATGTCTCCAGGAGTCTTTTACCTTTATTACTTCTAACAACCAAGATAAAACCCTGAATTCCCCACAGGTAGTTGTTTCCTTCCATTCCATTATACTAACTAGTGTGATTATGAATGTAAATAAACAACTCCCTGTCTCTGACAAATATTTCTTTTCTTCAGTTATAAATTGAGGACTTTCCCTTTTAAAGACTTTAAAACACACTTTTTCACTCTTGGTTCCTACAAAAATGTACAGACCAAAGACCTCAAGTTTTTGCTATACTATTTGTTTATTTCAACAGTTTCTTTGTTTTTTTAAATTCCATTAACAAATAGCAGCTTATTAAAATAACCTTAACAGCTGGTAAATCCATGTCTATCTGTAGTCAAAAGGAGATTTTAAAAGTGGCTGGCTTTAAAACCTTGTAGCGATATCCCTTTTCCACACTTCTTCTGGAGGCAGGGAAGCGGAAAGGCAGCTGCACGTCTCTGTCATGGCTGAGGGCACTGTTAATTGAATTTGTGCCAAGCGACACAAATACCTTACCTGATCAGCAACTGACTGGATGGATGTGACTGTGATGAGCTGGCTATACCTGGGCTGCAGGTGAGTAAACCTCCTTTCATGCCTTTTGCTAGTGACCTCTATATTTGTGTTTGCCCACGGCGGGCTGTGTGGGAGGTTTGCTTTTCCTCTATTTTACTTTGTCAGTCAGTCGTGTCAGACTGTGGCCATCAATACTTTTGTTCGCCTTTCTCTCAGCAATCACCTTTGAGTTCAATTGAAGGCTTTCATTGTTTTATCGTTGTCAAAACTTTCTTAACCACAGAGACCCATTCCTCAGCAGCAAACCCTTAGAAAAACAGCATGGATGAAAGGATGCATTGAGCAATAGACTGGGTAGCCTGTTTTGCCTCAATTATCGTGGAGCAATTGAGGGGTGAGGCGATTTTCCTCCCAGTAGCTGCATGGATTCTCATCAATGTCTTGAGATGCAAGGGAAAATCCCAGCCACTCAGCATTTTGATCCATTCGGTGAGGCATCTGACTCAAAACTCATTGAACTTGAAGGATGATTTTTCCATTGATTTCAACAGCTCTAGATCTGGTCTGATGCAGCTGCCTGGAACTTTAATGCTACTTCAAATAAAGGAGAAGATTTCATTTCTTGGACATCCCTTCTGCCTGGAACCATTGCTAGCTTCTGGCAAAAAAAAAACAAACCCAACTATCTGGACTTACTGACTTGTTTTGTGTGGAGTCAGGGTTATGATGTCTGGGAAGATGTATTTTCCTGTCCTGGCAGCACTGAAAATAAGCCATACTAGTATGCTTCTGAATTGTTTTAAAACTCAGGCCATGATACTAAAGGCTGTGGTACAGAAAAAGGAGAGGCTACTACTGTACATCAGCAGAATTCAACCAGCTTATCTTTTCCCTACTGTGACTTGGCAGCCAGACTGAAGAGTTTTCCTGTTGGAAATCTCCCAATGCAAAACGCACAGTTAATTTACACCAGCAACACACATGCTTTCTGCTCTCCTCTAGTGAAATTCTTACCTCAGTACATATATCTAAGAGCTGCGGGAGTGGATAGGTCTGGTACATTAGCTTTTTATTGAGGTGCAGGCTCAGGGGTGCAAAGTATCAAGAGGCACACACTGGCTGTAACTATGCCCAGTCTGAGAGCTGAGGAAGTGTCTGATCACTGGAGCAGGAAGACTCTGGAACAGCTCTTTGATGGGAGGCCAGAAACCTAATTTTCAAGTGATTGTGAAGAGAGTTTATTCTCTGCTCTTTCATTCTGACGCCAGTCAAGAATAACTGTTTTCTAACAAGTTTAATGGCTGTAGCTGGACTTGCACACGTTGTCGAGGTCGTGCTCGTTACTGCCGTTATTGACCCTTGCTGAGTACCACATCCACCCAAATGAAGCACTAGCAACTCTAAAGAGTTCACACAATGGAAAACTTTGCCCATGCTGGCAGGAAATGTAACTTGCAGGTAAAATTTACAAGGTGGAAACAATATCATTTATTTTTACTTTCAAGTGAAATACAAAGGCATGTATCTCCTAGCATTCCAGAAAATGCCTTCCAGATATAAACTCAGTACCTGAACTTACCTTTTGCTTTCGTGATCCCGAAAGAATGAAATAACTTGACGTCAGCAGTTTCTGGGCATTAATGTTTCCACATATTTTTCCTATTGTGTGTACTCAAAGGAAAAGCATAGCAAAGCTAGCCCTAATAAGAGAAATCTGGATCCTAGTCACACTGCAGAAAACATGACAGTCTTCAAAGATTAAAGAATCTGCGTGCAGTTCCTCTAAGAAAAGGAGAACAGGGACCTAACCTTTGGATTTGAAGTGCTCCACACTGTGTGCAATAGTTATGGAGAAAGAATAACACAAGAGTTATGCCTGCGCCTCGCCCAGAGCCCAGTGAAGTAAGCAGAAATTTTGGTTGCAATGGACAATATATTAAGTCTTCTGTCTGCAACTACGTAAGACTTTAGAAAAGCAAAATACCCATGAATGTGGAGTATCTCTGCTAATCCTTTGTGCCTCACAGGAGGTTTCTGTCTCTCTTACTCCAGAAGAAGTCCCTCACTAGCAACCCAAATAACCAGGCTTGCATCAGTAGGGAAGGATAATCTGGACCACAGTATATTGAATTACACTCTTTCCTAGTAGTTCTATTGCCCTCTGCCAGCTGACTGGCTGGCATCTGGATGCCAGATTCTGCAGAGACCTGTATCACATTTCCGTAAACATGCTTTCTGAAAACGGTAAACTTCCATGTACTCTAATATTTTCTGCTGTAAGTAATACGGAAAAAAAAAAGGGACTATTTTTTTCCACTGACTGCATTTTAGATAAATATTAAAATCCCAGAATACTTGGAAGAATGAGTAATAGTCACCAATGAGGGGGAGGAGGATAAATGTTATAAAACAGCGTCTGGCGTGTATGAAACCAGCACAAGACTGACAAATCCAGATTCTTAAATTGCCAGTTTGTTTAGCTTTCCTTCTTAAAGGAAAAGGCTACTATTTAAAATAATTCAGAACCATTTTCTCTCAAAAACCTCAGAGTTGCCTCTCATTTCCAAATCAGTATTAAAGTTACTGCTTGAAGTGTGTCCTTGTCTGTGTGAAGCAGAAGCTTAGTGATTCTTAACTCCCTGTTTCTGCAGCAGCCTGGACATTAGATTTGCTCATTCACCACACAGTGACCACTAGACATTTGCAAGTTGGCCCTCAAATGCAGTAAGCCTAGGATCTAGACCAAAGAGAGCCCTCCCAGTTTTCCTGGAGCTAAACGGAACAGACAAATAGAAGTCAAATCAACAGCAAGAAAAGTACTTTTAGTACCAGTGATGAATGTTACTATTTAGAATTCAGCTATTTCCAAGTCCACAGATCCTACTGTGGCAGGTCCTTCACAAACACACACACAAAAAAGACAGGGCGTCTCCAGAGCCTGCATTTTCAGCTTTTTGTTGTTTTGTTTTTGGTTGGTTGGTTTTGGGGTTTTATTTGTTGTTTTGAAATAACATGTTGTATGTCTTCTCTTCCTCTGGTGTGCATTGGCACCTTCCAGGATGGATCAAAATCTGTGCATCTTATTGATGTTTGCTGCCTGGTTCATCCTACTCCAGCTTTGTATGTCTTGGGCCGGAGCAAACTTCTTTTGAGTATTTGGCACAGGGACTCTCTTGAAGAGCAATTTGGGTATGGGGAAAGGAATGTCTGCTTACTTTTTTCACTGTGGTACAGTCCACTAGGGTAGTTCCTTGCTGAGTGCCAGGCTCATGGATATTAATTTCTTTTCAGTATTTCACCTTGACTAACTTCTGGCCGCACATATGCTTTGCCAACATGGAAAAACTGTGAGACTTCTTGCTCTCTCTGCCCTCATCTGATTGAGTAAACTGCAGCCAGTTAGCCAGTTCGTAAGGAGGAGAGTAAAGATTGCCATGACAGCAGGTCTGCTTTCCCCTACAGCTATACAGCTGTGATCACCACAAAGATGAAGGGCAGAACTGAGACAGCTAAAAGTATTTGCAAAAATTAATGAGTTTTGAAACACATATGAGATGCTCTCACATGGCCATTACATCAGGCACCTCAGAGGTAAACTTGGTACCTCAGAGGTATTCAGAAGGGCTACAAAGGGAATTTAAGAAGGCTAATTCCATCTGGGAAGACAGACAAGCCATGGAAGAAGGTCCGATGACTACAGTCCTGTGAAAAGAGGCCTGGGTAGATTAGGAACAAAGGCAAGAATTCAGAAATATGAGCAAAAAAGACACAGGAAAGGTAGTGCCAGTAACTTACATAATACCAGCCTGCCAATGGGATAGAAGGATTCGCAGCGGTGATTGAGAATAAAATAAAAGGTATTGGCATAAGGATAGAAATGACAAGATGGAGAGGGCTGGTGGAAAAAGGAAAGCTACCAAGGACAGATTTATTTTGGTGCATAAGGAAAGATGGTGCTGAATTTCAAGACAGATAACTGCTGCTCAGGACTGAAGATATATGTGCACAGTCATCAGAAGAGAAAGATAGATTAATTCAATAACTGCAATGTATACAGCTCCGCTGCTGTTCATACCTCCTCAGCCACAAGGATACTGATAAATATATTGCTTTGCTGTGAATGTAGAAGCTCTTCACAAGTCTTTTTTTGACGTAGTTGTTCAGATCAAACCACAGGACTTTATCTGTATCTCACAATGAGCCTTTCTCTATCTGGTCCATATACGTGGCATGGAACCACCACAAGACTAAGGTCATTTAAACATGAAACACATTGCATGTCTTTGAGTTCAATAGAGATGCAGTAATTATTTTCACCTCATAATTCAAAAAAAAAAAAAAAAAGGCTGGAAATCCCTTTCATTGCACCACTTGAAACATTATTGTGAATAGTCTTTACAAAACCACAGGAAAGAGCAAGCTAAAAGGACACACATAGTGGCAGAGATTAATTCAGGCCACGTAATCTAATTCTGAATTTTATTAGACCAAGGGGAAACTGAATTAAAAAAAAAACAAAACACAACAAATCCAACCTGTTGGATTATGCAGAATGGAGCTTCTCTTCTTAATAACTCTGGAAAGATTACAGTGTCATGAGGGTCCATCAATCAAAAGAGAAAAACCAAAGAGCAAGGATAAATCGAAGGTTAAGTGCACGGTGCTGAGGAACACCCTAACCACCTTCCTTTTGCTATTATAAACCGGATGGGTTTGTGTTTATAGACCTATAAAGAAGGAAAAGCAATCCATATTCTGACAGAGGCTTTCTGCCCATACATTTCCCCTGATGTATACAACCATCTTGTATTTTGACACCTCAGTTAACAGACTGCCACTATTTCTGTGTGTTGTTTTCTAACAGAATGATCTTATTTTCAAAGGGCTGCCTATTAATTTATTTCTAAACTTTTCTTTAGCACAGGAAAAGAGAGCACTCCAATATTTTTTCATTGTTTCTGTTCAACAGAAGGGCAGAATAAAAGGAAAGGAAACAAAGCCCTAAATCCACAGAAAGATCAAACTCCTCCCTGATGTAATTCCAGTGAAATAGTTTAATACAGCCCACAGATGTGCTCAGTACATGTTTTTTGCTGTGATGAACACAGGAACGGTAAATGTCCTAAATATTTCAGGAACTTAAAATACTGCAATAAGGCAGGACTCAAGATGGAGATCTTGGACTGGAAGAGAATTTTATTTTTGCTTTTTTCACTTCCTTTTCATTGCAGGGCCTGGAGACCATACATCCTTAGGGAGCCGCCCAGTTCCTTTCTAAATCAAGAGATCTGAGTTTGGTTTCAGTGGGAGCTAGAACAGGCTGCACATGCATAGGAAAGATGCTGTTACCTAACAATATGTTATTACATCATGTAATTGCTAGAAAGGTGTAACATCAACATGTTTCAGGTGCCTAATTTTCCTTAAGTGACTTTCTGCTGCAGGCTATTTGGGGTCTTCAGTTCAACACTTGTGCTCTTTAAAAGGACAGTGCTAATTTTGTCCTAAAACTTGCATTAATAAAATCAAACTTTTATACAAACCTGAAACCTAAAGAATTGCTATATGCTATTATTGAACTCCAGTTGTTTGCAAGATGATAAATACCTTCTGGCAGCGCCTGAATTCCCACACAGGAGCAACTTGAAGTTATGTTAAACAACGTAATCAAAACTAAAACTGCTTCTGTTGCTTTTCGTTGATTTTGTTGCTTGTCGCTGACCAAAACATCATTGCTTGGGTTTGCGTTGTGTGGGCAGCATTCCCTTAAGCTATCATCAGGCTGCATGGCTACAGTCAGCAGCAACAGAAGCCCTCTCTGCTGCAGTAGCACATAAGCCGGCTCTGAAAGCGGCATTCAGGGTGGTTGGGTTGCTTTGCTGTCTATGGTTTGGGAAGTCCCTGCTGAATAGTGTTCTCAATAAAGGTGTCTCTCATGCCCTTGTAAAATTTCATTCAAAGTCCAAAGTACCACTCCCAGGTTACGCTACCACAAGTTCCTATCCATGAATACCCTCCCTACCTTTTGGGACAGTCACTCAAGCTCGCTTTTCTAATTGCTTCTGTTCTTTTCTAACACAGTATGAATGGCATAAATGAAGAGAAGCGTTTCCGTTTCCCATAATCACCCCAGCTGAGAAAAGCACCAAGTTCTGAATGGAATCGACAAGCAGCTGATCAGTTTCAGGCACGGGAGGCTGAGCAGGGAAACCAGGGGGGTCCTTCCCGCCCCCCTCCCTCTCTCTAAGCAGGGATTAAATCGCACTTTGTAAATAAAGCCCGCGTGAATGGTGTGCCAGGTCACATCCCGTCTACACCCTCGCCAGCTGGAAGAATTTTGGAAAAGGCTTGGCGCACACATTACAGGGTTCGTGGAAGCAGCGCAGAGCCCTTCTAACAGCGTGGGTCTAATTAGTCATTCAAGTTGTTTTATTTTAAATGAGACTCAGGAGGCACACGTTAATTTTAGGACAGCGGGGGGAGAACGGAGGGAGCGGGGAGGGGCGTTTCTCTCTCACGGGAGGAGCAAGGCCGGGCACGGGGAGCGCTCCCCAGCCATTGATCCCCTCAGGCCGCTGTGGGGGCGGCAGGGCCCCGACGAGCCCTCCCCACCGGCGCCCCCCCCGCTCAGGGACGGGGCGGCCGAGGCAGCCATCGCTTTCCCCGGCTCCGAGGGATCAGCTCCGTGCCTTGCCGCCTCCCCCGAGGCGCCCCTTTAGCCCTGCCCCAGCTGCTTAAGACCGGCTGGCGGGCTCTGCCTCGGCTTAGCCCAGGGCTCCTGTCCCCGCGTCCCCTCAGGGACCGCTCCCCACCTGGCCGCCGCCCATGACGTCATGGAAACACCCCGCCCCCAACGGCTGGGGAGGGCGGGCGGCAATAACGCCTCCTTAGCACGAGGCGGACGGGGGGAGGGAAGGAAGTAACTGGGCCCTTCCCGTTGGTCAGGGTAGCTGCCAATCGAGCGCGACGGTCCCTCCCCCAGCTCTTCTCCTGGACGTTCCCTAGGAGCTCCGTGGGAGTAGAGGTGTCGCTCCGTGCGCCCTCGCCCTTTTCCCTGTGCAGGTAGAGCGGCTTTTTATGGTCGCGCTTGTCGCTCCCGCCCGACTCCTTCTTCCCTTCCTGCTGGCTGTAAGGGCGCTGCTGCCCGGGGGCCATGGCGGGGGCGCCCGGCGGACGGTAGCTCGGCCGGCGGCAGGTGAGCGGCTCAGGCGGGTCTCCAGGCGGGTCTCCAGGCGGGTCTCCAGGCGGGGCTGGCGGGCCGCGGGGTCGCTTCATTGCCGCGCCGTAGGGATGGGGCGGTGTGGTGGGGCGTAGCCCCCCGGGTGGGGGGTGGTTGCAGCCCCCCTTACCTGAGGCGCCGCGACGGGCTAGTGGTCCGCGGGGTGGCTCGGTGGCCTCCGGCGAGCTCGGTCACGCGAGAAAAGTGGCATTTTACCACATAAAATGCACCTTTTCGGCCCGGCTTGTGGTGAGAGCCCCCGGGGGCTGCTGGCCGGGGCGCGGGCGGGCGGGCGGGTGGCCGCTGCTGCCGGAGCGGCGCCTCAGCCCCGCGGAGACCTTCTCCGGTTCACCTCCTGCGGCCCTGGGTTGTGCCTGGCCCCGCTGTTACAGCCCCCGCTCCGGAGTAGCGGCCAACTTAAAACACCTCTCCCGGCTTCGGCAGAGCGCTGCTGAGGGCTGCTTGTCACTGATTCAGCTGCCGGTGGCACCCAGCCGCAGGGGGCTGCGGATTAGCTGTGGTACCAGCGGGCAGCCGCCTCCCCAGCGCCTGCCGGGCGGCGGTAGGTCTGGGGGATGGAGCTGGCAGCCGGCCGTTCGAGGTAACTTCAGAAATCTTGGGGCATGGTTGTAAAGAAGCTGTCGCTCCTCCAAAGATGTGGTTCTTTTTGTAAAATAAAACAAAATGTCACCATTATTCATTATTATTATTTTTTTTTAATCTTGCCCACATCTTCAAGAAAATAGGTTAATTAAATCCGGCCACTTCAGTTTCCAGGTTGATTTAATTTCCATTTGAGGACAAATTAGGCAATATGAGCACTTAAATACTCCATTACTTGAGAACTGTTTGGTACAGTTCACTGGCAGTGAAGTAGTCTTTACTGACACTTGCTGATTTATTTTTACTAGGAGGCTATCTGGAGCTGGTAGAAAAAAGGGCATCTAATAAATCTACATCTTCTTTGTAGGGCAATTTGCCTTGCTTTTTTTTTGTCCTAGGCCTCTAAGAATGGTAGCAGTGTTGTTCCTTCTCTGCTTTCTCAAGAAGGGACAGAAGGAACAGTTGGCTTTTGCTTCATCCCTTGATTTTCATCGATTAATCATAGAGTTTAGAATGTTTCACTCAATTTCAACAGAGCTTGTAAGTCCGGTTTGGGTACTTAAAGCAAGTGTTTTCATGGCCACGTTTTGTAAAGCTATGGGTAACAAGTCATTGTTTTCCTGAGCTTTGCTTTTATTATTGGAAATGTTTAAAATAAAAGGTGATATTCCACAGTCGGTACTCCAGTAGATTAAGCTAAATATTGTGGCAATATTAAGCTAAATATTAACAAAACAATAACATTTGCAATTCCTTATTCCTTTTTACTCTGATATCCTCCACCCCACACACTGTATTTAGGCCCATTTGCGTCCTCTCTTATCATTTTGTATAATATGTGGGTTTGCATGCAGGAAAGGTGGAGGGGTAATTTTTAGGGATTGGAGAAGTTCTCTGTGTATGACTGCGCACGTGTGTGCGCTGAACAGTTGTGGTTGGGCTGAAATTACCAGCACGTTCACCAGGGACAGGAAATGATGGTGAGAGTCAGCTGGAGTTTGCTTACTGCAAACTTCTGCAAATGTAAGTATACTGGATTTTATACAAAACCTTATTTGTTTTTTTTTTGTAGCTGTGCATATGTCATCGTACAGAATTGGGTCTAGTTTAAACCGCATCCATTATAAATATATGCACATCGGTCTAAAAAGCTTTCCTTCATTTGCTGCATTCTTTAGGTTTTTGTCACATGCTGTGTAGAAGATAGAGTGGAGTAGGGCGTTATTCTGGCAGTCTGGGACCTTATGATTTCTAATTGTCAAGCTGAGTTTTCAGTTACTGCAAACAGTGCTCTTAGCAATTTATATATGAATTATGTTTTTCAATAGGAAGGCTTTTCTCATTTTGTAGCTAATATATTTTAGGCTTAAACTTGGTTTGCTGTAATGTGCATTTCAGAAAAATGCAGTGATGAAGCAGCAGAATGAGTATGGGACTGTGGAGTCATGGGGTACTTCTGTATGTCAGAAGCAGCGTAGTATTTGTACAGGCATATTTTGATCTCATTGAAGTCAGTAGAAATTTCTCAGCTGATTTCACTTATGTTAAGACTTGGCTCCCAGAGGTGTGAAGCTTTGCTGGTAAAGGCTTGGGGCTACTTACTGTGATACACCACTACTAAGGAAGCCAGCGAAGCTTCTAGGAGAATCTAATTGCATTTTCCTGTATCAGGTTTCTGATAATAGGATGCACTTATTGTGAGATCTGACAAACAACTCTCCAGACTGGGACTGATGTGTTTCTGTTACCAAATGCACCCAGCTCTGCTTTTTGAAATGCTGGATTTTCATGTTGGTCTTAAGCCTTTGTGGTTGTGTTCAAGCAGTACACTTTGGGGAACAGACATTGTTTTTAATCTCCTGCAGCTGTCACTTGTGATACAAGTACCTAAATCCTTGAATACTGTGCCTGGAAATACATCTTTCACTGCTTTAAAGTTTTCCATTTATCTGAAGGAGATAAAACAAGGAGGTTTTGTGTATGTAATGATCTGTCCTGTTGTGAATGCTTGTCCTTATCCTGCTAACATAACATGTAACTCCTTGATGTGAATTTCTAATTACCTTAGACTGAAGTTTGCTGTCTGCCTTCAGGCTTGAGTGATGTGGGTGATGATGCTAATGAATATGACAATCTGGGTAAAGTTGGGAACATAATAGCTAAGAAAAGCACAGCTGTGGGTCTGGTCCTGGGAGGCAGGATATCCGTTAACTCCTCCTTTCAATCTGTTTTAGCTTGTTGCTCATGCAAAGTTCTTGAAGCTGCTTGTGACTTTTATGTAGTGCATATGTTCAGAAATAGCAGATTCTATTATATGTGAAGTTATGACATGAATCAACACAGTGTTGGAGTATTGGTTTTGGAGCTCTGTCAACATGAAACTCGTGGCATGTTGTTGCAAATTGCTTGAAATACTTTAAAGAAAATAAATAGTTGAAGATGGCCTCAGCAGAGGAAGAAAAACAGAACTTGCGCAAACTCTGATTTTCTGTATTCAGGAGATAATTGTTAAAAGTTCAGAGGGTTTTTTTTGGGTTGGTTTTTTTTCGGTATGAATTCGGTGACAATTCTGGTACCTGCTTTGCTAGTAAAAGCAGTGACCACTCTCAGGAGTGCTAGCTGAGATGGAGAAATAAATGCCTTCTGTCAATCCAGGCTCTGCTGTCCTGCCTTTTGTGCCCGGGCAGCACTGACTCAGAGCAAGCTCCTTAGGGTAGGAGTCACGTGTTGGTACACAGCAGTAAGCACAGCAGTGCGTAATCCTATTTCAGTGTCTGGGCTCCGTGATGCTAACCACCAAAGTAAAGAAATAGAGTTGAGCCGCTTTCGATGGGGAAGGTGCTATTTAATTTTTTGCAATGCCTGTATGCTAGTGCTTCACAGTCTTTGGGTGAAGGCTATTCTGGACATGGCTCTCGAGTCTTTTTGTGTGGAAAATAAGTACTGATAAGCACCACTTGATAGGAATCCCTGTTATGTGCAAAAGGAGGGAGGAGTGAGAACTGACTTTCACTGACCTTTAA
This sequence comes from Gallinago undulata, assembly GCA_026546715.1. Lineage (NCBI taxonomy): Eukaryota > Metazoa > Chordata > Aves > Charadriiformes > Scolopacidae > Gallinago > Gallinago undulata. Next base: position 32,201,528 of record JAOTQQ010000012.1, on the reverse strand, counting down.
GCCCTAAGCTGAAGTAGTGCATTGAAAATTGCTATGAGCTCTGAGCTCTTAGAGGGATCTCCAAACTTACTAATTGTGTATCTGGCTGTAAGACAGCCTGACATAGAGGCTGCCTAATAGCATCTGGTAAGTCACAGAAGGAAGGCTATAGATATGATATGCCTCTGTGCATTGCTTTTCAATTTCCTAACAGCTTAGACTGAATTTGAAAAATCCTTCTTTTGCAGTCATTGAATAGATCTGCAAGCTCTGCATTCCTTGTTTGAGCAAGAGGTGTGTGTGTGTATATATATATATATCTGTTTCTAGATTTCTCACTTTCAAGTCCAGTTCTTAAATTACAAGTGCTTGAGCTGAAGATTCTCTCTTTAGTCTTTACGTTGTGGGGTTTTGATGGCTGAATCATATTTAGATTGGCAAACACAGCTGCTACCATGTCAACAATTATTTCCTTCTGGACGTTTTATTTGGCACTTGTGTTACCACGGGTGTGCAAACAAATCTCCCTTTCTTTTGCCTTCCAATGTAACACATGAATCGGGAATTAAAGAGATTTTTCTTCTGATTAATCTTTCCATAATAGCAACTTTTTAAGTGATGGGTTCAGATTCTGCCTGCATGTTGGTTCAGATGAAACCTCAAAAAACTGTCACAGCAAAAACATCGTATTATCTAGTGCTGCAGTTGTCACAGTGAGACAACGGTGAGAAACTCATCCTTGTTTGTAGCAGTGTTTATAACTATTCTGTGTTTATGGTAATGATACCTGTTGGATTTCAGTAATAACTTTTTGCTGCCATTAGAAAAACCTGAAGCTTTAGGTTTTCTGGCCATTTGGTGTGTCCTCTGATTAATGTTTTTCGGGGGAAAGTCTTAAATGTTTCCCAGGCTGCATGTAGTCATACTTTTCCCTCATCTTAATTTCTGTCATTACTGCTCGTGATAATACCACCGGGTCTACTATCACAAATGTCACTTCTTATCTGTTGTGACATTCACTTAGGTCACTTCTAGGTCACCACTCTCTGATCTGACTTAGGCCATTTGTGGTTCTGGGGGCTTTTCCTAGTCACAGCGAATGTATTGTCAGTGTTCTGGTTTTAGTCTGTTCCATTTTTATGTAGTTGCTGGTGAAATTGAATGAAGCTCTTGGTCTTAATAGTTCTGATAAAGAACAACTGTGTTGATATACTCCATTTGCCTTATGTGTTTAATTCTCTCTGCCTGGAGAGTAGCTGAAACCACAGAAGAAACAATTTCTGAACAGCTTGTCAATCACCAACAGAACCATGTGTGCAGGAGTCTTTATCCTTCTCTGTGCACAAGCCCATCTGTGTCACTGTTAATTCTGCTTGTTACAGAAGGTTAAGTCCTGCCCTTCAAGTTTTCGGATGAGCACAGTAGGATATAGGTCTCTGGCACTACTTTTTTCCAGCTCACCAACCCCGCACATTAAAAAAAAAAAAAATTTGTTGCAACGTTTCCCTCTTTTCCAAGATAATTGCTTTGTTAGTGTGTCTAGAAAAATAGCCTTGAGTAGGGATAAGAGAGAATTTCTTCATTCTCTTAGTTGCCCAAGAGAAATGTACAATTCTTATTTTGACAGAACTTTTGCTGTCCTGTCTGCTCTGGCAACAGAGGGCTTTGAAACCAGCCACGATGAGTTTTATTGTCAAAAGGGCTCTGCTGCTGCCTCAGGCTGTGAGGCATAATAGAAGTATCTCCCCTGAACACGATGCAGAAACGTCTTGCTCATACTGGCAACTGGGACTTTGCTGGTTACAACTGTATCGCTAGAAAAGAAGCTTGCTTAATAGTTTTATAAAATACTGTATTCTGAAGGAGAGTGGATGGTTCAGTCCTTTCTTTCTGTATCCCTTGCTCGTGACAAATATGAGTGCTGAGATCCCCGAGACAAAGCTTTGGCAGCATAAACTGTGAATTTAGGTGCATTTTATAATGGGGGGGGGGGGAGGGAGAGGAAGTTTCATTATGAATGTGATTCAGTCACTGACTGTCTCGTATACTTTAAAAAAAGAAACAGTGAGTGTCTGTTAAACTTCAGTGGTACTGCTTGAGGACTTTAAAATAACAAAGTGTAAATCATCAGTAGCAACGGGGATCCCGAAGACACACTAGTGATCACTGTCTGCGTACGAGGGAGCTGATGAAGCTGATGCCAAAGGATGTGGGCTACTGAGTCTCTGCTAGTTCGTGAAAATGACTGTGATAGGAGCTTGCGGTGGTTTTCTTGGGTTCCCTCCCTGATAGCTTGCTGCTTGCCAAAGGCGGGCAGGTTGGTACGTGCTGAGAGATACCTTTCTGCTATTTGGTAACTGTGTGGGGTTTTACCCCTGCAGCTGGATGTGTCTGCATCTGTGCAGCTCAGTGGCACATGACCTCTCAGTTCTTAGGAGCTATGCAGCCATTTAAGTAGCAGATGCTCAAAGAATGTGCTAGTCAATTTTTCAACAGTGATTTTGCCACTTCAAAAGAAGCAGGCTGCCTGCCAGGCATCAGGCTATGTGGAACTGGCATTATTGCTAAAAAATTAGAGGTATTTGCTTTTTAAATAAGTGATAATGGAACAAAGAAACAAAAAATAATAAATTAAGACTATGCCTGAAGATAAGGTTTCTCCCTAACTTTTTTTTTTGCCAATAAGTAAGAGTGATTAATAAGGGTCTGTGGTCTACCCTGGTACTGTCATGTACTGGAAACTTCTCAGAACTGCATCTTATTTGCTGTTACTGTGAAGTAGTGTTAGTTGAATCATTCAGACCACCCATGCTTAGTTTCCTTAAAAGATAATGTTCTGATAGTAGATTTGTTGCTTGTTAAGATGCATAAAAGGACAGGACCAGAGGCAATGGCACTGGAACGCAGGAGGTTCCCTTTGAATGTCAGGAAGTATTCTTTTCTCCATTGAGTGTGATTGAGCACTGGCACAGGTTGCCCTAAGGTGTTGTGGAGTTTCCCTCTCTGGAGATGTTCAAAAACTGTTTGGACATTGTCCTAGGCAACACCAATTGGTGGTGTCTGTCTGACAGAATTTGACTTCTAAAAATAGAAAAGAACTAGAATTAAAGGGGTTTGAAAATTTGTTGATACTGAGGTCAGATAATAAGCAATATTTATATGAATAGAGGAGAATCTAAGCTAGGTCTAGTCCTGTTAGTGAACTCTAGTAACAACCATGTTGGAAAAGAAGAGTTGGTATTTCTTCTTTGTTTTCTGCTTAAAGTCAAACAATGGAAGGAAGAGAATTTAGGTGTTGGTTTACGGGATTTTGTCAGGTCTTAGCAGGAAAGCTACTGAGTTTTAAGAAGTAGGTGTGCCCTTGTTAGCATCAACATTTATTTATTTAGTAAATAATATTTACTAAATAAAACGATGGACAGCTAAGATGTATTATTGACCTTCATTTGCCTACCACTGTGGTATCTGTACCACTGCTAGGCTGAGCAGGCACCCAGTGGGGTTTAGCCCTGCTGGGCTGGGGATGAGGGGCTGTTTTGCCATGTTATTCTTAACTTTCTGTTCAAAAACAGATCTAAAGAGAAATAAAATTTAAAGTTTGGATGTTGAGCAAAATACCGGACCAAAGTATTATAACTGATTCTTGTCTTCCTTAGCTGAATGGTACTGATAATTTTTTACTGAGTGACCTAGCTAGGAAGTAACGTTTCAAAGCTCTTATGCTACTGCCACAGCTGCTGAAATTCAGGAAGTATAAAACCCATTCATTCTTTCCTGCTGTTTAAAAATAAATTTTAAAAAAAGTTATATCACTGATTTAATTTGCAGATTTGTTACTGTCCTTCAAATGGACTTATATTATTTGCAAGACATTAAAAGCAGAAGCACTCAATATTATGGTAACCTTATAAACTTTATAAAACTAAGACTCACTTACTGAATATCTCCCAGTGCTTAGAGAATCTTAACTTGTTGAGAAAGCAGTTCCCTCCCTCAGTAAGTTCTCCTATTGTGAATCAAGTACTTGCCTTTTAGCTGATGTCCAGTTTGTTTGGTTGAAACAAGCTTTTTAACATCCCATTTCTTAGAATAAGAATAAAAATGCACTGCTGAAATATTTCATTCAATTCATTGAATAAATATGGAACTCCATTTCAGATTCTGAGATAAAATATTAGAATTTTCCATAGGATAGCTGAATCATAGGCTTTTCTTCATGCACACAAAATCTTAATTTCACAGCTTATTTTTCTATCTATAATACTATATTGTACTGTACTTATGGAGGTTCAACAGAATCAACACTTCAACTTCAAAAATCAACAGCAGGGCCTGTATTGTCAGACTTTCACAAAATGGAGTATTTGATATGGGTGACTTGTAAATATTTTTTGCTTTATTGCAGGAACACTGAAGTATATAAAGTCACTTTCTTATGCCATGTCATATGCATGCAATTTCCGGTTGTACTGATGATCCCTTACTGGTGATAATCTTACATTTTAAAAGATCAAATTTCAAGTAACGGGACACCATTGAGTATTTTTATAAATGCATACAATGTCATTGTTTTCAGCAGGCAGGCTTTAATAATCTGCTTTTAGTCCTAGTTGATTGGTTTGAGAAGCTGGGCAAGGAAGAGGGAGCTTCGCATTCATTTCTAGCTGTTGTCAGCCATCTCTTTATTTTTAAAGAAGTGGCTTCCTTAATTTCATAGTAATTTAGTGGTAGAAGAGTGGGTATAGATCAGTATCATCAAGTAACAGTGTTCTCACTTTGGGACGCATTTGTGGGGCTTGTGAGTGGTGGCAACTGCTTCCTACTTAAGAGGCTTGGTTTCTGATATGTGGCTCAGCGCTTGAAAACATCCACATTTTTCGAACTGTGGATGCTGTTTTGAATGACAGTTCTCATTGAACCAAACATTCCTTGACAAATGAGCTTGCATTATTTACTTCAATATAACTAGAATGCATGGTTAGCATAAATGCACCCACTGCTCAGTGCAGGATGAGAGCTATTTGCTTCTGGTTTTCTCAAAACCAGATGAGAGGTTTTTTCTTCCTGGCTACAGGCTTAGGGAAGAGAGGCTGGAGAGCTGCCTGGCAGAAAAAGGACCTGAGGGTGTTGGTTGGACACCTTGAGTACTGTGTCCAGTTTTGGGCCCCTCACTACAGGAAAGACATTATGATTCTGGAGTGAGCCCAGAGAAGGTCAACAAAGCTGGAGTCTGGTGAGGGCTTTGGAGAACAAGTCGTATGAGGAGCATCTGAAGGAGCTGGGATAGTTTAGTTTGGAGAAAAGGAGGCTGAGAGAAGACTTTATCACTCTTTACAACTACCGGAAAGGAGGTTCTAGAGAGGCGGGGGTCAATCTCTTCTCCCAAGTAACAGGTGATAGGACCAGAGAAAATGGCCTCAAGTTGCACCAGAGAATGTTTAGATTTGATATTATGAAAAAATTTTTACACCGAAAGGGTTATCAAGTATTGGAACAGGCTGCCTAAGGAAGTGGTTGAATCGTCACCCCTGGAGGTATTTAAAAGACGGATAGCTGTGGTGCTGAGGAACATGGTTTAGTGATGGTTTGTTTTTGTCAGTGTTATGTCGGTGGTTGGGTCCCTTCCAACCTCGACTATTTTATGATTCAGTGGTCCAGTCTGCAGAGCCCTTCTGCAAAAGTATCATCTTTCCTTGCTGTTAAGTGAATTTTATGTTTTAAGCTAAAAAATTGTTTGTCTCAACTATTAGGAAGATTAATGCCTTTTTCTCTATGGCCTGTCTCACAGCTCTCACATCTTGTAGAATTTGAATTCTTGAAGATTTTTATTCTTAATATCATTGCTCAACAGTCCGCAAGTGCATTGGTACTTGGTACACCCGATGGGTGATTTAAGATGAGAGAAGGTACAGGCTGTGCATCTGTTCAATAAAATCATATCTTGTATATTAGCCTAGCCTAATGCATTTACAGCTGAGAAGAAGGGTGGTATTTGGTAAGGAAACTAGGGATGAAGGATAGGAAAACAGTTTTTATATAATAGTGTATGTAAATTTAATTCTCACTTCTTACTCTGCTTGACCAAACTACATCTTTACTTCCTTGTGGTTCTTTTGGCCCTCAAAAATAATGGGGGTGTTCTGAGTAAATACAGAAGAGTCCTCTTATGAAATATTTTTGTTCAGCCTGTGAACATCCCAAAAACATTTGCAAGCAAGAATGTTTTGTGGAATGTTGGAGTGCAAACAAATATCACAAGGCTTAGATTGGCTAGATTTGTGCTTGGATTGGCCTTGTTGAAGAAAACTGTTCTAATCCTCTAATTCTTTCCTGCACTGAGATCCTGAAACACTTGTTTCTATGTATCAGATTATCTGACTCCCAGAACCCTGGAAACTTCACTGGTTGTCTTCAGAAAGGCATGGGCACTTTTTGAAATTAATATTCCTTGAAAACCCAACCAAACCTTTGATCACAAAAGAAATACATATGAGTAATGCTGAAATAATTTCTTTTTATTAATAGAAACTTTAGAGTATTAAGGGAAGGTCAGTTTGCAGCCCAGGTTAAATCAGCAATATACTGTGACATCACAGGACTAGATAGTAGTGTTCAATATCTGTTGTAGTCAATACACTTGTATATTCTCTTTTGTAAAGTTACCAAGCATCATCTTAAAATAGTCAGAGCTTTGTCCTCAGGTGTCCCATTAACAAATTATTTCAAAACTTTCCTGCTTTGACTAAAACTTTATTCCAGGATTCTGGATAAATGTATCCATGACTAGTTTGTACACCTGACTAAAGTTGGTATATTCTCTCAGTGTTTATAAGCGCATCTGCATTTCCTCTGAGCATTTGTAAACTGGTTAACTTCTTGCTTTGCTCATGTGAGGAGGACTCTCCCTTTCCCTCAGTGAGTTTAGGAGGCTTGTATTTAGACTTGAAGAGATGCAGAGGATCTTGTGATGTGGCTGACTAGGCACACTCACAGTATTTACTCCAGGGAAATACTCTGCTGTCAGTCTTCCTTGCATAAGCATACCATCTCGGGTATATCTTAAGTGCTGTTTTTTGTTTCCTGACCAGATTAGATGCTGTGCCTTGCACAGTGACTGTTTTTAGTGCTTCCATGTATGTCCCTGTAGGAAATGTCTCCCTTTATGTCAAAAGTAACTTTTTTTCTCTTTTCAGACTTTCATCAAACTGGTGATGGAGTGACTGTGTAATCAGTTTATACATTTAAGCACCTTTCCCTTCTTGGTCATTTCCAGCTGTAATAGCAGAACTTCTGCTTGGCTTACTCCTTGAGTCCTGATCTTGCCTTCAGGACTGATGAATCGCATTCCCTGTCACCGCTTCTGTTCATGTGGTTCCTCTCACCTGGTGTTCTAGTTGTTTGATGCATCAGAGGTGCATCTATGCTTTTTGTCAGCAGCAGTTTTTATGAGACACCTCAATTTTGCCACTAGTAGAGCTGTTACATAAAACTAGTCCCAGGATAATTCTTGGCAAACTCTTCTGGTGGTTTGTGTCAAGCCTGGTATTTTCTGTGGCCAGTTACTGACTCACTTTGCAGCTCTTCAACTAAATAAGGTCATTGCCAGCTTTATTTTTTTTTTAATGCAGCTGTTGACAGGTCCAGATGAGATTTGCAGATTTCGTTTGTCTTTTTAAATTTATTTAAGTTAAGACTTTGGTATTTCCTTCTGACTCATTGACTTAATCTGAAATCTTGCATGTTATTGATTGTACTTGTGCTGGTTTCTTTTCCCTCTTCTCCCCTTACCTCCAACTCTAAGACAGGTGTTCTGTTTGTTGTTCTGCTGTTGTAAAGTATCTCCCACTGGTTTTGGTTTGCTTCAAAAGTACAGATTGTGTTGAGGTTTGGGCTGGACTGGCCACTGAAACGAACAACAGATGCTCTCTCAGCAGGACAATTATGGTTTTTCACCTCCAGACAATATAAAGATATAAATAGTCACAATGACTTGAGAATGCCCAAAAGTTTCCATTACAACTCTATGTACAATTTAATCTGCCTTTTCTTTCAGAAATCCATAGGAGTATCATCTCTTTTCTTCAACTCACGCTCAGGAAGTTATTACTTTTGATTCCATGTTGGTTGAGAAAGTTTCAAGGCCTGTTTCTAAGAAACTTGCACTTCTTCACTTCAGAAATGTTCCTTCTTCACTTGGTTTCGATGTGTTGTTGAATAACTTTGTTTTCAATGGGTTTTGAAAGTTTTAACTTTATTCCTCTACTTTAATATAGGAGGTGCAACTTCTTTAATCAACTCCTTCCTTGCCTTTTTGGGAGGTGTGGGGAAGCCATTTATCTAGTTAGGACTATTTAATCTTGTAAATTGTCTATGGCACACTGCATCACATAAGGCATCTCCACATCTGCACAACTGATGAAGATAAAGCTCACCATTATCCATTTAGGAAGTCTGAATTCCTCAGTCTGCCTGACTACTTAAACTGTTTCCTTTTGCTTATTACTCATTAGAGTCAGAGAAGTTATTTTCCTGTAGTGCCTAATTCACTGTGATATTTTTCAATCTAATAAAATAAAATCTGTATGAAGGCTGGTTTCTTGGAATATACCGCAGACTCTCAGGACTTGGAGCAGGACTGTCCTTTTTTTTTTTTTAAAGTGCTTTTTTTTTTTTTTTTACCCAGTTGGATTCTCTTCATTCTTTTGCAGTGGTATATTTGGGTTATTTTAATCTAACACAATTTTAAGTACTGTAGTATCGCCCCTACCTCTACTGGCTTTTCTAAGTAGCATGCACATTTCAGTGTGTTTTAGCCAATAAGACTCTGTTTGTCTCTGTGCTATCTAGTCTTGTATTTAATTCAAGTTCATCAGTTTCATAGTGTAGACCTGGTTTCTTTGGGTTTTGTTTGGGTTGGTTTGGTTTGTCTTTGTACACAAATACTAAACAATGCCTTACTGGTCTGTTTGCAAGGGCAAATTACTCATCTGCCTGATCCCTGTTCTCAGCTGAGTCTGGACTTTCAGTCCTCTACCAAACTATCCGAGATAAGAGTCCTTCTTGGACACATCCTCATTTTCACTTGGTAGTGCAGTGAGGTTAGATATGGAGATTAGTGGGTGTCCAAAAACTTTCATTTCTCATTTTCATCTGTAAGTCCCTTCTTGTGTGTGTCACTGTGCCCTAGAGAGTCAGTGTCCTTGTCTCACCAATAAGAGTCCATCAGCAGGAGAGTTCTGCTGAGTGACTTTGAATATTCTAGTGTTTCACCCATGTTTCTCTGTCCTTGTTATTTTAATGTCTCTTTATCAAATCCTTTGAGATATGTCTGGGTTCGGTTGTTTGAAGTCCTGCCATAAATAAATAAATAATCTCTAGACTTCCTGGGCCCTGCCACCTTATGTTCTCTAACTGTAACTTAAGTAACCTTGAACACTCAGGAATAATTCAGCTTCAGCAGGGAAACATGTAAAGTGCAAGGAGGAAGGGGAAAGGCTAGCATATGTGAATCATTTGATGAGACTGAGAAAGCATTCACTTAAATGTGGCTATTTTTAAATATATATATAAGCATTTTAAAAATCTCATTGCATTTTAGTGAATATATATATATTTTGCTGAAAATATTTATATATAACTTTCCTGTGAAATCACAGCTATAGTAGTACCTATTGCTACAGCTGAGGCAATTTTGCAGGTCCCCAGATGTAGAGACAAGCATCTGGTAAGTAAATAGATTCTGGACTTTGTAGACATTGTAACTGGCTGTACTTATTTTTCTTTCTGCGGGAAAAATTCTGTGGATAAACTTACTGTGAGTAAGGTTAGTATATGTTTATTCTAGTGGATCGTAGAAGATGGTATATATTTACTCTGGATCTTGTTGTTTTAACATAAAATTGCATTAATTCTTCATGAAAGTTTTCTGAATGTTTAACCCTCAACTGTCCTAACCTGAAGCTGATGATAAGTTTTTGGGTTTGGGTTTTTTTGTGGGTTTCTGCATATACATGTGACACTAAGAAAAAAAGAAGGGGTTATACTTACATTGGTGTTCTAATTTCGGAGAGGAGAGTAAAATCTCCCTGGTATTACTGGTGACAAGAAAGCAAATCACCTTTTTCTAGTATCTTTTCTCTCCTGCTAATCCCCAGATTTAGTGGACAGTCACGTAAGGTTACCGCAGCTGCATGCTTGCTTTCCCAGACTAATACTGTGGTTGCTCTGACTGATATCTGCTGTTCTTCCATCCTTCCGCTTGTGGGGGTTTTTTCCTACTAATTTCTTCTGTGGAGAGCTGGTGAGAGCGGGCTGGTTGGTGCTGAGGACTTCTGCAGCTTCATCTGGCAGCCTGCCCTGTCCTGCCTTGCCCGTGTCTGGCTGCCTGAGACTAGAAGAGTTCCGTGGAGTTCGAGGTCACTCAGCTCTGATTCACAACAGTTAATGCACAGCGTTAAGAGCGTATTTATCCATAGCAGATCCATGATGTTGTGTTGGGTTTGGGTTTTTGTTGTTTTTTTTTAAACATTCATTTGTATTAAATAGGCTGTTGTGGTTGGCAAAGATTTAAAGTAAAAATGCCTTCTGTAAAATCTAGTGTCCCTATTTTTTTTTATGCTATTTATCTACATTTTGGTCTGTTACTTTAGAAGGAAGAATCTTAATGGCAATGAGTGTCATGATTTTGTGCTTTATCAGAAGTGGGTAAATGAAGTCTTTCCATGCCTGCGCAGACGGTAGGGAGCCTTTCTGTTCTGCGGCAGCTCAGCCAGCAGTAAGGCATGGCAGAACAGTGCACGTCGGGAGGCTCGCTTTAAATCTCTCAAGTGACAAATAGACATAGTTCCTTTAACCTGTTTTATCCAGCCTGGTCTGCATAGAATCATAGAATGGTTTGGGTTGAAAAAGACCTTAAAGATCATTGAATTTCAGCTCACCTGTCAAGGGCAGGGACAAACTTCAGAAATGGTAGATGAGAGGACAGAGAAAGCTGTGGCAATACTATCTTTCATCTTATCCAGTGTAGTAGGTACTTTGTGGCTGACTTCAGCTGGTGTTCCTACAGTGCACACACGGCTCTGGGCAAACCAGATCAGCTCTTCTGTTATTCAGTAATTCATATGGTCTGGCAGATACTTTCTCTTCCATGAGTAGTGTTATTCTTCTTTTTCCCACTCACTGAAGACAGGGATGAAGAAGACCAGAACTCTTAAAATAGTTGAGTGCAGCTCACCAAAGAAGAGAGAAAAGGATGGATGAAACCAGAGAGAGAATAGGTAAAGGACACAGGCCAGGTTATTGTATTGGGCTGGTGGAGGGAAGGGAGTTCACAGCCATGGCCTGAGGGGAAAGTAGAAAGACTTGTTATTACAGCAGTGGTGCTTTTTTTTGTAGAAAAAATTGCAGGCACTTAAATTATGTAATGACCTCTAAAATGAAGGTGAACAGAAATGCTAAATCTGTAGAACACATTTCTAGCTGTCAGCCAAATTCTCTGCCTGAAATCCATTATCAGCTCAGAGGGGAAGGTGAAGCCTGCTACGTAGAGCTCTTCCTTTATTTTTTTAAATCCTTCTTGGGTAAAAAAAGGCGAAAGAGAGAACTTGTTCCATGCCTTTATTGGGGTGCTGCAGTCTCTGCTGCCACAGCAGATTTTTGGATCCACTTGTCCATGTCATGCCAATAGAAGGGCTGCAGGGAAGGGTCAGGCAGGAGACTCATTCCTTCTCTTCCTCCCCTGTGGTGCCTAGCTCAGAGGCACGGGAAGAAGCATGTGGGCACCAGGGCAGCTTGCTGGTAAAGGCAGCATGTTGACTGAGAACATGGAGGAGAGCAAGATTCAGTACAATCCGCTAATAAAACAACAAAATGGTTTAATTTGAACAGGAGCAGGTATGCATGCTTCTGTCATCTGCTGTAACTGGAACCAGAATGATGGAATAGGAAAGCAATTGGTCTCTTGAAAATAGTTCTGAATGAGTGCTGGAGACTTTAATGTGGTAACGTGCGACTCTGTATGCCTATGTGTTTTGTATAATGTGAAGATTTTTTTCTTCTTGAAAGACAGAAAAGCTGCAGGGGAGCTATTAAATTCTGAAAGCTATATTTAGTTTAGAGCAATTAAAGCTAGCACTATATAATGACACTTGTAAATAGCTTATCCATCATGCAATTTATAAGTTTGGGGTTTTTTTTAATGTTTGGTTTCAGTCAGACTTGACATCACTGGCAGCTTTTGCTCACACACATCAAATATCAAATTTTAGAAGGAATGTCTGTTGCAGGCTGTTTCAGGCAAGTCACTTGCTTTCTTACTGTTCCCTGTCACTTCGTTCCTAATTCCATTTTCAGAGTAAACCAGCATAATCCTCTGTTGCTCCCCAAAGGGATAGTTCTGCTCCCCAAAAGGGATAGTTCTGCTTAACCCTCCTCTGCAGCTGCCTGGTTTGCTCCTTTTATCTCTGATCTGCTGGCAGCATGTTCATACAGTGAACTGATTCAGGAAATGGTGTGGCTAAAAATCTGGCTTTTTTCCTGGTTAGTTATCAACTGGATTGATTTCCCACTCTCATTCCACTCCGTAGTTGCATTGCTACTGGTTTTAGTAGGAGTTGCAGCAGAAATAAATGGCTAACTTTGAGAAGGGAGAGAATTGTCTGGTTCCTCCCCAAGAGCCCTCTTCTGCTTACTGCAGATTTATACCAAATTATACTCTATTGCCAGATTAGGTCTTTGTTACACTCCTGGTAGGTAATTCCAGGAATACTTAGAAATGTGTAGTTTCTTTGGGACTAGTACAGCATAAAACAGCTTAATGAATTGTTGTAGAGTTGTTACAAGATTAATTATTGCATTTTGGTTCTTTTTTTTTTCTTTTGTCTTGGGTCCTGAATTATAAATTTTCTCTGTTCTGCATTAAATGAGCATCCTTCTGATGCTCACATTAGCTGTAGTCACCCATTGGAGATACATTGGAATAAAAGGATAAATTCAACATTAAATGTATCAGGCTCTAGATATTTTTTTTTAGTGTCTGTTTGTCTGTACAAGTGTGGATTACTTTTGGTTTTTTTGGTGCCTGTGAAATAGGAAAGTTATAAATAAATCAACAGTACACTTAAACTGGTCTGGATTTCCCAGATGATTTTAGGAAGCGTGCACCTGTATTGCAAAATATTCAGCAACAGAATATTGTATGGATGCATCCCTATGCTCACTGATCAGGCTAGCTCACTGCAGCACAGTGAAGAGCAATGGGAAACACGGAACTTTCTCTGGACCGGCAAGTTGTGGGAAAAATTTCATTTTTGGGAGGAGGAAGACTGCTGTGTGCGCAAAAATGTGGAAAGGTTTTGGAACAGCAAAGGCATCACTTGCCTTTATGGCATGACTAAGTGGTTGGTACAAGCCTGAGGTCCCTGATTGACTTCTCAGATACTGTTAGGAACATCATTCAGAGTGAAGGCCCCTATGTTTTGCTCGTCCTAGGTGACCTGGATTTCATGAATTCTGCAGTTGTGAAGACAAGGCCAAGCTCTTCCACCGGGGGCTGCACAATAAAGTGGAAAATCCTGGATACTGCTTTGGCTAACTCTTACCTAAATAAAGGCTTTGAGATTGAAATGGTGGAAATAAAAACTCCGCTTTCCTATCCTGGAATCTGTGGAGTTGCTGCATAAGGTCCGACCTTGTGGGCTGTATTGAAAAGCTCAATTACTTTCCTTAATTTTGGGATGGTGGTGGATTTTTTTGTTTTGGTTTGGTTGCGGGTTTTTTCTGTGTGTTTGTATTTTGGGTTTTTTAAGTCATCATGTGTTTTAGAAGTTAGTGCAGAACTGCTGATATCCCATTGTGCCTTGTGAAGGTAATTTCCTTGTATCTGTCACTCCCTTTAAGGTCCCTCTAGGGTCCCTACTATTTCAATGTGATATGTAATGTACTCCTGATAACTAATGTAATTGTCTCTAACATATATAAGATTTTTTTTCCCCTATTTCTCTTACATTGTTCATGTGAATAACACAAAGAATCAAAGGCACTATTTTTCAAATCTAGGTATTTTTATATTTTTTTTCAAAGGTTCATCATAAGGTGATTTTGTTGCCTTAGCCATGAAAAGATTTTAGTGTATGATTAGTTGGAAGTTTTGAATGTAGAACAGCTTAGTTTCTGAGTTACTGGGCATAATGCCAGCCTTAGATTTGGGAAAGTCTGAGTAATAAAATTGTAAAGCTGGTTCATCACTCAAATATGTTATTATTTCAACTGTGTCTGCCCACCGCAAGCTCCTACAGGCTAAAAATGTCAATAGGCTGTTACATTAGTAGCTATTTTAAGTCTCTAATCTTAAAAGGCAGCACAAATGAAAGAACCTTAAATTAATATAAAATATCAAAGTTAACATTTCAAGTGTTCTTTCTTGCTTTAGCTTTGAAAACTTCCACACGTAATATTTGGATTATTCTTAAAAATATACAAGTTCATATATTAAATAAACCTAAACATCTGGGATCTAATTTTAGGATTAGACTCTAAACCAAGAGGGGGCGGTGGCATTTTTAGGAATGTAACAAATAGAAGAAGCAAAGAATTGAGTGTAAACATGAAATTAGGATTTATTAAAAGCAGACAGTTGATAATAGAAGGTAAAAGTATTGCTCACAACTCACCGAGTTGAAAATGGGGAGAAGGATTTCCTTTTTAAATTAGCTAATGCTTAGGAATAATATTAATAAGGGCAGTAGTGTAAATGACTCCAGAAATTTGGAAGATTTTAGTTCTATTACTCAAATGAAGCTGTGTGGTCTATTGACAGCATATAGAAATAATGACTAAGAAAAAAGTTAAATTATAACTACTAAAGCTATTATTTTAAGAAAAAAAACACACAGTACACAATGGATAAGTTTTGAATGTAGGGTACAAATATCTTGAGGAATTTTTTTTCTTGTATTGGCCTTGAAGAAAGGTGAGGAAAGCCTCAGAGCTCTGGAGGAAGCTTAATGATGTGCTAGTTCTTATAAACAGTAAATTATATGTGGTACCCAGACACTGGTTTGTCTGCTATTGATTACAGACTTTTCAAAATATTATCATCAAGCTGATATGGGAATGGACTTGATGCAACAGAAATTAAAATCTTATAGTTGAAATGAAGAATCATAGAGCCTGTGAATATGGAGGCTAGACTATTGATCTTTTTTAACTCAAATTGAACAAGTTAAACTTTGTTATAAGCCATTTCTTTTCTGTTGTGTTCGTGTACAAAGGAGTCCTGCAGACTGCTAAAACTTTAAAATTGGATTGTCTTCAGAAAAAAATGCATTTGACTAAATGTCAAAACTGTGTGTTGGTTGCTTCAAAGCAACAGTTGAATAGTGATATGAGTTTGTTGAAGAATGATACCCCTTGGCATCTCTTCATATGCGGTGATTCTTTCTTTTTTTCGTGCTGACAAGATGTTTGAGCAGGTTCCCTACACAGTGGGAGTTACACACTTGTGCAGAATTCTGCATCTTTAGGGCAAGAGAGATTTCTGTTATAAAATGCATTGCTCCTTTAGTGTGTTAGTCGACTAAAACTTAGTTGCTTATTTAGGTGGGAGAATGTTGCTAATCTGAACTTCTAATATGTAGCTTTTGGGAGAGGAAGATGTAGCTGTTGATGCTGTATTTTAGGGTAATGTTTTTGTGGAGGAACCCGCAAAAAACAAAACAAGGTAGAAAATTTTCCAGATTTCATATATTGTAATCCTTACCTCCCTCGTGTTTCCCAGGTATTAAAGGACAATACAGAGGGAAGTTTCATTTCTCATCTGAATTTTTTTGTGTTTGTTTTTCAGATCTAACACCAGACTCATGTGAACCACTTATTGTGCAGACATTCCCTACTGTAAAAGAGGTGGAAATTTGAGTTCTTCGTAGTTGGCACTGGGAGACTACCCCCTCATTGTAAGTCGGTTTTCCTTAGATCATGGATGTGGTTCCCTTCGCGTAGCAAAGCAAGAGTTAAATTGGTGTGGGGCATATTTCAGCCTAGAGGGGACATAATGAAAGAAGCTGGGTAAGAAGCTTCTTGCTATGAAGAATCATTCCATCAGTAGAGAATGGGAGAGGACTGTAGTATAGCTGGCCTAGAGCCAGGACTGAAGTCCCCTTTGTAGATAATACATTATGCTTAATTGTATGTCTAGAAGACAAATTGATGGATGTAGCAATGAAATGAAATAGGTAAACCTGAAGTTGTGCTAATATAACCTGCTGAGGTGAGGTTATATGGTTCAAAACCACCTCAAAGATGTGTTACTTTTGAGGGAGCTTGGAAAAGTACAGTTTGTTGGGTTGTACTGTGTTTGGGTTACCTTTAATCTTAGACTTTGGGGTTTCCACTGGTCACCTACCACGTCAGGGAGGGACTTTCTCACCCATGGCACCATCAGACTCTTTGCGGTTTGTGTCTCATGTTGAAATGCAGTCAAAGTGCAGCCAGAGATAGGACTTTAGCAAGGTTGAGATTATATTACCTGTGATACTGAAAAACTTCTGGTTTGCTGGTGGGTGTGTTTTCTGCCTGAGTGTTCACTAATTGTAAGACTTATTATTAGGAGGAAATTCTGTCCCAAGTCATATTGCCAGTCATGGCACTTACGATGTTTTAACTTCTTTGATAGTGTGTGGATGTACTGACAGTACATCTGAATACTTAACAGTTTCTCTTCTGGGGTAGGGGTGTTGATAATGCACTTGAGCTTCCTGGATAGATGCTTTTAAACTTTTTTTTTTAATTGTATATATATTGTTGGCCTTTTTAACCTATGGGTATTAAATTAGTATTATAGGGCACATAGTACAGGTAGGATGTGTATAACTTGCATGTTACATTGCATATAACTTGCAGTTGCAGAAGGCTGGATGTTCTGAACTGTGTGGTTCTTACAGTCCTGTGATTGTATGCAAACTAAGGTTGTGAAATTAGCGTTAACAGGCTTACATGGATTTTTTTTTTTACCTGTAAAACAGAATATAGTCCTACTGTTCTGCACTCATTTCCCATTATACTTGCATCTCTGTTTGTGTAGGCTTAGTCATTGCTTTAATTCTTTTAGGTTATTCTTTTAGATGAATTTGCAGTTTCTATTGTGAGAGTGTAAAAGGTATTGCCAGCTTTATATGGCCCAGTAGGACTTGCTGTCCTCCGGAAAGCTGGAGATGGGTCATGAAAACTGAAGTGTGTAGCAAGCGCAAGGTGTGAATCTTTGCTAGATGTAATTGCTATAAATCACATTAACATCCATGTGTGTTTTCAGCTTCTACAAATTAAAAGCTGAAAAAGAGTTGGAGGAGAGCAAGGAGTGGAAAATTACTATATTTTGTTTATTTGTGTTGGTAGGTATGACCATCCTGCTACAACGAACTCTATGTGGGAGGTGCCCAGTTGCTACAGGATCCTTTTACCTATACAGACAGCAGATTTTATCAAACACTGTTACAAAATTGTTAGCTGATTTATGCTGAGAAGTTTTATGTTTAAATAGCAAAGCAAAGTTTCCTCGTTATCTAATGACTTTCTAAAAGTTTCAGCCTACTTGGCAGAGATGAATATAGACCTGCCCCACCCCACTGTGCAACGTGTGGCGGTTTTATTTACAGAGGGGGTTCCTGTGGAACAGGTATGTTCATGACTTCACATGGAGTCATGCAGGAAACCTGTGGAAAAAATCAGGGCAAGTCACTCTGCTTATCCTGATCTTTCAGTGCAGGAATTTAAAGTAA
Organism: Gallinago undulata; assembly: GCA_026546715.1. Lineage (NCBI taxonomy): Eukaryota > Metazoa > Chordata > Aves > Charadriiformes > Scolopacidae > Gallinago > Gallinago undulata. The sequence goes on along the minus strand of JAOTQQ010000012.1, from coordinate 32,183,778 downwards.
ATTTTGATAGCTTCTAAAAGGAAGGGTGGCAGATCTACAGGGATACAAAACTAACAGAGTTTGAATAGTTAGAAAAAGGGAATTTTTGCGCCTATAATAGCTGTAGCAGAAGGTTGCAATGAGAACCGGTGTTTATCGTAACAATAATATTTTTGTTTTCCTACTGATGTAGTACCATTCTGTTGGCATATGTTCCTGAAAGGCATTAATACCTTGTAACACCCTTCTTTAAAGATATATTAAATAACACGTTAACACATGGTGTGATTTCACTGAATAGCTCTGTGTCTTTGAAACGAAACAGCTTAAAGTGAAGTTGTCTTAAAGTCATTTTTACAAAGTTGAAAACTGAATCTATGGCTGTTATTAGAAGCAGTTTCCAGAGCCTGAGAGGAATTCTTTAATGCTTTCTTGAACGTAGGAAGATTCAGTGAAGGAAGCAATCTTCATTTCTCAGTCCTCATAAATTTTATTTAAGGAACTTAATGGAACCCCTGTGTATTCCTTTGGTATTTTCTCTCAATTTTGCCAACCTAAAATTCCAAGCTTAATTCTTCAGTACAGATGTGAACACTGTTTTTTGTTTTTATCTCACTTGGAGCACTGACACAGTAAATCTTGTGAAAGGTATTGAATTTTACTTTGTAAACTGAATATTGACAGAAATATTAAAAATATTGTTAGCCAGGTGTTGTCTGCTGGCTCTTTACAGACTTGTATGAGAAACTTTGTACAGAGCTAAATTCTGTGCAAAAATACGTCATTTAGTACTTCCTTTGAAGGAAAATGAGGTCAAATCTTAGTGCGCATGTACCTGTAAATGCAAAAATAACCAGTGTCCACAACCCTTACTCTTCTTTGTGCACAAGCTCATGTCTGTGAATTTAAGCTACTTATCTCAGATGAGTTCCAAAGTGTTTCTTGTGGCTTTAGTTATGAATACTTGCACTAACTTATTCAATGGATAGTAGTATAGATAGATGTGCCTGCAAAGAGAAGAGTGGAGAAAGGGAGTAAAAGGGATGTTTGTTAACTTACTGTCTTAATAGTTGCTATTGAAAGAAATTAATTTTTTATTATTGTTTAAAATAAACTGCACATCTGAGCACCATGGATGACACCTATGGAAGGCAGGGGTGAAGAAGCAGGATAAGTTTATCTCGTAGGAGCATAATTTATAATTTCTAGTTTTACTCATAGGTACTTTAGTCTTAAAAAGATAAATAATTCCTCTGTCTAATCAGGTATTGAAACAACTGGGCTGCTGATTTAGTATGATTATGTAGTAGTCATTTTTAAAATTTACTAGAAATTAAATGTTTGTGAAATTATAGAAAAGTGGATCAAATGTACAGCCACAGTTTCATTAATACAGCATTGTAAACCAGTAACAGCTTAAATCCATCTTTTACAGCAAGTTGTTTACAGCAAGTTGTAGATGCCAAGCATGTCATAGTGGTGCTGGGCTTGAAGTGGTGTGACACGGATGTCAACTCCTTGGTCCTGTGGTGTCAAGTCCACAGACTGTTCTCCCCGCATTAGTGACACAATATGTCTCGGACATGAAAATTCAGATCTTAATAGTTATGGCTTCTTACCTTGGGAGAAGCTATGAACTTAAGTGCTTGAAATAGGCAAAAAAGTAACTTACAAGAGAAAAGTCATAAAACTCATCTGCTGTCATTCAGACCTTTGATTCCTTATGCTTATATGCAGAGAAAAGAAGCAGCAGCTGCTGCTGTGTGTCTTGTTCCAGAGAAAATCAGGTTTGTCACCCTTCTTTTTAGCAACAGGAGCAAATTGCCTTCTTCCTGACATTATAAGGGGATTTTACAAAGTGAGATTCTGGGTTGTTTTTTTTGCTTCCAGAAAGTGATGCAGATAATGCAGATTCTTACCACTGAACATGTTTTCATTGTGCACACAATGAGCAAAAGCACAGACTTTTAATCTGGAGGTCATGGACTCAGTCAGTCCTTTGATGTAAATCAGTTTTGTACTTGGAAGAAATGAAAACTTGCTCCTTGTTTTAAGAGTAGCTCACAGATATCATCTCTGTCTTTCAGTATGTGTTTAAACATGTGTTTCCATTAGCCTTATCTTTTTTAGACAGACTTGGTAACTTTCCTGTTTGCTTATGTGAGCTCTCATAACTTTCTTATTTGTCCACCAGGTGAAGAATAAAAATGCTTCACATAGATCAGAAAGAAGAAGATTTATTTTTTTTTTACTTTTGAAAGGTGACCTTAAATTTATTTTTGAAGCGCAAGTGTTATATAGCTTCAGGACCTCTTGCTGTTCAGTTGTGCAACAGCAAAGGTTTTGTGTGAGAGGGGAAGAAATCATTGCAGTTGTTGGACTCCTTTAGCACTGTGATAATAAGGATGTGGGACTGAACTCCAATCCTGGCATGTGTGATAGTGAATAAGTTATGGGTTTTGGCTTCTAGCGACTCCTCTGCTCATTCTCTGATTCCAAATTTTAATGCTTTATACTCCCATTTACTTTTGGGAAAAAGTCATATCCTCATTTTAATTTGGGTATCAAGTTCTTGTAGCAGTAGGTATTTGAAGAAGTGAAAATTGCATTGTTCTTTTAGGTTTGAAGAATCTTCCTACACAAAGAGAAAAGTATTATGATTATTCAAGTAGGTGCTTTTCAAGGAGGAATAAAGATTACTTTAAAGACTTAGTAAAATGTTAACACTATAATTTTAAGCCACCTGTGTAAAGTTCAGTCATTGTGCTTCTATACTAATGTGTTTTAATCTCTTTTTATCCTCACGTGTTGGTCTGTTATAATCTGTTGTAAATTTTTTGTTGTTGTTCCGCATCTTGTCAAAGCATATATGAAGGATGAAGAAAGGTCAAACCTGTTCAGTTTGACCAAGGATAATTATTAGTAATGATTAATGAACAGAAATGTATTTATGAAAATGTAAGATGCTTGAAATACGTGTTTCATGAGTTTTTTAAACCTACTGAATATGCCACACACTTATGAAAGAAAACATCTACTGAGGAGACACATGCTTTTTAGTTACAAAACCACTGCAAGAACTTTTGAGAAGAAAAATACATTCTCCTATCATCTCAATTTATGTTGAAAGAACATTAAGATTCTGGCAGAAAATCAGGCAAAGTCTTATCTGGTAAGGAATAAAAACATGCTGGCTGGTAACTTGCAGTCACAATAGTTGGCATCAGAGCAATACGGTATGAAATGATTTCAAAAAGCTTTTAGAAGATTTCAGTGCAGCAGCACATTTTACTGGAACTTTTGCTGCCCTTCCCTTCTGTCGAGGTGACTTCTCTGCTTCCCTGTTTCCTGGAGAGACCTGGGCTCTGCTGCTGTATTTTTTGGACGATGACAAATCATTAGAGAAAACGAAAAGTTCTTCATCTAACACCAGATTTTGTATGAAGCCTTACCTTAAAAAGTTACCAAAAGTTTTTCTTCTCTTTTTAATTTTCTCTTAAGTTTTGTCAAGGTATATGTTTGTCCCCAGGTGTTTTTTTACTCCCATTACTTAAATACCTGGACAATTTGACAGCTGTCCACAGATGTGTTTGAATGTTCTTCAGTTAGTAGCCTATTTTAAACATCAGGAATTGTGCTTTCAGAAAAATCAAAGAAATTTAAATTATTATTCTACTTTACAAGTCTAATACTAAGTGATTAATGGAAGTGTTGATACTCAAAAATTGTCCTTCTGTAGTGCAGCAAGCGTTTGAAATACTAACAAGTTGTCAAGTGCTACAAAATGAAATAATTTTAATTCTTGAGGCCCTTATGCAAGCTAAAAGGTAGATGCTGTCGGCTGTGGTAACAGTGAAAAAACTGAGTTTTTGTTTGAGGGACATCAATAGAATTTGGTGTTGCTGCTGAGAAGGATAAGGTGGACTTCAAAATTTACCCTTTTGTCAGACCCTTCCTATAATCTTGATCAGGGGGATTTATGATCTGCTGAGAAAAAGGCTGCCTCTAATTTATTTTATATAGGCTTATATAAATTGTTCACCTAATCTAGTAAGTGTATACCTTGATGGTACACACAAAGCTGAATGAACTTATATTGTAGGGATTTACTTTGGATATATTTAGCAAAAATAAATCTGTTTTCAAGGATGATATGTATTACATTAGGTCATTACAATTGTTGCCAGAAGTATCAATTTGAAAAATAACATTAATTTCATTTAAATGAACAAAAAAAGAAACTACAAACCAGAAAATCCCCAAATAGCAAGCTAAAGAAAGCAATGACTGTAAGGAACTGTAACAGCTGCAATAACAAACAAAGTTGGCCCTTGAAATGAAAGGAGGGGAAGAAAAAAAAACACTTCTACCAGTGAAGTAGCTTTACACTATATCATTAAATATCACTTGACAAAATTGAGATGTCTTGTTCAAGACACTTGCAGAGAGAAACCTCAAATTTCACTTGAGGCTGTTCTCTTTCCACTCCTAGAAAAGCCTGCGTGCTCTCACTGGTTTTGGCTGTTTTCTCCCTGTTTTCTCCCCACAGTTGTTTCAGATGGAAGATTTTTGAACACTATCACAAAAGTATTGGTCAAAAGAAGAAATGCCTAACATTCCTCAATACTGAGAATCTTTCAGATTATCAGTATGTCAAAACAGTATCGTTGGAATGAGCTGTGCTTAAGTAGAAGTGGATGTAGTAGGAGAGTGGGACCCCACATCAACAGTCATCATCTCTGGGTGGCGGTGGGAACTACAGAAGACAGTACGGCTGAAAGATATAGAGGATGGTGACTACAAGCTTTGGAGAAATATAAAGAATGAGAGAAAGAAAAGACCAATAAGCATTTCTTATAACTTTGTATTTCTGCACTTAAAATTGGCTTTTGGGTATTGTGTAATACATGCATCTTTCAGAGCAACAGTAGAAAGACATTTTCAAATTGTGAACAGGTTTCAAGGTTCTATAGACCTAAGCAGGCTAAATTCTTATTTCTAAGTGTATTTCACTTTATTCCTGTCCATGTTGTCTTGCCTCTTATATGTTTGAAAAAACAACTTTAAATGTTTGGAAAACCCTTATTAAGACTGAAATGCAACTCAAAGTATATGACTGTCACAGTTTTCTTCTTTTCTTTGAAGTCTCAATGGAGGAGGATATATCTCTGCAAAGTTGTGTTGGTCAAGCCACAGTTTTAATGTGCATCTGTTCAGGCAGATTTGAATATTTTTTGGATTTATCTTGTCAGCATCTTCAGACTTGGTTAATTCTCATGACTAAGCAGCACAAGACTTAAGGAATACTTCTGAAGTGGAATCTTTGGCTGCAAGCTGGAAACCCTTTTAATAGTGCCAAGGGATAAGGAACCACTAACACTCTTTTGCCTGGATGTCTGGCTGTGTGTGGGATGCTCCAGCTGCTATGCTGTTAGAATGGTCACCTGGGGGAAGATAAATTCATCCTTTTCAGTTAAATAAAATGTAATGCATATTTATGTGATTTATAGTGTGGAAGCCTGACCTAGGTATCATGTATTCATTTAAAACACAAAATAAATGTGCGCATTAAGACTTGATTAAAAAAAAAGGTTCATTAGCACTTGAAACAGCTGATAGTATGCATGTATAGAAAACATATATGTAAATATTCATATACTTTCCACAGGTATTGGAAATAAAGCAGCTTTGTGTCCTGCAGAAATTGTGGGTTTTGCCATGGAAGGTGCTGCAGAAGTTCTTAGCCTAATGAACAGAATACAGCTGCTGGAGTTGTTTTTGGTAGAGAGGAAGGCTGTGGACCACCTGAGTCTCCCAAGCAGGTGCCATTCTGACTGATGGTGAATAGAGTAGCCAGCTCAGAAAGCTCAAGTGATGCTGATGCTGAGTGAAATGGCCAGATCTGTTGAAACTGCAGTGATTCAGAGCTAGGGGGTTTCTGCCTCAGCTTTCAAAGATGTTCTGTTATGGGACTAATGTAATCATTAAGTCAGTGGCCTTAATTGTCCTTCAGCATTCCAGCTTCAGGGTGCAGTTGCCACACTTTAGTATTAGTAAAATTTCCATCATTAAGCTGGAGAGTGAGAAAACAGGTGATATGTTATAAAGGAAGATACAACTTTCTTCATAAAGAATATTTTATTGCTGTCACAAAAGTACTCATATTTCTGTGTACCATTTATATTTCAGAGTACTCTGAAATGATTGTGAAAACCACCATTGTGGAGACTTGCTTATTTCTCTGACCAGTGGTGATGAAGTCCTGATTCAGTCTGTTATAGGCAAGATCAAATGGAAGACTGTTTAGTAATTTTGGATAAATTGTGGCAACCCAATTAGAAAACAATTTAATTTGCTACCTGTGAAATATCCTGCTCTGAGCATGGGGACATGAAGACTGATTGCTCTAAGTGCATGTTGTTGAAATAGTATCTTGCTGCTTGCTCAGCTGAAGAAAAGTAAGGCCTGCAGCATCCCTGGAATTGGTTGTGAATATAAATTAATCCAGTGGTTGATTATGTACAGAATGTTAATTGTCACTCTGCTCTGTTCAGACATAACTAATGTGTGACTTAATTTAGATACATTAGCCGAGAATCGTTACATTCACATGGGAAGAAATGCATTTGTCACATCTATTTACTTTCTCATGCTTAATGCATAATGTCCAACTTGACAACTCTTGCACTTGTTGGTGAGCTTAAGCCTCTTAAATTTGCTGTATAAGGTGGTTAAGCTGCTGGTTTTAACTATCAAATGCCTCATGCTTTTCCCACATCCTCCCCTAGCTCTAGGAAAATATTCCATACACAGGGAGTGGGGGAGGGAGGAGGATGGAGAGAGATGAAGCTGTGAATGTATGAACTGGCAACATGAGATGTAAGTACAAAGTCAGGTCCATTTTCACAAGGCAGCAAAACCAGTGCATTGCAGCGCCTACTTCTAATGGGAGCTCTGATTATTTTCAAGTACTGTATGCTGGAATCGCATGGACAACCCACAAAAGCAAATGAGCTGCTGGACGCTATAGGGAGTAAAGACAAATTTAATCCCATTTTTGGGAACGATACAGGATTTTTGAATAGGTTAGTAATAGGTCAGAATTTGTGTGGCTGGGAATGCTGTGAATTATGTGAAAGGGAAATATGGGACGTGAAAGTTTTTAATGCAGTTTTGGGTCAGTCTAAATGAACTGTGCTTTAGGGTGGGTGTTTTGGGAAGCAGGAAGATACAGTCATCTTTCACTGGATGCTATTTGGAGCCTGACATGTGGCTCCTATTTGTCTCGCTTTCAAAATCTTTGTTCAAAAACCTAATGATGCTGAAAGAAGAGAAACATAAGGAGAGAGATCAGAATATGAGAATCTTTTTCTTCAAGTAATTCAATAACTTTTTTTTTTGTACTTGACATAAATCTTTTGGTTGTTGGGGGTGTGGGCTTCCTAAATGAACTGGCTTATGGTTCTATCAGTGTTTTTAATGCAATTGACCGAAAGGAAGAGATGGCATACGCCACCAGGTACTCTATTTCTTGACTTTCACCTTTTAAAAGTATGATATCTGTTCAGCATGATAAGCAATCTATTCCTAAAATGATCTCTTGGTGAAGCAATCGATACTGCAGTGTGACAGGAGATCCTGCATGGTTTATCACTGTAGTTTGTTTTATAGTTTGGTTACATACTTGAAGCAATGATCACCTTCACTGTTTGTCTGCTGAACGGGTGTTGTAAAATCACACTAGAGAACAACCTTTCAATGCCTTGCTCTTAAGCTATCCCCACATGGTCTTCAACAACAACTATTTTATGATTCTCTCAATTAGTGTGTTTTCTGCTCTGGAAGATCTTTCTAATGAAGGACATCAGGGGGCTGGTCCTTCAGTCAAAATAGGAACTTTGTCCTTTTGAGTCCCTGCTGTATGTGCAAGGTTTCAGAGTTTTGTCAGGCAGTCTGATGCATGTGGTACTTTTCTTAACATCTTTACGGGGCTTTGAGCAACTTGGTCTAGTGGGAGATGTCCCTGCCCATAAAGATTGCCATGATCTTTAAGGTCCCTTCCAACCTGAACCATTCTATGATTCTGTGTTGCTCACCACAAAATCCTTCTCATAAATCTCACCCACAAGGAATGTGTTACATAGAAGATCACATCTCCTACTCCAGGAAAGCCTGTAAGCCTTTCCAAAAGGATATTTTTGCAGCAGTCTCTCCATTGCACATGAAGGGAGAATATGCTTAAACTGCTTTGCTCTGTTCCCCAGACACTGATGAGCAGTCACGAGAGTTTGTCCGAGAACCACGGTCTGAAACAGGAGCTGGGGCACTGCCTGCTCCCACGGCCACCTTGTTTATTTGCTGCTAGGACAGACAGTTGGCTTTTCTTACTTTTGAGTACAGAAGAGAAGACTGGAAAACTGCAAATGCTGATGGTGTAACTTCTCCAAATGTGATCCTTCTAAATGCCATTGGTCACTCCAAGATTTATCTTTAATGTGATGTTCCATGTCAATTCTTATAATTGTAGAATTAAAAATACTCAAATCTTTTACTTTTTTGACATATTTTATTAAGTATTCTCAAAACCAGTATAATGTAATGCTTTAAAGAAAACATTGGGTACATTGTATATGGAAACTTAAAATTCTCTTAAATTGCCATTCACAGTAAATTTTTTTCACATTCCTCCTCCAGCTCTTTCCTTTCTACATGCATTTAATTTTTCTACCAGTTCACAATTGTATGCATAGAACAAAATAATGAAATTCTGCTGAATGGTTGTGAAGTAACTGTCTGTATGGCATGGGCTGTTTTTTTTCTGGAAGGAAGTGTGAGCTATGAAAATGCTTTGATGTCTGTAAATTCCGAGTTTTGGGTCAAGACTTGATGAAAACTTTGTATATAGTTTGTATCTTGAGCAGCTTTTGAAAAGACAAATTTATGTCGAAAGTGGAATTTTTTTGGCATAAGGGTTGTAAAGCTTATGCATTCTGTATTTTAGCATGTAAAAAAGGTGCATTTGAATGAGTTTTTCTCTGACCTTTTATCCTAAATGTATCACTTGCTGGCAAGATTGTGGAAGATACAGTCAGTGAAAGATGAGTATTATTAAAAGTTAAGGGAAAAAAATATGTAGGTCAACATGGGTGAAGTGAGCATGACTGCCATCTGTTAAGAAATTAGCTTTCAGTATTATGTTTCCTGGTACCTTATATGTTATTATTTTAGACATATTTTTTATTAAAAATAAAAATCCCTTTTAGCTGTTTCCTCTTAGAAATGGCTCATTTTTTTTTCCTATTAACCTTTTCAGAAATTCCTCAAGTGCATTATATGAAAAAATGTGGAAAATGTCTTATGTCAGGATGCACCTTATGCTGCACTACTCATAATTAACCACAGGTTTAATTTATTTTTGTGTTGTGAGTCCTGATGGTCTAGAAAAGCCAGTGCCATATGCCAGCATTTCAGAAACAAACACAAAAACACTGAGAGGTTTGGAGAAGAGTAGAGGGGAGAAGGCAAAGACTAAGAATGGTGGCACTCTTTTAACCTTAACCAGTTTAAAGGCACTCTGCCTCACTTGTAAACACTTCCATTTATTGCTGCTTTTATAGCCTATAATTAAAATCCAGGTTGTTCAGTTGCAGTTCAAGTATTACCAACCTCAAAAATGCTATGAAGCAACCAAGACGCTTGACTGCACTTGCTATAAAACTCTTCATGTTATTGTCTGCTGTCTCTGTAGCCTGTTTATGGTGACTGGACTGAAGTAAAAAATGTGTACTCATTACAAATAACAAATATGGATTGTTAAATTTATTTGTAAAATATCCATTCATATTGCTGAGCTGTCCTAATTAAACCAGTCCATCTTTTAAACCTCTAAAAATTCTTGAGAATGGGTGTGTAGCTGAAGCTTTTTTTAAATCATGTGGAATTTCTTTTGTTTTTAATTAAATAAAAATAGATAGTTGGTGACTGGCAGTAACCTGAATCTAAATGTAAGATTAGGGACAGAGTATCTCTTTCAGATCTGTCTGGATCAGTTGAAAATAATACTGCTCCTACTTCTTGCCCACAAGTTGGTGATGACTATCTCTGCATTTTGGACAAAGCAAAGTGTGTCAACTATGCCCTTTGGCAAACAACTCTCCGCTGAAGTGGATTAGGGAGAGCTCTTGTGATTTTTATTATTTTTTTTTAATTTATTTCTTTTCTTGACAGGGGAACTACTGTGAAGGGACACTTACAGATTGCTTGGGAGCAAGAATTTCTTTAACTGCAGTTATAAAGTGAATATGAATTTGAGCTGTAACCCGTCAATAGAGGCACTGAGCTATTACTGTGATCTGTTAAAGTTCTCAGCAGCTTTGTGTTAACTCTGAGCTCTATTGCTGGAGGCAGGCCCTATTTTTACATTGGGATGTCATACTGTAGTAGACTTGTATAAACAAACTTAGTGCATTAAAACTCTGTACATCTTCCTTGATCTGGGCTGTATGTAATAGTATTAAATTATTCACAAAGTCTTAATTGAAGCTTTCCTCTTTGGCCAATCGCCTAATTTGCTTTTAGATTTTCTTCTGTTGCAGCTAGGCAGTGGCAGGACACAATCTGACGTGAAAGCATTCACTCTGAAATAGACCTTCTGTTCTTCCCAAGCACGGTTGCTGCTTATGCAGCTTTGTGTTCGCTGTCTTCCTTTTTCAAGGTCAAAAGTTCTCTTGCTCGGCCTGAGTGGAGCCTCTAAGGTAACTCTAGATGGATTTGGGTTCTCCTCCAGCCCTTAGAACTTGAGGAGAATGTCATGGGGTTCTATCATTTGAGGTGGGAGCTTAAGAGCTACCTTGTTAACCTAGTGAGTGGCCACCATTTCTAGCTTGCATCTTCTTTTGCTGACCCAGCTATTGTGATTTATTGTGATATTGTGATACTTTCCCATTTCATATTACTTAGGCAAAGCATTCCATCTAATCATTCAGATTTATAATCTGGTTCCCCATATCTTACATCTTTCTGCTTCTAAGTTTCTTTCTGTTCATCTTTATCCTATGCCATAGATAATGCGTGGAAAACCTGATCCTTGGAACCTCTTTCCTGGTTCCCATTGTCAAGGTGTTCATTACACTCATAAATATTAATGGCTTTAAGTCTGTGATGTAGAATCTTCCAAGAACATGGTTCACTCCCTCTGCACCTGCTTCTCATAGTTCTTTCATCTGCATGCGTGTAGGTGATACATGTTTCCAAGCAAAAGGACAGTTGCAGACGTTGTCCTGTCTGTCCTTGAAGAACTCTAGCCCAAGCCTTAACATCTTTTTTAATTAAAGGAAATATGTTTCAGTGTACACTTCTTTATATTTGCTTTTTTTTTAATTGAAAGCTTGGAGTTAACAAACTCTTACCTTTTGGCATTAATAAGAAAAATACTTGGCACTTGTAGTACTAATTGTCTTCAGTATACTTTATATGTGTTAATTGTTCCCTAGAAGATCTCTCTAAAGTGCCAAGGTTTAGTCACACATTTGTGTTCAGAAACACAGTGTTGGCCCCTCGCCTAAGATGATGTTAGAAGGGGTTAACACATTTTTTAGAATGCTGCACACCTCTTTTGATGTTTCAAGCTATCTTAAAGACCTTCTATAAAGACATAATCTGCGTAGCATTTAAAAGAAAGCTTTAGCTCTGCATTTATAATTTCTAATGCTGTAAACTGAAGAAGGTGTACAGACAGAAGCCTCTAAAAATACCTTATGTCGATCAAGAAGAAATGTGATGTTTTCATAACTCTTGGTCATTAGACTTCATAAAGTGCATAAATGAATTTCTGTGCATCCTAGGAAGAACTGAATCTTGTTACCGCAGTCATTAAAGTTAATGAGATTAAAATTTTGAGCTAATCAGACTGCTTATAAAGGAGAAGTGCTAAATATTCTCAAAGCGAAGTGTTGTTTCCTTTGTAACTTTTTTCTTTTAGAAATTATGTGATTACACAAGATGTACATTCATCATCATTCCATGATTACAGAGTATCATAGAAAAACAGGTATTTGGGAAGGGGGGCCTAGATTTTTGGGGTTTGCTTTTGTGGTTTTTTTTTTTTGTTGTGTGTTTTTTTTTGTTTGTTTTTTGTTTTTTTTTTTTAGAAATTAGATGCCAAAGTGTGAAAACACCACATCAAAGAGGACAATGCAGGCTTGTTGAATCCTGATGCTTTTTAATGAACACATCTAGTCTTCCTGCATGAGTTAAAGGATCTCAGTGTTGTGTTTGCTGTTCATACATACTCCCATGATGTTTTTCTTCAGGCTTTGGTGAGGATTATGCCTGGGCCACTAAAACTCTTCCAGTAGTCCTATTTGCTCTTCTACCTGAAACCACGGGTGACTGGCTGTGGTTTTGTTTTTCCATAGTTAAATCAACTATGTCTGCTGGTTTAATATTGCTTGATGTCAAGCAGTATTGGTATATTTACACATCTCACAGCATTATGTAGCTCATCAGGTCACAAAGAGACAGTCTGATTCAAAGTTACATGGATGCTGTCAATGATTTGACAGGAAAGTGATGTCTTTTTCTTGATGTGCAGACAGCGCTGTCTGAGGTTTTGAATTACTACATGCTGGCAGACTGACAGATACTTCCCTGAGAAGGCACTGACTTCCAGAACTAACATCGTGCCTATCAAAACTGAATCTGGGAAAACAAACAGTTTGTATTTCAGTAACATTTTAGCAGTAGCGAGTGCAGCATTAAAAGGGAATAAGCCTTGGGGTGTAGTGGAGTTATCTTTGTTTTAGTGAACAAAGCAATGCTTTAAATAGTAACAGATAGCAGAAAAATGAAAGGCAACCTAGCCTGTGCCAAAGCTCTGATGATAACGTTTCCACTCGTACGAACTTGGGGATGTTATCACTAACAGATGGGTCTTTCCGAGGTTTTTAGTAGAGACTGTAAAATGCCACCATGTGCCTGTTACTTTCCTTACTGAAAATGATAATGAGCCTTTTCTCTCTTTTCTGTTGCGTGATCATCCTTTGTCTTTTCACTTGTAAGGTCTTCCCTGCATAAATGGGACTTCCCATGCAAACAGACCCACCGCTTCTTTATTAATTGAGCACAGGGAGGGCTGTCAACCTCATTAGCATTGCTGTATGCCGTCTGTCTGCTCCCAGTCTAGAATTTGATCCTAGCTCAGTAGCTGTTATTTTCTCCCCATTCTCTTGACAGGGAGACTGCAGACCCCTCTGTCACTGGGTCACAGACTAGTTCCTACGGTCCCTCAGCTTCTGGCTTCTCCATCAAGTGTGTGAGGGTCATGCTAAGAGGTGGAGGGGACAAGGGGGGCCCTACTCGGTCTGGTGGCTCCTTCTAGAGAGCCCGGAGCTGCCAGGCTGTCCCTAGGCAAGGCTGTTTCTGAAAGAGGCAGGGAAAGAAGAATTATTAATGATTTAGGACGTGACGGTGAGCTAAGTCAGTCCTTTTACTTATGATTCTTGACTGCGATTAAAAGTTGTGTGGAAGAGGTAGTATGACAGCTGACTAATTACTGTAATAACGTGGCCATTACTGCCTGTATTTTCTGTATCGCTAGTCACCAAGATTCTTAATGTATCTGTGTAGAATATATATAAAAAAATATGCTGAGTATAAGTGTAATCTCTTGCAGATTTCCTGGGGAGGCGGAAACAGCGTCAAGATTATGCATTTAAAATGAATCATGTTGCGTACAGTATTATAGTTAGGTTCTACAGTGGATGTGAGCAAAAGCTCGTGGTTTTATATATATGCTTATATTTCAAGATGCTAATTGACCTATTTCCAAATTTATATAAGATTTTTCTAATAGAAGGATTAAATTATTTGCCCCAAGGGATGGTGAAATGGGAGATATTTGCTTTGCTTGATGAGAATCTAAATAGACTTGGCATTGAAGCATGTTCTTTTTTGATATTTTTCTTGGGGTGTGTTCTACTGGATTTTTTTTCTGTTTTATTTTGTTTTTTTGCTTGCCATACACTGGAACATACAGGATTTTCTTTCTTCAAGTAACAAACATTATACATGAAAAGTAATCTGGTATTAAATGTGGTGTATTAGTCATTTGTCTCGCTTTTTTCCTTTCCCACCCTGCATCTCTCTTGATTAGATAAGTAGGAGAGTTTTGTTTGAACTACATTTTCCTCTTTTGGGTCACTGAAATAGTATGATTTAATAACTACGATAGCCTCCTCAAGGAGGTGGGATAATTGGAACTGTTTCTTTGCATAATGGACTACTTGAGAGAGCAGAATGTGTCCATGGCTATCGAAAGCATCCATTCAACAGAGGTTGTGTTGGATGAAGTCTACAGACAGCAGCTATCTGATGGAAGGCAGTTCTGAAGTACTTCCTGTTATTGTTAGTCTCCCTAAGCTGTTTGAACTTTTGCTTTTAAAGATAGTATTAATAACTTGTTATTAAAAAGTTGTTTTAGACTACATTATGTTTGTTTCTGCAAGTTTTCTTCTGTAAAGAAAATAGGTATCAACAGGATGGTATTTGTGTGCTTTGTCCTTCAATAGTACAAATCTTATGGTAATTCAGGAACAGCTAATACCCTCCTTGAAAAGACATCTCCAGGAGTTGTACGTGGTGTATCTGTAGTCTATAAATAATTCTTTCTTTTTTTGAACCAGATGAGACACTGGGATAGATTAAAGGTGACAATTTGAAGTATAACAGAGAAAGCTGTGAAAGCATTACTTGGGAAACACTATTGCTTTGTTTATCGAGGTGTACATGAGTGAATGGAACTTAATAATTTAATAATAGCTACAGAGCAAAGGTTTCAGCACAGATTCTTTTCTAATTCTGTGAAAGTCACTCAATGTTGCTTGCAATTCTAATTTGGGTTGTTCAGTCCTGTGCTTGCTGTGCCCACATGACTCTCATCAGGCTGTTGTTCATATTCTCCTATCCACAAAACCTTAATTGACTACAGTTATAAAATGACATGTATTCTTCCTAGTTTTGCTGCTCAAAATCTCTCTTCAGTGTTCTTTCACTGCCGAATCAGCTCTGAAGCAGCTGTTAGCCTTTATTTTTCTTCTAGAGCCATAACAAAAATAATTGCATAATGTTGATTTTTACTGCAGTTCTCAGTATTTTTTTTCCTAAATTTCTGCCTTTCTTTTCTAAGATGTGGGATAACTTGGATTTTGCTGTAAATGTATTGCAAGAGATGAATTGTGATACTGAGGAGCTGCTTTGAACTTGTACATTTTAAAGGCTTGAGAACATCTTGGGATGTTGCTTTTTTTAAAAACAGGTCTTCTCATATTGTTTACATTAGCTTTAATTGATGTAAAATGATAAGGCTCTTAGTGACAGATGATAAGTAGAGATAAGTGCTGTTTATGGGTTTAGGATGTAGTAGCTATAAATAATATTTGATACTCATGTATTCTTAATTCTTTACAATGCACCTGGTGAGGTCATTTGCAAAAGTATTCTCTTGGCCTACTTTTGCTGCTGTTGACTAGATAGCGAAGAATTAGGCCAGTACTTAGCACTTATGAAAGTTCCTGGCCTAAATTTATTTGGATTTGCCTCAGCCTCACACCTCTGATTTGTCTTTTTGAGTAAGCTGAGCTGAGTGGCACTGTGTGCTCCGCAGGAAAGGTGGGCAGGAACATGGTTCTGAGGTCCTCCTGTGATATAGGGAGGAGCAGTATGTATTGAACTTGAAGTAAACTGGATCATGACGACCTCAAAACATCAATTTTGGCTGCAATCTCAGCATAGTTGGCATAGTAGTGATTTTTATGGCTGCTTTAAAGTTGTAATTGCTCTTGTACCTGGTAGCCTTAAGTTCATATCAGTCCCCCTGAGAGGCTCAGTCACTGCTGTTGGCAGCCAGAGTGTGAGTCAGTTGGGGGTGCAGGATTGGTGTTTTCACACCTTCCTGGAAGAATAAGTGGTTATTGTTGAAGGACAACAATGGTGGGTTTTTTTTTTCTTCCTGAACATGAAGAGAATTTTAAAAAAGGAGCACAAAGCAGTTGCTGGAGTGTGCAACTTCAGCAGTTTTCACAGATGAGTTGAGGCCGTGTTCATTATTCATATACGTTTTAATGTTCTGAAATTCTCAAGGTAATAAGTTATATTACTGGGAAACTCCAATAAAATAATAATAAAACACTTTGGAGAGAGGGCACACTTCATTCCTGCCTTCTCTAGGGCTGGTTACAAAAGTCTTTTCTTCAGCCCACATAGTAAATTAATTTGAAGTAATAAAGGGAAATTCAAAACCCCAATTGTAGAAGCAGACTGCCAAAATATTTAAGGTGCTCTCTGTCAGGTTTACCCCACTTGTCTCCTGCCCCTGGTTTAAGCACCTCTGGGTAGGTGGCTGAGTCACCTTCAGCTCATTTGAATTCCGGAAAAGTGCCCAGTCTCTCTCTTTTTGACTCAAAAAGGACAAATGACATTGCCCTATGAGATCTTAAGTACTTAGGTGGCTACATCTGCGTCTAGGTAATGTCAATGTTAGCAAGCAGAGCAGTGCAATAAAAGTGGACTTTTGTAGCAAATCAGTTAAAGGTGAGGACCCAACACCTACACTGGAATGGGACAAGTCAGGACTAGGTCTAGTCTGGTGCTGTAAACTGGGTGCAGTGAGCACTGGTTGCACTCCTGGAGCATAGCTCATCCCAAAAGTGTTTGTTTCCATGTTCCAAGGCTGTCTAGCAGCACAAACCTAAATGTGGCAAGACCAGGAGATTTGCAGCAGAAGTGCCCTCTTCTGCTCTGTCCTAAAACGCTAATGTAGCCACACTTTAATTTAGACTCAACACCAAAGAATGATGGTAGAAATACTCTTCTGATTATATAGCTTCTTTTTATGTGAAAGTCCATGAGACCTCTATATTTTTCAGTTACCTGACGCTGCCAGGACACCCCAACCATTGTGCTGTGTATTCAAACAGCCAAAGGGCATCATGTAACTTACATCTAGTGTGCCCTGGAGATATACTCACAAGGTACTGATGACAGCAACTTGCAGTGCATTTTGCTGCAATTAGAGCCTGTTTCTTGCCAGGAATTTTGCCAGTCTTTGCCAAACTGCCAGATAGTCACCAATGAATGCCAAGCGCTGAAGTGCTCATTTTGAACACGGAACAGTGAAGAGGACAGATGGTTCTATGAGCAAAGAGTGTGCCAAAAAAGCAAAGCGCTTGCTGGACGGTACTCTCAGAGGGTTATCTGGAGGATGAGTTTGCAGGAAGCGTGTTCCTATTCCTGTTGTGGGTATTTGACTTCTTATTTGTTAATTATAATGATGTTATCATTAAACTTTTTTTACTAAATACAGCTTGAAAATAAGGAAGAAAGTTACACTTTATGCTCACTCTGCAGTTTAAAACCTGCATAAATTGAGATAAGTCTAAACACATTAAAAGTGCTAGTCCTTAATGAAATGCCACACAAATTTATCTTCCAGGTAGGAAGCAACTAAACCTTCTTCAAAATGCACTATTCCTAATCTCAGTGGTAATTTCGGTGTAAAACCCATGTGCCAGACCAAGTTCAGACCTTGCTGTCCCATTCTTGTGCCCTCTTGGTTTCCTTCAGCTCTGGAGTTGTGCTCGCTGGCTTTGTACAGGAGGAACTTCTTTACTTTGAAGGTGACAGAGCATTGGAATAGGCTGCCCAGGGAGGTGATGGAGTCTCGTTCTCTGGAGACATTCAAAACCCACCTGAACAAGTTCCTGTGCGATGCTTTGGCAGGGGGGTTGGACTAGATGATCTCCAGAGGTCCCTTCCAACCCCATGTGATTCTGTGATTCTGTACCTGTCTGGTTGTTCCTGGAAATAATTGCCAAGCTGACTCAGCAGTGAAAGAGCCTCAGGAGAGCTCCCTTTCTCACCCGGCTTTTGGAGACAGGGGCTGTTTCATTATTGTTGGTGAGCTCAGGTTTGCTCTGGAGGTAACTGAGTATTTCTAAGTAGGTAAGGTAAAGGCTGTGAAGAGAGAGACCTTGTTTCAGGTGAAAAGAGGGGATGTTAGGTGAAATGTTACAGCAAACTATATTGCTGAAGAGGTGCTGTAGATTGGAAGAGGTCTCTGGAAGTTGGGTGCTTTAGACTATGGTGGTAGGGAGAGAGGATTACTGCAGCATAGTGTTGTCTTCATTTTAAATATACCACCTGGCTTTTTTGTTTTTACTTGTCTATGGAGTTTTTTTGTGTGTGTTTGTTGTTTGGTGTTTTTTTTAAAAGGGAAATTAATTAATAAAATACACAAAGTGTTTTACTAGAGATCTGAAAATGCTGCTCCTCTCAGAATAGATTTTTGAGCCTCTTCAAGAAGAAGTGATTGTGAAGTAGCACCTCCCTGTTTTGACAATGATATTTCTCTTCTTTTTGTGGAAACTTCTTATCTTCAGTGGTGGTTCTTGCACTCTTCCTAATGTGCAAATTCCTTGGCCAATACAATACAATCTGAAGTGGTACGCTCTTAAAAAGCTCCTTCAACCAAGCCAAGTTTTGGAAAACATCACCCTTTTGTTATGTCCTCTGTTTGTTTTTTTTTAAAAAAATGCAGTTACCATGACAACTCTTGCCCACACTGGAAATCCGTTATTGGGAGTTTCTGGCGTGGCTTTTATTTGCGTATGCTGCAAACAGCACTGTTATTAAACAGACTGCTCATTATTCTTCCAGTCACCAACTGGGAGAACTGATGTGACAATAGTTAAAACTTTCTGATTGCAGGTGGGAGCTCTGTGCAGCTGAGTTTGCGTACTCACTACTGTTATGTATTGCTCTTTTATACAGAGATAATTTTTTTCCCCCCATACAACCTGAAGCCATGCTTACTTTTTAAAATTATCACGGAACTGTGTAAAAGAGGTATTTTTTTTGATTGCTCACCATCCTTTTTGTGAGACGTTTTATTCAATGCTTTCTTCTCATTTTGAGGCTGTTTTGGTCCATTTTACATAAATATTTACATAAATATTTATTATACTCTGTGTCTTTATTAATCTTCTAAATTAATTTAAATATTTTAAAAGATGCTTGATACTGTACTTTGTCCTCTGAACAAATAGTGAAAATTAAAGCATGCGTTTAGCATCCAGAATTCATGTTATTCCTATTTGAGACTTGAAATTTTATCTTAAAGAGATTGTTGAATTAATTTCTAATAAAGTACAGTAAGACAGTCAGTATTACCAAAGGCTTTATTATGGTTCATGCTACAGGATGGCAAGTAGATGATGTCTAATAACTTGGCTTTTCCTTTTTCTTTTCCCTTTTAGGAATGTCCGTGGGATCCAGATTGTGCCTCTGGACTGCGTTTGGGTAAAGGATGAGTTCCGTGTTTCTCTCAGGAGTCTTCCAACACGTTTTCTAAATTATTTTTTAATCGTGTTCTAAGTGAGCTTACATGAAACAAATAGCATTGGATCATGAGTGAAGAAAAAAGCTTTGGTGTACCCCAGAAAATGTTGTCTCCTTCAAGAAGTACTAGCAGCTGCTCCTCCAAGCAGGGAAGTCGACAGGTAATGCAAACTTTTTTTAGCCAAACTGAAAGCATTACTAAGATTGCCTGTTACTTTTGTTCTTGAATATTGGCACATTTCTTAAAATCTGTTTTCCTGTTGCTTGCTTGTTTTATTTCATAATTTCTTTGTTTTCCTTACTGTCTTTTCCTTTTTTGTTGGTTAGCAGCATCTTGTTTTGAGTCAAATGCAGTAAATACACATTGCTGAATAGCAGGCACTTGTAAAACTGGAATGCTAACAGTGAATTTGAATTTGTCACATTGTATGTAGTGTGTGTTAGTAGTGAATTATTGCTGCTGTAGTGGCTTGGTCTCCGTGGTGTGACCCCTAAATCCCAAACCTTCCCTGTAATTTACTGCTGTTGTGGTAGAATATTACGTAGTGGCTCTGCTTATTTCAAGTTTCCAGGGAAAGATGTGCATGTATGCATGAAAGAGAACACACTTCTGAAACTTGACATAGGGACTCTTTCAAAATTAAAAAGTACCTGTGTGTGCTGGGTGTTGCTGTAGGACTGTAGTTATGAAAATAAATAATTGCATAATGCAATATATCAGGGTGTCTAATGCAAAGGATGCTTTGTTTTCTGCAGAGATGATGCTATTCATTAAACCCCAGAGTTTCAAAAGAATATCTTACGAGTGTTTGCACCTGACAAGTGAGATTGCAAAAGCAGCTTTTGCATATGGGCAAGAGACATTGACCTGCAACCATGCTGAGAATTAAGCTCAGTCTGTGCTTGCAAAATCATGAGCAATATGCTCAGCATAAACTTTTATTTGTACAAATGCTGGCTCAGTGGAGCTCTTGAAGCTGCCTTAGGTTGAACTTTTAATTGGAATCAACCATCCCAATTCCCCAAATGCTTTGGAGACCTCAGCTGTGTTTTGAAATAGTACCTGCTTTGCTGGGACTTCTGTCCCTGTACAGACAATTGGCGAAGCAGACAAATCTCTGAACAATTTATGCCTTTTAAAGCGCTGTGCTTGTAAGAAATGCTGTGCATTTCTAGTATACTGAGCAATGAAATCCTTGCTTTCAGGATGCTTTTTTTGTTTTCCTGCAACATTATTTTTTATATCCTCAGTATGAGATTACCTTTAAAAAGTGCAATTTAAAACATTTGGTATTGTCTGCTTCAACAGTTCATGTCTATCAAGTGTTATAATGTAGTATTTAAATAATGAGATTTCCATGAGCATGACTAAATCCACTGGTGTGTAACACAGCCAGTATAAGCAGCTGCCCTTACGCAGAAGCAATTTCTGCAGGAACCTCGCTTACTGCCATTTAATGTGATCAAATCTGTTGGCTACCTCAGGGTTTTGATACTATTATTAGCAGGTTCCATTTCTTACCCATTTTGTTCTTGCCTGCTCTCTTTGGAGAAAAGGAATAATTCAGTAAGTTTTAATGCTATCTTTTCGATCCCTGGTGTTTTATTCTTTCATTCTTGTACAAAAATGCAAGGTGTACCTGACAAAGGTGAGAGATGCACCTTGATGTTTTATTTGTATTCCTGGTACAGGTGCTCATTTATTATATTCAGGCAGATGGTAAATTGCCTCATACACCTATCAGGTCAAGCTAAATGGAGGTATAAAGTAGGTTGTTTCCCAATGTAATATTGAAGGGCAATACAGTTGATATTTCTTCATGATAATCTGGGACATTGTGTTACGTATCTCCACCTTGATCAGTGTTTCAGTCTTAATCTTCTCCTGGACAGTCACTGCAATACCGAGTAAGTATTTGCATCTGGGGAACCTACGCAAGTTGACTGATTGTCCATGTTTTCAGGGGGTAATGGTAGAGGCAAGCCCACAGAAGTTGGGGAGTCTGTGTGACTTATTGTATGCTTGGAAATGATCACAAAGCAGGGCTAAAACCTCTGCTTGCTTGCTTTTTCTATGTAGTCTGAAATTTTAAAATGCATTTTTCAGAAATTACATGTGCTTTTTAAGGCTTTGTTGGTCTTCTGATATTTTTATTTTTAAATAGGAACTTCTAATAATTGTAAGAAATACTTTTATACTTTCTCTATTTCCTTCTTTACCAAGTGCAATAACTTTCTAGCTTATCCTATAATTTTATTTGCATCTGCTGAGGTGATCTAGAGGTCTTTCTTCGAAGTAGCAAAATTTAGAAAGAACAAATAAAAATTAATTCTAAATTGCAGTTTCTTTCAACATTGTCAGTGTTTATGTGCATGGCTGTGTATTGCTCTTCCTTCCTTAATCCCATGATGTTTTTGATGTTTTTCATGTGGCTGTTTTTTCACACTGAGGTCGAACAGAGACAGTGCTCTGCAAGATTCACTGGCCTGGACACAGCAGTGTTGCCTTTGGGTGTGGAATGGGTATCTTCTCCCTGTTCCTGTTCCCCAATAGGCTCTGGTATTTGAAGATTATAAAGATTTACATTGCTAGACAGACCCTCTCTTTAGTGTTGTATGCTATATATTATAAAATCTAAATGGGTGGTCTGGGCAGTGAGGATGTTGAGATGTTTCTTGTGCCCTGTCCCTTTGCTTCCCCCTTCCCACAGAGGTTTTCTCATCACACCTGATTGGAGTTTTGTAGTCCTTCCCTACTAATATCCACCTGCTCAGGGCTGACAAGGCTGGCGTTTGCCTTTTTCATCTGCTTGTTAGTTTAAATGACAGCATTTTAGGTGTTCTATTAAGGAAACAGCAGCAAGCTAAGGTTCTATAAATCTGTTAAAAATCCCCTAATCTAAAAAGTACCACAGTTGTTTTTTTTTTTCCCAGAGCCTGGTAGAAGAGTACAATGTAAGACTGTTATTGATACTTTTTTATTAATACTAATGTGAAAGTTTAAATAACTTTGCCATATGATGTGCAGGTTGGAGAGTGAAGTGCTATGATTTTGCTATTCTTTCTTTCATCTTCCAGCTCCATGGAGGGCTTCTTATTCCTCCTTCAAACACTTGCACCTCTCTCAGGGACCTTGAGAGCTCAGTTCGTTGCTTGCAGGTTAATGACAGATCGGCCTGATGGGTGCTTTTCTCTGTGCTGCTGATCTGACACAGCAGTTCTTTTAACCTGATTAATTAGAAAGAAATTCTGAAATGCACAGGTGAAGGGACCTGGACAGGTCATTTGTTTTTCCCCCCAGAACAGTGGGATCTGAGTTTTGAGTCTCTCTGATTTCCTGGGCACAGACTCTGGTGCAGGTACACACTAGCACCAAGTAAGAAGCAGCTACTTGAGGCTGGGACCCTCGTAGTACAAGGCTGCTGTGCCCATTAAAATTTAGTTACTGCTTCCTGCAGAGCAATGTGTGTCATAAGTAGTGTCTTGTGATGCAGAATATGGGCCACTATGCCAAAAAAAGAATTGACTTAAGCAGGGCTGCAAGACTTGGAGAGGCCTGCTCCTTCCTTTGCTAAGCTTGGTGCCCTTTTTTTTTTCTGCCAGAGGCAACACATTTGCAGTGTGAACTGAAGATGCTAACAGTTAATTCTGTTCCACTAAGTTCACCTTCACCTTGAAGCCCCATAGCATGTTGGAGGCTACTGCCACGTCCCACCTCTCTTGCTTTCCTCTGCCCCTCTTCTTCAGTCATGGAAAGGGATGCCTTCCACCAAACCACAACTCAAACTGTGTTTTGTGAGGAAGAAAAGCTGTTGTTGATATTTAAAATTAAATTGACCTTAAATTTAAATTAAATTTAAAGTTTAATTGATATTGTGGTAGTTATTTTTTAAGTCTAATATGTTAACTAACTTTTAAAATAGATTCAGTAAGGGTAAAGCTTTATGTCAGAAGAGGTACTTAAAAATCTCATGTTCTTAAAAAGAAAATTAAATCATTTCTGCCAATTTTATGAACTGTAACAAATGCGTTAGTTGCAGCTGATGCCAGCCGTTATCCTCCACAAAGCGGGTTTCTATTTTTGGCACTTTAAAATATTCGGTACAACTGACTGCATTCTACACTGGAAGAAAGTCTGGCGCTGTCATCTGTTTCGTTCAGGGAGCTGCAAGTGCAAGCATCGGCCTGAGAGCTGTTCAAACTCATTACTCCATTCTTTCTCCTGAAATAATTTGCCTTGAGGAGCTGTATGGTACAGAACATTGCAGAAAATGGGAAGGGATTAACTTTATTTAAAAAAGAAAATGATTACAGTTACTTAATGACAGGCTTAACTCTGAAGATCAAAGTGTATACTTCTTTTTTTTTTTTTTTTCTCCCCCAGTCACAGAGCAGGTATAAGCCAAGTATCAACTACAGGGTGAATTACCGGTGCTGGTCTGAAATGAGCACCTCTGGACCTGAGAACAGTAAAGAGTATGTTCCTCCCTCAGCCTCAGGCGAACTTTCTGCCTGGGCAGCAAATGCATCCTTGATCATTTTGTGCAGACATTGGCCCATAATGATACAAAATCTTTTGTAGTGTCATAACCTTAAGATGCTACCAATTTGGCCATCAGGCTTATGCTAAAATTGTTAATGCCATTCAGCTGGGAGGTTTGGGGGGGATCATGGGGAGTGTGGTTGTTTTTAGCACTGTGGTTTGGGGTATCTCTTTCAGTTCCCTGTCGTGGGATAAGAATCAGCAAAATGGAGCATAATCTGAATGCTTCCAGTAGCTTTCAGGAAATCCTCTATCTCCAATTTGCTCCTCTGCTATTTCAGACAGATGAGAACAGTTGATAACCGACCAGCCTGATTCATTTGCCTTCATTTTGGAGAGTAAGCAGTTTTCTTTCGCTTCTGCAGCTGCTGCCAGCCGTAGCCAACTGACGCTTTTTCCTCATATAAAGAGATGTCAGATCTCTCACAAAAAATACTGATCAAGATCCTGTAGGGTTTGGGTCAAGAGTGAACGGATCCAAAATGAGGTGCAGCAGCAGGATTTTGAAAAATATGGAAGTTTGGGGGTTCGGGTGGGAAAGCTTGGACTCTTCTGGGTAAATACACATATAAAAGGACCAGATGCTATTACTGCTTGATGGGAGAAAGTGCTCCTACTACAGCTTTTCTTTCCATTTACACTCTTTAATTGTGGAGGCACTTTCTTTGCCACCTCACTGACCAGAGCAACAGTGAGAAATGTGGCTGTCTTACAGGAATGTGGGAGACATCTTGCGCCTGGAGTGCAGGAGAGGCCCAGACAAAATCAGAGTTGTAATACAGGCCAGGATGTGCTCTGTATTTGAAAGTTTTACCAAAACTCTCAGCTGCTACTTCCTTTCACCTCATATGCCCAATGTAGCACGGGTCTGTCTCACTTCAGGAGTCCCTTTCTTTCTAAGCTTGGAGAAAGGTGAATCTGGATTTTTGTGTTTTCTAGATTGTGCTCAAATTTGTGCTTGTCTCCTACAAGCAGACCGCTCTATCAAGCACATACTGTGTTTAAGCTTAACCAAAGTCTGTGGTAACTTGATCCAAAGTTCAAGAAAGTTGCTTCGTTAGGTGTGACACTGGAATATTGAAAAGGAACTGCTGTTCACTGGTCTTGACTGCTATCGGGTTAGTTTTCAGCGGAAAAGTTATGTGAGTACTGCAGTTTAATATATTTCAGCTAAGGCAAGGGAAATAGCTTGCTTAGTAATCAGGCAAAACAGGTTTTAAGCTCTTCTGGCTAATTTGAAGAAGAAAGAAACAAAAACATAAACATAGCATTTTTCTTAATCTTGCAGATGCTCCTGGTAGTTCTTAATTGGAATTATCTTTCACTTCAGTTCCATCAGGTTTCTCACATTTTTAACTGTTTTACCTTTTTCCAAGTCCCCAGTATGAAATCAGCTAATGTCAAGACTATCTTTTATATTGGTTCATTTAGTAGATCATATTTTCTGAAGAGATAAGATTTTATCCACACGTGGACATTTAAGTAACAGTAAGTTCAGCTGATATTTAGTTAATGTAAATTGCA
Organism: Gallinago undulata; assembly: GCA_026546715.1. NCBI lineage: Eukaryota > Metazoa > Chordata > Aves > Charadriiformes > Scolopacidae > Gallinago > Gallinago undulata. The sequence continues at coordinate 32,158,340 of JAOTQQ010000012.1, read as the reverse complement.
GTGTAACAATACATTTGATGATATTTTAAGAGGCTGCGCTCTGTCATCCCAAAACATGAGGATGGATCATTTAACTGGAATGTTCTGTCAAAAAAAGGGGGGGAAAGAAAGTCCTTAATTCTGGAGGCTTAGATCTGCCTTTGTACTTGGATAGCTGTCAAACTGCAGCTAGCAAGCTCTCGCTAACTGTCCTTGCAGGGGCACAGGCTGGCTCTCTGCTTCATTCTCTGCCAGCTTCACCCTGCAAAGGACCTGTGCCCTTGGTTTCCAGCAGCAGCTGGTGGTAGGGTGATGTGCTGGAGTCAACCCAGGAGGCTTTCTGCTCTCCCTTCAGCCTGCTAACTTGTGATATCCATGACGAACTTCTCTCTTCCCTGATCTGATATCACACTGATTTACACCAAAGCAGGAAATGCTTCATGATTATTGAGAATTTTAAGTGCGTTCCAAAACAGTAAAAAAAAAATAAAGAATACGGAGCGCAACTTCTGATTTTCAATTGGCAAAACATGATGTCATGATCATTGGTTAGAAATAAGGATAGCTAAGTAGCTGACAAAAAATCTCTCAAGCTGGAAGGTGTAAAGAAGCTATTTGTTACAAAACTGACAAGGATAAAACCCAGACCTGTTGGGGTGCAAAATGTGTGCCATGATGACACTTTCGGTAAGGACAACTGCAGTTTTGACTTGCCTTCAGGTAGCAGTACATCATGAGATGGTCTGTAGGATGTTGAATGATAGGAGCTCCGCAGCCCCACATTTCTACAGCTGGTGGCCTCTTGTGTGGTGCTGGCAGAGTGAACTCAAGCCAGGGAAGCAGAGCAGCATGAAGTGCAGTGCAAAGAAAATAATAACAAAATAGTGGAGAGCCGCCAGTAATGTGATGCAATAACAGATCACATTTCTTAAGCTGTTTAATGAATGTCTTTTCAAAGATGGTTTGCCAGTATGCCTTGTTGCTCAAGTAATGAGCATATTACCTGATGTAATATTTTTTTTCTAGGTTTCTATGGGTGAATTTTAATGGAATTATCCATCTGGAGATGGATAAATGAGCACATGTGGTGGGTTGACCCTGGCTGGAGGTCAGGTGCCCACCAAAGCTGCTCTATCACTCGTCTGCTTGGGTGGACAGGGAGAGAAAATACAATGAAAGCTTCGTGGATTGAGATAAGGACAGGGAGATCACTCGGCAGTTACCATCATAGGCAAAACAGACTTGACTTGGAGAAAAATTAATTTAATTAATTACAAATCAAATCAAAGTAGGATAATAAGAAATAAAACCAAGTCTTAAAAACACCTTCTTCCCCACCTCCCTCCCTTCTTCTTGGGCTTAACTTTCCTCCCAATTTTCTTCCTTCCTCCCCTACAGAGGCATAGGGGGATGGAGAATGGGGACTGTGGTCAGTTCATCACACGTTGTCTCTCCCACTTCTTCCTCCTCAGTAGAGGACTCCTCACACTATTGAAATCTTGAAACTCATGTTACATTGTCATTAGTAGTTGTTCCATAAATAAGAACTGTAAAAATAATATGAGACTCATACTCTTCTCTGTTATGCTGCTGAAGGGTCTTTCATTTAAGAGCTCCTGATGGCAAAAAAGAGAGAGCTTCTTTTAAGTAGAGGTGTATCTGATGAAGGGTAGTTTTTATTTTTCTTCTACTCTCCCTTTATGTCTTGTCCCTTATAATATTTGAGTTACGTCCCTGGCTTTTTCATTTGTTTTTATTTTATTTTACTATTGTTATTTTGGCAAGGCTGCAATTTGCACCGAACACAAAACCTTGAGTTGATGAATATGGGCAAAATAGTTTCATAGAAAAGGTCTTCATTTTTATTGTCTTTTATTTCTGCTTCATAATCTACAAAACATATCCTTTTAGCATAGGCTTTTTTTGCCTGTGAGGGCGGAAGGTTTTTTATGCTAAGTTGTGATTAGGCTATGGCTATACACTGTGTAAGTACAGAAAAAATATACATATGAAATTCTGCTAAGCAGATACATTCAGTGAAGGAGCGTATCATGGAATAGCATTTTATTAAGTTTGTATTGTTTCTATCAAAATAAAAAAAAAATCTTGTCTCTTGGAAGATACATAACAAAGTGTAAAGATGGATCTAAGGTTAGATTTCAACATAATTTGTGGGTTTTTTTTTACTTAAAGCCTCATCCTCTTGAATCTTTCTTAACAATTCTGTTCTTTGGAAGAAATAAGATCTAGGTTTGTATTTTCTGTTTAAGCAGGACAGCTGGGAAATTGTAGAAGGACTCCGGGGAGCAATGAATTATACCCAGGAGCCGCAGAAGCAGGAGGGCTGCTTGCTGAAAAAGAGGAAATGGCCATTGAAGGGCTGGCACAAGGTAGGAAAGGACTATGGAGCTGAAAGCCTGATACCGTGTGAGTGGGCATTGCTTGGTGTGGGTTTGTGGCAAATAGGTTACTTAAGAACAGAGAAAGTGTTCTCCAAAGAAATATGGGGGGTGGAGTTTTTGTTTGGTTTGGGGTTTTGTTTTAAATTCTCTACATTTCCATTTACAGAGGTACTTCTTCTTGGACAGAGGGATTTTGAAGTATTCTAAATGCCAAGCTGATGTAAGTATTCTGAAACCAATTGAGGCCATTATAAGGTAACAGCACTATTTTATCCAAAATAACAGTAGTTCCATATTGTTAGCAATGGGAAATAGAGTTTCAGCAGTTCTAAACCGTAGATTGAAGAGTGGAAAATGATGGTTTCAGCAGGTAATATGTATCCTTTTGCTTTATTCTGGAGTGATTGTATTCTTTTTACTTTTTTGCAGATAGAGAGGGGGAAGATTCATGGCTGTATTGATGTTGGGCTTTCTGTCATGTCTGTAAAGAAATCAACAAAGTGTATAGATCTGGATACAGAAGAGCAGATATACCATCTGAAGGTAGGTCTTGAAAATTGTTACAACCTTGCTCCCAAATTAACATCAGTTGTGTATGGAGGAGACCTTAATTTTTTTTTTAATAGTAGGAGGTCTGTTAGTTACACTAATAACTTACCTTTTAGTGTCAGCAGACTTGGTTACACTTTATACCTTGAGAGGTCTTATTGTACTTGTTCCAGAGTCAGTAACTGTTCTAAATAGAAACCTCGAAGATGCCTCACGTTTAGCAGCATTCCTTTCACCCAGCACTTTTTTCAGCAAAGGGTACGCAGTTGTTGCACAAATGCTTTATTTTAAGTAGTTGTACCTTGCTCTTTGTCTTACCCATAGGAAGTGTTTTCCACAGTTAAATATGTAGATTTATCTATCCTTTTGGAATAATTTTTTTTTTAAATACATCACCGAAATCAACTTTCTATTTGTCATTATTTAAACGTTAACTAAACCTTAAAAATGGCAATTAAGAAGTTATAAATTAAATTATTTTTTTATTTATAGGTGGGATTTTTCCATCTAGAAGTTGCTAAGTATTGTGTTCTGCATTGGAAGTCATAACTATACTAATTGAAGTTTCTCTTTTTCTTGACCTTCATCCTGTGATTAATTTTCTGTCATGCTTAAGTTCATACAATATACATTTTAGTCAGAACATTATTAGAAAAAGCTTTCCTGATATTTTACCAATAAAGGTCAGCTAGGATACCTAGCTGTCTCACGAGCACAAAATACCTTAGTTTCTTTGTTGGTGATTTTGAATGTGAACATTACAAAATCTGAAATTTTGTGTAGGTGAAATCTCAGGAGCTGTTTGATGAATGGGTAGCAAAACTTCGTCATCACAGAATGTACCGTCAGAACGAAATCTCCATGTTTCCTCATGACGTCAATAATCTTTTCTTCCCTGTGTCTACTACTACGGACTCTGTCCCTGGTTTCTGTGATTCTACTCCAGGTAGAAAGGTAAGAGTTATGATTTATAAATAATGAGTTTTCATCAAGGATTAAATTAGTCTGATTTATGTTTATTAAGTAATAAGCATAATGGCAGTTTGTAGTGGGGTTTAAGTTATGATCTGAAATGTCTATGGAAAATGCTGTTATGTATTGATTTACTCCCAAGGAGTCTCTCTTCTGAGACTGCAAGAAAACAGCAAACCTACTGTGGCTGTTTAGTTCTTTTCTCCCAAAAGACAGGAGGGATACAAGGGAAGAAGAATATCAAGGGCAAAAGTGGAACATTGCAAAGCTCATAGATATATCTGGGCTTGTGCTCTGTCTCTCAAACAAATAAAAATCCATATCTAAATTTTCTGCTCACTATCAGGAAACTAGCCATTTCTTCTTTGGCATGAAACACTTTAATTCATTTCTAATTTATTAATCCAGATTTGCACTGCAAAGAAGCCCTACTTATTTTCATGTGAAAAATAGAAGGGGATAGTTCTTAAGCTGCAGTTAATCACCTTAGCTCTGCTGTAGCTAAATGGAAGTTTGCCAGTTTACACTAACCCCAGCTTGATGCTAGTTGATATCAATCCAGCAGTTTAGGTTATTTGGGGAAAAATATATCAATTGAACTTTGCATTGCATTTTATTTGGTTTTAGAAGCACCTGATAATTTCTCACATCTGTTTTTTTTTGTTGTTAGGAGGGAGATGTGTGTATCTACATATGTGGAATGCTTGGATTCTAAAGCTTAGCCACACTGATTAAAAGCAAAACAATGCCAACTAGAGCTATACAAACTCCCTCTTACCTGTTTCTTAGCAATGCCTACTTCCTTCTTCCCTCCTGCTCATGCCCCTCCTGTATATGAGTTGTGGAAAAGTTGGCTATATGAGACCGAGTTCTGAAGAGGTCTGGGATTTGTTCACAAAATGCCAATAAAATCGCTCATCTTTAAATTCAGTTTACTTGGGCTTTTAAAGGTGCTGGGATTATTATTTGGGTACACATGTATAGATGACTAAAGCTCATACAGCTTTATGTAGGAATAAAACAGCTAACCTACATAGATTAATTGGAAAATGTGTTCTTATTGACACTTACTACTATTGCATTCTGACTATATACATTGACACAGTACTGAATGACATCACATGGATAGTGCATTTTATTTTATTCTGCAACTCAAGTTGGAGCTTACATTGTAAGTTTAAAAAGAAACTACTTAAAGAAACAATTAAGAAAACTACAACTGCTTGAGATGTAGATGATGTTTCCTACTAATAGATTTAAAACTAGTATTACCTGAGTTTGGATATAATGTGAGAAAGCCGTAACAAAGTTTATGAAGTGTGTGCTTCAGAGAAGAGCCAAACAATTTAGTCAGCTTTACTCATAACCGGTAAAGTGGTCGTGGAATGGCACATAGGATGAAATATTTAAAACCTGATTTTAAACAAGATGTTGACAAAGCATGTAATTTGCTGTAATCCTGACAGGTATTATTAAACATGAAAGGTTTATTCAAGTCCAAAAATAGTTAGGCATTTGAATGGCTATTATTTGTAGTTACATTAGAGAAGAAAACATTATAGGCCACAATCTACTGGTAATAGTATTGGGTAGAAATTTTTTCCCTTTGGAAACTACTTAATTGTACTGTTTAGTTAGCTCTTATGAAGAATTTCCAGCATCTCCTGAAGCATCTAATAGTGGGCACTGCTTGAAAATGGGATAAATTTGAAAATGGCAACAGAGATGTTCTAAAAGGGTGGTATTTACATAAACGAAGTATATGGCCACAGATGTATTAATGCCTGTCGAGGCAAACCCATGCTAAAGCCATACAATCTTGAGTAAAATTTTTAAATAAAATCTATTAGATCTTTCTTTCTTAATTGAAAAATAGCCTCAACAAATATGAGTGTGTTACTTTGGGGGCTTCTTTGGGGAGCATGGAGGAGGAACCGAATGTCTGACTTCAGACCTGTTCACGTGTGGTGCTTTAATTGTATTAAATTGACTTAATCTGGGCGGAACTTTGCATAAGTTCCACTTAGGCAAAGTAGCGTTTCTACTGCTCGTGGACAGCAGTTACGTTTGATATCCTGACCTTCTGCTCAATGAGTGTACACCTAGTTTTTTTAGTTCTTACACTTTTTTCCCTCTACATTATTGATGCTTAGAATCCTTGTCCCTGATCATGAACTTTGGTTGTCAAAATTTGTGCATACAACATTAAAATATTGTTAATTTGTTAAAATTTGTTAATAATTCACTTGTTCTTCTTTGGAACAGGCAGGCAGCTTGACCAAACAGAATTCGTTGTCAGCTGGAGGTAACTTGTCATTTTCCTTTTCGAGTAATGAGTCCAGGATTTCATCTTGGCTACAGTCTTCTGAAGACATGGAAAAATGCTCAAGAGGTAATGATTTTACTGCACTTTAAGCAGTAATTACAGTTAGAGTTTTCTCTGAAACTGGAGGAAGGAAAGGGGTGTTTGTTGAATAACTGTCTACTCGTGTGTTTTCAAAAGGACTAGTGACTTTAGATGTGGGGGTGTCAATTGTGGGCACCGCTTTAAGGAACCTATGTATTTCAGTTACATTTCCTTTTATATACAAACATCACCTTCAGTAGTAAGATTTGAATTTTCTTAAGCTGGGTATTCAAAATGGGAAGCATTCAAAATCTAGTCATTTAAAAAGCACTAAATCTTTGTACTTCAAAATCACCTTCTGCTCTTATGCTTTCCTAAGAGCGTGGAAATCTTTCTCATGTTGGTAGTGTCTTTGTAATACTTACTTGGTAAAGTTCTAAATACCAGCCAGCTTCAGCTTTAATATAGAGGAGCCTCAACTCTAGCTCTGAATGTACGATTCAGTCTTGATGCCTATGGCATCGTTACCCTCACCATTAGGAGCTCTGGCTCGTTCCAGACTGCGGTAATTCTCACATTCTCATTTTTCTGCAACCAATTAAGATAAAAATATTATCATTATACATGTCATATAGATGCATTTCAATATTTTGAATTTGAACTTGAAGGTAGAAGGATACATAGCTTTTACCCAGTTGTCTAATTAAGTGCTTTTAGTCAATGAATAACTTAAGTTAGCGGCAATCAAAAGACCAACCAGAAAGAAAAAAAACTTACTGGGTGTCTGTTACTTCAGGGCAACTGAAAATATTCTCTTGTTCAAAACAGACCTCTCCAACTGTCACACATATTTACTGGAAATGAACCAGCTGTTACAGAGCATGGATGTTCTTCACAGGACATACTCAGCGCCTGCTATAAATGCTATGCAGGTTTGTTGCTTAAAAAACAAAACCAAAAAAGTTTTTCCCTTGCAATTCCAAAAAACAACCCCAAATCCTAGAGGATCAAGCTGTTTCTTCTTAGGTTTATGGCAATCTGTATTATTTTTGTCCTGTGTGTTGTTAAAAGGTTGGACCTTTTGAAAGCCCAAAGAAGGAAAAGAGAACACACAGGAGGTGGCGATCCAGAGTGGTTGCGAAAGAGGCTAAAGGAATGTTACAGGTAACCAGTCCTTTCAGTGCTCATCTTTCTCCAAATCTGTTATCGGTCACTTCTTAGTGTGACTAGTTTAGGAAATATGAATCCTTTCTAAGCAGTGTCCTGTGCTAGCTTATTGTAAGTGGTAATATATCAGATAAAACACAAATACATTGTCGTTGATAACTGCAATAGGATCTGTGCTGTTACCTTCAGGAGACTGGCTGTGTTTATTATCCATGTTTTAAATTTGCCTCCAATTTGAGGGGGTTTTGTGGTGGTGTGTTGTTTGTGGGGTTTTTTTTCAGTACAGATTTTTGCAAATTCTCCAGATAGTTTTGTACACATCTGCATCCAGAGGCCATTAGATATTTATAAGTGGGGAAAAATAATATAGCATATGCTACAGCTCTCAGTAGACTTGTTTCTTGGAGTTTTGCCAAATCTCCAATTATATATCTCGGGCAAAGTTATATCTACGGTTTCATCTGCCAGGTGTCATCCATTCCAAGCCCAGGGGTAGTTGACAGTAGTTTTCCCATTTTTGGTGTCTTCAACATGCAACGTAGGTGGGTGCAATAAAACAAAATCTTCTTTACAGTTTGTAAAAACATCACAAATGGCTGTTCTCCTTACAGGTGCCTTCAGTATTTTCTGCCCCCATGAGACTGCATGCTTCCAATCCGAACTTATCTACAATAGATTTTGTAGAGGAGAAGAATTACTCCGATGGCTCTGAAACATCATCAGAATTTACTAAAATGCAAGAAGATTTATTTCACATTGCACATAAAGGTAGTGAAATTCTCTTTTATATGTGATTTTTTGTTTTATCATCACAATTTAAATAATGATGTGACTTCTAAGAATGCTTCCTGTTTAATGCTCAGAAAAAGCAGAAATTGCCCTCCCTTCTTTAATTCCCTTGAGGAATTGCAAATGTTGAGATCTTGAGTCATTTGAAAAAAGTGGCTTAATCATCACATTTTAATTTTTTTTAATTTAATAAGGGACAGTTCTTTGTTTTATGTGCTAAAAACCTAGATTGCATTTTTTCCTAAAAGGGAAAGTTTGCTAAAAATACAACAGCTGATTATACTCTTGTGTTTGCATATGTGTGTATATGAGCACATGTATGTTTGTATATTCAATGTGCTTCACTGTATTTCCGAGTTAACATTTGTTGGTGATGCAAGGGTTGCTATGGTAGTAACCTATTTTTAGTGAATACGGAAGAGTAAAATCATGTAAAGCAGCCAGAGGGGCAGCTTGACTAGGAATGTTTCTTCTCTCAAAATCCTTATTCATTAGGAGTGATGAAAGCTTTGCTTCATCACCCTCGCACCAGAAACATTTTTATTATTTAAATGATCTTGGTGAGGAAGGCACTTAAGCATTTATGTCTGAAAGACTTTTGGAAGTATTGGCTTTCTCCCCTTTTGCACAAGATAATGGTTGATGTTATCAATAAGCATTCTTTGCATTTTTTCCCCTCTGGTGCTGATGTGTCTTGATTCTGTTATGTAAGGAATGTATTGAAGTAGTAAACTTTATAAAGTCAGTTGTAGTCAAAACTGATGTATGCTTCTAAAAAAAGAAGTGGGCGTGCGGCGCAGTTGGAGAAGTTGCTATTAAGCAGAGCAGAGAAATTACCTGCTTCATATCACCTGAAATGTCCATGTTGGAAATTTTGGTTAGATTGACCCATGAATTTGAGGAGACAATTGACTTGGTACTATTTAAGAGTATAATTTTATTAAGAGTACAAAGAATTTTTTTCCAAAGTTGCTTTATACCATACCCCTTCCAAAAAAAAGGGTATTGAAGAAAACTATTGCTTTAGCTTTTGATAAAAAATAAATAAAATGTAACATTAGTACTTTATTATCTAATAATTCTTGGAAATTTAAGTTAGAGTACAACTTATTAATGACATTTAAGGTCACCAAAGATTCTGGCCGTGTCACACACATATGAAAGGCTAACAAAATAGATCATAGTGGATACATCAATATTTTCTTAGAAGCGTAAATTATGTTACAACAAATACTCAATGAAGTGATGATGATTCAGGTTAACTCAGGGTGGATGATTAGAAGAGAGAGGTATCAGAGGTTTCTTGTTCTTTGTCCTTTCCATTCATCCATGTTCAGATTTTCTATCTCAGTTCCCCTGGAAATGGATACGTTTTTGCATTGGCAGTTCTCATGACTGTATTACACGGCGTTGTTAGGCCCTCAGAAATCCTCTAATTCTCCAGTTAGATGAATGTTGAAGTCCTATATAACCAGTATTTCTCAAATAAATTTTTATTCCTTGTGGTTAAAGAAAAGATTAAATGTTTTAAAAGGACAAAAGAAAAAATAAGGAAAGTGTGTTTCCCCTTTAAAAATCTAGTGATTTTTAAATTGCATGTCTGATTTAAATGTCTCAGGCTGGTGATACTGGCTCAGGAAGGAGTAGAATTAGCGGCATAACATGCACAACATTCAAGATCTGACCCTTTGAGTCACTAAATCATCTAACAAGCTGAAATTTCTTTATCCCAAAAACTCAATAGCACGGTTGACTTGCTTGTGGGAAAACTACGAACCCTGTAGCTGGTTTTTTTTTGATTTTTTTTTTCTATTTCATTTTTTTTCTTCCCTCTTTTCTTCTCCCCCACTGGAATTCTTAAAGGAATGTGGAATAGAGTCATGACCATCTGAAGATTCAAGCTAATTGGGGAACAAAAGCAAGTGAAGAGCAGATGTGGTTAGTTAGCTTTGTTGCCATCTGTCACAAATAATCAGAGTAATTTTGACTGTGGCTAATATAGTCAACACGGTAGCATTCACTGTAAACATTTCTCCTACTAAAAAATCTGCCCTATAACCTTGATTAATACTACTTTTTTTTAGTAACCCACTCTGGATTTCTCAATCTAAACTCTTGTTTCTGTCACCATAAATGATGTTTCATTGAAGTTTTACATAATTGGTATGTATACAATTGCTAGCTGTTTTTAACTATCACTTTTTACAAAATTGTTCCAGTTTACTTCACCTTGAGGTCAGCTTTCAGCACCATATCTACAGAGAGAGAAAAGCTGAAGCAGATGCTGGAACACGATGCATCCTCCTCTCCCTCTGCACAGATAGTTGGCTTGAAGAATGCCTTAACAACCGTAAGTGCCATGCTGAAGTTCAGCAAACTTTATTGTCATCAGATACTACTTTTAAATTTAATAGTAGTTAATTTCTGTTTCTTTAGTGCCTGTTATGTGCTAGAATTTGCAGTACTGAACTATAGTAAGTTATTATATATGGAGTTTTTCAAAGACTCTTTCCTAAATGTTAAAGGTATTGTGAAATCACTGGAGTTTGGTAGATTGGTTTAGGTATATAGTGTAAGCTGTATCATTTGATGTTAAGAATCAGAGGGCTGCTCTGTGATGTTAAGTCTGCTTTCTCTTGAAGCGTACACTGTTTAATCACTCAGTTCTGGTAGGTTGCAATTTTCTTCTCCTTTTCTTTAAACAGCACTCAAGTATTCATTTTATGACTTGGCATAAAAGAAAGGTGAGAGTAGCTGAAAGCACTCAGCTCTCCCTTCTACTGCACGAGAGCTTCATCATGCTGCACCAAGACACTCCAAAGCAAATTCAAGTAAAACTTGTTTATATTGACTTCCAACCTTATTTTATCTGTTAGTCATCTAAGAGCAGCAATGGAGCTGTTAGGGCAGAGTTCTAAATGACAAAAGATTGTGCTTTTTAAAAAGGTGGAGGTTTTGATTGGTGTGCTTTTTGCAGTTGGCTGAGACCAGAACTTTCAGGTTTGTCACGTTTGATCATATCAACCAAACAGTAACCTGATTTCAGAGCAATGAGGCCATCATTGCTGTGGTGTTAAAATTTCAGTGTTTGTTACAAATTCCCAGTCACAGGCAGAGAAGACTCTCTGGCATTGATAAATGTGATACAGATAATCTTAAAATTATTTCAGCATGAAAACTTCCCTTTGCTTTACAAAAGCTGCATATGGTTACAGGTTTTTAAGTATATATGCCTAGGCCTTTAGAGGCCATGGTGTCTTCATAGCATTTAGAGAAAGCTAAAACCTGTTGCGTAATAGCTATACTCACTCGCATTTTTTTTTTATTTTTTTTTTTGGTTTTCAGACGTTCTACTTGTGATATTTGAATAGGTGATGCTTATTTTTCCAGTGTTGTTTGCCTACCATATCATATCATAAAATCTTTTTTAAAATTTCTGAACTCAGTGAATACTCAGCTTAGCATTAAATATTTTTTCTAAGCAATGAAATTCTGTTGTCCATCTTGACCCTCTAAATAGCTTCTGAAAGTCATCCTTTTAGGTCTTATCAGATAATAAGCCTTTTGTAAACCATTAGGAAGTCATCTGTGAACCTTGGCAGTTTCAACAGAGGTTAACACCAGTGAGAGCTATTCTTAGTCTGTAGATCTGTAAAGCCATGATGCCAACAGAAATTTTATCACCCTGTACAGCAGAGATCCTGTAGGAGAAAGGAATAGCTTCCTTTGATGACGTATGGAAGCACATATATGATAAACTTGTCATATTTCTAAGACTTCCCTGCAGAGTCCTGTGTTGATGACTTTGATTTAGTGTTTATTGTTGTGCATTTCAATTTGTTTTCTGTACGTGAGGAACAAAATATCAGACTCACAGGTTGAAAGCTATTAGACTTCAGTCTGTTTTGCTCTCATCAGCCTGGCAGGGGAAAAAAAGTGAACAGATTTGAAGTAGATAAAACACCACATAATTAGCATCTCTGCCTCTGCTTCTTCCTCATTAAGATTGTATCCTTGACCTACACACAGTGTAAGAAAAGCAATACAGAACAGGGAAAAGTACAGTATTTTTATTTTGGGAGGAGGAAGAAGACAACAGAAAGAAGAAAACACTTTGTAGCAAACGCTGAAAATTGGAGGATACTAATTTAGGAAAACTATGTAATTTCTTTTTTGGACTTACTTGATGTTGTGGGTATAACAGAATGCTGTCCACTCGAACATTTGACACAGAAGTGCTATATGTCTCTATGGCAAATTCAGACTACATGTATGTAAAGCCAGAAATTACTTCTCCTCTTCATCATCACTTTGAGCTTACTGTCTTTCTTTCCCTCAAGACTATTTCCAGCAAAAATCACTGTCAGGATCAGGAGCAGATGTGAAAAAAGCAGGTTTCTCCACATCCTAGTATTGATTCAGATCACTAAAATGGGCAGCAAGTATTCAGTATTGTTCCAAAATTAGTAACCCTGTCTTTTTTTTTCAGAGGTATTTTCATTGCAGGCAGGGTTGCATTCTCTTCCTGCGAGTCTGCTCTAATTGACACGTGTCCATCAGATGCACACAGCATGAGTAAATAACATGTAACAAACATGAGTTTGTAGTAGAGGCTTTTTATTCTTATCATTGCCATTATAAGTTGATAGGACACAAATTGCGCCTGTACCTGTCTGAATTTAAGTCTTATTCCTCTGTCAGTAGAAGGAAAAGGGAGCTATCGGTATATAGCTGATAGGAAAATCGAATGTTGAGAGATGTTAGGTTGGAGATAGGGGAGCTTGAGAAGAAAGAAGATGCACAAAATTGATTTATAACCTATTAAATCAGCCTGCAAAACCTGGTAACTTGAAATATACCTGCCATCTTTGGCTTTTTTTGCTCCATTTATGTGATTCTCCTTCAGACTAAAAAGAATAGTTTTGAGAGATAATGAACAAGGTTTGAAGCATTTATAATAAATGATTTGCTGAACCAGTAAAAAGTCATGTGGTGGTGGTGTTTTATATTGCACTTTAAATTCTCTTCACCCCTTTTTACACAATAAAGCCACATTCACGTTAGTTGAGAGAACTTTATATCCCCAATATTTTTGTTAAATATTCCAGGCAATAGCACAAAACACAGATCTTAAAGACCGGTTACGCAGAATACATGCCGAATCTATGATCCTTGATTCAGCATCTAATGCAAAATCAAGTCCAGATTTGGTGAAGGTGGGTATGGATTTCCTCTTTCAGTGATGTCTGTTCCTCAAGCCCCTACATCTAGACAGTCCTGTATAGCTGCATCTTGTCATGTTCTTCGTGTCTTCCCTATGGTGTATTGTGTTAGCAAACTAAGTCCGCTTTCGTGGTTATGAGTCATTTCTGATGATGCATTGTGTAATATTTGATTTCAAAGACTTTCCTTGTGAGCAGTTTCCCTGAGCACACTTCCACTGCTGTTTTGCTACTGGTTTCTGGTGGTCTCCCTCGCCTCCTGCCTGCTTCTCGTTCAGCATGAATGTTCCCCTCATGCTTCTGTTTCTCTTCCCCTTATTCCCTTGTTAACTTTCAAGTTCTGTATCTGTAGTTCTTTCTGTTGCCTGTCTATAAATATTGTTAGCCAAGAATGTTGGCTACCAGTGTGGCTCCTGTAAGGTTTAGAACAACTATCAGGCATTTCCATGAAAGGATCAAAGAAATGAGATCCACAAGAGCACTTTCAGCCGTTTCGTTTTCTTTGTGTGAAGCCAGGAAGTCTTCTACATATTCACTTAGCCAGTTTGAGACATACTGGTGTTCAGGCAGTTTTTTGGCTTGCTGCAGAATGCGTGTGAATATGGTGCATTTATAGGTTGTAGGATCTAGGTGTTAATGGTGCTAGTGAGGGAAGCAAGAACTGCGGTAATTCTGATGGATTTTTCTAAGTGTGAACTCATGCAGAAACTTCTGCTGTATTTGTAGTATAAATCTTTCATTAGAACTTGAGTGGATGCAATGGTGGGGGTTTTATATAACCTATTATTTCGTTTTATTTATAATGACAGTTTAGTCATTCCATCTGTTCACTTCTGGTTTAGTTCTGTTTTCGTAGAGCTGTTTTTTGGTTGTATTTAGCAGTTTGTTTTGTTGTGGTTTTTTTTTTCTTCAAAGTTGATCAGTTCATCATTCTAATGCCTTTTGCTTTTAATCCCATGAGAAATTCATTGGCATTTAAACTGCTATCCAGACAAGCATTAACGCATTAATTTTTAAATTCAGTTCTTTATTTTTATACTTAGTGGAGGTCCTTGCAATGTCCATGGATTATTTCCTGAAACTTGTTCTATATACACACACAACAAAAATAGTTCGAAAGTTCCTTTAGAGGTTTCATTCAAAAATTCCCTGTGGCATAGTGTGGGATGGAGCTTAAGGATGAAACGATTTACAGTGGAGAAGTTTTGTTTTAGATTTGTCTGAGGACTGTGATACAGTAGTGCTGCCTCGTAGGAAGACAGAGCCACTGCACAAAACTTGGCTCTAAATGATGCATCAGGTGCTATCATAGGTTAAAGTTTACTTTGTCTATTGGGCAGTTTATGTTGTAGTTTATCATGCCAGAGTGGGACCATGAAAGAAGACAACCTGAAACTCTCATATGATAAATGTAAAAACCTGCTGTTCTTTTATGAGCAAATCCTGTGCACTTTCCTTCTCAGGTCCAAAGTAGTATTGGAAACAAGCCCTGTAGCAAAGCTTTCCTGTGTACAATTTTTTGTTAACTTGTAGGCTAGTGGAGCTGCCTGCCCCTAGAAGAGACAATGTTGAGGTTTCCTCTTTTCTGCTGTACCAGAACTATTTTTTTATTTTTTAAAAAAAGTTATTGTTTGATAACAGTTTGGTTTGTTACCATGTCACGATTATCTGCACATACTGAATAGCATTTCATACTATAATAAAATCTACTGGCAGAAAAGCTTTGGAAGAAGATTTATCAGTTTGATTATAGGCTTGTCAGATTATTCCTTATGTTGTTCTGAAAGTAAAACACTACGATTCCTGCAAAATCATGAAAGGGCAGTCATGGTTACAAGTCAGTAAAGCATCTCCTGGAGAAAAGCTTGAGAGCAGCTAATGCACTGCTTTGGGCCAGCCAGCCCTTTCCGTACCGTTTTTTGGAGTTATAAGGGAAAACAACAGTGCACAATGTTCTCCTGCTTTTTTTACTGCATCCACAGTAAAATGGAATGAACCAAGTCTCCTTGATCACCCTACCTTTGCTAGGCCACCTTCTGGAACTCTGCTTACACCACTGATCTGTAGAGCTTCCATGGGAGAAGTTAACCAAGATCTCCATGACCATTGAATGTGCCTGCAGCAGAAAAAGCAATGTCACCTACGTGGCTTTGAAGAATATGTTGGGTTTGGTTTACACGGAGCTGACTCAGGTGTGGATAAGGGGTAAAGAAAAGGTTTCCAAAGCACAGCATAGAAAATTGCCTAGTGAGGAAAGAGAGCCAGGAAAGCATTGCTATTACATAGAAGGCAACTTTGCCCCTCTAAATTTTGTATGCCACTGCACCACAGGCTTTGCATTAAACAAGACTTGGGAGGAGAAGACTAATTAGTTTGCTAAGATCAGAAGGGAATGTGAATCTAGGAAGTAATGTAAAGAGATCGGAGTTTTGCCCTCTTTGAAACACATGCTGCCTTTCACCAAATTGGAGGGGAACATGTGCAATCTTTTCCCTGTGTTTTATAGCCCTTCAGGTTATGTGACTGTGGAACTGCATGCAGGAATGCAATTTGTGATACTTCTCCTCTCAAAACTTCGTATTTCTTTAAAACAGGAGAATTCAAGAGAAGAAAGCAGAGCTCTGGTCCACCAAGTCTCCAATGAAAGCAGACTGTCTATAGCTGACTCTCTCACGGAATTTTTTGATGCACAGGAAGTCCTGCTGTCTGCTAGCTCTTCAGAAAATGAGGTCTGAGCATTCAGATTGACATCACTCTGTAGTTTCTTAGCTGCTACTTGACATGCAGTCTTTCTGAGTCATCTGGCACACCAGATGACTGCCAGAAAATGAAAATTGTCAAAACATTTAGAAGTTAATATGCTGCGTGTATTTGTTCATTGTCATTGTCTCTTCACAGTAAAATGTAACAATTATTATGGAGAAGTCTTATACATACGTTGAGACAAATAGCAATTAGGTAGCTGGTATGCAGATACTGCACGTATTGTACTGTCTGCCTTGAGTCATTATGCAGGTGCATAAGAAATTGTATCAGGGAAATATATATTCATACCTGTCCTTGTGGTGCCTGTAGGAACATTGGAGCTGATGTCCTGCATATTGAAAATTAATAGCTCATTTTGTCACCTCTCTCAGACTCCATAAAAACCTTAGCTTTTGACATGAGGAAGGCTGCCTTAGCTGTGAGGCCAAAAAGATGAAGCATGTCTCCACTAAAAGAATAGCTGAATTTTCAATGATATTAATCTTTTCCAAACTGAATTATGTCGTTATAGGACTTCTTAGTACTTTCCTATAATATTGAAACACAGCTTAAACAGTTCAAATCTATTAAAACAAGAATTGTAATGGAAAGTAACAGTTTTTATGTTCATATGCAGTTTTTATTTTACTGAGTGATGTATCTTGCTTATTTCTCCACCCCACACTCAGGTATCGGATGATGACTCATATGTAAGTGACATCAGTGATAATGCCTCAGAAGATAACTTAAGCAATGACATGGAGAATGAAAGACAAACTTTAGGTAAGTTCAGTTCTGTATTATACAATGTTTTGAGAATTTTCTTCATTTCTTTTTGTTTGGGATTATTTTTTAATTATCTTACTAGAAATAATTTGTTATTACAGGTTTTGAGATGTGAACAGCCTGCAGTTTTTTTCTCTTGCAGCCTCAGATTTGTTTAGAACAGCGCATTCTGGCTAATCTGATTAACAGGGCCTGGGCACCGTCGAGTAAGCAGGATGGTGGTTCTGCATCAGCAGAGAAGCACCTATTTTCTTGGCTTCTTTTGTGCAACTCCCACTCCTTTTCCGTTCCTTTCATAGTCAAGGATTTTTCAAAGTAGCACAGCCTAGCTGCTTTCTTTTTTCTAAACAGTAATTTTTTTCTTGTCGCTTTGTTTTTTCAGTCTGCAGTTTAACAA
This sequence comes from Gallinago undulata, assembly GCA_026546715.1. Taxonomy (NCBI): domain Eukaryota; kingdom Metazoa; phylum Chordata; class Aves; order Charadriiformes; family Scolopacidae; genus Gallinago; species Gallinago undulata. Next base: position 32,140,985 of record JAOTQQ010000012.1, on the reverse strand, counting down.
CCACATTCAGAGTTCTGTTGTTTTTAGCTGAACTCGGTGTTTAAACATGAGAATAATTACACATTGGCAGGCCTGGTGTATGACCATAAGGATTTCTTTTTTGCTTGTTTTAATCATGATAGTCTTGTTAGTACATACGCTTATTTAATTTTCTTGCTAGTTAGAGACAGAATCAAAAAAAGAGGGAGAAGAACTGGTCATAACAAACTAATTGGTTTTGTGCCTTCAGTTCTTTTCAGCTAACCACAATGTTCTTCCCACTCCATCAATATATTTTTATCTTCAAAAATGCTGAACAATGGTTTCTTACTAGCAGCTGTTTCCTGATCATCTCCAAGGACTAGTGGAACTCTATGAACTCGCGTAGTTTGATATGCCTGGAGTTCTGTTGTATTCTGTAACTGTTTAAAAATGAAGATTATTTTTTTGAAAGATAGGAAATAATACAGCTTGATTTATCTTCTGATCTGGACCTTAGAAAACTGGCTGTTTATCTTTTTGTAACACTGAAGCTCTTCTGAGTTAGCAGCACCTCCACACGCTTCTCTGGTACCTGCTATTTCTGTGCTTTGGGCAGCCTGCCACTACTGTTAATAGAAAACTGGATGTCTTTTTCCTACAGGGCTTTAGCTGAACCATAAATTGTGGGATTATGATAAAATCCTCTGACCACTGTAATGTAGAAGGTCAGACCAGATGATGATAATGGTCCAGTCTGGTCTTTGAAGTCATTGAGTCTAGCTGGAGGCCAGATGTCTTAATCTCCTTCAGTACTGTTGCTGGCCATTTGTAACATCTCTTGCAAACCAGAACTGCATGGGTTTTTCTTTTCATGGGGGTTGGCAAACTTCACTAAGATATTCAGACACCAGATTTTCTATGTAGTTGTTTCTCTAATTAGTTTTGTCACCAGTTTACACCTGTTAATGGACTGGTCCAGAATATGTAGTCCAGTCAATTAGTATTCTGCTTTTAATCAGAAGCTGTCAAAGGGAATAGCCAAATCCCATTTCAGAGAGCTATTTTGAACAAGGACAAGTTTTTAGCATTTGCCTCTTTCCAGATATCCTCTCATTCCTGAGGTATCTATGGGAACATCCTTCTTTTTGGCCTCTTCTGATATTAAATAAACTATTTCAAGAGGGAAGTACAGGAGCCAGCCTCTTAATTCTTAACAGTATAATTGTTTCTGGTAGATTTTTTGGTTCATAGGGCCTATGCCAGTTTTATGCAAAAAGGAGATAAACAGTAGAGTGCAAATAATTTACCTGTCCTTGTTACAGCAATTTTGTCATATGAGATAATAAACCTTCTAGATTGTCAGTGGCAGGAAAGATGGAAACTTCCTCCTCAAAACTTTGAGGCTGCTGATTGCACTTGAAATCCTCCATCTGAGGAGCTGGCTTAAATAGTGGTGATGGAGAGTTAGCCCTTGGGATTATCTGCTCTTCGTCACTGTTGGAAGTACTGCTGATATCATGCTTATGTCAGTGGACCAGCAGAGAAAATCCTGGTTGAAATAGTGCATTTAAGGGCAGTGATTCTTTGGGCACATGCAGCACAAGAAAGACACGCTGCCCAGTGCTTTTTTAATTCCTCTAAGACAAAGCTGTGTGAGGAAACCCAGATGCAGACAGGGGTTGACAGGCTGGGGCTATACCTAAATGTCTCCAAATGGAGATGTGATTCTAGGGCAGGAGCTTTCTAGCGCTTCCAAGGACAGGCAAAGATAAAATATGTTCTTGTAGCAGCAACTGTATTCCTCTCTGAGATGAGGTTGATGTACAGCTTAGCAATGTAGTTACTTCAGACTGGTGCCTGTTGCAGAAGCTTGTAACTCTATTTTGATCCTGCCACACATCATTTCATGATGCACTTAGAACTATTTATCCTGTTCCAATTGCTTTGACATAGCAACACAGGCCTCAGATATTCATGTCAAGGACTCTTGACATGAGTTCTTATTTTTAAATCTCCAGGAAACCCACAGCTCCACAGTTGCTTCAGCTTTTCGACCTTTAAAACAGGCCATTTCTCCACCAACATATGGTTGTATCTAAAAGCTAGATAACATTGCTAATTTTCTTAAATGCTAAGCATTATGGGGAGCGCTGTGGAAAAGCCTGCATGTGAATCTGGTGAAGTAAATTTCCCTGGTAGGAGTATTCAAAAAAGTAGGAAAAAATAGGTAGGAGTTGTTATTAAGCTTGGATCTGTAAGTTCTGCCTTGCCTTCTGAGAAGTGTCAACTTAATTGAAGCTCTGTCAAGGAGGGAGGTTTTATGTCCCTTAAACAGATAGGAATCCATCTCTACTACAAATCAAATAGTTGTAATATTCACTCATTCAGAGTCAGTGGGAAGCCTGAGCCTTTCTTAGAGCCTTTAAGGTGAAGGTTATAATTTTTTATGCAACTTTTTTTCCTGACATTTACCTCGGATTACACACAGAAATTAAAATCTTGTTCTTAATTTCATCATTTTTATAACAGGCTGTCTTTAAACCACAAGTGAAATAATTGAATGAATTGTGAGGATGGAAGGAAGTTTTGACAGAAAAAAAAGATGGTTGCATTTTAATGCATGTTTGCAAAGGGGATGAAACGAAATAAACAGTGAATTCGCTTGTTCTGCCACTTCCTTTCTTTTCAGACTGTATTTCTGAAGATGGAATCAGATGCAATTCTAAACGGAGAACATGTTTACCAGCTCCATGTCCTAATACGAGTAACATCAGCCTCTGGAATATCCTGAGAAATAACATAGGGAAGGATCTCTCCAAAGTGGCCATGCCTGTTGAATTAAATGAGCCACTTAACACCCTGCAGCGTCTCTGCGAGGAGCTGGAGTACAGTGAACTCCTAGATAAAGCAGCACATACACCTGACCCATTTGAACGGATGGTAAATATGTCATTATTAGTAACATTCAATATGATTAGAATAGAGTAAATACAATCTGCCAAAGAACTGAAGATGTTCTGTTCCATTTTTCTCCCAGCTGAGAAAGGCAGACTCTACAAATGTGTGTCTTTGTATCTTTACATAATCCCTATTTTTGACTGTTCTGCATAATTTCTGTTGCTTTGTCAGGAAGTCTCTCTCCCCAAGTACCTCACTGTCCTGTAAGGCTAAAAAAAGACGTAACTTAGTTCTGTTTTGCAGCTCTTACCCTGTAAGATTAAAAATTTACAGCAAAAAGGGAAGGGGAGTGTTGAACTAGTAAACTTCCCTCTTGAGCATGAAAACTACAACAGATCTTTTTTTAAGGGTGTCTAATCTGGTAACATATTTGCACATAGAAGGTGCTGGATCTTCCAGCCCTACACTACTGTGATATCTTTAGATTAATTACATGAGCTCCATTTGTTTTATTAACAAATGGAATGTGTTAATAAAATAATTTGTTTTATTAACAAATGTGAATTTTGGGGGCTGATCCAAAATGTTTAGGATCTCAAAACCCGGCAATATGAAGGTATGTTGAGTACAGGAATAGTGTCTTCTACTGGTGCAGAACCCTGAATTCAGCATTTGGCAAAAGAACAGGAGAAAAATGCCTTTCAGGTGTTCTGCTTCCAGATGCACAAGAGCTACTTAATGTGTAAGCCCATAAATAAGGGATTAAAAGCTCTCTGAATACTCTTATATGGAAGCTATAGATTGTCTGTTAAATAGAATTAAGCATTTGCACTCAATGTATTTATCGTAAAATTAATTTATCAATGAATGGTAGTCATGTTACAAATACTGTTTGAAAAGACTCTTGCTCCACTTTGCAAGGGTTACAAATTAATGTCTGTTCTCAGGACAGAGAATGTGGCTATTAATGGGGGTTTTATGTGCATAGCTTTTTTTTTTTGTTCTCTTGAGAACATGTGTTAAAAGGAAAAGGAAATGAGCAGTAGTTGCTCATATGGGAGTGAGAAGAACCTTTTTCCCTCCTTCCCACACCCAAGCATCTGGAAATTACCTCAGAATGGAGTACTCTTTGCCTTTGAGAAATTTCTGAGGAAAGATTAATGCTGGCGGTTGCATAGTAATTGTAATAGTTCATAGAAGAGCCATTCTGAAGTGGATTCGGTTTCTGAAATTGTGACAGGAGAGCATCTACACTTTCACAAGATGAGGGAAAGGGAATGAAAAGGGAGGAGAATGGTGCAAAAGAGACCTGAATTGAACTGAACAACCCCAAATTCTAATTCCTCAGGTTTAGGAGGAATTATGCTTGAGTTGACTGCAAAAATTTGGAAGAGTTACCTGTGTCTCAGTCATAATCAAGAACAGTTTCACAATTAGGTAACAGCACACAGTAGGTTAAAGGCAATTCAATTCAAAGCACATTAGAAATACCCAGCTTGGAGAAAACTCATCCAATACTTCCTGTGCCAAGTTTAGAAAATCCATACAATCACAGACCATAACTATAAAAGCCAGATATAACACAAAATCTAACTGTGATTTTTAAGGTTACTGCTTTGAGCTGTGGGGCAGAATGCTAAGTTAATTCAGACAGTTTTCACAAATGCTGTTTTCAGTTGATGAAATTTGTAGTGTTTGACCCTAATAACTCCATCCCTGAACCATGGAATGACTCTCCAAAGATTGAGTAATTCTCTAATGTGTGAGCTAGTGTTTAACTTGCAGGAGGCATTCATGTTTGTAGTCTGCAAATGATGGGGAAAAATACAGAATCCGATGTCAGGATAAGAACCTTGAGGTTTTTTTCCTTCTGTCAAATAAAAATGTGTAGCAAAAATTGTGCATGGCTGTGATAAATTAATTAATCAAAATTCCACATCTGTTGTTCCCAGGTGTATATAGCCACATTTGCAGTCTCTGCATATGCATCCAGTTACTACCGAGCTGGAAGTAAGCCATTTAATCCCGTGCTTGGAGAAACCTATGAATGTATTCGTGAAGATAAGGGTTTCCAGTTCTTTGCAGAACAGGTACTGTAGGCTGCAACCCGTAGATTTGCTACTTGATACACTGCTTAATTCTAAATGCATGGCTGGAATCCTCTGGAATTGAAGGAAATACAAAATTACTTCGCATGACCTGAGCTCAGCAAAACTCAAGAGACGATGCAGAATTATAACTGAAGGAAATTGTTTTATGAGGAAAGTCTGCTGTCTCTGGAATAGAACATGACAACCAGCAGCTGACACTCAGGAAGCAAGGGCTGGCAGGCTGCCTGCTGCAGCAACTAGATAACTTGGTTAAGTAAAGTGCCATTCCCCATGCTGAAATCTGAGCATGACTCCAACAAGCATTCACATTCTTGTCATTTTCTTTTGTGTGTGATCGTTAAAAATACTGTATCGTCAGCTGTTTAATGTCTTCTTTTGTCACAAATATTTCCCTTGTGTAAGTCAATCAACTACTAGTATTTACTATGGCACTGTGAATGTTTCTCCTTCCTGTCCAAATACTTTGTGGGCTAAACCTTTCAACTCTGGTACCACAGCTTCGTAGCTGAAGGATGTATACAACACACCATGGTCTGAGTGTTTACGAAAATAATTCCCCAATAGGAGAATAATTATTAAGTATGGGTGAAAAATATTAAATTTAAACCAACCAAGCTACCAGAATTGCTAAGCTTGAGACCTATGTTAAAAAGAGATAAAACTTATGTAATCTGGTCCCTCACAAAGTAAGAATGATGGAAAGCTGTCTCAATCTGTCTAGACATACAAAAAAAATACAAAAATTGCAGTGAGCAAGGGTGTACAACGTAGAAATTTGATCTGAAAAAGCTTTTGAATAGACTTCCTTTAGGAAACAAAAAGTGGTTTTGACCACTTTTGAAGATATAACATTTTGTACATTATATTTGAGAACTGACAAAAATGAGCGCTATGTGTTCTTTCCTTAGTCTTGGGAAATGTCACAGGCAAGAGTAAAAATAAAGGGCCAAAAAAAAAAAAGTGCAAAATAGTCAAAGCAAGAATGAAATTTAAAGTTCAAGTAATGGGTCTGGTTCTTCATTGTGTTACTTCAGTTCTGAGATGATGTGTTTAGAGCACTGCAGTGGTGAATAAAGGTTGGTACTAAGCTTAATGTTAGATTGAATTAAAGGAAGAGATTCTCCCATGAATATTGGATTTATCAGTACAAAGGCTACTTTTTCCAAAGAAGAATTTTAATACATGCAGGGGCTTGGGCTATTAACTATTATTATAATACATGAAATATGTGACATGAGTTTATAGAGTGATAAAGTTACTGTAATAGTATGGGATGGAGAGATATTAGGAGGAGAGAACAGTAGAGGAAAGAAATTTCATGCAATTTGCAAGAACTAAATATTTCCCTTTGCATCAGAAGTGGTTGCTTATTGCTTGTTTGTGCAAGCATTTAGATGCATACAGTAAGTAACTTGTTCATGCAGATAGCATGTAATCCACTAAATACATAGGAAAAACCTATAAAATAACAGAGATTCTGTTCTATTACTAGAATGAGTTTAGAATAACTCCACTTAACTCCATGACCTGACTCTGGAATTGTAACAGTTTAAGTGAGAGCTAAATTAAACCCATGAATTATAGTGACACTTGGGGTTAATCTCAGTGCGGTATGTGAGAGAGTGAGTGTTGCTCTTGGTGGATTAAGGCATATTTTAGAGTAATTACTAATTTATTTATGTTTTAAACCAAGTAGAGGATCTTCAGTAAGTAACTGGCTGTCTGCAGAAAAATGCTCGATAACATATTTGCAAAATGAGTAACAAAGAAGAAAGTAAAACTGCATTTGAGCCCTGTAAGTGGTTAAGAAATTAAATTGATAATGAGAAATAGCAATTTGACTTGAAAAGAAAGTTGTCTGTCGAAAGAAAAGTAGGCATTACACATTGAAGGGTTGATCCTGGTCAGTTGTTACTTGTGTTTACCCAGAAGGGTATTATTTTAATAGTCTGCATTGTGTATTGCTTTATTTACTCTCAGTCCTTGCTTTGCTCTTTTTGTGGCTGCTCTAATTCCTGTGTGCTATTACCCAAAGCTGATAAAATGCGGTGTGTGTGGTAAGAGTTTTGCACTAGAAACACCTAAGGTGTCACTACTGCAATAGTAGGGGTTACTTGATGGAATTTCATGGCTTGGTATCTCCACTTGGGTCCCCCTCAGAGCTGCTGATCGCTGTCTCCTCCCTCATAGTCAGGGGTTTGTGGGTATTTACTGTACAGAAGAATTTGTCCTTTTGTTGTTTTTTTTTTTTACTTTTGTCTGTGTGCTTAAAGTGCAGCCTCTCTTAATATATTAAGGGGGCCCTAAGGATAAATGTAATTATCACATTAGAGACAAGGTACAAAATATACAGTTAGATTTTCACTCGATGAACAGAATTCACAGGCCTTTTAAAATAAGTGCTTCCCGTTTCTTTCAAGGCTTGGTAGGTCTCAGCACCTTGTTAATCTCACTGACTCCCCCTTCAGGACACAACTGCAAAAGGAAAGCACATGTTCAATTTGTAAATATCATATAGGAATGAATCATAGAACCTATAGAATGGTTAGAGTTGGAAGGGACCTTAAAGATCATCTAGTTCCAACCCCCCTGCCATTAGACCAGGTTGCTCAAGTCCAGCTTGGACTTCAACATTCCCAGGGATGGGGCATCCACAGCTTCTCTGGGCAACCTGTTCCAGTGCCTCACCACCCTCAATGAAAAACGAAGAAAATAAAAAAAAACCCAAACCAAAATGGCTGTTCGAGTGTTAATATGTCTTTATTTTTTTCCTCTTTTCATGTCTTGCTATTAGGTCAGTCACCATCCACCTATTTCTGCATGCCATGCTGAATCTGTGAATTTTGCTTTTTGGCAAGGTAACTCTTCAGTCTATCATTTACTTTTACAGTGTTCGTAATATTTTCAGTGTATGTCTTAACATGAAATATCCAGAAATTGAGAAAAGGTGAAATTCCTTGCTTAAATTGTATTAGAATGTCTTTAAGAAATACTATCCTGTATTTACTTGCATGTTTCTTACTTGGATGTTCTGCCATTACAAAAGTGTCAAGTTTGTGAGTTCTTTTTATAACACTAATTGATTGTTCTTTTCATGTACAAATGCATTCCTTTAAAATCAAGTGGGTTTTTTTGGAGGGGTTCTTTAGTAAAGAAGAGTTGTCCCAAGCTATTTATAAAACAAAGAAGCTAGAGCACAGCCTGAAAAACTACGAGTTAAACCCTGAGTCTTGGCAGATCTTGTAAACCTGTCCAGAGGAAAAATTCCAAAAATGAGAATACCAGCAAGGATAAATATATTTACCATGTCTTTCTCTGCTGGCATTATTACAGTATGTAAGATTTTGTGCAATTTGACTATGAATATGTTTCCAAAAAATCTGTTTTGGAGCTTTGTTTGCTGTGTAATGCTGGTGCAGCTGTCAGCCAGTCACTCTACCTGTGTGGTTAGATATTTTTGGAGTGTATACAGAACATAAGTGTGCCTTTTCACTCAGTTAAAATCCTTCATGCAGAGGTTTGTCAATTCACAGTGTAGCCACATTATAACCTTGAATTGTGTTATGATTGACTCTGCTGACTTGGTTGTAGTTATTACCGATAGAGCCAAATTGCACAGAAATTGGAACTCTGTCGTTAGTCTGAGTTTTGTTGTTCAATATAATTCTTTGCTTTGTAAACAAATACAGGCACAAGAGTCCTTTTGTTCTTAGCCAAATAGCAGAGATGATAAAAAATTTATTCACTAACTGAATACTGTATAAGACTAGATAGCAGCCTGTCTTAATAAAATCTGATGTGACTGATTTGTTTTACGGATCTTGACAACAGTTACTGCTCAAATATTTTAACATTTCTATTTAGAGAACAAAGCTCTTCTGTAAACATGACCTGATCAATGAGAAGGGGTGTAAGATTTGGTCTTGATTAGCGTAGGAATCTCTATCAGGTTACTGCAGGGGCTTGGGGTTTGGTTTTTAAATGTGGTCGCCTGAGCTTGTGGGGGATCTAGACAATGAGGTTTTTTCTATGCAAAGATAGTTTTTAAATGTTGTGGCCTCTTGTTATGGGGCTGAATTAACTTATGTGGAAAGATTAACATCAAGTTAATCATGAAGGTAGCTTGTCAATGAGGTAAATTATTTCTGCGTGCAGAGATCTGTTCACTTTTACCGTATTATCTCCTCAGCGAAAAAGGAAACAGTCCTCAGCATCATTGCCAGAGTAGTGCTGTCATCCCACCAGACGCTGACCTTAGTGCGTCTGTTTCAACATCAAGAAATCTCTTGATCATCTCTAGTGAGCCAGAAGACTGGATTCTGACAGGGGCAGTTATTTTGGAAATCATTTTCCCTGACTTGGGAAGCTGACTCTGCTTTTGCAAAGGAGCATGGAAACAAAAACAATGGAAATGCAGAATAGAAAGTTCCAGCTATTGCAGCATCTGTGCCTGAATTAGTCTGAGCGTAGCTTTGAAAATAAAACTTCCCTTTTCTTAGTTGCCCTAAAATTTTTGCACCATCAAGTTACACACTGGTTCCCAAGATGTTTCCCATGTACTGTTCTCCATGGGACAGCTGTGCCATTTATAAGACAACTGAACATAACACAGTCTGATAATTACATTTAAACTGTTCAACTCAGCAGGATGTACCTTTGCCTTTTTTTTCCATCCCACTGCAGAAGAAAGCAAGCTAGTACAGAATGCGACTCAACGCCGTAACAGTCTGGATAGTTTTGGGTAGCTTATTGTGCAGTATTGGAATCACAACAGAATTGCTGTTTTTTAAGGATGCTGGCCCAGCATCGAACTTCAAAAATAAAAGAAACAAAAGGTCCTTTTCTCAAGTGGGTAAGGAAAGGGTTACTTTTTTAATGAGAAATTTGGCCCTATATCCCATTCCAGCCTTTGCAATGGTAGGCAGCTTGGTGTGGCTCAGTCCTGTCACGTGAACAGAGATACTCGGGAGAGATGTAGCCTCCTAACGATGGTTTGAGCATCTGTCTCTCAGCTGGCATATCAGCTCACCCCCCCTGGATGCATAGGAAACAGTGTTTTGGTTTTCTTGTGTTAGTACTAGCATATTTTTCAGACTAGAGGTCCCCCTCTTTTTCAGATTGGGCAGGGAATTGAGTTCCTAGTGTCTAATACACCAAGGATACTATTCCCCTGAACTCTGAAGTTACTGCGGAAGTTACTGCCTGATTATCTAACCTAATTTAAACCTATAGCCTGTCTGCTGTGCTTCTCTGTCCATGTTTCTTTCTCTTCCAGGTGTTTTTGCTCAATAAATTTGGCTAAATTTGCATTGAGATTGCTCATCTCTTTTTTGAGAAATGACATGAGACTTGGACGCATCTTTCTGTGATTCAGACAAGATTTTGAAAGGCCAGTTAAACTCGCAGAGGAAGTTGGACTAAATCCTTCTGCAATTTTGTGCCTTTTGAAACATTCTTTTGCTTCTTCGCTGTTGATGTTCTTAGTTGCTATATTTTTGTATTTGAAACGATGCTCTTGTTTTTGGAAATGTCTGCATTCATTCACTAGCGACTGAATTGTCGATAAATATATGCTTTCTATAGCTTATTCAAATTCCTCTCTTTTGAAAAAGTTTTTGAGAGAGAACTTTTAAATCTGTTACTTTGCTATTTAGATAACCAATAATGTAATGAAAAAACAAACAAAACCACGTTCGAAGAACCACATCATTCTTTGATGAAAATTGTTGTTATGCTGCATTTTGCTATTTTGCATTTCTTGAAAATAAAGTAGAACCCAGAAATAGAATGATTCACCCATGCTTATGACTAAACCTGTCTTTTTTTTTTTTCCTCTTCCTGTTTCAGATGTAAGATGGAAAAACAAATTCTGGGGGAAGTCCATGGAAATTGTTCCAGTTGGTACAACACATGTAACTCTTCCAGCGTAAGTGCTGCAGTCGTGCGATGCTGTTCACACACAGGCACAGACATGCTTGCACACACTGGAGCCACGTTTATCCAGATGAGAACAAGCTGTGCTGTGCCATATTAGACCTTTGGAAGAATTGGTGATTATAATTCAGTTTAAAAAGAAAGAGGCGGGAGGTGGGGGTGGAGGGGAATTAAAAAACCCAACCCAAAAAAAGAAGTGTAAAAAGAAGCACTAACTCTTCCAAGGGTTATAAAAAAAAAGATGAAATAAATATAACTCCTGTGTGTCCCGAAAAAAACAAAGTTGGTATTTTCATACTTAAGTTGAATTTCAAGCTGTGTGCATTTTAAACTCACAGGGAAAAACTGCATGGTAGAGGAGGCTATGAATTCTTTAGCTTGAGTGTGGGTTTTGGGGAGCGGGTGGTGGTGCTGTCTTTTGTACCTATATTTGTACAAACCCTAACACCACATGGTCTTAATCTGTAGGTGAGGCTGATAGCTATCATCACTGCATAGATAATTATTGTAAGTGATAAATAGAACCAGTTGCATATGTGATGTTTATTATCCAAGGGAGTAAGCAGCCACTGTAGTTAAGTGATGAGTATAGTTTAATTTTTATTTTTTTTTAATAAAAATCTGCAGTGTTCCTTTGCTGGCCTGTCAGAGTGCCCACTATAGATCAACAATCAAAATCCTTTAAAATTTGGCCTATATCTGTCCTGTTTGCAGAACCAGAGGTCTAAAGGTTGAATAGTCTTCCAAATAAATCTGTTTTACAAAGAGAGTCTACAAAATTAATTATTCTGCCATCTGATGAGAAAAAAAATAACCCAAGAACCTAACGCTTGTCAGATTAAGCACCTAACCATGCCTTTTTCCTTTAAGGGGGTAAAGTTGCAATATAGTAAGATAGTGTCCAAAAGGTAATGTATAAAAGGTGTTGTGTTCATAGTGGCTAATCTGAGCTGTAGAGTGAAGAGTCTTTAGGGTGCAAGTGAGTGTTCCGAGGCAAGGTAACTATAAGGGCTTAGGGCCCAGGTTGGGCTGATGAAGTGGAAAATAATCTGATTAATGCATCATCTCCATGTGCTGGTTTGTGTCCCTGAATATCTGCTGTAGATAGGGTATAAAAAAGGTACTGAGGCTATAGGCAAAAATAAAGCATTAGTATTAAGGGGGTTTCTGGAGAAATACAGTATTTTTAGCGTGCGTAATAGAGCATGTGATCCGCAGGTAGGGGCAGGAAAGCAAGTTACTGTGGGGTGAACTGGCTGCATATCTGCTAGTCTGTTAAAACTCTCCTTGTGCACGCTCTTACAAAGCACCAAGTGAAAGCAAGGGGTTAAAGGGAGGGAAGGAAAGACAGCAGCAACGTGGCTATCAATATCCAGTGAGATTGCAAAACGTAGGTCTTCATCAGATTTTCCTTTATTGAAGTTTTATAAAGCTGTTTTATAAGAACATATGCTTCTCTAATAAAAGGTAAAATGTTGTATTACCTATTGGTACTTTTCATCTCTCCCTGTCTGCTGTCTCTAGTGTGCAACTGCATCTTGAACTACCTGGTGAGAAGTTTTGCTCTCACCTGAAGCACACACAAGCTCAGCCTTGAGAGCTTGAGCCAGGCTATTCCACTCAATAAGCCTTCTGATGACTCTGGTGGCCCACGTCTTTTTATTTTCAGTTGTCACTGTATTACAAGTTGTGAAATGAGCATTTCGGCCAGTAGATGATATTAGAATGTTTACTTTTGCCAACTCAAAACTGGAAAGTAGGGGCAAGTAAATTGAGAGTAAACTGAGTTCAAGACCAAAGTTTATAGCAAAAGTGAAAAGGGTTTTCTGGGAGACAAGATTGTTGTCATAGGGTTTCTTACAGAGAAGGTGTGGGACAAGGAGATGAGGCATTGCAGAAAATAAAAAAATATGTTTTGTGGGTTTTTCCTAATCAAGTTCTCTGCAATTTTTTTTCACAAGTTTATCAGCTTGTTTGAACGTCGCATGAGATTTTTCTTGTGTGCTTTTTTTCTTACAGTTTTAAAGATCATTTTGCATGGAACAAGGTGACATCTTGTATCCATAACATCTTAAGTGGACAAAGATGGATTGAACACTATGGAGAGATCATCATCAAAAATCTTAACGATGACACTTGCCACTGCAAACTGACTTTCATAAAGGTAACCACAGCAGTAACTGCAGCAGTGTTGGCAAAGCCAACACACACCAGTGGGTGGGTGGTCTCTGCTGAAGCTCAGTACAACTACTTACAAGCTGTATTTTCCTTTAGTTCTGCTGTAATTACCTGTGGGTCTTTGAGAAACGTTAACTGTGAAGGAACTGCCACTCACTGGGTAGAGACAGACAAGAAAGAGAAACAACAGCTTTCTCAGGTGACTTCACTGGACATGCAGGAAAATATGGGGGAAGGAAAGGAAGAAATATGATCATAGAATGGTAGATCATCTAGTTCCAACCCTCCTGCCTGAAAATAATGAAAAACCTACTCTGTGTTTGATGAGGGAGGTTGATGTAAGGTGTTTTACCACATACCTCCTGCTAACACAGTGGCATCTGCTGTGATGGCATTCATTCAGCAAGTGTAGAACCAGTGCTTACTTGGGGTGCTTCACCCAATGCTCTTTTCTAGCCCTTTGCGGCTCCTTGGAGGAGCTTAAGTGAGAGGTTGTGGTGTTACTCACAGCTTTTTCTTCAGTACAAGGCATCAAGATATGAGTTCCTCAGGATACACCCTTGTACCTGAAATTAAAATTAGGTGTTGGCGATAGATTACTTCTTCCTAGTAAAGGAAAAATTTATGAAAACCTAAAACAATGCCAAAATTTTCTAACCTGAGGAATAGTTTTGCAAAGCATCCTGGGAGAGTTACCTTACGTGCATTTTCTGCATCTGATTGCTGGGGAAAGGCTGTGCTTTACAGAGAAACAGATCATACAGACAGAAGCTAAGTACTTCACACTTACACAGCATGGCATGCTCAGCCACAGAAGAAAAGTTTCCTTTTCTTATTTGTTTTCCTGAATACTTTGTGCTTTCTAAGAAGCATTAAGGTGATTTTTTTTTTTTCCAAATACCTATTTGAAAGTACTGTAGTGTATTGCAGAGTTGCAACAGATGTTTAGAAGTCAAATTTTAAAGATTGAGAGCCTGTGCATCTTACACCTTTGGTACTGTGAATTGTCTAAAGTGGAGGTTACTGTGTCAGTTCCTTCTCTTCCTCTTCTGCAAATTTGGAAAGGATGTAGATAACTGAGTCAAGAGTCAGTCTTACTTTTCACTGGGCAAAATTCATCAGCTATGCTTCACCTAGTACTGCCCTGAAAAAAGCAAACAAAATAAATACGATTCTTGATGTTAGTATTTTAATTAGCCAATTAATAATACTAAAAGCAGTTGTTTGCATATGATATTGTAATGCAGAAAACCACTTTACAGCAGGGTGCTACTGACATGGCAAAATCACTCACACCTTTTTGCCCCTTTGTTTCTTTTAATCCTAGGCAAAGTATTGGAGTCCAAATGCACACGAGATTGAAGGCAGCGTCATGGATAAAGCCGGGAAAGTTGTGCATCGACTCTTTGGGAAGTGGCATGACAGTTTATACTGTGGGACAACTTCATCTTCAAACTGCATATGGAGAGCAAGTAAGTGATGAGAATGGCTAACATACAGAACTTAAGATCTGCTTAAGAATAAGCTTACTATTTTCACCTCTTTATTAGGCCCCAACTTCTTGTTATTTCTATGTGGCATATTAGACTGTTGTCAAGCATTTACAATTTAGAGCAGAAGAACGTATCATTTAACTTAAATAGCATGGAGAACTTAATCCCATGCCTTCCTGCATTTTCTCCATTCTCCCTCTTTTTCATATTTGGGCACAAAGTGGGTACTGAGGACTCTAAATGGAAGATAAAAAAAAAAAGGAACAAACCCTCCCCACTTTTTGTGTAGAGAAGTGTTGTGTGTTTCATGTATCAAATATTGGAGGGTAGCCTACAAAACTCAGTTCTGTGAAGACAGACATATCTGAACGTCTCCCAAACTCATGGAATTTTGTCTGCTGTGGTTTGAAAAAGTGCTATGATGATACCACGACCTTGTCACAGTTGTGCTCTGATTCATCTGAGAGAACAGAAATCTGTTTTGTTGCAGTGCAATTATCAAAGGGGATGTTCTCTTTTGTCACATTATTAAAAACCTTGTATTCCCCCAGAATTGAGACCATGGTTACAAGATGAAAAAACAACTGAGGGGAGCTTGGAATTTTCCTTCTAAAGATAATAGCATTTAATTGTAATTCTGAATGTACTCATCTTCTGTAGATCCGATGCCTAAAGATTATGAACAGTGGTATGGATTTACTCAATTTGCACTGGAGTTAAATGAACTGGATATGCAAACTAGGTCATTACTCCCATCCACTGATACACGTTTTAGGCCAGACCAAAGGTAAGAAATTTTAACACTTAAATGTCTTCCTCAGATAGTTCTTAATCTTCTGTACGCTCGCTTTACCCTGAGTTCAGACAATTTTGTGTAGATACCTGCAGTGTGTTTCTATTTCTACATTAATGTGCATCTGAGACAGACATTTTAATCACTTATCAAGTGATGGTCTAGTCATTATGGACCAGTGTTTCCTAAAATTGGCTCTTGCGTCCTTCTAGATAACTGCCTTTCCAAAGATGTTAAAACTTCAGTCCTTCAGGACTGGAGTCCTTCAGGTACTGGAGGACTGGAGCATACTGTGTTTGAGTAGCCAAAAACTGAGACACTTGAAACATCTTTCTGCGGTGGAATTTCTACTGCTGCTAACTTCCAAGGAGAAAGAATATAATCTAACAATGACTCTGAGCTTGTTATGAGAGTTACTTATTCCTTAAGTACTTTTTGATTAGTGCAGTTGTCTGCAGATGCAGCTGGTCACCTTTCAAACACTGTGAGCTGCCCGCTGTACAGATTAGATGGTGGAGCTCTGCGGGACCTGGAAAAAGATGGGGGACAGGAGCACCAATTATGTCTCTTGTCACTGCTGGTGGCACAGGTTTCTAGAAGAAGGGAATATCGAAGGAGCTGAAATGCAGAAGCAGAGGATCGAGCAGCTACAGAGAGAACGACGGAAGGTGCTGGAAGAAAACAGTCTAGAGCATCAGCCTAGATTTTTCAGGTACTACATAATAATTAGCATACACTATCATTTATTGAAATTCATATTATAATTCTGGTTCTAAACTGCCATAGAGCAGACTCCACTTTTTTACAGATTTCTTCTATATTCTTGATTTTTGTACTTTGGCAATGTAGAACACTCCAGACTTAGTTAAAACTCAGGCTTATATATTGCTTTTTCACTAATTCTTTCTAATTTTTTTGCCTTGATGATGGATGATAATTTAGTCTACATTTGAATTTGGATGAGTGAATGTAGCATCTTTGATTCTTTCAAGCAAGGTGAAGTAGCTGATTTAGCTTAATTACCTCTGCTGGACGTCTGCTGAATTCAGTGGGATTGCCTTGTGCAGAAGTGTGCAGGTTTGGGGACTTTGGTTTCCAGGGCTATTTTTGGGCATGTTTCTCCTATATCATAGGGAGAGAATTATGATTCAGAGGGCACTTTATTTCTTCTTTTTGTAAATCAATTAATGGGAGATTTCAGCCATCGAAAGACAAAAAGGAATGCCAGTGAGGACATGGCCTTTTCCCCTCTGGCGTCTCTGTTCTCCTGCAATAAAAGAGTCAGAGCCAAGGTGAAATGTTGTATGGGCCTATGTATCACAGTTAACAGAACTGGCATCCTATTTTTTTATCTGGATAGATAGATATTATACTTCTGTCAAGCACAGAAATGTTTAAAATAGGTGCAAACAGGGATTGCCTCAGAGCACTACTTGTACAAGGAGCTGGTGAGCCAACTCACATCTGTCTAAGAAAAGGAAATGCTGCTTCCAGCAGGATAGAGACAAAGTCTAATACTTTCTAACTGTACATTCACAGTCAGGAATGTGAACAGGGATGAGGATTTGCATCCTCACAATGAGGATTTGAAAATTGAGATTTGTGGTGTAGATTTAAATAACAGAATAAAAAAAAAAAATTATTATATTAGCAAAAGTGTTACCCAGTGTTGGAGGAGATATGAATTATGCATTTGTCTTTTCAATAGTGATTTCTATCTTCAAAAAATCACAAGCCTTGATTCACTTAAAAGAATGATTTGTGGTTGTGCCAAAAAACGTTGTACACTAGACTAAAAGCAGAAATAGAGGATCCAGTGCAATGAGTCCTGCCTCTTGACCGAGAGCTCATGGTGCAATAACCATGGTGAGCCCCTGAGGTCCAGTGCAAACGTCCCAGTTCCCCTCCCCAGGCTATACTGCCTTGTTTGAAGGCTATACAGAGTTGCACTGCACCTGGTTCATGGGCTGGATTGGGTGTCTGTGCATTGTGCTACATTGCATTACAGAGCATATGTATGGAAAATGTAAGCTTTACATTTAATGCATTTGTTTAATCTTTGATAGGAAATCCAGTGATGACTCCTGGGTGAGCAATGGAACCTACATGGACCTTAGAAAAGATCCTGGTTTTTCCAAACTGGACAATCCTGTCCTCTGGTGAAAGAGGAGCCAAGTGAAGATATTCTGTGCTCTATTCTTAGATCTGATTTAAAAGAAGTATATATAAAATATATCTATATATATACATCCATATAAATACACACACACATATAATATATGTGTGGGGCGTGTGTATGTGTGTAAGTGTGCATATCTCCAGAACTGTGCTTAATTTAGAACCTGATAATGCATTTGTTTTCTTTATTTTGACTATTGCAGTGATTGTTTGAATGTATAAATGCCCTAAATTCTTTTTATAAAATATTTAATAAATAGTACTGAATGTTAAGAGTGAGAGGGAAAAGAGGAGCTTTTACACTACTTTTCCAATGTGTAATATTGTCAGTTCTGAGTTAACTTATGCCTTATTGAATTGCATTGCAGACAGTAGCATCAGCATCTCGTAGCTGTGCTGAGAAGTCAGGGTGAAAGCCTTAGTAACTCCAACTGTAAATAGGCTTCCACAGTTCGGTGAGTAGTTCAGCTGTCTTTTGGCTGGTATAAATTGCTAAACCAGATTATCAGCTGGTGCTGGAATCTGAGAATGATCCTTTTCTGCCTGTAGAAAAGATTTAAATAAGGTCTTGTTTCTATTATCTTTATTCTTAGCATTATGGAAGAGGTGGTTCTGAGCTTACATCAGTGGTTCTACTGCCTTATACATAAACTGTATCCGGCTAAATGTAGTGCTAGAAATTCAGGAATCGCCAAAATTTTCCACTGGGAATCTTCAGATTTTGTAGCCCCCAACAGGGCAAGAGGAGGAGATCCTTTGTACATAATGCTTGAGCACTGACTAGATGGAGAAGCTCTCTCTTTTTCCAGTAAGTAAAATCTATACAGAGCACGAAATCCTGTGCTTCCATAGCTTCATTTGTTTTTATTAACGTAAAAACTGCAACAGGAAGACTTTTTAAAAAGTAAGCAAACTGATTGTTTTAAGCTAGAAATTTTTTCTTAGTATTTTGATATTTTCTACCTCTTAAGAAGTAAACAGCGTATTTAAGATCTTATATTTAAAAAATGACCATCTGCCTTATGGAGAAGTGTATGGAGTCTTTGATCTTCCTTTGTCTGTTTGTTATGTTCAGATAAATATTCAAGTGTCTTGCACTAAATCGATTGCATCTCTTTCCTGTAATTTTATACATATGGCTAGATTTGTGAAACTACTAAACCATAGGTCAGAAATTTAGCAGGAAACAAATGTAGCAGAAGCCGCACTTTTGAATGAAGATGATAGAGACAGGCAGTATTTTTTTGTAGGTTTTTTTTCCATCACATCACAATGCCACAGTCATTAGCAGAATAATTTGTATTCCTACCTGTCTGCAACTCAAGCCTGACCCATGACTTTTCAGATCTGTTCTATGTGGCTGTGACTCTGGCAACAACACAGTTTCCAAGTTAACGTCTATATCCTGTCACCCCCCAGCCCCCCCTGCCTTTTCTTACATGCCGCTCTAATGACACAAAATAAACCCAGATGTTGTTGGCATGTTTAACTGGCTTATCACTGGAATAATTGGACGGGACATGGACAAGGGAGGCACCTGGGGGACTAGCAGTTTAGAAAAAGCTTGCACTTTACTGCGTGCTGCGTTGTTTTCAACAAAACCCATTAAAAGTGGATCTATGTATTGTACTTAACATAAGGGAAATACCATGAACGCTTCCATTTTAAACCAAATCTGTGATGTCAGATTAGATGTATGTTTGAATTTTGCTGTTACCTTGAAGCCCTATTGTCTCAGAGGCAGACAAATGCTTTTTCAGCTTTTTTCACTTTGCCCAGGAACTCTGCCTCACTGTAATTCATTACCAAAGAAGTTAGCATAATTCTTCCTAATTAATATGTCTTGTAAAGACTTGACTACTGTGTCAGCAGCTTACAATAAGGCAAGGTTCCCGTCAATTGAAGACAAAATCTGGCCTTCGATTTCAAAGGAAATCTTAACCTTTGGGGGCTGTTTGATTTTCCAAGGAAAGAGAGGATCTCTTCATGGCGTGTTCCCTTCCTGTGTTTTATTCTTGTGTTGACTGTCAGAACTTGGCACAAAAATGAGTTGTATTTGTAATTATCCTTGCTGTTGGTAATTACAATTCATACTAAAAATAACATTCATTTAACAACAAAACCAGGTGGGGGAAATTAAAAAAAAAAAGTTTTTAAGAAAGGGAGCAAAATTTGTGGAGGATGCATTAAACTCGCTCATTGTCATATTTGGCAGGTACTGTGATTACTGTCTGATCTGACTGATGAGTTTGTATTTTCTGTGTATGGAGGGGATTTCCCCATACTTTATTATATGGCCTAATAGCTGATAGCATCTGAAATTAAAGTATTAGGGACCAAAAGGCAAAGTTAAAGAATTGTAATGCATTAAAATCAGCAGGTGTTAAATGAAACTAATCTCATATTGGGTGTTTGAGTCATGATTTTTGAGAAATCAGACTGGCGGTGTTGCCTTGTATCTTACAGTCTAAAATGTCTAAAATACATTTCGTTGATGACAGGAAGCATTAGGCTGAGTAGTGCCTTAGATTAAATTTTCTTCAGCAAAATTCCCATATGAAGAAGGTAAACTTCAGAATTTTATTACCATCTCTAGAAGAATGATGCCTGGGAATAATGCAGGGCATTTCTTAAATACATGAAGCAAAATCCTTGCACAATGTAAATCTCTAATAAACATCTGCAAACACGGCATGACCAGTTGTGAAAGGTCCTCTGACCCCATGTTTCTAACCGCAGTATGGTTGTCCCTGCTTAATTTTGCTTAACTCCTGTCAATTGCATATTCATAAGTGGAAGAAAATTGTCTTGATGTTACTTCTGTGTATTCCTGCATAAAAATATATTCATCATTTACAAACCTTAATATACTCTATATAGTTATTCTTGGTAAAATAAGAAATGTTGGTAATTTTCTTCCCCCAAACTTCAGATGTGTTAATGGGTGCAAAACTTACATTAATTTTCTGTAATATAACTAAGACAGCTCTTGTTTTTAATAAGTGACATTGAGGAACGTTTTTTTTCTCCATACCTACCCTGAATGGTAACAAAGAATGTATTTGGGCAACTTTACTGCTTCCTTCCATACACACCAGTGATCCCCAAGCTGTTCAACTCAATGGATCAGTCCTAAAACTTCCTGATGAATATTGCTTGCTGTCACAGCTCTCTTAAAAGCATGACTTCATGTGATTTTGGAGGGCAGTTTGAGAATCATTCCTCTAGCACTGCTTGCTTTGTGTATCCCGCTGTAAACTTAATGTCAAGATGATGGAGCAGCTCAGGTCTTTGGGTGTTAAAACACTGACTCAGTTTTCAAATGACGCAGCAAAGAAAGAAAAGAAAAAAATATCCAGAGGAACAGTGATCATAGAAACAGAAACTCACAGCTCCACTTTCCAGATTTAACACTTAGTTTCTGGCTTTGGTAGGGTGCAAGGTTGGCATTGTGAGACAGGGTAGTTTGTTTAGGAGGCGTAAAGGGCCCTTCAGACTGAGTGGGAACGCACCATTAAGCCTTGCGTTCCATTCTGAATCTCTGCTCTCTCAGATATGCTTTGTGCGTTCATTTGCCAGCACTGATTTACTTATTTTACATGCTGTTTTGAAATACAGATCCAGTAAAGTACTTAAGTTCCTTATACAGAGCTTGGAAAATTAGATGCGTGGAAGGAAGAGTGAAAGCAGCCAAAATTTTGAGAAGGAACCATCCTAGAGGTCTGTTCTTCCAGCAAGACGTTTTCTTTGAGGGAACTGAAAGTAGGATGTTTGCTTTCTTTTAAAACCTGGCCCCTGAAGGAAGTGGTGGTGGCAAACACGGTCACCTTGTTATTTGTCAGTTTAGTGCTGAAGCCAGATCACTGCATGGAAAGGAACACAAAATCATGGGGCTGGAATGTACAGCCAGGGACAGCTTTGGGGTTGCACAAAGGTCCAGTGTTGGTCTCAAAAAAAAAAAAAAAAACAAAACAAAACCAACCTAACAAAACCTAACAAGCTTTTAAATGACAAATCATGCCTAAAATCTGTAGTTAAAAACTTTCCCCGTAAGCATTGTGCCCCATTTCTGCATCTTTTCCTTGACTGTGAACAAGCCTTTCTTCCCGCTTGGCGTCACTGGTAAGGGCAGTGTGTTGTGCTACGGAAATGCACAGCTACGTCTGCTCAGCCTACTCCTAATTAACGTCCTTCATCTGCTTTGGTGTTAATCTCTCCCGTCTCCTCTCCAGATGACCAGCTTTGCAGAGCAGGATATTTTCAGCATATCTTATTTTGTTCAATACAGCTTTTTTTTTTGTCTGTGTATCCAACCCATACAGAGGGGGGCAAGCTGGAGAGGACGCAAAACTTGGCCCACGGTGCATGTATCATAGAGAGAAGGGTGAAATCCAGCTTCTCTATGTAACTGAATGCATCTTGCAAGGGCAAGAGTGAGATGGTGCTGTTCAAGGGAGTGAAGTTAAAATGGAAGGGTTGTTTTTTTCTTTTTGGTTGAGTGTTTTTTCATTCTTGGATTATACCTACTATAAATAAAATTCCCAGTATTCACTAACTCATCCTTTCCATTTTCTAGCTACTGGTGGGTGCAACTTCCTCCAGCAGCTGTGGGTTCACAAGAAACTGCACGTTTTATCTGGCTTATCTGTTGAAACTTAGTAAATGCTGTAACTTACCACCAAATGTATTACTGTACTGCTCAGTTCTTAGATACTGTTCTTGCTGCAGCTTTTGAGAGCAATAAGAGAAATTTTCCAGATCAATAGTTGCCATATGTTAAAAAATTATGTTAAGCGATTCCTTTTTTATATAAATTGTGGATTTGTTGTTTTTGTTGTATAAAACAAAACTGTAAAAGCTCATGGGAATGTTTGGGAGGTTGATGCAGGAGAGGTGATGAGCTCCTTCAGCGTCATGACTGTGAGATGGTTGATATCCTGAGAATCGGGCAGTCTTATATTTACGTTAAACAGTATTTTACTAGTTCCAGTATTGGAAGAACATACCACAGGTATGAGGTATTACATGCGCAAAGCTGCTAAATGCTGAATTTGTTGTTTGTTTTGATAGGGCATTAGTGATTTCAGAATGAAGAAAGGTATCTTATGTGTTAGAATTTTATCACCGACTTTCAGATTTTTGAGAAAACATTCTGTAGTCAGGATCCTTCCTGTTTTCTGCTTCACTTACTCCAAAAATTTGTAATAATGTTGGAGCACCTTGATGCGCAATTTGATTTATTATTTTTGTCTCTGTAACCAATTTAGTTGGATGTTAATAAATCAAAGCTGCTAAAGGTCATAGAGCACCCGGACTTTTTCCCAGAGGATTGTAAGCGTCTTTCTTCAAAGGTTGTTGGTGACAGCTGAAATAACTTCTCGCTGCTGTAGTGATCTGTGGTTTTTACACTTTCCCAAATGGCAAGGATGAAGGAGCTTCTATCTGCTATAAGCCTTGTTTATTGCTCTTACAGTCTGGTTGGTGGTTGTGCAACATTCCAGTTGTTCCCCAGTTACCTGCACGCACAGTGCAGCGCTGTGGCATGGCGGTCAGGCCAGACACTGGGGCAGGGAAAGGGGGAAACCACTGGAATTCATTTACAGCTGGAAGCTGACTGTTAAAAGCAGGTTTTAGTAGACAGATGTGCAGCATAAATGTTATGCTTTAGCATGAATGTGGAAACCACAAACCACATGTTCTCCATAAAACAACTTTTTAAAAGCAAGGAAACATAATTTTTACTGCATAAAATAAAAAACTGGAAGGAAATTATATCAATGTGGTGCTTTCCATCTTAGAGATGGTGATTCAGGACAGCTCTGCCAATCAGATCTCAGCTATGTCTCCCGGTCCCACCGAATGGTGTGTAAGATGCAATACAGATGGATTAGGATTTTGAAAAATGTGGGAGTACGGCGAGTACAATTCCTGACCAACTTGTAATTCCAGTTCTGCAGCACTTCCCAGACTCCCTGCGTACAAAGATTTGGTGGGAGGGAGAATGGAGGTTCTGGGAAGAGCTGGGAAAATGGGATCAATAAATCTGTTACCACGCAAAATATCCTCAGCTGGTGTGCATGGCAGAAATAGGATAGAGGCCAAAATAAAAACAGCTTTTTTTACTGGGGAGAATCGACTCCTCTTTTTTTTTACATGCAGACATTCTGGTTCTGTGTTGGGTGAAAAATTTTGGAATTTGCTCATCATGTCAATTGGAATCACTTCACTTCTGATTAATTTTATAGAGAACTAATATCCTTTAAATGGTACCTCAAATAACAAGCATTTAGTTAAAGTTGCTGGAAAAAGAGCAGTTTACAGCAGCAGTAATGTGGGGGTTTTTTCATAGTTATGTAAGGGAGAGGAAGATGGCAAGGGATCCTCTTTATTGGTGCCCTGATCATGAACATGGAGGGCAGCAGGAACTTCTCTTACAGAGAAATGGGTATGGGGTGAATTCCTCATGATTGTCACTGGAGCTAATTCCATGCCAAGCACCCACGTGTGGTCAGGGCTACCCGGACAAAACGGGCTGTTCTCCCCTATAGAAGTGTAAGGTAAACTTGGTTCATACAGACCTTGCATCCAATTTGTGTTTAAGCTCAGCTCTCTGCTCATTTACAATAATGCCTACTTTAAAGTCATTTTGCTTACTGCAAAATGATTCAAACCACTATAGCGTGAGGAAAAACACTGACAGCTGAGCAAGGCTTGCTCTGTATACTCTGCATAGTAACTGACACATCTTGGCTTCTTTTTCTTTTTTTCTTTTTTTTTTAATGCCTCTGTTGTGTTTCTTTCATCTTGCAAACATTGCTCTCCATGCTCAATTTGTTGATTTTTAACTTAGACCTCCTCTCATGCAGCAGATGCATAAGAATTTGTATGGTTACTTTTGAGTTTTTAAATGGGGTTAAAAGCTGGTCACATACCAAATTCTGCTGTATACTTACCAATTTGTATCTTTGCTTACTCTGTACCAAAGGAAATATTTGAAACTGCGAAGTGTAAACCCTCATTTGAGGTAAATCAACATTGCTCTACTGAGCAGAGTATAACTGAGGCTTAAGTTAACTGAGAATTTGACCCTGGGAGTTTGATGTAAGTTTTTACAGGCTCTTGGAACAATAATAAATTCCTGGAAGACAAGATGTTGTGTATGAACATCAGCTGATGTTTCACTTGCTATTTTACTAAGACCAGCTGTTAGAATTTGGAAGCATGGGATTATGCTTAGCTAACATTGTTTTTCTTTATTAATATTTTAAGAAAAAAATGCTTTCCTAAATTATAAATTTCTCACTTTTGAACTTGTGTTGGAAAAAAAGGGAAAAAAAAAAAGAAGCCATGATAAAAGCTGCAGTAAATCTAGTTTGAATTACTGCAGTACATTGCCTTGAAAAATCCCTTCCTTCTTAGATTTTATGAGGATATGTCTGCAACACCAAGATTGCTGCCTAGAGCAAGGAAGATTATGTAGATTTATCAATAGATGAGAATCTGTCTAATAGCTGAGACAGATTTATTGTTTTGTTTACTCTTAGGTTTGTTATCATTTCAGCCATTGACAGGCTGAAGATGGAGGGAAGTTAAGAGATCTTCCTACTTGTGTTCATTGTTTATTACTTGCACTTCAGCTAGTGAAACAAATCTTGTGAAAGCAACGAGAGCTATGTAATAGCTATATAGGGGGCTTGGGATGGGAAAACCGATTTTCTGATGAAGTTCCAAAACAGTGTACCAAATTCTGAAGTCCTTTCATGGGAAAAATTTCTACTGAGGACTTTGAGAGAGAGCACCACAAGTAGGTCAGTTAGAGCAACCTTGACTTTTTCTGAGTTCTCTAATACTCAGAGGATGGTGAGCCTGGCCCATCCTTAACTTGTCCCATTCATTTTGGAGACAGTGTAAAACTTCAAAGTTGATGAAGGGTGGAGAACTCAAGGATATTATATTCTCACCTCCTGTGAATATCAGAAACTGGAGAAGAGATCTGGATGCACCATGTTGCAAGAAAGGCTGTAGTAAGAGCTGTGCTGTATTTTAGCTGCAAAGTTTCCTGACGCTGATGCTCATGTGTGAATGCTTTGGTCTTGACACCAACAGGAATTGTTTGTTTGAAATGATGGAGGAAAGGAATGAGAGGAAAGAGTAGATACTGTTGAAATAAGATTCTCAGTATTGAAGTGTGCAGTCACAAGGTCAGGAACCAAAAAAGTGACTGCTGTTCGTGCTTTCCCAGCACCAGTTGCTCATTGTTTCCTCTCACACTAACGCTTCCTCTCAGGACACAGCTGCTCTTCCTTCTCTCTTAGAAAAGGCACTGCGCACACTGTGGTGTTCTGGCGTTGGTGAGGCCGGGCAGTAACTGTGGAAGAACTAAAAACCCCCAGCTCAAGCTGACTGCGACCCGTTCTGCAGGAGGAAGTGCGCTCCCGTCTCCCAGCTGCACAGCAGGTAGCACTGGCGGTAAGAGAGCCACCCACCCACGGTCACTCGCATCACCCGTTACAGGTGCCACTCGCCCGAGACAATGCACCGATTCAGACAAACAAGGGCAGCGCAAGCAACAAGGACACCGGTTTCACGCATATGACAGAGCAAATTAAATCATTTTTAATTGTCAGAGAACAGGCCAGCACTTTGTTTCGTATGTGTTGGTTTTTTTTCCCAGCAGAGTGAAGACCTTATCTGTGTGTGTGTCGATTACCAGGAGCTGTGTGACTCTTGCCCTAGCCACCACCGGTACAAATTTGCAGGACATCACTGCTGTGGACAGACACTGCCACCTCTTACACCTACCAGTCTGTTTTG
Organism: Gallinago undulata; assembly: GCA_026546715.1. Taxonomy (NCBI): domain Eukaryota; kingdom Metazoa; phylum Chordata; class Aves; order Charadriiformes; family Scolopacidae; genus Gallinago; species Gallinago undulata. The sequence continues at coordinate 32,114,625 of JAOTQQ010000012.1, read as the reverse complement.
ACCCAGAGCCCCCCCCTTTGTGGCACCTCGCTGTCTTTTGGGGCAACGCTGTTGCAGAATACAAAAGGAATTCCCATGCAATCAGCAGCCCACGCAGTCTCCAGCTGCTTGCCAGCCCACGCTCCTTGTTTCAAAAGGAATCGTGTTCTCCTCACCCTGCTTCCCTTTAGGGGGAAAAACCCAGGTGTGTTCTAGTCCCAGTGCCTGTAAAACATTGAAAAGACCCTTCACATGATTGAAAGGAGGCGGCAGCCATGGCAACCTGAAAAATGAAAAGGCTTTGAGACAAACCCTTCATCTTGGTACCCAACGGGGCTGAATTATCAGCCCTGTGTGAAATCGGGTGGGTTTTTTAACTTCTGTCCTCCCTCGCAGTGTGCATTTCCACAGCAGAAGGTGCAGAGACCCTGGGGAGCCCCAGGAGCCCCAACTCACCCTCTTGTGGTGATGTAGCCTCGCAGCTCCTCAGGACCCTCAGGAGCCACTAGCTTCTTCACCATTTGCAGTCTTCTCAGTGTATCTGCTACTCATGGGCCATAGCCTGCTCCAAAGATCTCTAAACAAAATTCTCAATTTCTGCCTTTGTGGGTACTTTAAAAAAATGCATTTACTTTGTTCTCCTGGGAAAACCCCTTTCAAATTGCCCTGGAAGAGGAATCCCAGTTGTTGGTCAGTCCTGACAGAGAGATTGAGCTGACAGGTTCCAGGTAATGAGAACAGGGGCTAAGGAGTTGCAAAGTAATTGGGAAATACAACAAAGGAGGCTCAAAAACCAAAAGGAAAGGATAAAATTTGTTTTAAATCATAATAAAGCTATTGCTACAAATGTCGTAGTAGATGAAAACATGCATCTGGTGTTATTCGAGGAAATATTGTTAGCTCCTGAACATGTTGGGAGGTTTGACTGCGGCTGTGCTCCAGCTCTGTCAGTGTAACACAAACACCACCCGGCCGCCGCCGCGCCAGGAACTGCAGCAGCAGCAAGGGGTTCTTTGGGAAATTCTGCCCAAATCATTTGCTCCCGTAGTCAGAGAGCAAGTGGTTTTGAGGGCACTTGTGCATACAGAGGACATTAGACGAATTGTGTGAATCAGAACAAAGAAGAAAATTGTTCCTTACTGCTTTCCTCTCTGCAGGCAGCGTCAGTCACGGGCTCTTCCCCGCGCATCATTTATCTCCTCCTGTTTTCCCAGTTCTGCCCTAAACTTTCCAGGTATTCTTGAGATGTGCTCTCCTTGGTTCTTCCGTTCACTGTGACTTTAAGGTTGTCTATAAATAACAAAATCAGTATGAACCACACTAATTTTAGCATCGCTTTTTTTATTGATCTGAAAATGTAACAGTAGAACAATCACGAGTGGAAGTACACATTATTAAATCAATGTGTAATATCTAATAATTTACAGCTAGCTGTGCCTGGCTGCCCGCAGGACTGGGCACTGCACAACTAGACTTGAAATAGTGCCATGTGCTGTACAGTCGTATTTTCAAGAACCTTGCTAGAGTGCTTACAGTCTGAAAGGGGGGGGTGTGCAGAGACACAAAGATGAAGGGCCTCATTTTTTCAACGCTCAGTGACAGGTATCCTCCGTTTGCAATGTTTTATTGAAAAAAAAATCCTAATGTTTATTATTTTAATACACTTCATCATTTGGCTTCATAGATTCTGTTCCTACTGGCTGAGAATCAAAGATGTAAAAAAAAAGAAGAAAAATTAAGCAGCATAGGGAAAAAGCCTCATATCATTTTTTATTACTGATATATTTTTTTAGACTTTTGTAGTTTAATGTGGAATAATATGCTTTTAAAATAACTGTTTATATAGGACCTGCATAAATGTTTGGGACTCCTATACAATAGTTTGATAGCCATTCCTTTTGGCTAATTTAGGAGGAAGACCTGCTACTGAATAGCTTGAACAATATAGCAGCCAGATGGTTTTTGATAAAACATTAATGAGACCAGATGGTTTGTAATAAACTATTATGGAAAAAGACTTTTAAGACATGCAAGAAATGCTATCTACTCCTAAGTCTTCATTTATCATTATTGTTAAAGAAACAAAAGTTTGAAGCACTTAGTTCATGCAGCTTCGTGCAAACTGTCCTCCATATTATTGTTAGAGACACCACTAGATGACTCATTAGGTAACCACAATCTATTAGATATCACCATTTTTGAGAGAAGCCCCAAGGAGAGGGACCTGGGGGGGGGGGGCGGGGCTGGTTGATGAGAGGCTCAACATGAGCTGGCAATGTGCGCTGGCAGCCCAGAAAGCCAGCTGCATCCTGGGCTGCATCCAGAGACGCATGGCCAGCGGGTCCAGAGAGAGGATTCTGCTCTACTCTGTTCCTCTGAGACCCACCTGGAATCCTGTGTCCAGCTCTGGAGTCCTCAGCACAGGAAGGACATGGACCTGTTGGAATGCGTCATGAAGGGGTCCACAAAGATGATCAGAGCACCTCTGCTATGCAGACAGGCTAAGAGAATTGGGGGTGTAAATTGGTTGTAAATTGGAAGAGGGGAGATTTAGATTAGATATTAGGGATAAATTCTTCACTGTGAGGGTGGTGAGACACTGGAACAGGTTGCCCAGAGAAGCTGTGGCTGCCCCATCCCTGGAGGGGTTCAAGGC
>JAOTQQ010000012.1:32036194-32107303 GCA_026546715.1 Gallinago undulata | reverse complement strand
GACCAGGTTGCTCCAAGCCCCATCCAGCCTGGCCTTGAACACCTCCAGGGATGGGGCAGCCACAGCTTCTCTGGGCAGCCCGTTCCAGTGTCTCACCACCCTCACAGTAAAGAATTTCTTCCTGATACCTAATATAAATCTTCCCTCTGTCAGTTTAAAACCGTTACCCCTTGTCCTACCCCTCCACTCCCTGACAAAGAGTCATTCCCCATTTTTCCTGTAGCCCCCTTCAGGCACTGGAAGGCTGCCGTAGGGTCTCCATGGAGCTTTCTCCTCTCCTTGGGCTGAACAACCCCAGCTCTCTCAGCCTGTCCTCACAGGAGAGGTGCTCCAGCCCTCTGAGCATCTTTGTGGTCCTCTGCTGGACTCCCTCCAACAACATCGCTGCTGGGCGTTGTATATTAGTTTTTATGGCTGCTTTTTAATTTAGATCGGTTAGAACGGAGATGAAAATAACTATAAGGTTTTGTAATAAAACACACGTACTCCTTGTCATCACTTTCGCACTTTAGTTGCCTTTCGGTGTAAACTCTGACTTCATTAGGATTCAAAGGCCATTACTGCTGCTGCACAGCAGAGTTAATGCCTAACAGCTCCTCTGACACCGCGGCTCCTGTGTGGTCATCTCTGGCCTTCAGGGCTTGTATTTCCTCACAACTTGGATTGGAGAGGGGTGCGGTGGCATTTGGCAATCTGGTTGTCACCCTTTTCCCAAATTCCCTGTGCACTGGATAATCTTGAATTAAGTAGGAAAAAAAAAAGCTTTTCTGTATTTTTTGTAAAGGTCAGTGTATGTGTATGCAGAATGTCAGAAGTATTAGGCAGCTGTTGAGAAATTGCTTTTTTGCTGACAAAGGTAAATACCTAAATTCATAAAACGTTTCTTTGTCTGATGTTGCAATATATTGAATTAAGGATCTGTGATAAAGGAAAGGAAAGAAGCAGGGTAAGATTTGTTTGCTTAAGTAAACAATGAAGTTGCTGTAAATACCTCTACTTGACCTCATTCTCTTCTTCATTGAATAATCCTCCCATAGCTCAGGTTCAGGCTATTTTTAAATTTCTCAGTAGGCAAGGAAGGTGGTACTCCTTCTTTTTCTGTTTTCATGCTTAGTTATCAATCTGCAAGAGTGAATTCACTCTGACAGGCTTTCCCTGCCAGCTTTCATACCTTCCTTTTTAATTCTGCCAAACCAAGCATAGCTCTAACAAAATTTCCAGAGTAAGAAACTCCAAAGGCAGAGTTTTCTTAATACTGTGTCTGTAACCACTCCGTGTCCATTCAGTCAGGATGCCCTTGATCCTGGTAGCTGTATTAACTCCCTGAGTTAATACAAAGGCAATATAAGGGGAAATGCAATTGCTCTTTGTTTTGTGAACTAGTGAAACAAGATGGATGTGTTTTAGAATTTGTGTTAAAGGCACTATATCCAAAGAAACATAAATGGGATTTTGGAGAGAATATTCTTGCTTTGCAGGTACAGCTGCACCAGCAGATATGCTCCCTGCAGTGTGGGAGACCCTGACGTTGTTGCTTTGAGGCTGAAGACAGTCCCATCTCTGCTGCTTGGTGAGTCTCGGCCGTCCTCATAAGCACTCTGTGGTCTTTTCCAGATGTCCCAGTCCCAAGCATAGTGAGTAGGAGTGAGGACAAACCACCATGAATTGGAAGTTTTAGAGAATGGTGTTAATGGTTCTTCTCAAGAGATTTAGTGAGTGTGTAACAATGCCAAACCATAGGAACTGGTTTTTTTACTATTTTGTCTCCTTGTAAACTCCTCAGAAATGGGTGGACCTTTTCTTTTTCAAAGACTATGCCCATGTGAGTTGGTTACATGGGAATGGGATCAGAATGAGTGAACAGTCACATAAAACTCAGAGATGTTTGAAGAAGGTTATGCTGGGGAACAGCAGCTAATGCAGGCAAAGAGGATGTTTTTGATGGTCCCCTGCATTACAAATCACTCATCTTTTTGGTTGGTTGTGAAATACAGAGTCATGCAAAAAGCAGTCCCAGGGAAAAAGAAAACTTTTTTTTTTTAGACTGCTGGGGCGTTGATTTGTCTGTTTTGAATTCTTTTTTTTTCTGCTGCAGTGGAGCTGTATTGCTTATTCTGTTAAAGTGTTCTTCCTGAGATTAAAACCAGGGAATTAAAGAGGAGAAATTTAAGAATGCATAAAATCAATCTGTCTCAGTTGAGAGTTTAGGAAAAGGTCAGAGAACAAGAAAATCAGTGGAAATATTCCCAGTGTATGTAGCTGGGGCTGGGCTGCAGGTTTGTTGCAGCCACAATTACAATAACATTCCCAGAAGACTCTTCAGTAAAATGTTACAAAACTTTGACATTATTCAAATCCTTTCCATGCAGGTGCTGTTGGGAAACACTCTTTTCTTGCTTACATAGAAAACTAAGAGACGGCCACAGGGATTTCATGAGAAGGTAGATACCTCAACATGAATTGTTAAATATAATGTAAAATGTTATCTGAAATGAGATTCGAGAAAAGCTAATGCAAAGGTAAGTTCCCAACTGCAAAAAAGGCACTTTTTTCTCTGTCCTCCAACTGATACTAAAACATGGAGCCTGTAGTCCAACCACTAAAATCTTTATCCGGTTTTCCATTTGATCTCAATAATCCTGTGTGCCTACTTCCACATCCATTTTTGTTTGAAGTCGATTCTAACTTATTCTGGCCTGTATTTGTAAATGACAAACCTAACATCTCTGCGGAATAAGACAGGTAATTAACCATGAGCGTGTGGATACCCAATTAAGGTATCTTATGATCTTAGTTGAACTTTCCGGTCATTATCTGCTGGGGGATTCAAAGAAATGCTGCCAACTTAAAAAAACCTGATTTAATTTTGGAAATATTATTAGATCAAATAACACAGAGTTGAAAAACTCAAAAAGATTAATTTTTTTTTAAAAAGATCAACAATTAGTTTATTAGAATTGTGTGTTTAGCACTTGTGAATGGTCATTTTTACCATTTCTCCCATGAGTTTAGCCACTTTCCCTTATTGAAAAAGTTCCTTGTAAATCCAGCAAAATGCATTGCTTTGGAAAAAGGAAACCTTACACAATATGAGTTGCCAGTATTTTTTAATTTAAGACATTTGAAAGCTAGAATAACATAACGTATGTAGCTGTTTAGCAGATATAAATAAGAGTTGCAAGTAACATATGTTCGATTTAGCTGTAGTTATGCTAATGGAAAAGAGAAGATTGGAAAACATTGAAGGTAAAAAGGTTCAGAAAGAAAAAAAAATTAATTGGATATTTCCAGGGGCGTAATTCAGAAACAAAACTTAGTCATAAAGATGCCAGCACAAATATTTGTTGCTTTTTATAGGATTATTTTTATTATCCCTGTATGTGTTTACTCACTATTAAAAAGATCAGATAATTTGTGTGAATAATACCCAATTACCTTATATGGAGGAAGGTGACGTTATGTGAGGTAATAAAAGGAGGACTCTGCTCTCCTCATCCCCGCTAGTCTCCACGGGGTGCTCATTAGTAGATGCTTTTTCTTAGAATTTCAGGTAAGGTTTTTAAGATTTTTTTCTTCCCTAGCAGATTAATTACCTCCGAGTGTTCTTGAAGGAACTTTTCAGCTGTAGATTGGAATATTTTTTTTTTTGCACACTTATTTTCTTTCTTTGTTATCTGATCATAAATTTCCTGCATTATTATTATAATGTTTAGGCCTTGCATATCATGTTTGCAGTTCATTGTTCTTTGCTTATTCACTGTTGCTTATTTAAAATTTTAAATAAAATTCTTTCATCTGTTATTGTGAAAATCTTTTTACTTTGGGACAAGTGGTCTCTCATGACTCCAGCTCAGAGTGGAGAAGATGGGTTGAAAACACTAGCTGTTCCTGTAGTAATACCAATACTATGAATAACTTCTTAAGAGTGACAATGTAAATATTTATACTTTCCAACTGTAGTTGTTGAAAAAACACACATATTCTTCCAGGCTTTAATTGATTCCACAAGATGTTTGCAAAAGCAACAAAGAATTTTGTGAGAGAAACTGACAGCGGAGGTGACCTGATCCCTGTCTCCCACTTGAACGCCTCAGACAAGCTGCAGCTTCTGAGCTTAGTTACAAAGAGGAAGAAATTCTGGTGCTGGCAGAAGCCAAAGTATCATTTCTTGACAGTCACCCTGAGTGATGTGCTTACCGAAGAGAAACCAATAAAACCAGGTAAAGCCCTACTCGGGCAGCGCTTTTATTGCAGATGGAAAGAATGCAAAGCCTAATCTTCTTTGCTGTTATTCTCAATCCTGTTACTAGAGGGCTCCTTTCAGAGAAATGCTCTGCAGTATTCTCCATCCGTGGAAATGAGATGACTAGATCTTTTCTCATTTTACTATTTGTTTAACTAAAAACAGTAGTAATAATTGTTTGTTTTTAAAAAAAAAGAATTGCCTAGGTAAATTACTGAAATTGAGCGCTGAAAGTTGCCAAGCTGTACAGTCCTGCTGTCTAGTAACAGTGCTCTCTGGAGCCACAGGAGCTCCCTGAGAATAGTTTTGGGTGATTCCAGTATGTGATAGCGTGAAGCTATACTGTGCTCCAGGTCAAAGGGCACTGGATAAAGAGTGTCCTGTTGGTGAGTGTAGTCCAGGGAATTTTTGCACAGGCATGGCCAAGCAAGTTTTACGACCGCTTCTTTCTTCTTGCACAGACTGTTAAAAATGGTCTACCCTTTTACTTCTTTCTTCATCCAGCTGCAGCAGTCCTAACCAGGTTTTAGAATTAATAAGCTGGAATCCCATATTTCTGAGCATGCCACAATTACATCCAGGAAAATAAATAAGTCCTTAAGTTAAGTTTAGATTTTAATTGTAACTGGCTTGGAAGATTAGCTGATTCTGAGTCAGTTCTTTGGCTCATAGGTGTATAAGATTCAGAGTTGGTTTAAGCCACTTAGATGCTTCCATTGGCTTTCAGTGGGCTTTGGGTCAGGCCTGTAATGAGATATGTCAAGATAATGGCAAAATATTAACTCTATTATAGCAGCAGGTCTGCTTTGTAGTTTTGCTTAGTAGCTGAAGTAAGTTTCAGTTGTTCCTTGTAAATCGTCCATAGCACTCAAGCTCAGCATTTCAATCACCTCATGTTTTCCTACAATGGCAAAATATAAAAAATAGCGGAGCAAACAGGATGAAAATATGGAGGAAGCAGAAGAAAGAGTTGCAGAGCTGTAAATTTCATTATTTAGTGCTCTATACTGTTCCTTGCCTTCACTAACTAGTCATTTTCTGTAAGTTTCTGTTTTTCCAGTCACTTTCAGCTCTTCACAGGTAGAAATTACTTTTATTGCTTTTCTAGTAATTGTGGAGTCTGACTTTGCAAATTACATGGGGAAGTTTGAAGATTTTGTTCAAGGAAGTATTGGAACTTCATTTGGAAACATCAGCCTGGGAGCTGGAGGGAAGAGCTATGTGGAAAACCAGTCCTCATTTGGAAACCTGAGGAAGCAGGAGATTGACTTGCAGCAGCTTATGAAAGACGTCAAGGACAGGTATGTTTTTAATGTGGGCATTGTAATGGCCTGGAAAGATTTCTGAGCTGAAAGATTTGGGCCTGCTGTGGTCACTGAACAATTGTTTCTGTCGTGTTGCCATAGTTTGAGAATTATTTTTATTGTAAACTCTAATTTTCAGGTGATAAATCATATATGTCAAAATAAAAATGTCCAGATCTTGAGAGCTTGGTCAAACCTTTTCACTTTTCATTTTAAGAACATTTATCTGCAGTTTCCTGTTACATGTTTTCATGAATTGCCATCTGAAAAAAGGGTCCAAAAAAGTCCCCCCCTTCTTTGGGGGACTGTATTGAGGTGACAGTCTGGGGAGGGGGAAGGGAAGGGATTTGTTTCTCTGTGTTACCAAGACAAATTCTATGGAAACTGAATTCAGAATTAGCATGCTTTATATTTTTTGTGTGTGAGCAACTGAATTATTTGAAGCTGAAGTAGTAGTAAAGGTGAGCAAGCTTAGTCAATGAATGTTCTAGTAGTTGAACAAAATACAGTTTCTAGACTTACTGCTCACTGTTACACGCTGTTCTAACAGAGGGCAAGCCCCCAGATTTTTCTGAACTATAATCTTAATTTTACAAGATACGCAACACTTCCTGTCCTACTCTGAAATGGGATTGATTTAATCTTGCAATAAGGCAGTCACAGACCAAAACCTACTTGGCAACCAGCTGATGAGTCAGGGGTCTACTCTGTATTGCTGAGGGACCTACGCAGGGGAGATGAGGGTGGTTCGTTGGTGACAGCGTCACACCCTAGGTCTCTAGGAGGAGGTGTAATACATTTTAATAGCCTTTGCTGATGCTCTGAAGATAAAGATGATAGGTTTTTGTTATCAGTGCAAAAGTTGTCAGAAGCAGAGTAAATTTACTTTAGATACACTGGCGTTCCAGAAATAATCAATTCTCCATTTTCGCAGAAACAAAGGGCTGCTGTTTTTATCGTGAGCATTCACAAATCAGCAAACTTATTGCAATAAAGCACCTTGCTATATTCATACTTAAATACCTTACTAAAAGTGAAAAATACTGGGCTAAATATGGAATATAGAATATACTGGCCCCTAAAATTAGTATGCAGGTAGTATCAGAAAAATAGTGTCGGTCAAGATTTAAAATTTTGTTTCTAATGCTAGGCAAGAGTCCTACAGAAAACCAAACTGGAGTAACTTCTGCTTATATCAGGAAGCTTTTACTTAGTTTTCTGCAGTAAATTAACTACTTATTTAAAACAAATAATTCTCCTATAGCAAATCAAGTTTACTTCAGTACAGGTTATAATCCTGAATGTAACTAAATACTTAAAAATATATTATCCCCTTCTGAGTGAAGAAAAGCAGTAGCTTTACACGGATCTGAATATAACTGTAATTGAGGTTAATGTGTGTGCCCCTTTATACAAGGACCTAATTCTTAGATGCTCATAGCTTATTAAGGCTTATGATGCAAAGTGTAGAATTGATAGCCAGTCTGTCTGGCTTCTGCCAGGTCACTGCAAATTGCAGTTACTTATTCATAAATATTCTATGATTTATGATGGATTGTGTCCAAGCTTCTAGTTTTTGTCTCATTCATGGATCATTGTGTGGAATTCAGGAATTCAGCAGTCGGGAGTGCTGGGGCCTACAATTTACTGGGTTTTGGATACAAGCTCTGTGGTAGTAAGAGGGTGTTTACCCGTCAGTCCTTGTGAGATGCGAGTCAGCAAAGTGTTCTTGATTTCATTTAATGACATATGTTGCTTGTGCTTCTTTGACCAATTATTGTTTCATTTATTATTTCTACATATGTAGCCTAAGTAAGTTCCATTTTTAAATGTTGTTCTTGTGTTATGCTGTTTAAGTCAAAGTTGCAGATAAATACCAGAAAACTCTTAAAAAAAAAAAAAAAAAGTCCAAGCTGATATGCCTTCTGAACTAAGTCATGTGAGTCTTCAAGGTCCCACAAGCTGGAAGTGCTGAGTGGCAGCAAATCGGTTTCCTGTCACTTCTTATGTGAACCTTCTGAAGGAAAATCCTACTGATCTTTTAATTAGATTCCAGATGCCACCTTGGCTCTCCTTTTCTGAAAAGGGATGACAGCTGAAGGATGCAGGGTGAGATCCTTCCTGATTTGCAGAAGGAATGACATTGGAAATGCAGAAGACACGTATTAACGTAATAAGCAATATAAAAAAAAAATTAAATGATACTTTTAGCTATATAAACAGCATTTTTTATTTTACATTATTCTTGCTTTTCATATCACATCACACTTGCTAATTCACAGAGTAGCGTAACATACTGATTTCAGGTCATACTCCTGTGCCTTTAACTCCGTGAGATTGCTATGGATTTAAGAGTGTATTCCATCTTCTACTTTAAGGCTTTCAGTACTGTCTGCCATAAGATTCTCATAGAGAAGCTGCTGAATTATGGGCTAGATGAGCAGACAGTGAGGTGGATTGAAAACTGACTGAATGGCTGGACCCAGAGGGTATTGATCGGTGGTACAAAGTCTACTTAGAGGCCAGTGACTAATGGTGTACCCCAGGAGACAATACTGGGTCCAGTTGTGTTTAACATCTTCATTATTCATCTGGGGGATGGGGTTGATGAGTGTACCCTCAACAGTTTTGCTGATGACACAAATCTGGGATAAGGGGCTGATACACCCAGAAGGTTGTGCTGCCATCCGGAGAGGACTCAACTGGCTGGGGTGGTGGGAACCTCATGCAGTTCAATGGGAAGTAGAAAGTTCTGCATGTAGAGCAACCCCAGGTACCAGTACGTGCTGGGGACTGACTTGCTTTGTTTGCCAGTTTGCAGAAAAGGACTTGGGCATCCTGGTGGATACCAAGTTGGACATGAGCCAGCAATGTGTCCTTGCTGCAAAGAAGGCCCCTGGGTCTCCTGGAATGCATGAGGAGTGTGCTGGCAGGTTGGGGGAGGTGATCCTTCTCCTCTGCTCAGTGCTGGTGAGGCTGCACCTGGAGTAACGTGTCCAGTTCTGGGCTCCCCAGTTACAGGGGAGAGATGGACACGCTGAGAGACCTTAGAAGAGAAGGCTTTGGGGTGATGTAATTACTGTATATAAATACCTAAAGTCAAAGAGGACTGAGCCAGGCTCTTTCAGTGGTGACAGAATAGGAAGCAATGGGCACAAACTGAAACACAGGAGGATCTTTCTGAACATTGGGAAATGCTTTTCCACTGCAGGGGTGACTGAGGACTGGTACAGGTTGCCCAGAGAGGTTGTGGAGTCTCCATCCTTGGAGACATGATCCTGGGCAGCCTGCTCTAGGTGGCCCTGCTTGATCAGGGAGGTTAGACCAGATGACCTTCCAACCTCTGTTGTTCTGTTTTCTCTGCTCCAATGAAAAGGATTGTGAGGAGGTTATAATCTCTGGTTCTCGTGGATTAACAAATTAACTTGTTTTTACTGTGTCACTAAGTTGTGTAAGGTGAATGAAATAGAAGTCCTGAGAGGACAGTGACAGCGTAGAGAAAGAAACAGGACCAAGTGGCAGCAGTCAGTCAGTCCCCATCAGCTGCAGAAAGGTTTGCCTGTCACACTTCATCATTTCATGTAAGTGATTCCTAACTCTATGATTAGCATATTAGAAAAACAGGGTGTTATTAGTGGTGTACTCTAGCATGATTGAGAGATATTTTTACATTATTCTGTATTGCACTTTAAATATGCACTTTCATTTACTCAATTATTGTCCACACCGAGACAAAAAAAGGTGCCTGTTCCTAATCAGAGTACAGTGGAACTCAGACCACTTTGTACTTATTCTTTACAACTCCTTGAGCATTTATATGTACGATGAGAAAACCATTCATTTTTCTACCAAAGGTGCTACATGCATAATAAGAAGTCACAGAATGTTACGAGACAGGATTGAATAAAATCAATTGTGTGTGTCTGTGACTTAAAAAATAAGGAGGATGCTGAATAGAAAATAGAGAACTATCTGTCACATGCGTTCTTAGGGAAGGTGTTCTATGAAGTAATTGTCAGGGTATTCTGTAGGGAAAGTTGTGAAATACTATCAATAGGCTGACTATAGCAGATACTGCGTTGCAGAATGACTGTAAGAAGTAGGTCAGAGAGGTTGTGTTTGAAATGGATTAACAAAAGAAATAGTACCACCTGTGCTTGGGGGAAGGTGACAGAGTGAGGTCTGGTGTGTTTTACTCCATGGCACTCTATCTGGATGTCTCTACTGGAGAAAGAACAAAGCTGGCTGAAGGTCCTCACCGTGCAGCAAGTGGCATTTGTATGGAAAGCATTAACTGTTAAGCATTATAGATGACGTGGAGACGACTGAACAAGTTGATGAATTCTGGCTGTGCAGTGAGAGATGTATTGTAATTAGTCATGGGGATGTTATGGAAGAAGTTTCATTTGGGCGAGGCTGAGAGTGGGCCACCCGTGTCTCTGCAGCTGGGAGAGGAGGTGTCTTGAGGTGGCGTTTCCCTGTGCAGGACTGAAAAGGTTTTTTTCACTTGTGGGTGGTTTGGACTAGTGAAATCTCGTGCAGGCAGGCAGCAGTGCTGACTTCAGTGTGAGGATGGAGAGTACTCAGAGCAGTAACCATTCTTTTTGGTATTCCTGGTAAATTGGCAAGTACCTTGCTTTGAGGATTTGTAGGGTGAGTTACTGAGAAGACTGGAGAGGATTTGATAGAAATGTGGTCCTAGCCCCCTCCTTTGTGGACAGTCCAGTCAGGGATTCTGCACCTTAAGAACAGACACTCAATCTCAGCTGTGGGGTTTGGAGTTGGGTCCTGCTCTCTCCTTTAGCTGTGAGAGCCTGCTCCATTGCCAGGTGGTGTCTGATTTCTCTTGCCTTCCACTGCTTTCTGCCTTTCTCCCTTTTTTTCTCTACTACTTTCCTCATGCAAGAAGAAAAAGGTTGAATAAAAATAAGGGAAGCCTTTGCATTACAGGAGAGTGGGAGTGTTTAATCCAATTTACCATGGCGAGGGCAAAACCAACACTCAGATTCATTTCTGCTCCTATTTGACCTGTAGAGCTCCCAGCATAGTAAATCATTGACCTCAGGAAGGTTATTCCAACAGAACAAACAACCAAACAAAACCCCATATCTTTTAAATGATCTTTATTTATACAGACTCATACCCTGCGTGTTGATAATGGGACTTAGCAAAGCAGCATCTCATTGTATTATATATAGTGTTACTCTTGAGTACTTCAGCTTGGATTCTCACGGTGGGAAGGACTACTGGGGCGTAGTAGAGGTCACACAAGATTGCTGAGGACTCTTGTACAATAAACAGTGAAAGAGATGGTGAGAGTGATAGTTGTAGAATAGGAGGAAAAGCTCTGAAACCATACCTGTAAAATCCTAAAAAATAATAAAGAAAATTAAGTGCAATTCATGTGTCTGCATGCAATCTTAGGGATTTAACTCCTGTTATTCGGATATCTTTGTGATATTCAGAATGTTACGCTAGCAAATGCTCTTGCAAAAATAGTCTCAAATTCAGCAGCCATTGCCCTGCAATACTTTAAGCCCTGCTCTGATTGTCAGACTTTAACCCTGTTGCATTTTGCTTTTGATAGCTGCTTTCAGTGATAATTTAGATAAGCTGGGTATTTGCTTACCTCATGTTGTCTCCTATTTGAATCTCAGAAGAGCAGAATGTTTTGCTTCTCCAGGCTGTGCCCCACTGATAACCTGGGATGTGCCTACACGCAACCCTAGAGTCCAAGGGGGTTTAGGATAGGTAACCCAGTGCCAAAAGTCTAGAGGAGAGGATTTAACTGCGTTGTCTTGAAAGAAAAGGTATTTTCAACTGTTGGCAAGGGTATGTGTTGTAAAGCTCTGAATCTGGTGGGATTTACTCACCAAACTTCATGGGAAGAGAAGAGCATTTCTGCCAGCCTTACAGTTGAACACATCCTGCTGAAGTCACTTGAGTTGTGATGCTGAGGCTGTGGCCATGTCTCTGCCACACAGGGACCCCAGGCTGGCTCCAAGGCAGGGTGCTGGGGGGGAGCACTGCTTCGGGGGCCGAAGCCAGTGGCTCTGTGCCCCTATGGTGTTGGTGTCACTGTGTAGCCTCCGGTGCTGTGGCAGCTCCTCCTGTGCTGTCTCAGAAACTTCTTCACTGCACTTCTTTGCATGTTTATCTGTATCTTTTTCGGTCTGCTGTTAGTTCTGCGTCTGAACCTCAAAGCCAAGAGCACGAGGGGGTCTGAACTAGTACCACCTCAGGCAGAACATTGCAGAAGTGGATGGAAGAAAAAAGCCTCTAATTATTTTGGTCATTCATTTGTATAGAGTTAATCACGCTCTGTGTGCTTCTTATGTTAACGCTCATTTAGAAATAGCAAATTTCTATTTAATCTGCATTTTTCTGCCTTTGATTGTTTTGCTTCTTTTGCTCTGACTTAGAGGATGACAAATTCACCAGATAACCCCATAAAGCAGGCAAAAAATACACTGTATGAAAGCAAATGACAAATTGCTTTTGTGCTTCTTCCCCTGTATTTTTTCCCCTGTGGCTGCTTAGGTCGAATGTTAAAATTGCAAGTTCTTAGTGCATTAATTTGTATTTTCAAGATGCTTAGCACACCTCTTCAGAATCATAAATAATTATTGTGAAGTATGTGATATGCCTGATGGTCTGTTATTGTGGTAACTAATAGCTGTGGTTTGGCAGACACTTCTGAGAGCAGTGGTGTTTGGGATTGCTTGACATTTCGTCAATTTTTCCTTAATCCAAAGATTCATTGTATTCCAAACATAAAGCATGGCTTTGCACCAAAAAAAAACCCCAAACGACTGTATTAATAATCTCAGGAATGTTTTGGGGTGCTTTTCCAGTGGCTGCTGCATTGCTTCAGAGGTATTTTCCTTTCCCTTGTTTAAACAATCAACTTTAAGGTTTTCAGACAGTTCATTCCAACTGATTGAACTTTAAGCATGTAACTCTCCAAAGATCAAAAATTGCCTCAGGATATTTTTAATTTAATAAAGAACCAAGCTGACTTCAGACTCACACAGACTGCATAAATCCAAAACTCCAGAATCTAATAAATCTAAAACTTTTTAATTAAAAGTGGCGATATCTTGATTTAAATAAAGTGGAGTCAGACATGTCTTTCTGTCATATTTTTGGGGAATTGCCATTTAGCCCCATGAATAGCCATTTACAGTAAAAGGAGGAAAGACTGAATAACTTGAGCCAGGGATAGCAGTCTTTTAATCTTCTGTCGTGCTAGAGATATCTGGTCATAGAAAATTTGACATCTCATCTGAGCACCTCCAATGAGTATTTTGCAAAAAGTATAATATAATTAACACCTTATAATCAATTAAATGCAGTTAAGAAGTTGCTTTAACAACTGCCAGAAAGTCTGTTAGCACCCTATAAGACAAGGTAGTCATCTTTTCTTAGATAATAATCCTCACGTATTGTTTCTGGGAGAAATATCTCCAGCAGCATTTAAACTCATGCTGAATGACATTGTGGAGCAGGGATGACTTGTTAAGTTGGAGGCATGAAGTAGACGTTTGAGGTCAGTTTTTCTTTTGACTGTGACAGTCCTGGTCATTAATTGTAAATTGTGAATTTATACCAATGAATAACACAGGAGTTCATAGCTGGTGGGTTTTTTCAGTGATCTTCTCCATTCCCAAATCCATGAAATCTTCTCTGTGTTTTCTCATCCAGCCCTTTGAAGAACTTGGTCAGTGCTGATCTCACTCAGACAGTTCAGGGTTTAAGGGAATACTGGAACTGATCCGTAGCGAGCTGTGAGGGTTGGCATTGAGGTGTTATCCTCTGTGTGTTGTTCATCCCTCAAGGAGAAATTCTGGTTATGCAGAGTTTTGACAACAGCATGTCAGGGCACCCCTTTGCCTGGACGTGGGCCTTCAAAAGCCAAACCTGTATTGCTATGGTGGTCATCTCAAGCTGTCATTGTCCAGAGTGAGTCTGAACATCAGCACTTGGGTGCAAAGGATCCCATGTCACCACCCCTGTTGAGGAGTGCCTGATGGCACACCTGCAGCAGATAAAAGTAGCTTTGGCCTCTGCTTTGGCCTCTGTGTGTGCAGCACCTTCCTTCCAGCCAGATGGAGTTTCCCAACAGAAGAGAGCTGTGATTTTTTATTTTTTTTTTTTTTTGGATGACAGGACTGAATGATGACAAGGAGATAAATGAGACTGAGTTTGGCCAGAAAGTGGTAATGATGAACTGTGGGAAGGAGGGGAAACTGAGTCTGGGAGCCATGAACAGCTGGTGTCATCTGAGGGTAGAAGGTAGCACAGAAGTCATGTGAAGAGGGGCTGGAGACCTGGCGAGCTGTGGGACAAAGCTGAGACGAATGAGAAGGAGGGAGAAGAAATGGAACTTGATCTGGTCGGGCAAGACAGAGAAAACCAAGAGGAAAAGTGGGGCTTTTTTACAAAGAAACTAAACAGCCTGGAAGATTGCTTGCTATGTATTTCCTAACTTCTAGTAGCTTGACTGCAACTTCACTTTCTAAGCTATTTCTAAGCTTCGTGACGTGTGGATGCTACTATTATATTACACGCTTATTATGTATTATGCTATTATAGGTCTCTTTAGTGTGTGTGTGTGTGCACATAATACATGCAGCAGTGTGCTAGGCTGCAGGGAGTTCCTAATATGGACCATGAGCGCAGGTCTTCTGTTTGTACTCCCTGGTAACTTTTTTGATTGAAATTATTCTTTTTGGTAAAGGTTGCAAGATGTGACCTATTGACCGATTGATGCTTTGTGCTGATGTAAGACTGGAGAGCTGGCTGGCAACCCGTGACATGGCCATGTTAATGTCACTGTGAGTTCATGGTAGCAGAGGACTCAGTCCAGTGCCCGAGAACCTGTCTGGCTGTTTTCATATTGCGCTGGAAGCTTAAAGTTGTTTTTAGTTCCCCCTTGCTTTTTTCACTTAGAAAGTAGCCAGACAACTGCCATTTTTGCTCAGAGTAAGGAATCAAGAATTCAATACGTGTGTTGGGGCTTACTGTGGAATACAGATATTTACAGCTACCACATAACAAAAGAGGAGATGATAATTTTGAGCAGACTCCTTGTATAGAAGCCATTGTCATTTTTACAATAAAAGCTCCTTCAAGCAATTAAGAAAATGTTTTTTCCCAATTCTAGTATTTACGTTGTTAATGACTTCTTTTCTTTTTCAGAACAATAAATCTAAACAGTCGTTTATTGCAGCAAGTAATAGAAAGAAAACATGAAGTGCTGTGCATCTTGAGAGAAAAGATAATAACGACTCAGAAGTGTACGATATCTGAACATATCCAGATAGAAGAAAAAATCAGCGGTGTGATTGGATGCGGTAGAAAAACAGTGAAGGTAAAAGTTATTAAAGATCTGCAAGGAGCAGAACATTTGCAGACTACCTAAGAAGAAATTTCTCCAAATAGACCTCAGAGTACTTCTTACGAGTCCTTAGCAGTACAGTGAGTTCAACATGTTTAGTTATGAGACTTCAGAAAGGTAAAATGTTTTTTCCATTGCCTCACTGGCAGAAGATGTCATTTTTTATTGTGAGCCTGGAATGTGGTTTCCATCGATACTGTCAAATTGTGATTCATTTTCTATGTAGAATCCTGCCTACAACAGAACATAAAACAAACATATAACGATTCAGTGGAAGTTGAAGAGCGAAAAGCATTGCTGAAGCAAATTTATTTGAAAAGCCAAGTAGTCATTGATCAAAAATGTTTGCAGTGTCTACTAAGTTTTAATATTTATTGAGAAGCTATTTGTTTCTAGTCATGAGAGTAGAGATGAACTGCATTATGAGGATATCTGAGAAATTGCCTATGAATTGAGAAAGAATTACCAAATTCAAAACATATGTTCATTCATTGTAAGCTTTTTTTAAAGCTGCAGATGAATCGCTTCTGTGTACGGGGTGTCTTCAGTAGCAGACATCTGGGAGTTGCAGTTCAACAGCCCTCTCTGCAAGTGCCACCTTTCTGGTTCCAGCAGGGCAAAAGGGGTGTCAGATAGAAGGGACACGGGAGGATACTGAAGTGAGTGCTCATTTCCCAGTGGCAGCACTTCATGTATGGCAAAAGCTGAACCTGGAGCTCAACTTTGTACCAGGACAGGGCAGCTAAGAGTTAGAGAGCTGCTCTTGGCATTGTGCTTCTACCTTGCTACTCATCTAGTTCCCTTCACATATATATATATATGAATATATGTCACATATAACATGTGCTTTAGTTAGGCATCCTGGAGAATTAAGCACATCCTTTCTCTATATTTTTCCCCTGCAATGAATTCTGCGTTTAAGCTTCTCAATAGCTGGATCAGATAAATGGTGAATAAATCTCTCCTCTAGGTATCAGTGAGTGAAAATGGAAGCATGATGAAGGATTCTAGTGTGATCCTTGAAATTCCTCCTGCAACCACTATCGCCTACGGTGTAATCGAACTGTTTATAAAGCACAGTGGCCAGTTTGGTAAGTATAAAGCTCATTTTCTGTGGCACACAGTTCAGCTGTGGGCAGAGCTGTCTGTTGGGCAGTGATTTTTGTATTTCCCTGCATATGAAAGTGATGATGTTGTATGGTATCCGTTGCCTTGATAGTTATTTGTGCTGTGAAGTGCTGCTTTCCTGATTTAGTGTAATGCTTGTTCGGTTGTTTGAATAAATAATAAATTTAGAATAACTTAGGTTTCAGGGGACTGCAGTAGGTCATCTAGGTCAAGCTGCAGCTCAAGGCATGGCCAGCTTTAGAAGTTTGATCTAAGTTTGGAGTTAGTTCAGATGCTCGTATCCTCATCTGTTCAAGTTTTGAGTATCACCAGAAACGGAGATTTGATTCCATCACCTTTCTGGGCAGCCTGTTCACCATCATGGTGAACTTTCTTTTTCCCCTTAATACCTAATGAGAACATCTCTTTCTTTATTTTGCATTTCTTGCCTTTTGTCCTGTCATCCTACAGAAGAGCCTGAGCCCATCTTCTCTTTGTGCTTCCATTGGGTAGTTGTAGACAGCAATAAGGTTCTCCCTTAACAATATTTTCTCCAGGCTGGACAAACCCAGTCTCTCAGCCTCTTCTCATATATGGTGTTCTCCGGCTCACAGCGATCTTGGTGGTTGTTTGCTAGATTTCTCTAGTATGAGAATGTCTGTCTTGTACTGGGGAGTCCAAAACTGGCCACAGCATTGTGAATGCAGTCTCCCAAATTGAAAAATCACTTTTGTGGATCTGCTAGCTACTATCCAGTTGGTGCAGCAAACTCCAGTAGCTGCAAGGATGTGTTCATGATCCTCTTGAATTTGTTGTCTGGGTCTTTTTCTGCGGGTTTACTTCTAGCTACCTGGCCCCCAGCCTGTGCTGTTGTCTTCACCTATTGGCAGGGAGAGTGAACTGAATATAAATTGACAGTCAACCAGGAATATTTAGACAACAGTCATGCTTAATGCAGAATTATTCATAAAGTATAGCACTGGAATTTAAACTCTTCTGTCTATTTTACGCTTTAATATAGAGATTGTTCTTAGAATGATTGCAGAAATGTCCCTGTCGTGTTTTCTAGTTGTGCTTTACTTATTTCAGGTTGAATACTTTAGGTATCGAGTTTTAAAAAAAAAAGTCAAAATTGGCTTTGGGGGGAGTAGTGACTCTGCTTTGCAGAATCACTTGGGTTTTTCTTTCTTGTCTGTCCTCAGTTGAACTCCCTGACCTAAAGGAGGTTTCAGGAGATGTTATGCAAGAAGGAAGGAAATGAGATGGAATTTGTAGGGCTAATAGTTGGAAAGGACTGATGTGGAGAGAAACAAGAGATATTTTTGAAGAAATAATTGAAGTGCAGTTGAGTTTGAATCCAGGATGCACTCTATTTGGATAAGAAAAGCAGAAGATACTCTCCATCATTCTCCTTCAACTGACTTCTGGTATTAAGGAAGTCTGTAGGTTCAAGAATACAAGTAAATATCATGTAATCTGTAAAAAAATTTCTGAAATGTGGAATTGCTCTGCCATAAACTGAACTCGGAGATATAGCAGAGGGCATTGACTTCATGGTCATAATAGAACTGTAATTCAGAGTAAACAGGTGCAATTAAGGCTGTCTGACTACATGGGTGTATAGCTGATAGCCTACTCACGTGATTTCTAAATGTAAATACCTATGTCCTGCTAGCAGTTAATACGTGGGTCTTGTTAATGATTTGTATTTCTCTGCTCTTTTCCACTTCTTTTTCTTTTTCTGCTTTTTTTGTTTCATATTTAATGTTATGTCTTTTAAGTTTCAAATGAGCAGAGCTTGTTTGATGTTTTATCCCAAACAACCTATGTCTTACCTCTTTTTTTAATTTGTGACATCTTCCCTTCCCTGACTCTCATTCAGAAGGTAAAAAGGAGGAACTAACAACAAAATTAGGGATTTGCCAGCAAAAATAAGGATGGAGGAATGTAACCTTCAACTTCTTAACGTCTCTGCAGGGATCAGTGTCTGTTTATGGAAATAAAAAATACCCTTTGAAGTTAACTTCAGAGACTAATATAGTCCTTCCACATAAAACAGAAAGTGACTAGTACCAGGTGTAACATAGTAGGATTCTCTTTGCAGACAGTTAACGAATGAGGTCCATTTACGTTTTTTTTTCTATCTTTTTCTTTGCCACTGACAGTGCTGGAGTTATTCTGTAAGGAAGTTATTCTATAAGGAAGAATGGTAGATAAACTCGTTAAAATGTTCTAGCTAATGTGACTGGACACGCTTGGACGTTTTTATAAATAAACTAAAAAAAGAAAGAGAAAAGTTCTAATCCTTTTCTGATCCCTTTCCTGTAATCGCTCTGTCTGATTTCTGCAGGCTAATTTTCCGCTACATGTAAAAGCTGTTCTGTTAAAGGCTCTGCAGTTTTGTGTCTCTAAGGTTTCACTGCAAGTCCTCTTGTTCTTGCTTTGCAAAACAGGAGGTATAGTAGCACCTGGCTGATTTGCTGTGTTCTGTTCATTGCTATATATGTGTGACTTGCTTCCTCTTAAATGTCTGCAAGTTCTATAGTCCTAAACTTTTCAGCTTCTCCACGCAAAGGAGTCTCTTTGCCTTTGACTGTTTTCACTGATCACTTATGGTTTTCTTCCATTTCTGTTAATGTTTCTGAATAACAAGATCTTACTGTGCTATTGGAGGTTTGTCATCAATGGATGTAATAGAATTTGATAAAGAAAATATCACAGTATTATGTATATTGTTTCATTCACTTTTTTCCCTTTTTTTTAAAGACTATGAAAAAATTAATGAGATAAAAGTTAATTAAGAGTGCTATTAATAGAAAACTTTCAGAGTCCTGTATTTTCCTTTGAATCGAGTCCTGTTACAAGATTTAACAGCAGGGTCTGTATCTCTTAAACCTTTTCACATGATTCTGTGTGGTGATTTCCCTTATTAGCATCATTCTGCCTTAGGAGGGCAGGTAGTTTATTAGCACTATTAGCACTATTTCTCCTTCAGGGTTTGTGTGAAAGCCACGTTATTACCAGTGAAAGTAACATGAGCATGTTGGCCTTAGGGTGCCTTAGCTGCTGACCGGATTCTTGTTGCTTTGGGAAGTTCTTTAATTTGTATTAATCGCTTTCTGCTCCTCTCTAGCTCACCCTTCTCTGTGAAGGGTTATGCAGGCATCAAGGTCCCTGTCGTCTTTCTTTCTCTGTGGCAGAGATTCCTTTGTCTGCTCTCCCTTTGAAAAAGCTCTTTGCTGATGGAGTGTTCTCTGTGCTTTCTCATCTGCTTTGAACGTCCTTAATTTAGTGAGACAGACTCTTACAACTGCAGGAAGGTTATATTTAGGTTTTGTGCCTGGTACATATGAGCACTGTGCTTGATTAGTTACTTTTTTTTTTTCCCCCCTTTGCTGTCAGGTACTTGAAAATTGAGTTCCTCTTGCTAGCCTGCCTGTCTTCAGACCTGCTGCAGAGTGCCAGGGTTACAGTTTCAAAACAAAATCATGATCGAAATAATGCACAGAGCTTTGATTATATTCTGCGTCTTTGGGGTACATTACTGGACACACGAGCACAGAACTTGATATTCCAGATTTCTCAGCCTAACTTTTAGAGAGGCTCCCTGGGCACCTTCCAGGAGTCCCTTGGCTTCATCAAGTTGGGAGCACTGGGGTGGCAGGAAATGGGCAGCCCTGTTTGGGTGAGTTAGGCCAGGGCTTATCATGCAGATGAGGCAGAAAGATTAATCCAGCCAGGGTGTGTTATTTTCTCCATGAAGTTACTGCAGAGACAGTATATAGCAGAGCAATTCTGTTAGTGAACAGAAGATGAGGATGAGATCCTTTACAGACTCTGAAAAGGCCCTGCTTTTCCAGTCATCTGGTGAACTTGAGGATGAACCTGTAGCTCGGCCCAGAAAGAGGAGTCTGTCAGTGCCATGGCCAGAAGAAGCTCTGTAAGGGACCCTCAAGAGTCCCTCATGCATCTCAGAAAGTGCTTTCATGTGTCTCATCATGAGTAGATCCCATACCCTATATTACAGCACATCTCTTAATTGGTAGAAGATGTGAAGAATTCTTACCTGTGTCTCTTGTTCAGGTTTTACAGTGTTGGCGAGAAGTTTTCGTGTCATTTGCTGTCTACGTTACTTTAATTCACAGGAGCTGGTGTCACATCTTGTAGTTGGTACCTGCATGTCTGTTGGACCTTTTCCTGCACACACTGTACCAAACCTCAGGGCTGCAGTAATGCTCAGTGATTCACATAGGTAGCAACCCCTGGCATTCTTGCCATCTAGACAAGACAAGGAGAAATCACACGCGAGAACACCAGATAATATAAGCTAGCATCTCATTCAGTAATTGCTTGTGCATTTTATTAATTATTTTTTTTAATTGGATTTCTAATTACAGAATTCTGCCTGCTAGATGGACAGCAAGGAGGTTTTGAAAAAGAAAGCACAGAAGACTCGAGTTATCCCCATTCAGCACTGTTCAGGGATACTGCGTTTCTCTATCAGCCAGATGCTGTTGATAATGAGATGTACTCTGGGGCTGAAAACCTCATTCCCAGCGGTGCTTCTTTAAGTGTATTGAAACAAGGTATTACCAGAAATGCTTTACATGATTACATTACAGTGAGTTAAGCAACATGATAGGAAGAAATAATCTGGTACGATAGTACATAAGAAATTATGTAGTTCGTTCTAATAGCTCTTATCAGGAACTCTTGGGGGAATGCACTAAAAGAATAGAAAAATTTACTTCTGCAATAGGTATATGCAGGGGACTGTTCCCTAGGAATAGCCTGAATGTCTTTGTCGTAAATATGATCTTACAAAATTAGAGTTTTACGCCAGTTCTGTTACATTCTAGATAAGCTCTATAAGATTAGTGATGATTTATGCTTTCATTCAGAAAGGGTCACTGAAGATATTTTTTCATAATTTGGAAAATACTCTCATTAAAGCTTCTCAGTTAAAAAGATACTTTGAGTCTCAAAAATTACAAAGATGTCTCCCCGGCCTTAAACTAGGCTCATTATTTTCTGAAAAACTTTATAGAAATCTTTGATAAGAAGTAAAGCTGACAAAATTTAAATGGAAGCTTGCAAATTGGCATAATGGGCCAGGCTCAACTTGTTTATTGTAGGGATGTGGAAGGAAGGGGCAGGATTGTCACCAGAGGAATGAAAAAGGGAAAAAACAAATCAAGGCCTCAGAACACGCTTTTCATCAGTTCTAGGTGGAATTATTACTGCTGGTTCCAATGATGAACATCACTTTTGTTATCTTGAAATTTCACCCTTTGTTCATGGCTGTTCAATACACTAACTGTGACCAAAATAGGTACTTGTTCTCCTGAAATCAATTCCATCACTCTCCAGTGAAGACTTGTTTTAAAGGAATGACAGTGTCTCCATGTGTATATAAAAACCACATACTTGTGAAAAAATAATATGCCGTTGTTTTGGGTTTTGTTTTAGCTTAACTTACCTTTGTGCCTTTCTTGCTTAAAAAGCCTGGAGATTCGTTTAAATTAATTAACCTGAAATGTCTCTTGGAAAAAACTAGAAAGATTGTTTCTACTAAAGCAATTTAAAGTAGGTTTCCTCTTCTGTTATTTGTATAGACAGTCATATGATTGTGTCAGGTACAAAAAATGTCTGCCTCTGGCTAGGTATTTTACTCTTTTTTCTCAATGAAGCAATTTTTAGATATAAAAGGAATCTTTAAAGAGAGCATGTTTCTTGACTGGAGTGACATGAAGGGAAATTTCTTTTAAACAAGATTAAGAACGCTTGCATGCCCCTATTTTTGGAATGTGGAGAAACACATTCCAACCTTCCAGTTGGTATTATTGACTTCAAAACTTATTTTTTCTTTTAGCAAAGTGGTAATTCGATGTCATAAAATATTTTGGTTTAGTGTCATAATTGAATTGTGGGGAAAGAAGTGCAATGAACTCTCATGTGCTTCTTTTGTATGTATTGCAATGGATTCAATATTTTAATCAAGAAGAGATTTTTGTAATAATAATTTGGTCGGGGCTGAAGGTTTGTAATTATTTGATGCACCTGATGAAAAACGAGGACAATATCAATTTAGGATTGCAATAGGAGCTTTGAATTCTGTGTGTGGACTCATACCATTAACTTTGTAATTCGTATTAACCCACAGATTAAGAAGTAAGGTTATGAGCAGAACACTTAATTCTGCCTTATAAATGAACATTATCTGGAGATGAACTTTCAAGTGAGAAACTTAGTATGTGGTTAGTTCAGTTAACGTTAAAATACTGAATTCTAAAATACTTAAAAAATTCAATACCAATTGGTGATCCTTAGAAGCTGTTCTTCTTTCTTAGAATTGTCATTGATGCTTCATTGACTCATTAGGGAAATATAATCAGATGTGTTCTAACCTTTCATTATAACTTGTGATGACGGAAATCAGGATGTCAAGGTGATGTGATAAATGACCTTAGGAAACATATAGCAAAAATGTTAGCAGTTTTTACTGGCATTTGTGTAGCAATACTTAGGTTTACTTTTTCCTGTGTTCTTGGGAAAGATCTGTCACGGTTGAAGACACAGTTCCAGCCCTTTGAGAAGCTGCCGAAAGACAAGCAAAGAGCTTTATATAAAACCCTCTGTGAACTCTTGCTCCATGAAGAAATGGTCACTGCCCTGGAGGACATGGTAAGATGAAGAAACTTTTGCTTGCTTCCTAAAAGTAATTTCTGAATAGAGCTAGCATTCTCTTCTGCTGGAGCTTTTCTCTTTTCAAGAAGTTACATTTATTCTTTTGCTTCAGTTAGATGATATCTGCACAGGAGACAAGCCAGATCTGGAGGAGTTAAAACCTGCGCAACAGCAAGACCTCATTGACTTCTTGCAGCTCTTAGGATGCAGTTCACAGAGTGAGCTGTGGTTGCAGAAATGTCACCCTCAGGATGAAGAGCTCTTCTCAGCTGCTCACCTCCTCATCGGAGCTATCTCGGGTACGTTGTGAATGAAAAGAAGAGCCCTTTTTAAAAATGTATTTCCTTTTTTGAAGCTCCCTCTGTGTTAAACAGTTCCTGGCTCTTTTTGAGCAGTTGGTGAACTGAGTGAACATAATTTGTTCTGTTCCTTTTTATGGGTTCGGCATACCACGTTTAGCATTCCTGGCTGTAAATTAAATTCAGCCCTCAATCAGTGACAGATTTTGCTTGTAAAATACACATTCCCCCAGGACTGCTCAACTCTACTTTCTGCTGGATGCGGGCATTTCCAGTTTAGCAATCTAACTGCTGTTCTTGGTGCATGCCAGAGTGCTTCCCGCCTAAATGCTGAGAATTACAAATTAGGTGGTATCTTCTGTGTAACAGCGTAGATTGTTGAGCTGCAAACTATATTTAGCAAAAATGAATTTAACATAGAGATGCTGCAATTAGAGGGTTGTTTTGCAGCTGCTGAAAAAGGAGATTAAACATAAATGTCAAACAAATGCCATGCTCACGATCTCGTTGGCACCACAGTGTTAATTAAAAGCTACCTGCAAAGTCCAAGACAGACTTTCGTGGCTTTTTCTCCTCTCCCTCAAATATAAAGAATTTCCTGACGTTAAGATAACGAAGGGAGGTCCAGTGCGGTATTAGTTAAATGTGGCACTGTGCAGCAAAATGTCAGCGTGCATCCATATGCGCACAGTGCCCAGGTAGGGAAAGCTTAACTCGTTTGCAGAGACAGGAAAGTAATAGAAACCAGAAACCTGCTGATGTGGTAACACTTGTCAGATGCTATTAACAGCAGGGCGCAGCTAATTGAGTGTGCTGTATTATCACCTGGCTCTGGACATAATGTCTGCAGCTAATGTCCAGGCGTAAATGTAGTTGGATCAAGAATGAAAAGCTGTTTTATGCCCGTTGCTTCTATTAGGAGTTACAGCCTTTGAGGTCCAGAGTTGAAGGGCACCACAGGGATCATTTAGTCCATCTCCCTGCCCCAAGGCAGTCTCAGCTATGTCATTGCTCTCAAATTGTGTTTTTACTGGAGTCAGCGTTTCATAAAGATTTTGAGGGCGGATGCTCTCGTTTTATTCAAGGCCTAAATCGTTCATCCAGCCTGCAGCCTTGGAGTGAAACATGGGGGAGATACTCAAGGAGGAGATAAGAATGATGGGGAGGAAATACCCTTTTCTGCGGGCTGCCTTTCTTTTCTCAAGGGCATGGGTAGTCAGTGTGGAGCTTGTACCCATCGCCTGTCCTGTTTTATTCTGCCCTCTGGAAAGCGGGCAGGAAAGGGCTGGATCAGCCTCTTCCCAGCCTCCAGCAGAGCACTTGTGACAACTGTCCTCAGCATCGAATCGCTGTGGTCTCCCACGGCCGTTTCACGAGGTGCTGTACCTGTGGGTGGGCCTCAAAAATGCAACTGGTCTGTCTTTGCTCAGCAGGAGAACCCTGTAACAGAGCTCAGTGTTAAGAAAGTCCCCTTCCCAGCAGCAGCCCCGAGCAGCGTTCACTGGGAACAATCTTCTCCTTTTAATGTTTCCTTCACAGAGCTGTCTGATTACACCCTTGTCCTGCTGCGTGCCTGCTGTGATCTTCAGGTTGTTCCAGCTTTGTGTTGTTTGGTGAGTAATCAAAACGCGTCCGGGTGGCGTGTGGGCCCCGGCAGCAGCACTGACTGTTCTCTGCCTGATTGTGTTTCTCACCCAATAAAGAAGATGTCAAGCTCCAGTGCATATCTCAGCTGCAGGCGTTGCTTAGGCAAGGTCAGAGTCTGACAGTGGCAAACGGTGCAGGTAATTTCCTGCAGGTGGACACCAAACTTCTGAAGTGTTTCTGTATCTGGGAGATTTCATCGGCTGAGAGCAAAAAGGAAATTGTAAATTAAGCTCAAATTTTAATTTTCTAATAGTCTCACTAGCCTGCTTGAAAGTCTCAGTAACAGTAATCTCCTGCCCTTGGGAAATGGAAATGTCACTTCGATAGCAGCAGTGCTTGGGCCTGGGCAAATTCAGAAGGTCCAAAACGCTGAGGCCATTCGTTGAAACTGCTGAAGGAATGGGGCAGGGCTTTTTTTAAAGCTTTTTAAGCTCACTGACAAAAAAAATAGTAAAAACCTTTAAATACTTAGGGGCAAGGGGCAGTGCTGTTTGCTCAGAGTAGGAGTGAGAGCTACATGTGATCTGCAGGACGCAGTAGATGTTTCTCCTCAAAGGGTGACACAGAGCTTTGGCTCTGGATAAGGACATCGCACTTCTCAAGGCCCAGCAGTACAGGGAGTCTTGCCCTTTCGCTGCTGCCTTGTGAGCTCTCTGGTGATTTTGTAAGGAGGCGAGCGGTGCGATGGCAGGAGCAGCACTGCTTGGGAAGCCTTTTTAATGTCTCTGTCTCTTGCTCTCTCTCATAAATCCAGCCTAACGTCGCTTCAGCTGATGGCACCGTGGCCCTGAGCAGTCCTTTGGTGGCACCTCTCGCTGACAGAGGAAGATTTGATGTCGTGCAAAGGCTGTTTGCCTCATCAAACGTTAATTTGGAAATGACAGAGTCTTCTATCAAAGCTGTAACTATGAGAGAACCGAGGTTCTTCCCCCTCGTTCTTTATGTTGCATTGTATGGGTTTCACGCTTTAGGTGGGAACTTATAGGATCTTTGCCGAGCACCCGGTTGTCGCTGTAGCCTGTTCTTGCTTTTGTCCCCCTGCGGTGTAGCGTCGGTGTGTTTGAGGTAGAGCTGCTCAGCTGAGTCCTTATGGCAGTTTTGGAGGTCAGGGGGGGACGGGGTGAGCACTCCTCCCTGCCCTCAGGTGTGCTGCTGCTCTGCACTTTCACTAGGGGACGTCTGCAGTGGGAAACACATCAATATGGGAGGAAGGGAAGGAAGGAAAAAAAAAAGGAAAAGACAAGCCTGGAACAGAAATTGAACATAGCTGCTCCGGTGGTTGTCAGACCCGCAGGGCAGCAGGAGCCTGATTGCCTGCATTAATATGCGTGGGGGAAAACTGCAAAGTACAAACTGCTTTTTGTGAGCACGCAAGCAGAGAGGCGGTGGTTTGAAACCCCGGGCTCTGCAAGGCAGTAAATGTTTTGCTGGTTCAAGACGCTGTGCAGGATGCCTTCACTCTGGAGCAAGTGGAATGGAGGGCTCTCAAAGAGGTACTTGATTAGGTTTTCATTTATTAAGTGTAGTTGGGCTTTGTGGATGTGAACTGCATGCTGCAGGAAATAAAATACTCTCTTTTTCAAAAACTAAGACCACCTGAGGGATTTATGCCTCTGTACAACATTTCTCTGATTTCTCTTAAGTTTTCACTCACCTTAGCAAGTTTCAGCTGTTTGAATTGTGCCCTGGACTTTCTCTTTGAGGTACGGTGATGCCTCTTGGTGTGTGCACACGGAATTTCCTTGCAGCTCTCCACAAAAATGATCATTTTACCCCTATGACCCGTTGAGTGCAGATATCTTGCTTGTTTCCTGCACTAACGGCAAAGTGTCCATAAAGCACTTTGTGCTTCGAACTGCTTTGCCTTTTATTTTTTTGTCAGCGTGTGAACGGGGAAGAAACGCAGCAGAGATCACTTTAAATACAGGCTTGGGAAGATGATGTTCCAGGTAAGTGGAATATCATAGAACGGTTCTGGTTGGAAGGGACCTTAAAGACCAAGCTGATCATCTTCGTGGCTGGACCCGTTCCAACAGGTCCATGTCCTTCCTGTGCTGAGGACTCCAGAGCTGGACACAGGACTCCAGGTGGGGTCTCTCCAGAGGGGAGTGGAGGGAGAGGATCAGTGGTTTCAGGTAAGACACTGAGGTGTCTGGGCAAACGAGCAGGCACCTGTGCGTGTGTGGGTGGGCTGTGATCTGTAACAAGACCCTGCAGCTCCACCCGTGGGTCGGACTTCTAGGTTCAGTTTTCTGCTCTGTTCTGACATGGTGTTGGGCAGGTTGTCTAAGAGGTCTTTAAAAACTCATGCCAGTTAAGCTTTCCCTGAGGCAGTGGGCTTTGCAGAAAGCTCTCCATGGCCTGTGGGTGCAGGAGAGCCTTCACCCTGAGCCGTTGGTGCTTCTCTGGCTCCTCTGTTACCTCAAGCTGATGGTGTTGCCTGAGCCTTGCTCTGGTGTATGTGGAAATGTCCTTCAGGAGGACAGAAGCTTGTTTGCTTCTGTGAGTGACGTGTGTTTGTAAACAGGGAAAGTCTTCATTTGCCAGTCACTACCCAGAAGTTGCCTCTGTAACCAACTAATTTATCAAAACTTTCTATTAAATGTTATGTCAAAACAATAGAGTAATTTATAATCTCATGCATGTAATTTCCATTGTTCTTTTTTTTGAGGTGAGGGGATTCCAGTCATTCCCTTGGCCTTGAAAGGTGGTGGGAAGTGGCTGTGTGGGCACCTACGTGGTGCCACTGCCTGTGTGCTCTCATCTTCCTCGCGGAGTTTTGGGGTAAGCCTTACGCCTACTCTATTGCACGGGTGCTTACAGGGTGTGCACACTCTATGGGGAGAGGGGATTTGTTTAAAAAGAGGGGGGAAAAATCCCAACAGACTGTAGGTATTCTATAGAAATATATTCTATAGAAATTTATCTAGCCCAGCAAGTAGCCCGGGATGTGGCCTTTTCAGAACTGAGCTGTACAGCTGGGGGAGACAGAAGCACTAAGGCAGTTTCTATGTTCATCAATTTCCCTCCAGTGCCTTCTTCAGTGCTCTGGAAAGCAGGATCCTTATGCACATTAGTATTAAATATAGCTCAGACCGGGGGTAGGAAGATCCAAGGGAATAGCAGAAAAAAAAAAAATGCGTCTGTCTCCAAGTAACTCTCGTCCTGCCCTTCCCTGAGCTAAACGAGGAAGCCTCTTCGGGAGCCAGCCTAAGCTGCACCCATCCAAATTAATTCAGACTCCACTTCCGAGGAGCTGGATGTGCATCCAGATCTTAGATAAAACTGTGATTTCGTGTGACAGGCTGCTCTCGTACGGAACATTCTTTTTCAAGACTGAATGAGGCCTTTCCTAGAAAACAGGTGGTAAAAGGGTCCTTCAGAGGGGGTTGGAGTTTGTCTCATAAAAGGTTTGATTTCACACAAATTCCCTGCCCCAAATGTTACTCCCTTTGCTGTACTTCTGGGAGAGAGGAGAAACCACCCCTTTCCCATTCAGAATGGGAGCAGATGAGGTCAGCAGCCTCCTCTGGAGGAGCGTGTGTGTCTCCGGGGGCAGACAAGCTGCAGTCCCCAGCCCCCTGGGCTTTTGTACCCTGGTTAATTACCCTCTGAGACCAGGAGAATGACTCCCTCAGTGCTGTGGGGCTCAGGAAATAAGGAGCCCAAATTCAGCCGTGACAGCTGTAGGCTGGTTGAAGAGTCCCCAAGAGCTCTACACACAGAATGGAGACGGCACAGTCAAGAACAGCATCGAGCCACACGAGACCCACTGAAAAGTTGCTCCCCTGAGCTTTGAGCATCCGATGAGGCGCAGAGGGACTGGACACGTGGGACTTGAACCAGAGCAGCACACGGTGAGCAAAGCCTGGTCTGGGCAGGTGGGTTGGTCTGGGCAATACTGGGGACTGACACTTGTGGTGGGTTAATGTGGAGCCAGTTTTCAGCAGCAAAGGATTAGGTACAGGAGCTTGCTTCTTGATAGCTTCCTGATTTCACTAAAATTCAAGAGCAGGACATAAAAAGAAATCAGAAAAAATGCTAATTACATTTTTTCAATATTAAATCTTTATTATATACAAAAATATTTTGTTGGGAATTAACAGAATTTCACAATTTGTACATTTAACATTTCTATGTTTGGCTGTGTTTATTGTGAAAATATTAGCTGTGAAAAAAGACAATGGGGGTTTTAGAAAAGAAGTCACAATTTAAAAACATGGGATGGATTCGCTGACTTCCTCGGTGTGAAGTCAGAAAGCGAACAAGTCCCACCTCCTCGGCCTGCTCTACGCTATTGTAGTCAAACAACAATTAGGTACTAAATCAGCTTCAGCTTTACATTAGAAAGTTTAGCTAATAGTTAAGATTTTTTTTCAGCTAGAGTACTTTTTTTTTTTCTTTTTACAGGAGAGCAGTTCTTAAGGTTTTACAAATATTAAATCCAGCTTCATTTAATACGCTGGAAGAAAAAAAATAATCAAAACTATGAGAACTTCCAATAGGCAAAAACAGTTTTGAGGAGCAAGGTGAGGAAGGGCACAGTGACAGATGTCTAATACACACTGAAATCCAAACAGGTAACTGAGATTTTATAGTTCTTACCCCAGTCCGGGGTGGGACAGCAGCAAATCTGAACGCAAATGCTACGCAGGTGACGTGTGGGGAGGGGAGGGGACCCTCAACATGCATTTCCCACAGGGTTAAAATATGGTTCAACAGTTGGCACCGTATCTAATTGCATACAACACCAAACCAACAAAAACCCCTCAGAAAGTAGTTTTCTGCAGGCAACAATTTTGCTGCCCAGAGCAGCGTCACTGGTTTTGCTCTGCAGTTTGTATCGTGTGAGAGGGCGAAGAAGAGAGAAATTACGTGGGATTTTGGAAGAGGTTTTACTGTGTTGTAGGTAACTCGGCTACTTACGGAGCAACACCTGGATCGGCAGCGAGGACAGCGAAACGTGCGTGGAGAGGCATTACTGTGGGGCTAACGACATTAAAAGAGAAAGGATAAAAAGGGGAAGAAAGTGTTTCCAGGACTGTAACTATATTAGCCTGGCAGGTTGGTGGGTGAGTATTCCGCATCCAACCGCTGCCTCGGCAGCAAAAGAACTCCACACGCCGCCAGCACGGGAAAAGGTTAAGAATGTTGAGAACAATATTCACATTTACTGCAAGTGTAACTAATTCTATAAAATACAAATATTGCTGAGACCCTGCTGGAAAAAAAAAAAAAAATCTCCTATTTGGAGGTGAAACTGCGTCAGAGCCTTCACCGAGCCGGGCTTGTTTTTAAGCCCATAAAGGTAAATTCTGGCTGCGGCACCAGCAGCTGAACTGAGTGTTCAGCGGATTAAAATATGACCATTTAAAATTCTCCCACCGTGGAGAATTCAGGTAAATTAGCAAATACTATCTAAATGACCTGCGGTACTTACCCTTAAGTTCTATTTCTACACATGTGCGTGCACGCACTTGAGCACGCTTTTAATACGTTTGGAAGCCAAAGCTGCCTCTGACAATTGGTTACTGTACAAGTGTTTTTGCTCTTTTTAGCATCTGTCTTGGGACTGACAATGGGAAGTTACAGCAGTTGAGAATCCCCGACAATTCCCATCGGTAAGCTTGTTAAAAATACATGAAAACCAGAAAGGGAAGGCCAAAAAAAGAAACTCGGCAAAAAAGAGATGAGAATTGGGCCAGGACTTTGCTACCTCCAGCAATGACAGTTCACCAGAGAACACAGAGCAGAGGACCTTCAGCTACAGCAATCCTTTTAGTGGCCCAGGAGAGGTTTCATGTGGGACCAACGGCGGGAGGGGTTTAAGGCGAGAGGCCTGACAGACTGGGAGTTTGTATCCAGTAACCCTGACCTGGACACGGAGAAATCCGTTTCTCACCACTTTTGCAAAAGTAGTATCGTGAAGTTTGGCAAGAACAATAGGGTACTTTGACTCCTCAGCATTTGGGCGAGGTGACAAACCCTGCACGAAGCAAAGAGGCCGTATATACCAGCACATGACAGATGCAACAGCCCTCCACCTGCAGCTTGTCCTAAAGCTGTACCTACAGGCACGACGCGTGACGGGGACCTACTGCAGCAGGCACTACGCGTGTCAGGAGGAACAGCATCTGCATCAAAGTTCAGCCTGAATGAAGGAGCAGGACAGAGGAAGCCTGGGTGGGAAATCAAGGAAGAGGTGAAGGAACTGTGAATTTGGGTTTGTGTTCACAATAAGAGCTCATGTGTAAAGACAGGTGATAACCCCCCTCCCGCTTCCTCGAGTGCTGCTCTACTTGATCCTTCTCCACTGGTCCTCAAGCACAGCAGAGGCAAGTTTGGCTCCCAAGGGGACCCAGCCAGGAATTTTCTGTTTCGAAAACTAAAAAAACAGCTTTCCTGGTTCTTAGCTGAATCACCTTCTTCCAAACCAAATCCAACCCAGATGACTTCCTGAACACCGAGCTGCAGGCCATTTGTACAGCAAGTCACTGAGGTATGATTTTGGAAGATGCAATGAGAATGGCACACAGGATTGGGGAAAAGTGTCAGGTTTTAAGCCTATCCAAGATGTGACAATTTATATAAGCACAGATTCGGAAGCGATGAGCTGACCTGCCATCCCCCTCCACAAAGCTCTGTGCAGCCAAGTACATGCTGCGCTGGTGGGACACCACGGCACTGGTTAAAGACACTGCAATGGTCATCAATTCCATTTCCTTTGCCTGCACCACAATTCTCCTCCAATTTTACTTTCATTTCATTTGTAGAACATTTTAAAAGACCTTTATAAATCTATACAAGACGATGTATCCCATTGTAATTCTCCCACTGAACTGCATTAAACAATTGACTGCATCTTGCCACATGGTGTAGAACCTAAAGCAGACCTGCTAGTGGAACGTGTAGAGACAGCAAGGTAACCCCCTGGGTATACATGCACCAAAGTATTTACATTACAGTTGAGATTGGTGCACACTTCAGGGAATTTTTGGTGAATTTAAGGAAATAACTTAGGGGTCCCGGCAAACTGACTGTACTCTTATGTATAACTCCTCATTCACAGGGCAACTACAGTGTTTCCTCTATTAAGTCTCTATATGTACAGAATTTTACAGCACCTCATGCACTGTCCAAAACAGATAGAAATTACAGATAAATATAGAATTTTTAGATTGAAATATCTGTATATTTAGAAAAATATACATTAGTAAACACAATAAACCAGGTAGAGAAGTGTACCGGTTCTAAAGTCTCACATGCAGGTAGGTTTCTGGATTAAGTCATGGTAGCTTAGTAATGAGATAGCAGACGTGAGCAGGTTTTGTTTTACCATCCACATACATACATATACACAGACAATTATTTGATAATTTACTTTTCTAAACTACTTACATATTTATCTTGTGATACATACCACATATCTTAAACATTTAGCAGCATCTTCACCTCGCTCAGACACGCCCATTGTTATCATTAACAGTCAATGGAAAAAGCTTTCCTGTTAGTATCTGGAAAATGAATCTTTAATACAGAATGAGAAACATGAAATCCTAG
Organism: Gallinago undulata; assembly: GCA_026546715.1. NCBI lineage: Eukaryota > Metazoa > Chordata > Aves > Charadriiformes > Scolopacidae > Gallinago > Gallinago undulata. The sequence goes on along the minus strand of JAOTQQ010000012.1, from coordinate 32,075,056 downwards.
TTACTGTAACTCCTCCAAAATACTTCAAGCAGCTGTTATATGAAATATTTTCACTCACTCAAAACTAGCTGTCCATAGTGTCCTTCTCCCCAGGTCTCTATCTAACACTGGATCTGGCAAAGCCTGACAGGCACAGATTGTCACCCCTCTGTATACACTGAAACAGCTCCATCATTCTAAGAACGTCCAAAAATGCTCTTTTGGAAAAAAAAGCTGTCATTCTCACTCTAGTCTTCCTACCAGTTAGTGACAAACTAAGCAGAATATCTGATGAAAATCAGATTTTGCTGAAAAAAACAAAAAAACCCACCAGCACAACACCAGAACAATGCCTCTCCCCCCCAACATCACACACCTGTCAATCTGAACTCTCAGTTTTCAAGATTTAATTCATAGATGCAAGGACTGTGGTGCTTGGTTTTGTTTTGGTGGTTTGTTTTTTTTCCTTAGAACCTGAATATGACCATCCCATTAAGACCCACAGCCACATTAACAGGAAGTTTGTTTTGCATGCACCCTCAGCAAATCATCTTCTATTGCTTCAGGGTTGTACTTCTCACTCCTGCCTACACTCTCACCACCACACGTCAGCCACGAGGCTCCATGTGCCAACTGCTCCATTTCAAAACCACTGTGTGACCCTGTAGGGAAAGTGAAAGCTTTAGGCTTTAGCAAATACACAGCTACTTGGAGACTGCTAACTAGGGGGACTCTTCTGCCAGTATTCTCTCTGGGATGGAAACAGAAGGAGCAGAGGGGTTTTCCTGACTAAACCTGGGTGCCCAGGATTCATGTGTTTCATTTGGTTAAGGAAACTTACGGAAAAAATACGATGAAAATAAGTGGTATGTGCAATATAAAGTACTATGGTGTGGAAACTGAACAATCTTCTCATTCCATTCATTAGGGAAGAGTGAGCTCAGCCCACTTTTGGCATCACAAATAGAGTATTTTCTAAGTCATAATGAAAAGGCATCATATCTGTCCAGGCAGCACATCATATTTACAGCACGGGTAGGTCTCCCATTACACAGCCCACACACCCAGCTCAGTCACGTTGGGCACAGAGCGCCAACAGCAAATCATTAAAAGAGCCAAGCAATGGCTCTGCTGTCATTGCTGCTGCACACAACGCCCCATCCCTCTCCCAAAGCAGCCTCTGAGCCACAGGATCACAGAACGTGTCCCCGGGGAAAGGACAATAAAACTCTCATGCTGGTGCCACATCTAAAAGCTCTGCCAAACTTAAAACCAGAGAAAACACATCCTGAAAAGTATAACAACAAAACAAAGCAGTGGTACGAATTTTCCTTGGAGAATTTCAGATTCCTTCTAAAAGACTGAAATCCCAGTATTAAGAGACACAAAGATCACCTGTGCCATATGCAGGTTTGACTAACATTTTCCATGCACACTGAGATTTCAAGCCCTCCCTGCCCCTTTTGCCCCACAACAACCAGCTTTATAGGATTTTTAAGACCACCTGTAGTTACTGGTGGCTTGAGGTTTGTTTGAGACTTACACTTTTCCTATACTGCATTAACTCCAGTTTTTTTTTTTCCCTTGTGCACATAAAAGTCTTCAAGAGCCCCAGGAAGCAATAATTTTTTACAGTGTCTAAGCCTCTTTTCCTTCAGAAATAGTTCTGAGGAAGTTGCCTTCTGACAGCATTCCATGTCACACCTTGGTGCTGAAAAAGAATTCCAAAGCCAGGTGCCTGTCACCAGATGGAAGAGAAATTAAACAAACAGATGACTTCGTTTAGACACCTAACCTGGTATGTGATGCTGGATGTCACTATATACAACAGCTGACATGGTAATATAAAATATGATCACAAGAAGAGCTAGCCTTAGCGACAAGCTGCATTTTCCTTTTGTTCTTGTTAAGCAGAAATTTACATCAGCACAAGTTTTGATTGATGAACTTGAACCTAATACGAATTATATCAATGAGCCTACTAAAGGGAGAACTGTCACTGAACAAAAGGAAATATGTCGTAAAACAAAATGGTACAAACAATATTGCTTTTTAGCAGGAAGCTTCCAATTCACAAGCTAGCTAATGAAAAACCCAATTAAAACCAATGTAACAAAAAGCACAGAAATTCCATTACATCACACTCGTAAGAATACAGCAGTTGATCGCACACAAATACTCAAAAATATAATATCAAACTAGTAGATCTCACAGGAAATTAAGCCACAGATCACTACACAAATATCAAACAATGTCCTATGAAAAGAAAATGTACTACCCCCCCCCTTTTTTTTTTTTTTACAAGCAATGTGTTTTCATAAGAGCGAATAAATATTCCTACACATTGAGCGTCCCTCTACAAGGCTCCGTGTTATCAGGTTCTCTCTCGGGCTCCTTCAATCACAGTTACTCAAACTGCACCCCATTACCTTTGTGTACCAGCTCTCTGAGGCCAGTAACTTCAGCCGCGCTGGGCTCGGGCTGGCTCCTGGGAACAGCCTCAGCGGCGCCTCGCACGGTACGGCTTGAGGTTATTTCCAGAGACACGAACAAGGGAACCGACACGACAGTTGTCTAAATCAAGAGACACTGAGAATTTGCAGAACGTCAAGAATGCACCAACATTAAGCCGAAAGAAGCTGGAGCAATGGAGCTGGGTGTTGGTTCCTGTTTTTAATATTTAAAATTCTGCTCCCATAAAATTATTAATTTCTAAAGAAGAAAAAAGAATCCCAAAGAAATTAGTGTTCTTTCCTATTAAGAGCTATAGACTTTTGACCAGTTAAACACTGACATTAACAAGTTTTACAAAAAATGTTTCAAGTATCCTTTTTTTTAATCACAGTGAAAATGTAAGACCAAGATGTAAATGTTGAAGTGAATGACTGAAAGTTTCTTAGATGAAAAAGGCAAAGGTACTAAATCAAAACATATAAAAATGCTTAAACGCATTTCCTTCATGTGATATGAATAGAAAGGTTATCTGTAAAAAGTTAGAAAAATTAAAATAAATTACATATTTAAGTACACTTTCCCTTCAACATTTTTATAAAAATTGAGAATAGTGTACTTTTGAATATACACAGATTAAAAATGCACAGGTGCCCTAGGTTACCGTCGGTATCTACACAACGTCACGTTAGGGTATTTGCTGCAGCTCTTTTTATTTGTTACTTAAGCTCCTCTCGAGGAATCTCAATATACCCAGCTAATGGGGACCCACTGGGGCTCCAGCCGCAGCCTCTCGATGGCACTCTGGAGCTTCTCGAAGGCTTTGTCCAGGTTGTCATTTACAATGGTCAGGTCAAAATAGTGATTGTAGGCCCTCTGGATCCGGGCACTTTCATCCACTGTTTTTTTCAAATCAGTGTCCTGTTGAAGAGATGTTAAATGTTACTGAGAATGTAAGACTTGGGAAATCCTTACAAATACAGCAGAAATAGCCCTTCATTCATACTATTTAAAGCTATATACTGAATGTATTTCAAGATTAAAGTTTTCTTTTATTATAAAATCCACATAAAACATAAGCTAAAATGCATTCAAAAGGCTGAAAATGTTACAAACTGTGCCAATAACATTAATTAAACCAAATGTTTGCAAACCTTGCAATTTTCAAAAAAGTCAATAGAAGCACATGAAGAACAGGCAGTTAATCATTTTGCATGTGCAACTAATGATCCAATCAGAATAAAATGAATGCTTTAGGAATGACTGAGTCAATCAGTTATGTAAATGTATTTCTGCCCTTTCTCTACATGGAAAACTTCAAGAATTTAAATTACTAAGAAATAAAAGACAATGATAGATACAATTCTACCAGAATAAAGCTCTAGGCTACCTTATTGCTTTTAGAGGCTACATTTCAGCCTTGCTCACCAAACATCAGTTCCTCCTCATTTGTAAACTACTGCTGCATTTTTTTAGTTCTGACACAAGCTACAAAATATGCAGGAAATTTATTTCCCAACATTATGAATCCTTCATGAAGTGTTGCCACTGAGCATTTTTTCCTTACGTTTCATTAATCCTACATTCTTAGAAAATTCCTCTCCGCTTTTGCACAAAAGGCAATTTTTTGTAAGCAGTTATGAGATTTGTCCCCTTGACAATATTCGTTTTAATATTTTCAGGTCCTGATACAGCTGTCAAATACAAAAGCTAAAATGAAAAAATAAGTTTGTGAATAGACTTTCCTTCACAGCCAATGAAGAAGGGAAGCAAATGTAGCACCAGCAACAGCCAGAATTTTTGCAATGGCTTAGGATGCTAGAAATCATGAAGAAAGCCCCACGAGGAAGCAGAACATGATACTTTATATGACATTTGGTTTTCATTTGTTCAGGAAGTAAAAAAATATGAGATGGGGAAACGTACTCTTTATATACATGTATACAGATATGATTTAGAATCCAGATACATAAATGTATATTTTAAAAGTAACTACCCTCTTTATTATTCACAAGGACAAGTGAAACAAAGGCAAGGGTGTCCCCCAGGGAATCGAGTATTAGGAAGCGCAGGAAGTTATTTTTATAGTTGTCTGGATGGTTTTCACCATGCCTTCTTGTGTACACATCACAAAATTCATTTGGGGCAGAGCACTCGCAGAGATAATAGAATCTGTAATAGCCAGAATCCACAACTAGGACCAGGCAGTCCCTCATGTGGTTCAGAGAATGGGATCTCATGGGTTTGAAAAAGAAAAAAAAAAACACCTAAAAATCCCATATTCATTTAGTGCAAATTAATCCATGCCCATTTTATTGCTTTGAATGCCTCGTCAAGATACTGCTACTGTCTAAGCTGTGGCAGCACCACTGTGAGTTTCAGCAAACCGTGGCTTTTCTCAGATGGGAGCATTTTACTGCTGAACATAGAAGTTTTCTTAACTGCTCAATTTGGCTTTTTTTGCTTTGGTCCTACAGCTGGGAAAGTTCACACCCATACAGAAAATTTATAATTTGCTGCGCTGGGGGAAGCGTGTCTCATTTCCCTCTGCCACACACTGCGTATCAGAAAAGGAGAGAATGAATAAAATGTGCCACTCTGTTTTTCAGGACAAATCCAAGGAACTTCAGGGGCAGAGAAGCTACTCAACACTTCTCACTCCGGCAGCTCCCAGCCATTCCCAGTGCAGCTTGTGCTCCTGGAAACAAGGCTTAGTTGCATTCCACTGGGGTTTTTGTGTGCTGGGTTTTTGGTATGTTTTTTTTTGTTTGCTCGGGTTTTTTGGTTGCATTTTACAGATTCCATTTTTAAAGCATGCATATTATAAGACAAACTTGAAGAAAACATTTCAGGGGAGAGAGATGGGAAAAGTGAAGGAAAGACATTTACATAAAAGAACAATTTCCACTGTTGAATATCTATGCAAATAATCAAAGGTGACACTTCCCAAAGAACACATTACAAGTAATTTTTGTAATCAACACTTCTCTGTAAGAGGTCTATTTTTAAGAAAGAAGCAATCTGCCTTATACATAGCATTTGATTAACTTCTACTAAGTAATCAGCAAAAGCATTGCCTAACTTTTCTTAGAGACATTAATTTCAGAACAAATTCAATCTAAAATGAAAGGTAAAAAAAAAAAAAAAATCTAAGAACATCTTGTTCAAACCAAACTAAGTATGAAATAACCTGCTTACAGTGAGAAGTTTGGTTGTAATTCCAGCATCTACCACAGCCTTGTGCATAGCACGCAATGTCTCCAGCTCTGGTGCAGCAATAAATACTACATAGGGCATGAATTCTGAAGTCCTCAATATTTTTAGAGCCTAGAAGTGAAGAAAAAGAAAAAAACAAAACCCTAAGTTTGAGAGTGACTCACCACATGTCCCCATTGCTTAAGGGGCGCCGCAAAACTATCTGTTACAATGGGCAGAAACACATAAGCAAAGATTCTTATTTCTAACTCCTATGCTGCCTTTTGAGATGCTCAGCATCGTTCTTTCCTTGGCTAAAATCATCATTTACTACTCTGCAAGACTCTTCTTCCACACAGAATCCAAGCTGGATTTTTTCCCTCTTTCTAACCCATTCCAACTAAGGGACAGAGATGCCAGAATCCAGTCACTACTGTAATCTCTAAACCAGGTAAGAAGCCTTCAAATGTGAAGGCAGATCTCTGCAGCGTTCCACCCCTGCACGTGCAGTGTAATTATAAATGATGTACCTGTGGATTCACGTCCAAGATGCAGGTCCTTCCTGTCTGAACAACTTCAAGGATGGAATCAATTTTGGTGCCATAAAGATTTCCTTCATATTCTCCATGCTCTAAATATCTGCCAGCTTTGATATCCGTCTCCATCTCGGCTCGTGACACAAATCTGTACGCCTGCCCATCCTTTTCATCATCCCTTGGCTTTCTTGAAGTAACTAAAAAAAAAATTTAAAACATGAATCTAATACTTTATTTTTATATTTGGAATACAAATAAGAGACTGGACTGCCTATTACATTAGAAAGAGTATAATACACATTAATATACAATTATAATTGCTCCATATACAGATTAATTATTATTCTAGTGCAAGTTTCAAAACTGAGCCAAGCCCCTTCTATTCCCTTTATTTCTATTCTTTTCTGTATGCTGCTTACCAACCCATTTGCTTATTTCCATTACTCCTTCATGCCATATACGATGCTCTTATATCAACTTTTTATTTATTCATTTAATAAAGTAATTATTTAAATGACTTGGAAGTCAAATGAAAATTTGAACTCTAAAAGGTCAGATATACTTCTAAAATTAACTGAGCACACATCAAAATCTGCCCCTCCTCATCTCCCAAACCTTAGCACAAACTTTGTTCACTCTATTTGCCCTGTTATTCAGGGTAGAATTACCTGAGCCAGCTCCAAAGAAAGTTAGCTTAAATATCAGAAGCAGCCCAGCCACCGTAGCACAATTTGAGTGGAGGCCAGATAATGCTGCTTTCCAGGACAACTTACCCTTTTTAAAGCAACGTAAATTCACTGCAGAGAGATTAAAGCCAGTATTTGAGTAAAACATTAGCAGCTGTCTTGGGTATTGGCTAAACTGTGCAGTACAGACATTAAGCAAGACAGAGAAAATAAACAAAATTAAATAAAAAAAAAAATCAGATTATCACCCGCTTTGCTGTCCTATCATCGTATTATCTGTCTTCTACTTGGATTTAATTAGATTTGAACTGTAGAATATATTAAAGATAACAGTGAGTGGATCCTTTCGGTAACACTTGTATCCCCACTTAGTGCCACATCCCCGCTTGGTGCAAGTTGGTGATACAAGTGAAAATCGTTCTCCCCCTTCCAGTAATTCCTATCAACGTCATCATTATAGAAAATGCTCATCCCGGGAAAAATGATCTTCTCAAGCTGTTAGCAATAAATGTTATTAGTAGAACATCTAGTTTTAGCCAAGATTTTACAGAAAGACTGAAGCCATAATGGTTTTTAGAATACAAAAAGTAATCATACCAGTTTGAAATAAATTTTGGAGAATGAGCTTTAACAGTTTACAGCCAGAGGATGACTTCACAGTTTCCTCACAGTGAAGAAAAAAGACACACAGAGCACCATTTGATGGATTAGAGCTCAACACCAAGGACATCCTTCTCCCCATAGTCAAAAAGATATGTTTCAGCCATTTAAAAAAAACAAAAAACCAACAACCAAACAAAAACCCCAACACACACCCCAATATTCATTTGTGAGTAACCAGGAGAGTTTTCTTCTGATTGGAGAAACTGAGGCCAACTAAGATTACTGATTATCCTACTAAAAATCAAAAGTAGAAAGGATATTCTATATACAATAAACTGTGTACTGCATGTGTGTGACTAGATTGTCAGATTGCTAGGCTGGAAAAGTTATTTTTTATGCCTTTGAGGGGTGAACAAGAGCTCCAAGCAAAAGCATTTTTAACACCGTGTCGCATTACTTGTATATATTTAAGCATCTAAACAGCATTTTAAAGAAACCAGTAATTTTGAGGGCCTTTTTGAACGGGAATAAAGAATTTTAGAAGTAATAAAGTTTCTTACTGTTTTGCCAATATAAAATAATGAGATTCCTAGGGGAAGATTTCTTTAAAAAACAACACTGAGAAGTGAACCTTATTATCAGTCACACATACCAATTCTTAGTGCCTTGGCCGGTTTTGGTGTTAAGAGATTCAGCAAGTGAGAGAAAGTGGTTTTCTTGTGTTGCACAATTTATCTTTGAGACCTGTCCCTCCTCCCTTATTATCAAATCTACTCCTTGCCCACTGAAAACAGAAAGGAACCAACTGGTTTTGAAATTCCGAAAGCAGGTGGCAGGAGGAGAATAATAATGCAGGTAGGGTGGATTTCTCTGGTCAGCAGCCAAAGGAGGGGGCAGTTAAAAAAAAATAGATCTTATAAATGAGCAAAATAACTATCGGGAAGGAAGGCAAGAAAACAGAACCTGAATAAGGGAGGAGGTCTTTTTTGAAGTTGACAGGGAGAAAAAAAAGAAAGATAATGGGCTTGAGGCGAGATGTATTGAAACATCAGAGTATCATAAAAATCTTGGAGATTACAAACACTTCAGTTTGATTGGAAGTTTGTTGCTTTTCCCTACATTTCTAATACTACAGTAACAATTTATAATGCCTAGGGTGCTTCCACAGATAAAAAAAATAAATGGCAGACCTGAGAAACTCCACTGGCTATTCAGTACAGAAGACTAGGAAACTTACAGAATCCCCTTGGTAACTGATGCCGACTTTCACTGAAGAAACCTACCAGACTGAAATACTGCACATGCAAAAATAGCTCTTCTGCAGCATCACTAACATTTAATTGCTAGTTGCAAATATTTTCACTGTCATCATGCGTTAGTTCAGTTGCCTGAGAAGATGAAGAGCCTTTTGTTTTCCCACTCTATATAACTTTTACACTGTGATAAAATTACTCCTACCCTGAATCACTGGGATAAACATCAGACTCACAGTACGGTATTACAAGAGGAATGCTGACAACTTACATGGCACTGTAGTTCCAAACCTGGTAGGATTCAGTACTATAAACCTGTTCTTCAAACTCCTTCGCCCCACTCCTTGGGCCCCAATTAAGACCAGTGTCTTCCTCTGAAAAGGAGGCATTTTGGCTACTTCCTCATAGATCTGGATTTCATGACGATCAAATTCTATATTGAGAAATGGACAAAAAAAAATACTTCATACATCATCAGTACTATAAAAAAAACAAAAAAAAAAACAGTCCAGCTCTATATCAGCAGACCACATGTGAATATACATAGTTATCAAAGGGCATCAAGTCTCATACAAGCTTTAAATTGACAAGGGAATAAAACAGTTACCCTTTCATGGGCAGAATAAAGTCAGATTATTACCTTTACTTCCAAGAAGAAAATTCAAGACTGATCAGAAGGGGGAAACTGTGAATAACAATTAGTGAGCTTTCACAGAGTCACAAAATGGTAGAGGTTGGAAGGGACCTCTGGAGGCATCTGGTCCAATCCCCTGCTCAGCTAGGACAATGTCCAGATGGCTGTTGAGTATCTTCAAGGAGGGAGACTCCACTACCACTCTGGGCAGACTGGGCCAGTGCTCAATCACCCTGACAGTGAAAAAGTGTTTCCTGACATTGAGAGGGAACTCCATGTTGCTGCTTGTGGCCTCTGGTCCAGTCACTGAGCTCCTCTGAAAAGAGCCTGGCTCCACCATCTTTGTACCCTCCCTTCAGGTATTTATGTCCATTGAGGAAATCCCCCCAGAACCTTCTCTTCTCCATCCTCCACAGTCCCAGCTCTCTCAGCCTTTCCTCACCGGAGAGATGCTCTGGTCCCTTCATCATCTTCACATGTCCATGTCTCTCCTGCACCAGGGAGGAGCCCAGTACGCTTCAGGTGTGGCCTCACCAGTGCTGAGTGGACAGGAAGGATCACATCCCTCAACCTGCTGGCAACAAAGCTTTCACTTTTTTTCCTCTTTTCACTCACAGTTCTTCTCTGACTTCCACCTTCCCAAAGATGTACTCAGCACTACCTTATCTTCACTGGTCACTATTGCCTTTAAACCATAAAAACTCTCTGATCTATGAAATTTATAATCAAATATTTTACTGCAAATCTTTCAGCTTTGAAAAAACTGGACTGCAAAGTTTAGAAGCCTAGAGAAATTTGACTCATACATAATATTAACAGATACCTGCATTTCTTGTAGTGAGATACATCATCTTTTTCTTTTTTTTGCTGCTTATTGTTCCGCAGAAAGGCCCTAGAAATAAAAATTGAGACAAACTCATCATTTTTGTTAAACATATTTACATGAACAGATGCAAGTTTAATCTAATTAAATTTATAAGGACTATTTTAGAATTTCATATATTCTAGGGTAGGAGATCACATCTATTTTTGTACACATCAAATAATACAGTAAGAACCAAACATAGAGAAAAAGTTAATTTTCCTAGAAAGCTTTGTCAAAAGGAGCATAAAAATTCTTCAAACATGTTTAATTTGTTAACTCTCAACGCATACTATAAAAACATAATTAAACCAAAAAAAGGAGCTGATTCTTATGCCTTTCCCACCTCATTTAGCTTTTCATCAGCAGGTGGCAAAACTGACTCATATATCTATGAAGACTAAGCATAGACTTCAGCCTTTGTCCTTCAGTCAAAGCCAAAATGTAGCATTTTGCAATATTCTGTGTATTCTCACACAGTACTTTTCTAGTATCTATGAAGGCAGGAAAAGCAAAACAAATGGAGTCAGAGCAAAATCTATGCCTGAAATTCATTAAATCTCACCTGAGTTGTCCCAGTCCCTCCTAACAAAGGCCTTTCTCTTCTCTTCCAGGAACTGGCTAGGAATAAGCCCTGCGCTTCCTCCTTCTTTGACATGACTAGCCTGGGGAAAAAAAAAAAAGAAAATCATAGGTTACTTGTAGGAATCATTTTTCTCATCAATGTGGTGTTGGGTGACTTTCATGCTGCCAGAGTTTCACAATGTTGAGTATCAATATGTTTACTATCGAGACTTGGAAATTCAAACTCAGATCTGGGTATTAAAATTCTGTCTAACAGTAGCAGCATCTTGACATTGAGTACTATAATTCAGGAAACAAATAAAATAGAAGTTTCATTATTGCTTCCCATTAAGTTAGTAAGCTCCTATAGCCATAAAGCTTTGACATCAAAATCCTAAAAGGATTTCTATGGCTCCAGATATTGAACTCTCAAGTGACAAACCTCAAGACTTTCATGCCTAATCATGCCTTCAAGCTTTTTGCACTAACAGATTTAAAAATATTAGTAACTTCAGTATTCCTAGTAATGAAAGTTTGGCTAAGATTCCCTATAAAATAATTTCATGGCAAGTTAAATTCTCAGCAAGCTTAAGACATACAAACAGTTATGGACAAGAAAAGTGTAACATTTCATAAGTGGGTGGTCTCTCTCTTGCTAACAGGAACTGTTTTCTTTTCAACTTGTATGCTTTTACATATGACAAACTGATTTTTTATAGTTAGCAAGTTTATAAACAGTCTAGCATTTCTAGAAAGCACAACAGAAAAACTATCTTTTTTTCCCAGTTGCATGATGCGCATAGCAATACTTGCAGCATACTATACTGGTTTAACACATTACATTTTTGTCACTGATCAAATGTTTCAAGATTTATTTCCCCTGGACTCCCACAGGTTACAACTGGAGAATTTGAAAAGCAATACAGAAGATAGCATGCAAGCTAAATGTCAAACTACTCCAGAGTTTTGGAGTCTCTAACTTCTGAAATTAATTAACTTGGCAGTAATAAATTTTCTGTCTTCCCTCATACTTTTTAGTCTCCTTTTTCCTGTTATTACTATCACTGACAAGCAATAGAATTCAGCAACAGTTGTTGATGTATATTCAAGTATTTTTGTTGCCTTTAAAGAAGTCATATATATTGCTCTCAAGTAAGTAACGTCCTGCTCACTATTGCTTGTTATCTAGCAAAGGGTGAGCAATTAAAGGGTAGAAAGGAAAATTAATAATGCTAAACTATTTGCCTAGATTGCCACTGCCACTTGCAATTTGAGAAAAGCATCTTAAGGGTACACTCATCCCACTTTCAAAGGCACTGATGATACTTAACTGCGTGTATAGTGTCTTAGAAAAAATAAAAATACCATAAGCACCAGATCACATTTCTACTGAAGGACTGAATGTAGAAATACAACCTTAAAGTAGGATGAACTGTTAATATTTGAAATAGCGCCAAACACTTTGATTATAAACATGCCTGTAACAGCTCACAGACATTGACCGCCACTGTGGAAATAAAAGATACAGCTTCCCAAATACCTATTCTCACCCCTCTTCAAATCCCCAGGGTTAACTCCCTTCTCTCTCCTCAACTCTGAGCACTCAGGAAGCGTCCACTTCTTCCACAGTCACTGTCAGGGAAGGCTTACCACAATTAACATGGTCTACCTAAGACTTTCTGCTAGAAATTGTCCACTTAAACTGATTTTGGATCTTCTAGGCTTATGATATAAGAAAAAAGACAAATAAATAGCAGTAATAGCAAAATGAGTGTTACATATACAATTTGTATCATTCAATTTTCTCTAGTATTTCAATTGTTAATATCTTGATATTAACAGTGTAGTATATTGCGGTGTAAATATTTTTTCTTATATCTACTGTTAAATGGAAGAAGATTGCAATTTATAGAGTTTATTATTAAAGCAACAGGTAAAGCTTTTCAGGTTTTTATTTTATTTTTTCAATCTTTTTACCAACCTGCCACCAATTTGGATCTTCCCGGTTTACAATCTGAAGAATTTCTCCTTTAGAAAATTTCAAACCTGCTTCTTTGCATGGGATGAGGTTGTCGTTATATGGATTATAATCAAAATGACACTTCACAAAAACCTGAAATGTGTAAAAATTTACAAAGCTTAAACATTATAGAATACATTCTTACTAATTTATCTGTCAAACCAAAGTAACGTCTTTACCTACAGCATAAAGAGTTTGACATGATCAAAGTTGCATTTGGCAAGTAAAATACAATATATGGAAAAAACTGGCATATACCAGCTGAGAGAGAAGAATAATCAACAGTGCAAACCTTGTTTGAAGGAGCTTCATGATAAAAATAAAAACCACAACTGTTCTATTTGGACAATGTATTATAAAACACTCATTTTTGCATTTTGGTATATACAACTCAATTATAGAATCACAAAATTGCCTAGGATGACCTTTCAGATCATCGAGTCCAACCATCAACCTACCACTGACAAAAATCATTACTAAACTATATCTCTAAGTACTATGCCTGCCCATCTTTTAAATTACTTAAAAAAAAAAAAAAGGCTCAGAATGCGAATACTTTATTCAAGGCTTGCTGAATCTTAGGAATTAATTTCACCATGAACTCAATGTTTTAAAACAAACACAGTATGTGACTGCTTAAGACTCAATTTTGATGCAGGGGAAGAACCAGTAAGTTGCACCAAGACTGGAAACATCTTTGACTTTTTTTCCTACTAGGTTGGGGAATAAAAGAAGCAGCACACCTGCCTCAAAAAGAGCACATCATGTCCGCATCTCCTCAGTGTAAGCATAGCCTATCACAGTCATGGGCATTGAGACTCACTACCTGAAGGACTGTCTCATAACATGTTTCAAACGCATTGATTTTAGAGCCACAAGTTACTTCTGCAGTGGAGAAATCAACAGCCTACAGCAACAAGAGAGGGATAAGGAAGAGCCACCACCCAAGTTCTGACTTAAGCCAGGGAGTTCAAGCTCATCTGTTGAGTTCAATGTGTTTCTGAATTCTATTAGAATTTTTTTTAGGCAAGCGTATGAAGCTTGTTATTGATCTACTGAATAAACCCATTTCCAAAATGTACTAAAAGGTGAAAACAGGTATCTACAGTTTAGCAACCCTGCAAGCATTAAATAGAGAAAACAATCAAAACCTGTCTAATCCAAAATCTTAAAATAATCTTACGCGATAAAGTACCAAACAGAAGTTATTTAGACAGAATTGTTAGGAATGTGTTACTGACCTGTTGAGGAATAACAGTATCTCTGTAGCTGGGGAGAATCTTCAGAGTGACACTGCCACTAATATTTTTCAGCAGTTCCTGCAATTCCTTTGGATTGTTTCCAACCTCGTGGCCATTCACCTCTTTAATAATGTCACCTACATGCAGAAGACCTTGTCGATCTATCATTCCACCATGAAGAATCCGTGCTATTACCAGATCATTGTTCTCAACTCTAAACGTAACACCCTGAAAGAGATATGTGACACCTAGTTTACCATCATTTGAATTTCTATTTCATTTTACCATTATCTTGAGCAAAAATATACAGCTATAGTTACAACAGTGTAAGAGTTCCTAATACACACATAAGCTCCAGGTGACACAAAAGTACTTTCAGACAAGCTTTCCATACAACTGAACAATGACTGTATTGTTCTTGACTACATGCAATCCTGTTCTATCAGGACCAGACAGATGTTGTGTTAGTCAGTTATGCTAGCAAGTCATTCAGCCTAGTGATTGCCTATCCCATAATTTTTTAAAGAGAACAGAATGGACAACACACAAGTATCTTTTTATTTCAGCTTCCCCATACTGGTCCTATCACCCATGAAATGGCACAACATACTAATGGCAATAATTAAATTATAACGCAAGAAATCAGGCACACGCAAATGTTTTCACTTGCACTTTAATTTAAAGACACACTTCAGTTACTTACCAGTGGTTCTCCTGCTCTTTTGTGAATTCCAAGGATACGAATAGCATCTACTGGAACAATCTGGTTGTTCACTGAAGAATTATTGACTTCTGGGCTAGAAGGAGGGGAATCGTAACATTTTGAAGCCACAATATCATGTGCTTCCAAGAGTGACTGCAAAGGAACAGAAAAAGGCTTTTTGTTAATCATGAAATAACCATCTGCAAAAGGACTTCGTACTGAATAACCACTGAATCTGTCCTTTTGGTACCACGCCATAAAACTCTTACTTCACATAGAATGAAGAAAAAATTGACATATAAATACTCGCATAGACTGATAAACCTACTGTCTTGGCAAATATGCTCTTTTTTGTGAATACAAATGCTTCCTCATAAGGAAGTATAAGAAAAATGTAATGAAAGTGGAAGAATGTATGAAATAGCAGGGAAGACGGAAAAAAGAGTACCTAACATTGTCTTTCATGTAATGAGACAGTATCTGAGCAAATGGTTAAAGTAAACAAACAACCCACCGCAAAAAAAATGAAGATAACTCATCATTAGTTACTTGTGTTTAATATAAAATAGTTTTCCTCCATGGTAATTTGGATAATTACAGGTATGCAAGGATTTCTAGCAATCTGCAGAATGAGTGCTTTCTGCTTGTATAAAGCCAAGGCAGAATTCTATCACCAAACAAATCAAGTTGACAGAATTAACTTTCTGGAAGAGAAGCACTCCGACCTTACAGTTAACGGTGTTTTCACTAATCCACATATATAAATAAGAAGCAAAAGGAGAAGATGCAAATAAATACAAACATCTTTGTGAGACAGTGAAATTTAGACCTGATTTTCTCATAAAAGATACTTTAAGATTTAAATAAAAGATTGTAAGACAATATAAACAGGTAAAACAAGATCAAACCTGTGAAGTTAGTGGAAACTTCCCGTCTTAAAGAGGAAAAGGCAAACCTCACAGCCACCACATGCAGTAGTTCAAGACAAAGCATCCTATAGCACAGACTCTCACTGACAGATACAGAGAGGAAAAGAAGTAGAGGAGATGCCTCAAAGAATAGAGTTTTGTTTCAAACAGTGACCTGATGAGATACAGTCCTAAATCAGATCATTGACGGTGTCGAGTAATAGCTAAAAAGAGAAGACATCACAGGAACTATGACTGATAGTGATAAGCACATGCCAGAGGAAGACAGCAAACTACTAGAAAGCAGAGCAGATGAGCAGAAAACATTTAAGAAAATGTAACAATGTTGCTATGCAGTCTGCTCCATCCTTCTGTAAGCCACCTCTACCCTAAAAGTTATGCAACCTTATTAGTTTAGTTATAAACTCAAATGCAAGCCCTCAAAGTTTCACAAACCTGAACAGTCATTTTAATCTGCCCATTTCATTATGACCCTGCTAAAACTTCAATCTGAGGTTAGGAAGAGGTACTAATTCACCGATTCTGATTCTGCCCGTGCCAGTAAGACTGAAAAGACAGCTGCTTTTATTGTGGCTGCTCTGATACTGTGGACATAAACCAAATCAAATTAAATAGGGAAAAACAATCATTTATTAAATCAAGCAGCTGTCAGATGGTAACAATTTCTAATTCTTCATTATCCAAGACACATCTAATCCAGAAACCAGGAGAACAGATCTCTCTTTGCCAATGTTTGCAAGCAACATTTTTGGATCTTTCTACATTTCCAAAATGAATCCAACTAGCATCAATTACACATCTTAACGCATTACCACTAACAAAACCAAACACCAGTATGACACTTCCAGCTTTCTCTTTTGGTCACATGCTAGAACAAGTTGTTCCCAAACTTTCTGGCCACAAACCACTAGATTTCTAATGGAGCCTTACACATAATTGTGTTTGTACAGCTCATATAATTTACAGATTATAACCTGACCCACAATCAAAAAATACTACTAAGCTAACAGTCTGTGTCAGCCATTTCATTTAACATCATTTCCTCAGTCTGTTCCCATTCCACATTCTGATTCTATTTATTCACTTAGTTTTATTGATAAGTATGAATTCTTTCAAATACTACTTAACTATCTCTCAGTCACAAAATCTTTCACCTGCTATTTACATGATGGCTGAGTCACAGAAGGACTATCAAGCACTGCACGTTGCTGCCCACAACTATAACACAGTTTCTTTATGAAAAGTAGTTATTGGTTTCCTTAAAGCAAGCCAGAGTTAACTCACCACCTTCCCATTTCTAACACTCGGTTCTAAAGCTCAAGAATCTATACCAGTTTTACAAGACTGCTTCCAGCCAGCCAGGTCACGGCATACAGTCCTGAAGAACACTTAAAGCCACCTGGCAACGTGTCTGTATCCACTGCCAGACTACACATCAACATTTTATGTCGCTCAGTTACTTTCTTATTTCAGTAATACGGTTGAGTGATCTGAGAAATACAGTTGCACAAACTTGACTTGTTTCTTTCTTACGGTGTTGGAAAACATAATGTGCTCCTGAGCTCCTCTGCAATCTGTCCTTTTCCATACTGGTGCTAAAACGTTTATAAAACCACTGCCAAAATCTGCAAAACAACATGGACTGAATAATCAACAAGCATAAACCAGTTCAAAGTTTCCTCTACACAGTGTATGTAAACAGGATCAGCTGACTATCCAGGAATGGGTAACTGTAGGAAGGTTCTCAGGGAAAAAATGGCAAGGGTGCTGGAATCAGCCATTTTTGTGATATGCAAAGAGTTCTTATAAGGTATCACACAACAGACATAGAGTCTTGTGTCAGAGAAGTCGTGTGCAAAATACTGTCATAAGCAATCCATAAATTTAGAATATTCACATCTTCACAGCAGCTTTCTATGGCTGTACTAATTTGACAGGTTAAAAAAAAATGAAAAATTAATTAAAAATTCAGTAATCAAAGAAACATTAAACATCTAAGGCCCTCTACAGCGTTGAAGTCACATTCAAATTCAAAATTTATTTATCCTTAAAAAATTCTCAGCATGATCTATACATTTTATGAAGAATTGCCTGCCCTATATGATACTTATTTCTCCAACTGTGATTCAATAGAATGATTAAATTACAAATGAGGGCTGGGAAGGAAAACACAAGATCAGAACAACTCTAAGGTCTTGAATTCAGGACTCCTTCCCTAACACTTCAGGCCTCAAAAGTACTTAAAATATTTCCATTCCTCCTTTATGTACTAGTCTTCTCTGACAACAGTGTTTAAATATTAGGGCTTAATAAATGGACTACATGTCCCTTGTGTACATGTGAAAAGAACACATTTTTAAAGGCTGTTCTGGAAAAGTGAGGAAATCATTTAAGATCTTGGAGAAATCAGAGGGGCTGGTAAGAAGGCATGAATATGTGGGAAAAATAACCCTATAAAGACCTGTCTAGGAGAGACCTTACGATCACTTTTCTAAATGAAACATTTTAAAGGTATGATTAGCCACTATAAAGCTAGCTATTAGAAGAAAATACTGGCTGCTTTTCAGATTAACTATTTTTTTCCTGCAGAATATACTATTTGGCATGAACGGCTTGAAGAATTCTTGGAAATATGAAAGTAACTCCAACTGTGTGATACTTTCAACTCCTGCCTCTTTCCCCAAGGCTCTTCTGCTCTCCAGCTACTGTCTGGGAAGACTTGCTATAGCCTTTTCTATGCCCTGCATGTGTCAGCTGGCTCTTAAATTCCTATTGGCCTGATAGCTAGCCATCAGTACCGTGACACTCAAAAGAACTTAGTATCTTCCACACTTTGACCCTTGAAAAATTCAGTTAAAACTAAAAGGGGTAGAAAGGGGAAGGGAAGAAAAATAAAGGAATAAAAGGAGAAGTGAGAAAACAGAGGAGGGAACAGAAGGTCAAACACAGAAGCCAGTCCCTTCCCAGTATTCTTCTATAAAAATATGCAAACGAAATGGAGCTCCGTAATTCAGTACTTTTGCACTAAATGATAAATTCAAATAAGCTACAGTACTGAGGACTTGTATACCACATTTGATACTTGTATGCCAAGGCAGGTTACAACTGTAAGATGATGCTGTGATAAAGTGGCACCATTCATTTGTAAAACACAGAATCTGCCTCTAAAACAGTTACACAATAGTGTCCATGAAACTTAAGTCAAGGTAGCTTGTTTACAGTTACTGACCTGGAGAAGGGATGCAAATTACATTTTCTATAATTACAAATGATATTGTATTTTTCCTTTCTTAGAGGACCCTTCTTGCAGAATTTAGAATATGCCTCCTTGCACCTTGCACCAAATGGAGCAGAAAGGATAGCACTTATTTCTTGAGTATTGGGCTAATTTTCTGTATCCTCTTCAGAGAGAGATAGATAACCTCCCCAAGTGTTAGAGTATTGCATCCACATTTTGGTCTGTAAATTTTCCTAAAAGCTCTTTTACAGTGGGCACAATGATGATATCAGTTAAATAAAAACACCTAATCATTAACAATACTACTTTGGCCTCAGTTGTCTATGTTGCCTGCCTCCAGACAGGGAACAGAAGCACAAAATTAAGGGCTGAAAAGCATGCCCTAATTTTAGGTTTCCAAACTGAATCATTTCAGATCTACTTTGAAAAACTAAGTTGCTAGCTGCTTTTTGCCTGTATCCAGCAGCTAAAACTGCTCATTGTTTCTGCAAATGAGACTTGCAACAAGCACTTAGAAATGAAAAACACCAAACCAACAACTTACAGCTGCTTCAGACTTTTTTTTTTTTTAAATGAACTCTAATTCTGACAGAGTGAAAGATAGGTTAGTTCTCCAGGGCAACATTTAACTATCTTAACCATCAAATAGTCTTTTGTCTTCCTTTCACACCTAATTCTTTTGTACCATGCAGGTTTTGCAGCAAATGAAGTGGGGAGCTCTAGAAACAGATTATTTCTCTTACATACCCATAACTCACCCAACAGCATAGTGAAAGCAGCAGCACGCAATCTCCTTCATAGCATGCAATAATCATTACATGAATTTTTAAACTGGGTTCCAAGGAACAGTCAACAAACTGCAAACCAGTAAGTCTGATGTTGATACTACACAAATTAGAAGTTTCCATAAAAACCAGAATGATTGGATAACATAGATCATGGGAAAGCATTAACATGCTTTAATAAAGGGAAGTCATGCTTCTCAAACCTAGTTAAGTTCCTTGAAAGAGTAACCAAGCATGGCAGTGAGGCAGTTACGGTTGATAATATCGACCAGTTTCCAAAAGGCCTTTATCAGTGTCTTTTAAAGAAACTAAGCTACTGTAGGATAAGCAGTAAGGCTCTCAAATAGATTAAAATATTGATCAAAAGACAGAAAAATCAGGGTCAGGAATACAGTTGTATTATTTTTCATAATTCATGTCCCCAAGTGCAGACTGGTCAGTATCAGGAACTGAGAGAGACCACCGAGAAATACTAAGGATGAAACCTTCAGGGAATTGTTATGGAAACTCCAGTCATATATAGGAAGTCAATGTTTGTCCAAGATTTATAACAGAGACTCCAGTGGATTTTAATACGATGAGTGAAGATATTCCTTGGGTGATATCGTAAAATAAAATCATGCTCATTCTTAACCCCATGTGGCTTCTGCTTTAACTTTCATTTGGAGTAAAATCCTACATATTCAAGTTTGCTACAGTTCAGGTTTTGCTTCATTATTATTTCTAGATCTATGCGGACACTGAGACAATTCAGTTAGTAATACACAGTAAAAAGGTGGCACCTGAAAATGAGGCTCCTTGAGTATTCCAACCAATTCTGCAATATTCTCATCTTTATTTACTAAGGGACTGATGTCTTCAAGAATTTCATTCACCAGCTCCAGGTTGTTGTCACTGACAGCCTCAAGTTTAGAATCTTCCAGTCGCTCATGAGCCTGTAAGATTAAATACATGAGACTATACTGTAAATATAAAGTTCCAATTTATAAACCTTTTAAATAATTTCTTGGTGCAACCTTTAGCAGGAAAGCCAGAAAAAATACATATAGTATAATCTGTATATTTTATCTTTATAAACTGCTGAAGGACTTTGCATGCTTAACTACGCGACTCAGCAAACTATATAAGCAGCACCTGTCAGAGGTGCTTGTGTGTCCTTATTTCCTGTAACCTCTATGTTCAAACAGTCCTCTCTGAATGATACAGCAACTTAAATCTTTTCTGCTTTAGAACCCAGTATAAGTGTGCCTTCTCAAAAAAGACAAAAAAAAGGAACTATGGAAGGAACTGCTCAGAAAAAATAAAATCTGCAAGAGAAGCATTTACCCCAGGCTCCTCCCATTCGAACATCTTCAAAACAGCAAATTCTAGAGGAAAGTCTGTATAACTAAAGGAAGCGCTAAAGAGGTCTGTGGCAGAGGTGGCTAACAGTATCCTGGGCTGCACTAAGAAAACTGCTGCCAGAAAGTCGAGCTCTGCTTGGCACTGGTGAGGCCACACCTGGACTATACACAGAGTACTGTGTCCAGTTCTGGACATACTGGAGAGAGTCCAACAAAGGGCCACAAAGATGACAAAGGGACTGGAGCACCAGGTTGAGAGCTGGAACTGTTCAGCCTGGAGAAGGGTCAGGGTGGGATCTCATAAATGGATATAAATACACAAAAAAAGGCAGAGCCAGGCTCTTTTCAGCAGTTCCCAGTGACAGGACAGGAGGAAATGGGCACAAATTGAAACACAGGAGCCTCTGTCTAAACATAATAAAACACTTTTTTCACTGTGAGGGTGACTGAGCACTGGCACAGTTTTCCCAGAGAGGTTGGAGTCTCCCTCCTTGAAGATATTCAACAGCCATCTGGACATCGTCCTGGGCAACCATCTCCAGGTGACCCTGCTTGACCAGTCCAATCTAGGGGGTTGGACTAGATGCCCTCTCATCTCATCATTCCAACCTCAACCACTTTGTGATAACGTTTTATCTCTTTTTAGAGCAGTTGTTGCAGGCATAATCCTTTCCTAAACGCTGCAGATACTTAAATTCATTGAAAGGCAGCAGCTTTTTGCTGCAAGAGAAACATCTTATTAATCCAAATGCTTCACTTATTTATTACAGATAGTACAGTAAAATTAGGGAATAAGAGGAGGCCAAAAATAGTTTCTAAAAAAAGATTCGCAAGGCACTCAATTAAGAGTTATTTACAACAGCATAGCAACAAGAAGTTCAAAAAAACCAATCGCTTTGGCACGTAAAAACACAACAAATAACAGATATATTTGTGAGTCATCTATATACACTTCACATATATGTAATCTGAAGGTATGTGCACACATCTACTTTTTTATTAGTGCTTTAAAACAGATGTTAAAGTTTTGCTAAAACCAGAAAGCTTTGGTTCCTGAAATCATCCGAGCATTAAATTCTATTTCATATGTAAAAAATGTTATTTCCGCAGGACTGATGATCAAACATAGGAAAGGGTAACTTAACATAGAGAAAGACATTTCAAACATTCCACAACACCAACACGCACGAACCAAATGACTGTGATTACAAAGTCATAAGAAGCTTGGCACCTACACACATTCTCCTTAATGAGGGAATGCTATTATCTACATAACACATACGCTAAACAACACCCTTCTTAAAAAGTTTACTTCTTCTACAGCAAGTAGAAACACAATTCTACTGACTTTTAAACGTACTCCAACACCTTTGTAAGATTAGAGAGTACAGGTTACCTTCTTTCTCACTTATTTTCTTTAAAATACAACCACTAACCGAATATAACCTAAATACAAATATATCTTCACCCTTCACCCCAAAATCAAGGCCATGTATACACCAGGGAACAGAAGTTTATCAGTCAACAACCTCTGATCCTGTAACATGTTGGGGAGCAGCAGGATATGGAGTGGTATGAATAATGAAAAAAAAGAAAAGAATACCTAACTTAGATATTACAATGTATTTTTTTTTCAGTTCAGTTCATCATTTCAGAAACTGTGATACTGAATTAAGTCTTCTGATTCACTCAATATTTATTACACTTGCCAAATGTTCAAACAGTAAGACTTTTGCCTCCAACAATCTGACATCCTAAGTACTGGACTCAATGTTTATACGTTGCTCCCAAGGTGTTTCCTTGGTCTGGGTTAGGCATTCACCTGGCATGCTGTATGCTGTGCTACAATACTAAAAGCAATAGTGGGACTGCAAAAAAGATGAAGTTTGAGGTTCAAAAGAATAGTTAACAATCCAGAGGAGAATTTTGATGACAGTTCAGTAGCAAAACCAAGTAATATTCATGCATGTTCCAAATCCAACAACTGTTTTCAAAAAACAATTCCTAACAATTCTAAACACTAGTCAGGATTGAGCTTAAACATCAGTAAATGAAGGAAAATGCATTTTACAGTGATTACAGTCAGATCCCCTTTCCCCTACCACTGACTAAAGAATGGAAAGGTAGAGTAAAAGAATCCTATATGAAAAAAAAAAATCTATAATTTCCACTTCAATGCCTTTACTCCAGACAGAAAACGTATCAAATGAACTTAACACAATTATAAGTGATTAGCCAAACTTTGCATTGCAAACTATTATACACTTAAACTACTTTGCTTATGGCTTGTCTTCATTTTTTTAAGGACAAAAAATTAAAAACAAGCTTGTATGGCTCATGGTATACTTCACCTAATGATTAGTCTTAATAGTTGACCAACAAAGAAAAATGAAAAAGCTTTTATGTTTCTGGCCTGGTCTGAAATTAATCTGCTTAAATTATCTGACCATCTCAGGGTCCTAAGAATTGCCTATTCTGTGAAAACTAGCTCTTCTAACAGAAGAACAAGTTTTATGTATTTTTCAGAGATAAATGGATGTATATGAACTACATATACTTCTTGAAATGTGTTGTCATTTTGATCTTGTCCTTATTTAGCTCTGCTGGTTAGGACTGAGGTTTTGGGTTTAATTCTGAAATAATTACAAAAGAAAATATAAGTGAAGTCATGCCATATAAACACAATTAAAATCTTTCAATACTGTAGATAAAGGAAGTTTATAGTTAAGAGTCTGTTTCCGTTACAAGCACGTTTTTACATCTGCTAGTCATTAAATTCCACAGAATTGTAATTGGCCATTAAAGCAAAAACTCTTGATAGGAAAAAAATGCTTTGCAATAAACATTTTCTTCATGATAAAAATTAAATTAAAGATGATGTGTGTAGCAGATACAGAAGTTGGAAACAACTCTAAGTAAGAAAATGCTTTTACTTACTCTAGTAAATTTAGTACACAAATCTTTCCCTCTGCAGTCATCTCACTAGCAGATGAGACACATCCATTATTTCTAAGTTTATTACTATGCAATGTCTTCCACTTACAACCAATTTTTTTGAACAGCTGAACAGAAGTAAATTCTTATGTGAATTCTTATGAGAAGCCTTCCTCTCCAGATCTTTATACTGAGCAAATTCCCTGCAGAACAATTCTTAAGCTTTACAGAGTATTTCATGCCTGCCCAGAAGGCATTTGCTTTCAGATGTCTCTTCTTATTAAGGAGACAACTACATTTAAGTCAACTGTTTTTTCCTCATGAAAGGCACTTATTTTTATGAAATAAGATTAACAAAAAATATAAGTGCTGTGCAATATTGACTACATCTCCCAGTGGCAATTTAAGCTACATTTTCATTATAGAGTCCAAAGATTTTTTGTAAATATCACCTTACATATTTAGAATTGATTGCTACCATCTATGAATAATAGAACTTCGTAGCACAAGACCAAAACTAAGGATAGCCCTTGTCTCAGACAGCTGATAACCAATGGTCCCACCATTTGAGATCCAGGAAAGGGCACGGAGAGAATATTTCACTGGGCTGATCAGAAAGTCGTTTTTAGCCAAAGACAAAAAGAAAACTTGTTTATGCCACGGAAGAAAGAAGGTTATTACCCTCACTTTTCATCTTTGGCAAAAATGTTGAAAGTTAGAAGGCATATGGGGTTTGCACACAACAGTGATCACGAGACTGTATTAAAACGAACTGCTTCTAATTGCAAATATTTTGACATTTCCTTTATAAATAATGTTACCAACATTATTTCTGGAGTCTCTGAATTTTTCTTCTTCCTCTAGAATCTTCCATAGAACAATAAATCAGCATGCACAGAAATTACATTCTTCACCTTCAAGAACTCCTTTGACTCTTTTAATAAGATGTACCATCCATAAAAGCCATTACTAACTCAATCCATACTCAGTGTTCACACAATATTTTAAAAGTGAAAATATTTCAAGATTCTACTCAGAGCAGCAAGTTTAAATACCTTAGCAAGTGATCTTACAATAGGGTTTTCCATAATTCCTTTCAGAAAAATCAGGTCTATTTCTTCAGCGCCTGTTGACGTGGGCAGATCAGTAAGGTTATCCAGGACCTGCTGCATGACTGCTGACAAAAGAAAAACAAAAATTAAGTACTGACCAAAACAAGCTTTCATAACACCACAATATTAGCTTTAGAGATGTTAAGCAGCCAACTACATCTATTGAGAGCAAGCAGACAGAACAGAAAAATAACTTGTTTGTTTGAAAGATGGAAATAAAGGATCTACCCAAATCCTTATCACCACAATCAATTCAAATCCAAGCTCCAAGCCCAGCACATTCCTCTCACAATTCTCTACTACTTAAAGATTGAAAAAAAAAACAAACAAGTATAAACTATGTATAAGGTATGCATAATTTTCTAACCACAATAAAAGCAACTCATTCATTACTCTTTTCATTTAATCTGTCTTTCAGAGGAAGGTTTCAGCCCTCATACATACACCAACCAACTGTGAGTTTTACAGCACTTGTACAGGCAGATGTCACTGTTTTTAAAACAAGCACATCATTTTAATTTTTTTTTTAATGAAAAAAATTGTTTCCAAGGCATCTCTTACCCTGGCGGATGACTTGTGTCCATCTCCAACCGTCCTTTACAATCAGTTCTGACTTATTGCCTTCCAGCACTAAGTGTATGTAGATGGTGCAGATGCTAACACCAACCTGACACCTCAACACACGGCCATGGGAAGTACACCCTACAAGGTGAAACATATCGTGCCTGCCCAGTACCCTCTGTGGAGATTTTCCTGGCTATCTACAGCCTTACAGAGAACTGCAGCAACTTGAGTGAGAGTGAACAATAGTGCCCAAGAAAAACTCAGAAAATCCCACCATCCCAGCTGTCTTGTCCCATGAAGTCACTGAGGTGAGCGATGAGAATTTATTTTATAACTATGTTAAAGTTGAGCAAACCGGATCTTTTATGTTAGGCAACAGGTTTGGTATGTTCACATATTACAGAGCTCCTGGCATTTGGGTACATGCACAGCAACCCTTAGTGGGATTACACCAGCTAGCCCCAAGCTTGCAGAGATGAACATGTGCCAGCTTAGGCTGAGCACAGGGGACAGTTATGATGGCCTTTGTAAGGTAAATGGTCATTCTTTCCCCGGTTTCCAACATATGACCAAATATTCATTTTTGCAGTATTATCTTAGTAGTGAATAACCTACACTGTTCTTGTTTTAACTGTATTTTTTCAAACTCCTGCCAAGTTATATGTGCATGCTCAAACAGACACAGATGCAGGTATATTTAAAAAAAAAAAAAAGCTTCTATTGAGCTCCCCAACAAGCTAAAAAGAACTAGAACACCCACTGTGTACTGCAATGCTCCCCATGTTGCATAGCAGCACATATCAAGGGAATTAGAAAGCCTATATGCCCCTTCTCCCACACAGGAATTTACCCTTAACTTTCCTCATTGCTTTATAATGAAAGCTATTATGAAACGCTGCACAGAAACAGAACAAACAGCATTTCTCAACACCTACTTTCTAATTTCAATGCTTCCTAGAAAATTCCATCCCAATAAAAAAATGTTCTGGACATTCTTTGTGTCAAGTGTAACCAACTTTTCAACAATCAGATCATCTTGTGTGCCACATTTTAAGTACAGCAGGGTATGTCAAAAGACAGCATTTAAAAAAAAAATATGTTTAAACCATACTTTTCGCTTTCAGAAAGCGAATATTCTGTGAAACCATGAGTAGGAGGGAAAATGACACTTACGCTTTCAGATTTTGAAGCAATATTATTTCTACTTTATAACAGACAAAGTGCTGATATCAATCACACATTACATAAAGTCACCAAATCAGCCTGTAAATAGTCCACATCTTCCTCAGAGCAGGTATGTCCTATATCTTGACTAGTTCAGCTGCAGATGCAACTGCCTTGTTTCATGTTTTCTCAGTTACCAGTTATAGATTCATCACTCTTAATGCAGTCACCCAAGCTACAGTATTTGCAGAAGTAGACAGATGTTTCTAGCCAATTCATGTATTGTACTCAGGGCTGCATAAATACTCCAAGTGTTATAATAATAAGCCTTCTTTATGTTTTTAACAGTTATGTAAACTGTTTTTACAAGACTTCAGGTTAGTGCTTTCACTCATAAATAATCTTAGCGAAAATATAAAGCTTCTGTCAGGTCAATGCATGCATCTCAACTACCAGTTGCAATTCCAGCACTTGATGCTGACAGAGGCGTGCATAATAAAGAAATTACTTATATATCTCCATGTTAATAGGCTGTTTCTTACATGTCTTTCAGAATTCTGCCTATCTTAGAATGATCAAATTAAAAAAAGGAAATCCCTACATAAAAAATTTATCATCAAGGAAAAACTGTTGAGAGCAATATTAAGCTTCACAAGAATGACTTTCAAGCTTCATGCAGCTAGATGGGGCATTTTCAAATGAATGTTTTATTTAACAAAGGTTTCACAAATTCTAACATCGGAACTGCTTAAGTATATTTCAGCACTTCTGGAAAGCAGCAAATACCTGTATCAACATGCAGAGTTCAAACAAGTCACAAAGGCAGACTCGCATCTTCGGTGATCAAAACCAAAACTATCTGCTTTCAGAAACAGCTACCTGTTGCTGTGCATCTGATGGTTGCCCTCTCTCACAGCACAGCCATCGTGGCAAGAGTCGTCTTAGCTATGAATAGTGTTGCCTCAATATGAGAAAGAAAAACAAAAAGGCAGGTATATGTAAGTTGGGATAAGGCACCTTTACTCACCCTGGACTGTTTATATTTGAACACAACATGGATCTCTATATTGCCTCAGTGTAGCTAGTTCCTCATCTTAAGGGGAAGATCTTTCTAAGTAGTTGAGTAAAAAAATAATACTTTAAATACCCCTTTATTTTAAACAGCTACAAAGTTAAGTAAAAAAAAAAATCAGTACTAGAGAAAGCTTTAAGAAGCTTCAACAACATCTTTGCACCTGTTACTAGTACATGGTAACCAGGAACTAGAGCAATGATTCACTGGGTTTTACTGCTTTACATTCACTTGGCAAAAAACTTAAGAACATGACCAAATGTTATTTTTCAAAGAAGTCATCAGGAGCACCTTCCAACAGGAATTATGTCAGCCAGTTTATTTAAAAAGAACAGACGACCATACATGGGTATTTTTTGTGAAAGACTAGAGTAAGCACTTTAATTTCAGAGGTTTATGTTTATTATGCAAGTCATGGACCAGCTTCAAATGGTTAATGTGAAATGCTAATATTTTCTCACATGTGAAAATAGCTTTGAAAGTCTAAGCAACATATTGATCTACATATGCCTTAGGTATTCATATGTGTACTTTCAAACAATTTGATTTATCCAAAGACAATTGGGGAGTTGGGGGAGGAAGATACTTTGATAATTGTATTACAGACCCTCATTTTACGTATCTATTCAACAGGCCTTTGTTTATTCATTTCTAGGGAAAAAAAAAAAATCTTATTAAAATACAAACAGCAGGAGATACATTGTTTCCAAGCTTAATTGTAATGATCTTTGAGAATAATGTAGATACACATGGAATTTCAAGTAGCAATCTTTAAAAGAATTTCACTTCTTTTTTTTCTGGGGCAAAGCCACCTTAGCTCTTTAGAAAAGAATCTTATCTTTGAGCAGCAGGAATGAAAGCTGAAGATGTAAGTACTCAAACAGGAAAGTTTTACTTAAAAGATCAGGTCCTATCAAGCAAGAAACAGATGGAACTAAGAAGTTCAGAGACTACCAAATCTAAATACTCCATCAAAAATTGCCTTTTGAGCCTCCCATCTCTTCCTTGACAAATCTGCTCTTGAAATATTGATAGAGATTACTCACTGGGAGAAAAAAAAAAAAAGCAAAAAAACCGAAAAACAAACAAACAAAGCCCTCTAGAAATGACATTTAAGTAAAGCATACAAGAACGAAGGACGACAGTGAACGCACATGCATCCTGGTAAGCAGTGCATAAGCCAGGCTTGTCAGGAGTGTTCCTTATTGTTCAATACTTTGGTGTCCCCTAAAAAGCATACATCTGCTTTTCCTTCAGTGGAAAATTAATTGAGTCTCTCTTGCCTCCATTATCCCATCTTTTAGAGGAAACTGGTAACAACATAGTAACTTTGATAGCTCTGCCATGTACCTCCTCTCCCTCAAGACAAGCTGTCTTTTGTATTCAAAGACCTGAGTAAAATTTTAAATTCTCATCACAAAAGGACTTGCTTTTTTGTGTGTAAGGATAACACAAGATAGGCATGGGTGGCTACAATGGTTAAAAAACCCATCCAGGAACACACACATTACAAGAAACACCCATTGACACCAGCCTCCAGACAGAACAGAAGGAACCAAGCAGCAGAAACAGGCTCTCAATTTGAGGCAAGGTGTTGAAATAAAGGGATTCTTAGGAAAAAGTGACAACAGAACTGAGTTTGAGCTGGGATTCTGAAAAGAAAAATCCAATTACAGTGGAACACCCTCCACTCCAGCCCCTGGCTTTGGTGACAGGGAACATACAATAATTAATTTCCACAGTCAGTTTTCAAAGAACATCTTCATAACCATATGAAGTTTAAAGCCTCAAGCAAGACTCAGCGGGAGGGTACTGGTCTGCTGTGCGCATTCATTGAACAATTTAATCCCACTGTGCATATGACCCCATACTCAGAGAAACTAGTTTGTCATTTGGACCCCATATCAGAAGGGAAAGGGGGGAGAAAGACATGTTAATTGAACTCTATAGAAAACCCAGTGCATCCCAAGGCATAAGAATACAGAAACCCTACTACAGAATGCAAAATTTGCTAGCCAGAATTAACTCCTCCTCATTCACATATAGCTCTTCAGACAACCAAAGGATGCTTCAAAAGTTTAATCTACACACTGTACCTTACAGTACCTTATAGTTGATTCAGATCAAACAGAAGTAAAAGATACTATGATAACTCTCATATTCTTGTATTTATAAGAAAAAGACAGGTTTTCACCAAGCTCTTAACTGTGACTCTTCTATCAAGTCTGATTTTACTCTTTCTTTCAGTGCCTAATTCTTGTCTACATTAATTGTATGTAAAGGAAAGAGGAAGCATACATTTAAATAAATTTTCCAGATTTGCAGACAGAAGACAAGTGTGTCACTCACTGGGGAAAATTAAAGCTTTCCAGAGTGAATATCTTGCGCTGAGTTTTTTAGCTCAATTTCATTTTATTAGTCTCTAGGCTTACAAACTAACAGGAATTAAAAGAAAATTATGTATAATATATTTAAATAAATATTTGCATGTTTATTTCTACATGACCTACTCATCTGGATAGGAAGGTATAATTA
Source organism: Gallinago undulata (assembly GCA_026546715.1). NCBI lineage: Eukaryota > Metazoa > Chordata > Aves > Charadriiformes > Scolopacidae > Gallinago > Gallinago undulata. Next base: position 32,044,653 of record JAOTQQ010000012.1, on the reverse strand, counting down.
ATACCTCAAGGACTACTGGTGAGGCTGGTGCTTCAGACAAAATCTAGAAGGTTAGATTAAATTCTCGCTATCCATACACTTTGGAAAAAACTTCTCGTGTCATTTAAAATCTTTCCAAGAAGGATATATCCAAAAGAAAAGTTTCGAAAGACAGCAAATATGCACAGACAAAAGAAGATTCTTCTTTGTAACTCAAACAGCCCTTAACCAATGACAGCTGTTTTAATTTTTTCCATTTGCATTCATGGTCTTAAAAAAAAATAATTAAAAAAAAAGGTATTATGCTTTAACACACTGCAGGGAAAAAAAAAAAAAAAAAGGTATTTTGCATTGGCCACTTCTCTCCCCAGTTACAAATTATAACATTTTTGGCAGTCTAGGTGTGGGAAAAGGAGCACCTCTGAACAACTTACCATTTTGAGCTAGTACAAACAAGTTCACTCACTGACAGACTATTGACCAAGAGGATATGAAACATTGACAAAGCCCTCTGTTAGAGTATGTTTCAGAAACCAGGTTTTAAGATAAAAGTCTCCGGGAAAGCATTATGCAGTGAGCACATTCACCATTATGTTAGCATTGTCCCAGCAGAGATCACATTTAGAAATACCTCCAGAGAAGCACTATGAAAGTCATGTACGATTGCAGTTTAGCTCATCTATTCCTCTACACTGGGCTACTGATGAGAGACATAATCCCACACAAGGTACACCTACGTTGCTTATTGTAGTAGGGTACAATGATACTTGGGCTCTCAAGCATCCACAGATTTTGCATCTGCACCAGTGTGAGGTTTTTTATCCACCGTAACATCACGTAGGCACATTTTCTAAACAGGACCCCTTCCCCGTTCACCTAATACACCAGATCTTCTCTAGAAAGACCATTAAGACAGCTTAATGAAGGATGCTGTTGTCTGCAGCTTGCATACTTGACTGACTGCAGAATCAGAGAAACAAATGGCATGTATGGTTGTGAAGTAAGTAAAGGAAGGAGGAAATGTCTAATTGATAAGAACGAATACTCCTCTGGATATTTAAATTCTACTTGGTGAATTTTTGCATGTTGAAAAGAAACAACATAAATGCTTAGAAATATTTACTGATTTTTTAACTTCATTTTCTCCAAGTCTCCTGGCAAGCCAAGGTTGAGATATCTTAGCATAACTAAATAGAAGCAGGAGCAGTCCCCACCCTTATGAAACCTAGCTCGCTCAACTGCATCTTACATGCCCATTTTTCATGGCTCTCAAGGTCACAAAAGCTATGGGAAAGAGCTAACAACTCTTCCCCATCCCAAACACCACAGACATGCTTCTTGCAGGCTGTGAAGTTTGTCTAAAAAAAGATGAAGCACAAATTTTCTGATGAACAGATGGACCTCACAGCTGCATCTTTTGGAAAGAAAAGCACTATTTTAAAATTATTTCAGCAAAGATAAAAAAGGAACAAAGCATTACATCTCCAAAACCAGCTCAATTATAAGGTTAAATCTTATTTAAATTCATGTATCTTGACCAGCAATAAGACACTGATAAGAGATACACTAAAACCCAGTACTGAGGAAATTGTGTTATGTTTCTTTCGTAAAGAAAAAGATCTCAATTGTAAAGTACAAAGGCAATTAACTTGACTCTCACTAACTAAGCCTGATGCTTTGAAGATAAGCCTATATGGGTGTGAAACATTAAGAAGTTTTGTGACATTTTTTAATTAGAGAAACAGTATTGTTTTCCTCTGTTTGAAAGAAATAATCTTTGAGGAGGTTTTTGAAAAAACTTCAAAACATGAACATTTCCCTGCATCTGCCAATATGAAGACCAAATCTGTTGGAGGCAATGGAGGCCAGTGGAATGAAAAGGAGATATTCTATACTTTTGAAAGCTTATACCTACAGCCCAGACAAGTAGGGCTGTATATGTAAAAGCTTTCATTGTAGGAAAAAAATTAAGTGTTCCAAGAGAAGAGAAATTGAAAACAGTATTATGCCTCAAATTACAAACAGCAGTTGTGTTTGAAATAAAATACAGAAGGAATTTAATGCAAAAGCTTCAACTACCATATAGCACTAACCGGAGTGTGTAAAAGCAAGTCAACTAAAAAGCTTTTTAAAAGCTTTTTTAAAAGTCTGAATTAAATTATTTCTTTTTTTTTTTTTTTTTTTGTAAAGTTCTTACTTTTCAGCTACAGACATTAGGAAAGTATGTATTGATGTCACACAAAGACTACTGTACTTTAAATGAATACTAGCATGTGCCCCAAGAGAAATTTCAATTTTGGTGAACAAAGGCTGTACTCCCTTAGCTCTTCAGCTACTTCAGTAATTCAGAGGATATTTTCAAACAGACTTATAAAAGAAGGCAAAACATATTCAGTGGATATGCAGTCTAAGATACCACTTTGTAGCCAAAGTTTCAGTACAAATTCAACAAGTTTCAAGACGTATCCTGTGCTCCACTCAACTTACACAACAGACTGAACTTAATGGATCACATCAATCACCTTCACTGATATTTTGCAAGAAACTTGTATTGGATGAAGAAACTTGTATTCTCTGCAGTCACACAGGCAATTAATGCCAGTATTTATAAGTCAAAAATGCCAGCAAAACAGAGGCAAGAAAGCAAGCACAGCTTTTGAAGTATGCCTTTCTCTGTATCTTAATTTTTCAGCTCTAATGTGCACCCTTCAAATGAATCAAAGCTCTGCATTTCTGTCATAGGACTCAAAATTATTTATCTGTTGCAGGGTGACAGCCTGAAGACAACATAACTGACTGACAAAATGCGAACACCAGAAATAAAGACCACAGTTATATACCCAGGAGCAAGTTATGTGCAACAAAAAAAAAATACAGTTTATTGTACCACTTTTCTTGGTGGAAAGTTGAGCTAAAGTCATGCAGAACCATCTACACAACTTTATCCCATTAATAACTTTACTTTAAGGCCAATAGGAAATCTCTGAAGAGATCTTACTAAATCACATCCTTTCTTCACACAAGTACTAAGTTTAGACCTGAAGAGAAAATAGTCAACACCTCTCCAAAGGGAAAGGAGAATTCTACTTCAAATGTCACATGCTTTTATCTTGTTACTGGTCTCCAATCAACTTTGTCATAGTGGATAAAGCCGAGCTGTGAAACTTCCGAGCTGTACATTCTGCCCTACTTCTAAGCACAGCACCCGAGCAGCAACAAAATGGAAGGTTCAAGTCCTGTTATGAACATGTTTCTTCAACCATTCCCACTTGCATCTAGGCACATAATGCAGGCATATTTTCAAAGCAGTAAACTAAAATTCTCAAGTATTGTAAAGTACTCTACTGTCAGTACAGATGTCATGGCTCAGATGAATACTTACAGACCTACTTTGTAATCTGGTTTGGGTATGTCTGCCAACAAGATGAGATGCTTTTAATACACAAAATTGGATACTCTGCTACATAGCAAAGTAACACCACCATGCACCTCCAGAGACCCACGATGAATTTGATCACTAGAGATTTTGTGGGTTCCACTGGAGTTTGCATCTCAGGGATGCTTGCATCCTTCTATCTGAAAGCACTTGATCACTCAACAGAATACAGGTAGGAAATCATAAAAAAAATCCCAACTTTAGATACCTGAGCATTTCCTTAAGCTTGGTTTAATACGGGATTTACCTTAAACAATTCTTTCTGCTCCCTGTTCTTAACCCAAATTATTTACAGCTGGCAAACAACACCTCGGTTTTCATTATTCTGAGTTAAACAGGGCAATTTCTCCTCTCCTATATAATAAGATAATTGGGAAAGCAGAAAGCTTGACATAATTCCTGTGTACCTTTTCCAGTCTGCATCTTTTTTTCCCCAATATCAACAGTCAGAATTGTGCAAAGTTTATCAGACAAGAGGCTCATGAGTGCCTTGCACAGGACCATTAATACTTCCCTCTCTACTGACACAGATAGATCATAAGATCTATTTTGGCTCTCACAGTTACATCATACTGTCAGCTCAATCTACTGGTCTGTCACAACAGAATATAAAAGATCATTCTGTCTCCTCCAAACCTTAAATTTGTATCTGAACAAAGTGTCCTCTTCCTTAAGTGCAAAACATTACATATATATTTTGTCCCACCACTATTACTCCAGGCTTCAAATCAGTTTTCGGCACTTTGGTTTTGATCCTCTTTTGTTTCTGAAAATGCTTATACAATGAATTTCACCAAAAAACAACTTTCATCCAGATACACCTGCTGCTTTTAACACTACATCTTTCTACAGCTTTAAGTGTAGGAGATATGGAGGAATTTTAACAATCAAGAATTTTATGATAAGAGGGTTTGATACTGAGTGAAGTAAAGCTGTACTAGCACATTCTCAGATTTACTCATAACAACTGCAGAATGCTTTTTAAATTAAACCATCCAAACATAGCAATTTCAAATTCTGATTGCCCCATTATGATGCAGACAGACCAAAAACTACACCTATGCCCTTTTAATACATCATACCCATATATTAACATTTCACGCATGCCCTGTTGAACATTTCTGTTATTGTGAAGTATTTGTTTAATTATCACTTCCAGCCTAAAACATCAGAGTATTTAAATTAGATCTGCATCAATGCAGACATAAAAATATTTTTATTTGAGGTTCTATTACGGATGCCGCACAAGCATTTGGAAATTGCTCAATTCATATGCAGAAAACTAATACAAGACAGCTTTTTAGAGCGCAAAATAAATTATAGCACTTTCGAAAAGATTTAGACTATCTCAACACATTATTTAATAAAAAATTAAAGTAATTCTACACCATTTTTCTAGAAAAGGAAAAAGACCCACCATGCAAAACTTCCATAAGGAAGTTTCCAGTTAATTCAGAGTCTGCTTAATTTCACTGAACATTTTTCTCTGCTTTGTAACTCGGAAGGGAAAAATTTAAGACAGTTAAATTTCATAATTTTTGCAGTTTCACTCCTGTCTCTGGCCCAGGACCTCAGTTTTCAATTTCATGTGATCACCTAGTCCATTTTCCAGAAGTTTCATTTGAAGATCATTCCTATACTCTAATGCTCCCACTTCGACTAAACTAATCCCTCTTATGCAAGCACTTCCCATCTCTGTCCAAACAAACTTATTCGGGAGTTGTAAAAGCAAGTTGCTAAATTAACAGTGCTATAGTTCAGGGTGACTTGCAACAGGAAAAAAACAACAACCAAAACTAAAATGTTTTCTTATCTACCCTTGTCATATGATGCAGTTCTTGCTTACTGTAAGGACACATGGTAAAGCCTTATCTACAAAGAAAATTTACCAAAACACACTTGGAATGTTAGCAGTGATGTAGTGGATAGAAAATGCCTTTTCTAAATTTGTTTGCAGAACAACACTGCTAATGTTTTTAAATGGTGAAAAATACCACATAAAACCTTTGTGCTTTAATATAGAGATTGCAATACATGATGGCATGTTAAATGCTTACTTGACCTACGTGAATGCCCAAAATGCATCTCAGTCACTAGTAAGAGATTCTATTCTAAACTTTCAATTTAACGCAGTCAAGATTGACATAATTACTTCTATTCATTATCCCTCCTTTAGTCCCTTTAAGGGTATATTCAAGAATCCTGGAATTGGAATAAAAAGATCACCTTGACACTCAGACTGTGAAGGGAACTGAAAAACTCAATGGAGAAAGTAACACTGTAATTAGTCTTGTGTTTCACCTCCCAGACTATTTCCCCGCAATATGCTGTCAGGATTTATTTAGGATCACAAATGCTTAATTAAAAGAGGGAAAGTTAATTTCAGTTTAAGAATATCTGGGCACAACCCCAGGGGGAAAAGTTATTTCTAGTCGTCTCGAGACAGTTTGCATTAAGAACTACACTTTTATAAGAAAATTACCACTTTGAATGTTTACCACCTTCACTTTCAGGTCAGTCTCCAACTTTGTGCTATGAGCACAGAAGGACAATGTTCTGTGTTTTATAAGGTGGACACAGACACAGAAACCACAAAGGGTATCTTCAGAATGGTATTTTGCACTTGTACCTGTGACGCATACTGGCAAGTTTGAAATTTTCTACTCTATTTCCTTAGAATATCAAGTTTGGTTTCATATCAAGTTTTGCCTAAGAAATTCTGAATTTTCAGTCATGTATTCTGTCACCCCAACTGAAGCAAAACTTTTAAGAAAAGGCTGACAATGAATAACTTGCAAACAAATAGTTACAAGTTATCTAACGAAGCAACCAGTTTTAAACATCTTTCTATTCAACTCCTCCTTTGGAAAATGGGATACCAGATGACAGAAGCTCAAGGACATTAATTGAAACTTCAGAGTAGTGGAAGGGCTGCAGTAAAAGACAGGGCTTTTATTTCATGCTCAGAAATATAATGATCAGCTTCATATATAAACAAAACTCTTGCTTCCAACAACTATTGATGACTTTATTCCCAATGTCCAAAGAAAGCACATACAGCCTAATAACTGCTGTAGTGCAAGGCAGTCATCTTACTTGAGTTTACTTCAGCAATAAGTATTCAGGTACATACTTCCAGTCACTCACTTTACACAAATCACTCCCTCAATTACTGCTGCACAAGCCAAGTTCTGCAGATCTTCAGCTCAATTATTTTCTTTTTTTTTTTTTTCTTCCAAAAGAAATTCTGGCAAATGCAAAAATAGCAGAGCTTTTCTTCTTGGACAGTTCACACCACTGCAAAAATTAATCAAAGAATACAGTCTATCAGCACTTTTTATCATTTTCTGAGACAGATAAATGGCTGTAATAGCTGAAAGTAAAAATGCTTGAAATTACAATTTTTACTTGTATTTTGTTATTATCTTTTATAACATGTTTTTCTTGTTAAAATGAGACCATGATGGAACTTGGCTTTTTGAGTACATCTGAAACATGAGAAAGGGGAAAAAATTAAAGAAATTTTAAGATCATTTTTTTTCTAGACTCCAAACTCCAATTGCTGTTTCTTAAAAGCAGTTCATACATACCCTCATATGCTAACTCTCTTCAATCCCATTTATGATGAAACAATAACAGCCTCAGGCTTTCTTGGGTTTGACTTAAGTACTTTGCTCTATTCTTTTCCCCACCAATTAAGGAGAAAGGGATGGGAGAAGAGAGGAAGATGTTAGTTCAAGCTGCATCTGACTGAGCCAAGAACCTCACAGGTTTTGGAAATGGAACCTCTCAGATTCACACAAGTTTCTAGGCCCAGTTAATTTGGTATCGGTAGTCAGAATTACTTGGAATATAAAGCCATCAACAGAAAAGAGGACTCTCAAAATAGCCTCTTAAATTCCTCCCACGTACAATCAGAAATGGCACATTGGGGACCATGATTCTTCTCTATCCCCAGCTTTGGAAATCCACTGCAATAGGTAAATAATTCCATGCTTCAGCTTTTCCACAAGAAGTTTTTATGAAGTCTGGGTCCTGACCTGGAAAAGGGTAATTGGTTTGCCAGCCATCTTCAGCATGGCAGCAGAGGACTGTCTCATCACACTAAATGAGTTCTCAGAGCAGTCAGTCCCATCCATTGTAGTTTCTGGTTATTATACTCCCCATTAAATTCCTCTTTACCAGAAGAGTATTGGGCCTGAGAGATACATAGAAAAGAGAACAATGTACCCTCCTATCGATAAATTGGTTCTTTGGACACAACTAGCTTCAAGATTCCAGAATAATTTAACATGAAGTTACCCACAAGTTCCCAAGTGAACTTAAAAGGGCAATGGTGCCTTTTTCCATAATGTTAAGATACCCAATATTTTCTGGGTATTACAGGGTTAAAAAAAAAACATTCATGACCTTCAGAAATACTGGCAACAGAGAAAACAAGTACTATTTCAGCAGACAGGTCATACAGTGCACACAAGGTAACAGGAATCAAACAGATGGAGTAATCGTTGGCTCACACAAACTCAGCACTGAAGTTAAATGGTCACTTTCTCCCTCATAATTTTGAGAGGTATGAAACAAAACATAGTCTAAGAATAGGGTCTCAGAAAATGTAAATTCCTCTTGGTAAAAAGGAAATTGACCTGTTTAGTTGTTTTTTCAAATAATCAGCTATATTTCTTTCATTTGCAACTAAATTGTCCACAGAGACATGCCCAAAAGATAAGTGAAATCTTGATTCTGCTTCGACTTTTTAGCTACCCTGTCTGTTAACATGGTTCCCAGTATATCTGCACACATTGCACTTATCCTAGGGTGCAAGAACAAGTCTTGTACTCAGGACAGAATCAGCTTGGTTGTCTTTCCTCAAAGAGCAGCTGAGATTTTTAAGCAGCCCAAGCTTGCACTTCCCTAAATCAACAGATCCTGATAGCACACCTATGAGCATCCCACGTGCCAGCAAAGCTGCAGTGTAGCATGCTGGACTTCAGCTTGCCTTTTTTTTTTGTTGGGGGGGGGGGGGGGGGGGGGGGGGGGGGGGGGG
>JAOTQQ010000012.1:31972384-32036189 GCA_026546715.1 Gallinago undulata | reverse complement strand
AGGATAGCTTGAGGAAACAGATCTAAAGTAAACCACATGCAGGTAGACTGCCAGAACACCTGTCTTTGGGCAGGTCCAACAGCACAGTAACAGAAGTTCATAGCCAGGCAAGCACCCATGGCATTGTTGGTCCACCTAGCAGCATTAATCTGCACACAGAGATTGATTAGCAGCATCAGATCTTCATGCTGAAACTTCCTTTGGAATATTCAGTTTAGAAGAGACCTTGGCACACTGCTTGGAAAGGTATCTTTTTATTTTCATTAATATAATATCCTTTCCATAAATCAAGCTTACTGATGACACCTGAGTACTTCTCTACAGAAACTTGCCATGGTAGCAAGTACCAAGGACACTTGATCCTATGAGAAGGAATTTGTGTTCAATGACTAAAGTAGTTGAGACAGAAATGCTGGCAGAGTTTCTGTTTTCTAAACAGTGTCAGGATTTAAATGCCACATCACTTCTCTGCACAAGTTTTCAGACCCAGACAAGCCAACTTTCACACAGAAGGAATCAACACTTGCTTTTTAATACCAGAGAGGCTGGTTTGAATGAGTTCCTGCCAGTAGTTCAAAACAGAAGCCAAGTTTCTGTATTTAAAAATTCCTTTCTCAATTACCATTGCCCCGTCCAGTACAATTGACATCAAGGGCCATGAAGGAAGAAAATACAATCAAGCATGCATCACATTGGCTCAATAGAGGTTTAAATTATGGCTGAAAGGGCAGAGAATTAAATAGTCTAATGATATTTTTTACACAGATTCTAAGTACTTAAAATTCACAATGCAATTACATAAACTTCACGTGTGCTCAAAACTGTGATTTTCCTGTCCTTAGTAAATGAATAGTTAGTATATTGAACACGTTTAAGCAGAGTACACCAAGGAGCCTTGTAATTTCCTGGTCTTGTATACCTGTTGTACTTTTCTTGCTCTGACAACACCTGTAAACCCTGGTTTCATATAACTCCTCTTGACCTATATTACCCATACATAACTATGAGAAGGGAAAGAATTGTAGGAAGGAAGAGGACATATGTATTCCCAAACTTAAGACTGAACACGTGAATTATGATTCAGAAACAGCAATTCAGGTTTTCACTATTGGCAATAAACTGAGTTTTGTACCAATGGATTATACACCTCTTCAGACCCATGAGGAGTCAGTCTTCTTTGTGGTACCTTCTTACAGGTAGTGAGCCCAAGTAAAATTAAGCACTACCAAATCCACTGACTGCCTCGAGACAAACAACAGAGTTCAATTACCCACATACTATTGCTGTGTATGACAAATGTCAAATAAGAGTCTCAAGAGACTTACTTGATCTTAAAGCCGAAGGTAGTCAAAGGCCCATATTCAGTAGTGAAACATGGAAAAAGAGTCTAAACTTAAGTATAAACCAAAAAACATATTCATTCATTCTGAAGACAGTCCTGAGTAAGAGCAGAAAACTGTAAAACCCTTCCCCTACAGGATTTTCAGCAAAGACTTACTGATAAAGCACTGACACAGCTTTCCCAATTCTTCCATCACTCAGGAGACAGTTCTTTTTCTAGACAGGTACCTGAACCTAAAGGTATGTTTTTGTGAGAAAGGAATATTCTTACTATGTTGTATGAGAGCATATGTCACTTCTCTCTTGATTTAAAGTACCAAGAAGACTACCTTAAGTTTAAAACTTAATAAAATAAATAAATCACTAAAGTCATTCTACCAGTCTTGCTCTTCAGTTATGGTGCTTTCTAAGAGCTCGTATCCACATACACATTTTTCTGTATAAGATGACTGACAAGAAGGGAAGTGAGTAGTGCAGCATAAATTTGTTAGCTCAGTAGAGCTGCAAGAATCTACTGAAAATCTGAGGTATGGAAGTATCACTACAACTGCATCCGACACATTCTTGCTTTCCCCAAAAAGTTTTACTTGAATGTACAGCACTAACAGCAAAGCCAATACAACACAGTGTCCTATGATTTTTGAGGACAGGCAACAGTAAGAGAGACATGCTACAAGAAGAGACCCCAAACAAACTTACAGACACAGAACTTACGACACACTTTGAAGGTTTTTGTTGGTTTGGGGGAGAGGTGGAAAATATATTTTAATGAGTTTAATCGCCACTGAGATGCAGAAATTCAAGATCAACTTAGTGTCAGATTATCTCTCATGTTTTTTGCAGTCATCTGTTTTGTACATTTCCAACTTACACCAGCCGTCATAACATACACACATGCACATACACTCCAACATCATTTTTTAAAACATTCATCCAAAATTTAAATGCTAGCATAGACAGAAAAGCTGATCATCCCTCTAACACAGAAAGAGCAAGAGTAAAATTTTGTTTGAGGCCCGAAAGTCCTGAACACCTGTTTAACAGTGAACTATTCGGCAATCTATTGAATAAAAGGTATAAAATGGCTGGAAAGTAGGCAACACATTATGATGAAGTTAGAAAAACTAGATACAGCAAAAGAAGCGGCTCAGAAGGAAAACGAAGAAATGTAAGATGGCTTCTGGCACGTTCCAGCTGATGGCCCAGGAACCACACCTGGCACATTTTCCATACCAAAAGATACTGCATTTACCATGCTGGAAGGGGTAGTGTTCAAACAGGACTGCCACCTGCTCCACCTGTCCTCATGTACACAGCCTGGCACTTCTACCTGAAAGATGACATTATACTTACTACTCCTTCCTTGACGGGAAAGACAGGGAGGTTCCCAAAGCAGAGCAGGTTCAACTTGCTCCTTTTTCAGCCTGCTGCCTTAAAGAAAGTCCTTTAGACAATATTACAGAGAAGCTGGATTCACTAAAACATTACTGAAATTATTTAAGTATATGGTCAGCTGCAAGCAAGTAAGTAGTCCCAGTGACTTCAAAGTTAAGGCATCTATTAAAGTTGTTTTTTGGGAATTGGACCAGAGAAAAAGAGCATAAAGGAAGGAAGTGACCTACTTGAATGAAAGACTCAGTCTGAAGTTTACATGATCCCCTCAAAAGAAGCTGACAAGAGGTATTTGCATATATTTCCTTAAGTACAAACTGTGAAATGTCACATAATATAACTCTTGATTAACCCATTTGGTTCAAAAAGGTTATTCATACCCCTACATACTCAAAATTTTTTTCACTATCCTTCCATTCACTGTTTGTTTCTGTTCACCCAAGAAAGTACTTCTGTTCTCTAAGCATACCCAAATGCTTAAAAAACAGAGTAGAGATTCAAACCAAAATGGCTCCTTAGCTGCATTAAAACCATGAGTAGTTTGATCATAAGTAATCTGTGCTATAGAAATTTAGAGATCTTTCTAACATGTTTAAATTCTATTTTAAAAGATGGCCAGGATCTAGAGTCCTGATGACTCTTCACTTCTTTTATCCTTCTTCATCTTGTTAACTCAGTCAGAAGCTGACAATGAACTCTAAAAACCATACAATAAAAGCTTTAGCAAGATTCTAACTTTGGTCACAAATAACTACATATAGTAATTCTAGATAACATTAGCTGAGATTTATGATGCATTCAACATCTTCAGATGCACAAGGGTATTTTTGGCCATCACTTGAACAGACAATAATCAATGTACAGCTGGTAAATTTTACTTCTCTTTTTTTCTCCTGTTTCTTTACAAGAAGTATATGCATGCTGCACTTTATCTCAATTTTCAGCAAGAGAAAAGACAAGTCTAGGCAAGTTTCACCTTAAGACATCAGAAGATCAAACTATAGCTGTTTTTGAGAATGGAAGTTAGATGTACCATTGTCACTTCTCTCAGCAAGAAGTACCAATAGAGGATGACCTGCCCTCCTAGTGCAACTTGGGATAAGAAAAGTTAGTCGATTTTTTCTGAGCTCCTCTTGTTTGTTTTACCCATCACGATCAAAATCTCTTATCCGAAGAAGAAAGAGCATCACAAAAAGTCTAGATCAAGTTCTTGCTATACTTCTCAATTTATGTCAAACATGAAAACTTCTGTATTCCACTTCTTCCAAACTAGGGGTTTGTCAGTGACTAGAATTGTTGTTCAAAGGTAATAAGGAAGTCACCTTGAAAAAATACTTTAAAAACATTTTTAGAAAACTGTATTGGGACGCTGCTTCTTTATTGCCTCTTCAATTGACTGATGATGGGATCAAACACACTATCCTCAACTTTTTCCAAGTCTCTCTCTATTCTGTATAGCAATCACTGCTTGGATTCTAAGATCTCCTATCAAGCTGATATCACTCATCAAAACACATCTCTTCACCCTTAACACAAGAGAGTCTAGAAGTCCTGACTCCATCCTTCTTACCTGCATCAGAGGACCGGATCAAGAAGCTTAAAAGTCACTGGGTATTACCATAAATTTGGAAGTGTTTTCTGAGAGACAATGAACATAACAAACTGCTAGCTACCTGTAGAATGACCGACGACTGACACAATGACTGAAAGATGAGCCAGTTGCTACAGTTTGTTCCCAATTCTGAGTACAGATATACGACAATGTGAAGAGGGACTTTAGGACGAATGTTTGTTAATCACAGCAATCTAAAACAGATCACTGTTTCCTTTTTATCTATGCATTTCCACATGCATAGACATACGCATGCATTCCATCAGCTGAAGATCTGTTTCCAAGCACAGAATACCATACCAGCAGTTTCACTTGAAAGAGTATTTCTAGTGCTAATCTACAAGCCTTTCCTTCAGCTTCAGAGAACCACTTGTTATCAGCACAGACATGTAAGTTCAAAGGGAACCAACCAACCCAAAATTCAAACTATTAAAATGTTCTTCATTTAGCCCCCCATACTGTATATTTCTGTGTTTGTTAAAATCCTGAATTGAGGGCGGAAGAACCTTCAAAGCCACACCAAGATCAACAGTCAGATTTCTGGAGAGCAGGTAATTAACGTAAACAGGCATATAGACTCCAGTGTTTGGAGACTAAACAGCTACTTCTGCTGTTCCACCTGGACCCATCATTAGGCAGGTTGGACCAATGGCCAACCAAAGAACATTCTGTGGATATCCTGGTCAGTCTGACATGCTTACTAAACTACACATAGGGTAATCATTAATCTGCTGCAAACTTACCACCAGCTCTATTACAAAACAAGAACTAGTACCAGTTCAATCTTCACAGTAGGATACACTGATACACATCACATCTCAGCTATCAAGCACTCCAGAGAAAATCCATGTCAATTATTTAAAGAAACTAAAGAGTAATCCAGCCCAAGGATAAGAGTTTCTCATGTTTAATCAAACAGATCTCCAGTGCACAGTAGCAACTTATATATGCATAATAGTCCATGAAACATTTGAGACTAGTTTTGAAATGGAAGGATCTTGAATAGTTAAAGCGCACAATACAAATTACATAAATAACCCACAAACCTCATTTGGCTCAAAAAATCTTCAAGATAAACATTAGTTGGATTCTGGGAGATTACCTGTGGAAAATACCATATACGCTTACTTTGGTTTTATACTTTCCTAGACAGCTTATGGATGCCGGCCTTTTTGTTTATAGGCACGTGTTCCATCTCTTTAAGAGAGAGACATATAAAAATCTGTATGTCTGTATATACACAGATACACTCTTAACACACATATATAAAATACTGTACTTCCTTTGCAGAGGGGTTTGAAAACTAAGACAGCAGAATTCCCTCTTCTATGTACATATACGAATTACCAGTTCAAATGGGTTATAGCATAGAGCAAGATCACATCAAACAGGAGAAACGTCCTGATGCAGGGCCTTTCTTCAGTGCAATATCAGGGAGTAGGAATCTTTTTCTTACAGGTAACCATACCCACAGCTGCTTACCTGTGCCTGGTATTTTAGATCATCCTCTGGTATTTATATAATTCCTCTTATTATTTGACTCCCTTGTGACTTGTAGAAAAGCAAAGAAAGAGAAAGGGTGGCAAATGTGTTGTCTTTGTTGTCTGTAAGGGGACAGACTTTCTGGAGACCTTCAGTCTTATGCCATTAGCATTATCAGTCATTCTGCTGTCTTAGTTTTCAATCCCTTCTGCAAAGCAATCAGATCTTTTTGGAAGTTGTTTACGTGCAGGCCCAAGGCAATTATATAAGATGTTATTTTAGTCGTGAACAACACATTACATTTTGGATTCTGCCACTGTTGCAGATTAGCACAATGAAATTCTTTACCAGTTTGTGACTAATGATGTCTAGGCACTTGGGGACCACGATAAGCTTCTTTATCCCTTTCTGTAAGCTGAATTTAAGGCTATCCAGACACTAAATTTTATGGCTCCAGTTCCTTCCTAAGAACAGTCATCCATGTCTTCTGTCTTCTTGATAATCTGCTCAGAGACAATGTTAATAAGAGCTCCTGATAGATTCTGAACGTTTTCAGAAGTTGCGCTGCATGTTGGAAAAAGGATATGGAGTTAGATGGACCTTTGGTCTAACCCAATGACCATTCTTATTATTTGAAAATACCATACTAAACAACACCCAAATACTGTCAGGTTTTTAGTGGACTCAAGTGTTACATAGCTAGGCTGTACGACTTCACTGACAGTGAAAGTAACAAGTTTTACCCATTAATGTTGTGTTTAACAAACAAAGCTTGCATTGGTATACAACCAATGTTCCTGCACTCTGATACCACATACCAACTACAGAATTAAAATGAACCGCCTCTACACGTCTCCTGGCTAGTCTTGTATTCAACACAAACAGGAAGTCATGCCCTGCAACCTCAAAACACCAAAGATTTCCTTCTGCCCATTTCAAAACGGCGTTTTATGCTCAAACAATGAAGTTCACTTACAAATTCATCTTTGTAGGTTTCTTTGATCTAATGCTTAAGTGCATAGCTACTTCTTAAAATAAGTAAAATCCATATAGAAAAAGGCCATTTATATAAAAACATTAGCATTTTGGAATTAAGTGTCCCATCGCAGTTCACAATTATCTATCCAAAGAATTGCCCTTCCTGATGGAATTCATGAAGAAAAACAGGGAAAACATTTTTTTCACTGTATCTTCCAGCACTAACCCTGCTCCTCTGCTTACATCATACTGATTGGCTTTCTGTCCTAAAATTTTGTTATAGAGGTAAAATGTAGTAACTTTATTCATTTGGCTTACTGCCAAACTACTTGAAAGGTTTGCAAACCCAGAACTCTGGAAATACAGATTTAACAAAAACATTGCTCTCACTAGACTTACTTAAATGTCGCAACTGAAAGATTTAGTGTGCTTACTCTCTGCTTATTAAGTAAATATTTCCAGTACTTCCAAATTAAGAAGCTTTACTACTGAGACTAAGTGGATACAACGTAAGCTCCAGGAGTAGAGCAGATATGTACCTGGAGAAAAAGTTATGGGTAAAAAAAAGTTAACATTTAAAATGCAAGTATTCTGAGCTATCCTAGTCTAGAAATAAGAGTAGTAAGCATTAAAAGCAATCTGAATTTTGAAGTAATTACAGAAAAATAAAACTCAATGTATTAACTCACCCTGGAGGAAAAAACAGAGTAATCTAATTCAAACTAGTCTATGGCTGTCCAGAGAGATTACCTCTGGAAGTACAGTAATTATATTTGTAAAGTAAAATCACTAATGCCTCAGGTGTGGAGACCCAAGGGATTTTTTATTTTATTTTTTTATTTGAAATGTGTAAAAGCTTGATAATGGCATGAATAATGAGAAAATAAATTTGTGTGCAAAAGTACACATTGTGTGTAATGGTCTTTTTTGGTGGTGATAAAGATACGTGTCACCAGTAAGGCTGTAGAACACCAGATGTCAAGCATGAACAGACATATAGTTCCACTTTTCCATATAGTCTCCATACATTCTAAGCTAAGCAGGAGAGTCTCTTGGAGCTTCCTACAAAAGCACTTCTTGCCAAATTTGTATTTAGACTAATCCTTATAACTCTGATGAAAAATTTCCTACTGCTTTCACTGAAAATTTCTATATAGGTTTTTGCTAATATCTAACAATTGAAATTACTTTAAAAAAATAAAACTCTATTCTTCTGAGCTCTAACTTAATAGTTCATGTAAAGTGTTTTAATTCAACATCTCCAGTTAATAGCAAGACCTAACAGCACCATTCTGACAATCTAACTGTGATACAAAACTGTCTCAAAATAGTTTTGGTAGCTTTACAGAAAATATAAGACGTGTGGTCAAACAAGGCCTCACCTTATGTCTTGTCTAAAATAAAGAACTTTACTAGGAACCAGAAGCTTAAGTTTTGAACAGTTAAAAAGAAACAAAGTGAAACAATACCAGAAGCTTGGAATCAGGTATGAAGCATTCACTTCTCCTGGAAACTCCAAATTACTTATGATAATACATCTTGAGACCTCACACCATATTAGGAGTCCAGCTGCTGAACAGTCCACCTTTTCCATTTCCTATTCATTAGTACCAATGAAGTACTTCCTTCTGAAGACCCCTGTTCAACAGTTTTACTGTTGCTGCTTACAGCCTTCCTGAACTGTAATAGCATGGAATCTGACCTAACACTGAGAACTGTATGGTAACTTGCTAAGAACTACGCATTTCATTCTGCTGCTCAGTCAGACTGTGCTGTTGCAGAGCTATTTGCCAAGATTTGACACTTAAATGAGTACACTTCAATTCATAGCTAATAAATTCCATTCAACAGTAACCTTGCATGCTTCCAAGCAACAGCACAGAAAGTCCCAGCAAACAGACCGCGGTGACTTCCCCAAGCAATAGACGACTGGAGGGGAGATTCACTTTTTGACCCAAATCCTAGACCAAAATTTCTAAATGTATCAAGTTTTGTCTAAAGTGGATTTTTTTTTTTTAAAAGTGTGTTTACCTACCTACTTGTTAATTAGCAGTGGCTTACTTATCGCTGTAGGCAGCTAAGCAAGCAAGCACCCATGCAAACACAGTGGGCTCCTGTCACTCAGGCAGAGCAGTAACTCCGACCGACTTCCCCGAGCGCTTCCCGCACGTCGATGTCACAGTGTCACCACGAGAGGGAGCGCTCGAGCTACGTTTCCACCGAGAAACAGGAGGGGCTCTGCTGCACGCTTTCGTACTGGACACTCGGGACGTGAAAATAATGAACTAAAAAAAACCCTTTTAACAGCACTCGTCAGAGTACACATCCAGTTACTCCCCCATCCCAACAGCAAAATTTTTACCAATGTCTTGATAACTAAGACCTACATCTTGGGAGCCAGGGGGGCTGGATGACACATGGACATACGGACAGATGGATTTTTTCCTACCTCATCGTGTTTCAAAATTGAGACAATTCAACTGCCAACTCTTCAGTGCCTTCTTATACCTTTCCTAACATCTTTTTGTGTATTTATTGCCTGTCCTCGAAACTGCCCAAACATCTCTCCCTTCCAGCCACAGGAACATGAAATGGACCTGATCCCTGCAGGCAGAAGGAGAAGGAGGAGGGTTCACAACCACCAGTCAAAGCAGCTCAGGCAGAGTCATCACCTCTATGTGACCAGCTAATGTTACAGAAGTGCTGTTTAAAACCCAGTAACACTGGTTACCAGTTTATCTTGCTTTCCAAAGCAGAGTGACTCAAATGTAGAGCATCCATTTTATCACTCTTGAGCCAAGACACCTACGAGCTTATCACAGAGCCAACGATGGACAACTCCTCTCGCACGACAGGTTCATGGCAAGGTTAAATTTTATCTGTGCAGCAAATGGGCCACCCTGGAGAAAGCTACAAAAGAATGAAACAAAAACACAGAGCTGGCCTTCACCTCATTAACAGGCTTCACCCAAACATTGTTTTAAATATCACTCATAGCAATGCAAACAAAGAGTTTGTCCTCAGGGGGAAGACCACATATGACAAATGCCAACTACATCAAGCAACATGCTTCTGGAAGTTGCTCAAATACTACATATATTAAATCTATATAAAAGAGCTTTCTGATCAGAACTAACCAAATCGAGCTCTGCTCATCCCATTTTGCTGCTGCTTACCAAATATAGCGTAAGCAGCAAAACTGTACCAGTAGATCTGGGAAGGGTGGCTGAATATCTGCATGATTTGCATTCAGATGACTACCTTACAGTCAAACACTCTACAAACATTAAGTTTCACTTAACAATTTCTCCCTGCCAGCACATTCTTCACCAATGAATGCATAAACTGAACTTTCAATTGTTAATTACACCTCCTCCTCCTGCACTTCTAGTGATCCGAGAAGTGCAAGCGAAGCTGTAAGAAGCAGTACGACTACAGTCAACGTCATTCAAACAATTTCTGTCCAGCAACACTGTGCTTTGCTTCAGCCCAATAGTTCACAATACAGTAAGCCAGAATTGCTTGGAAAGGCGAAATAAACTTTTCGCTCATTTCATTCACTAGACTGCAGTTTGCCTTCCCAGTTTCACAACTTCTGCTGTATAAGCAGTTTCATCTTGCCAAAAAGACTTCTGTAAACTTCAACAGCAGATCAGGAAAGGCATGGGGTGGAATTTTAATAAGAAGATATGCAAAGGCTTACTTACCAATTGGCCCACTGACTTGTTAAAAAAATAAATCAATGTCCCATAAAAAGCTGTTGACATGTTTCACATGCAAAACCTCTCACATGATAGCTGCATGCGTATATGCGTATCTCTGAACGTAATATTGGTAACTAATGAATTAACATGGAATCAAATAATTTTTTTAAAACTTATCAAGGAATGTAGTAACACAATCAGAATGGCTGATGTATCTTTGCTTTCACTCCCTTACAGATTTACCTGAGTGCTACCCTACCTTGTGTTATTAGTCTTAAGAAAAAGCTTTACCCTATCTTTTTATCCTCAGTCTACTTACCCTATTTACCCTCAATCCACTTTCCTCCATCCTGTGTTTAGACATTTTAAAAGGTATCACTTTAACTTTTCATGAATGCACACTTGACCAGTGGTTGAAGACAAGGCTTGTTTTAGAAAACTAAACTAGTTGAGTAGCCTTTCTTACTACAAAAATAATATTTTAATGCCAATACTACCTCAGCAAAAGAAGTTTAAATGAACTATCTGAAAATAAAAATTTAAACTACTTTTCTTGCCTCATAATTTTCATTATTTCAACTGTATCTTGACAAAATACTTGGCATCAAAAAGTAAAGGCTTAAGCGTATTTGAAATTAACAGCTGTGTCTCCACCTACTGGAAAAGTGAATTTTACTGAAACAGTAATTTGATCCTTTGAGATTTGGGTAAGCAAAAGTTGTAAGAGCAATGTTTTTGTGTAAGATACTGAGAATTGGTTTCATCCCGCCTCAAAAAACACGTTTGCAGAAACCACTGACATCCCCCACAGACAGCAGGGATTTGACAAGGTTCCTACTCTCAGTTACTTGTCAGAATGCAAAACTAGTCAATACTCTTAACATATACAAGTAATTTCATAAATAACATTTTTTGCCAGCAAATCTGAAATTGTATCTAATTTCATTACCTTGTTAATTTCCACCATGCTTTCATGAGATCTAGACACTAACATTACAACAAGTTCTTTAAATAACTAACGTGTAAAATCCACAGAATGGTTGCTAATATGAAGCATTCTCAATATGCAACACCTTTTTTTTAAGCCAAAGAGACCTTGAAAATAATTAGAGATAAAAGTAGAGAACCTCGCATTTTCAAGTTTTTATTTTTATTACTTAATACAAGTTGTGAAATTACTTACCATCATTTTAAAGACTCTAACTCAAAATAGGAATGTAAATGTCTTGATATAAAAAAAACCACCTCTAACCTTTCTCAGTTTTGTCTCCATTACTCTTGTAAGAATGACATCAGCCATAACTAAATAACCCAGGCTTGCTTTATTCTGAAAAAAAGCAATTTTTAAGCCACAGGATAGCATGCTAATATCACGACGCTTTGTCTATCCCACTGCAAAAGACAACAGTATTGATGTAGTATAATCTGAGACCCAATTGCATGGCTTTAATGACCATGGAATCAGACAATAGCTTAACTTAAAAATGATCTTAACTCCTTCCCCCAAAACATGGACCATTATTCTGACATTTTGTTGAACTCATATTAGAAAGACTTTAGTCACAACCATACTGAGCCAGCCAATAACACCTACTGGTCCAGCTATTTGGCACTGGCTTCTAGCTAATACATGCTTAAATAAAATCCTAGATCAGTTTTGAGCTCTGAAACATCATCTACTATTTATCCTGTGATAAATTGTCTATTATTATAATACTATTTATCCTGTGATAAAAAGTCACATTGGCACCTCCCTGTCAATGAAAACAAACCATTACATTCCTCTAATAGTATTTGTGACCAGCTCTATGTATTTCAGCCTGCCTCTCACGTCAGCCTGAACTAAACTAACTTTTCCCCAGGACTCTTTATGACCTTCTTCTACTGTGGCAGACAGGAAAACCACCTTCCCTCTCACAGACTTGCTCTTAACTCTGCCATCATATCCCTGCTTCACATTTCCATACAAATAACCCCAACAGTGTCTGTGCCAATCCAGTTCCAGGATGCTTCTAAAAAGTCTTTTTTTTTTTTTACCACATGTGCAAGGCCGTACCCATTCCAGTTTGCCTCAGCACTGATTTTACAGAACATATACCATGCACTTCCTACTGGTACAGTAACTTGTTTGGCTTGTTAAGAAGAGTTAAGAGGAATTTCTCCTCACACCTCAACTCCTCTTGTGGCTCTCAAGGAGCAAACATGAACATGTAATTCAATGCTAGCACAAAAAAATAGTAAGCAGGAAAAAGCAAATTCAGGTATATGCAGTGTTGAGAATCACCTGCCCATCCTGTAGTACTCTTTCCTCTTCTAGTAGCATGACCACTACCTCAGTCAATTCCACCAAACCAGGGTGAGTCAATTTTTATCCATTTTTACCTCAGACACAGAACACAACAGGGCATTTTATTTAAGCTTTTGTGAGTTTTTATCCTTCCAAACCTTAGAACAGGATAATTCATTACACATCTGGATGGTGACTACAACACCTGCATTATAACAAACATTATCACAATCACAAGTGCATACCAGACTCAAGTAAGAATAAAACCTTCTCCCTCTTCTACAGTGCAAGTAAAGATTTACTGATACAGAGCAGTGCCCTGCACAGAAGAGCAAAGGGCACCTACAAGAGCCTGGAACAGTCACATCAAGTCAGAACTTTAAATCACTTACAATATAGCAGAAAGCATAGTTTTAAAGTTTTCTAAAACCGCATTCAAACTGTAAGTTATTTCTACAAATACATAAATTTGGAAAAACAGAATGATTCAGGGACTGAGTCACTGTACAAAAAGGTTCATGCTAAAGACTCTTTTGTCTGTCATTACAGTAATATGAAGTTTTAACCAGATCACTGACCTTTGTTTCTGCACGTAGAAATACTCAACACCAGGACCCAATATCAAGCTGGAGCTTGATTCTGACTCAAGAAGCTGAGTGTTTGAGGACAATGCTCAGATCACATTCTTAATAGCTCAAAATAAAGCCTGCCAAATTATTTCATAGATTATTGGTTTTCCTGCTTTTACTGTGGTTAAACATCAACCAAAAATGCCAAAAGTAGTAAGTCATATTACCTAGATTTCGGTTTCTTTCTACCTCCCAGAGGTTTGTGTACATAGTGATTCAGAAAAAAAGATCAGATTAAATGTTTATGCTTCAAATAAGGAACCTCCTAAAAGTCAGGGTCCTTGCAGATATGCATCCTCTCTATTAGCCTTCACTAAGGCTCCTTCATATTAGCCAGGCATGTTTTCACTACTTCCTTTTTTATTTTATTTAAAAAAAAACAAACAAACCAAACATATGTGATTAAGCCATGATTTAAGCTAATAGCTTCCATTATTTGTTTAAAGAAAAAAAAAAAAACAAGAGGTAGTTCAAGAAAGGTCCAACCACACATATGTTGCAACAGCTTTACAATCATTTTAGCGACTTCTTGTGTGCCCACTAATATAGCAGCAGAACAGACACCAATTCCACATAGGTCATAGAGTATATTTGTCAATAATTTCCATATTAAGTAGTTCTTGACAAGACAGGCTGAAACAGCAGTGATTCACAGGATCTGAAACAAATGCAAGCCCCCAGAATTCAAAGAAGCTGAATATACACACTTTTAGTTAGATGAAGGTTCCATTAAAATAAAAAAAAGAAAACACCCCCCCCCAAAAACCAACAAAGAGAGTAGTAAAGTCTCATCTAGAAAAGATGAGGAAATAAAAATCTAATGGTACCAGCATTACGACACCACGTCTCAGTCCTGCAGATTTTTCACAGCAATATGGGTCTCAGGTAATCTATATAGTGCAATACCCCGAGAACAAAACAAGGAGAGCAAGATCATAAATTCCAAACATTTCAAGGGAGGGAAGAGGAAATTAAAGATTTCTCTGAAGAGTCCTTTAAAAATCACATTAAGATGAGCTCAAACGAGACGAGACAATTATCAGCACTTTATTTAAATGAGAATTTTCTCTATGACATTTTCAAGAATAATTTTTTGACAGATGTTGCATGGTCCAGTCACATGTCAAAGTGTTAAAACCCAACCACCTCAGCCGAAATAAAAGGAAACATTATGATGCTAGTGTCAACCAGTTTAACAGACGCTATCTGTTCAGAAGCAGCATGCTAAGATTTGTTCAAAGCCTCCTCTAGTCCGACATCTATTTATAGCTGCCCAGCCTCTCTACAATTTCTCAGAGCCCCTCCTCCTCTCAAAGCCAAGTCGGGGAAGTTTAATAGATATAATCCTGGGCCTTGTGCCGCAAGATTGTCAGAAGACCTGCAACTCTCCCCCAGCAATCCGATGTGCCGTAAAACCCGGAGAGAACGGTCTAACCAACACAAGAGCCAAACGCATGGGGTAAACCTTATCTCTCCTCTTTAGGAACAAACTGGTTTTTCCTCTGCCAGCATGTTGATGGTAATGAACCACATAAGCATCAGAGCCTAAGCAATAGATACCTGCCTCCTTCCTCCTCACCACAGAGGAATAGCCTAAACCAACTGCCTTGGATAGCTTCTGTCTTAGCTTTCAAGTCAGCTTTGACCCCTGGACAGCAGCAATGTCATCCACACACCTTCCCACTTATATTATAACGTTATTACTGTACCTTCTACTTTCCCCTAAGAAATTAGTAGGCTGTTGGCTTTTTTTTTTTTTTCAGTGCGGTTTCTGGTTAACATGCCATATCCACCATCCACCCACGCATCTGCCTGTCTTTTATAGAGCACTGGTCCAGATAGGCTCTCCTTCAGCAGCATCTCCACCAACAGCCGTAGCATCAGGGAAAGGGCACATATATTTCCCCGCATCCAGAGCACAACGCCACGGGCTGAAACTCTGCCGTAAGCTTTCTACATCCTGGGTGCCTCTCCCACCACCTACATCCACTTGCCTGTAGTACTAGTACGGAGACCAAGGAGATAACAGCACTACTGGAAACTCCTGCCCACCCGATTACAACCAGAGTTTCTCCTCTTTCCCCAGTCAGAGGCGGACGGAAGGGGAGGGATGACTTCCTCGGGAGGAAAATAAGCAGGGAAAGGCCGGGGGCAGAGATCAAGAGAGGAGGAATCACCCCAAAGGGAGAGCAGATAATCCCGGAGAGGCGAGGCTGCGGCGGGGCATAACCGGGGAGGGAGGGACAGGGACAGCGAAGCGGGGGGATAATCCGGCAGAGAAGGGGGGGAGATAATCCCCTCGGAGGGGGGGGTTGGAGGGGGAGCGGAGGATCCCAGAGAGGGAGGGAGGGGCGGGAAATCTGATAATCTCCAGGAGGAGAGAAAATACCGGGAAGGGGGTGGGGGGAAGGAGGGTGGGCGGGTAGATAATCCGGAGCGGCAGATGAAGAGCGAGTCTCCCGGGGACGCATCCGGAGGCGGGAGGAGGAGGGTTAATCCTCGCTCGGGGGGCAAAAAAAAAAAAAAAAAAAAAAAAAAAAAAAAAAAAAAAAAATCCCTCTTCCCCGACTCCGGCGCTGCCATGTTCGTTCCCCGGCAGGCCCGCCCGGCACCGGTACCTGCGGGCGGCTCGTCCCCCCCTCCTCACGCCACACGCACACGGGGCGCCTCAGCTCCAGCCGCCGGGGCAGCGCGCCCCGCTCCCGCCGCCCGGCCCCCGGGGGCAAGGGGCTCGGCCGGCATCGCTGGGGGGACCCCGCCTCCCACCACCATTTCCCCGCCGGCTTGAAGGGAGAGAGAAACGGGCGGACGAACCCTTCCACCCCCCTCCCCCGCACACACGCGACCTTCTCGCCGGTACCGCAACTCACCGGCTGGCGCTGGCTCCGGCTCCCGCTCCCCGTCCCCTCCTCAGCGGGCGCCGCTCAGCCCCATCTACGAACTCGGGCGCGCGAGCTGGCGGTTGGCGGAGGCAGAGCGCGAGCCAAAGAGGTGCCGCCGCTTCCCCCGCCGGCTCCGCCGCCGCTGCTGCCGTTCCTGCCGCTCTGCGCCCGCCTCGGACGCGCGCCGCCGGCGTGGCTGTAGCACGCGCTCCCGCCCCTCTTCCCCCGCCTCCTGCCAAACCCCCGCCCCGCAACGGGCGCGCGCGGGCGGGCGGGCGGCCTCCGCGGCGGTGGCGCGCGAGCACCTCCCCCGCCTCCCGGAGCAAACGGCTGGGCGCCTGAGGGGGCGCGCGCGCCGCCGCCTCGCCCCTAACACACAGCCCCACATACCCCCACACCCTCACCCCCCGCCTTCCCCTCGCCTGCCCCCATGCATGGCTGCCCGGTGGCGGGACACCCCCACATCCCCCCCCCCGCGGTGTGTGAGGGGCTCAGTGCGTGAAGGAGGAGTGTGAGACAGCGTGAGAGGGGTTCTGAGTGAGGGTGTGAGAGAGGCTGAGTGTGAGAGGGTGGCTGTGAGTGTGAGAAGCTGAACGTGAGGGAGGCTGTGAGTGTGAGGGAAGCTGTGAGTGAGAGAGATAGTGAGGAGCTGAGTGTGTGAGAGGCTGAGTGTGAGAGAATGTGAGTGTGAGTGAAGCTGAGATTCTAAGGGAGGCTGTGCGTGTGAGGGAGGCTGGGAGTGTGAGAGAGAATGTGAGTGTGAGAGAGCGAACAAGGGCATATGTCTGTGGGAGTGTGTGTGTGAGAGAGCATATGAGTGCGACTGTGTGTGTCATTGTGTGTGAGCGAGCACCTGTGCATGTGGCAAGAGCATACAGGTGTGCGAGGGAGTTGGTGTGAAAGGGCACATGCATGTTTGCCTAAAAAAAGCCAGTGTGCGAGAGCGAGCATGTTTGTGATGGAGAGTGGTCATGTGTGTGAGAGAGTTTGTTTGTGTGTGTGAAAGAGCGTGAGCGTGTGTGTGTCCCCACGCACTCCCTGGCTGGATCTGGTGTTGATGTTTGCTGGGGCAGGTGTGGACTCTCCTCGGTCTGAGTCAGGAGGGGACACGCCAGCGGTTCCCTTGGCACCGCCTGTTCAGTCACCAAGCGTGAGAAGCACTGGCAAAGGATAAATCAAATATTTCAAGGGGGTAAAGCTGGGGGGGAGAGGGGGTAGGAGGGAAGGGGAAATTTTCCCTCATACTAATAACCTCCTAGACTACTGAGATGGAAACAACACTGAAAAACTGATTTTCCTGCACTTCTGACCACTGTTTAAACATTTCATTTGTTTTGAGCAGTGATAATAGACGAGCTTTCGCTTTTTGCTTCTGGTTGATTTTGCGGAGACTCTCACCTTTCAATACTCTCGGACTTAATGAAGTTTGAGTTGCAAACATTAAGTCAGTCTGGCACACACAATCCTCACTGAAGCTGGAGTGTATATCTCAGGGTAAAATTTGCCCCAGAAAAGAAAACATTCATATTCAAAACAACACTTCATTCTTCAGCTTGTTTCCATTTGCTTTTTCCTTCTCTCGCTGAATTTCCAACAATTTTTAAATCCAAGTCTAGAGTTTGACTGTAATCAACTTAATTATGCTGTTTTAAGAATACATGATAGCCTGCTGTGACATATGGTAACCCTTAATAATAAGCTGTCTGCAATTCACACTGGCTTTTGCTTTGGGAGCCATTGGGGAGAGGGAAAGCCAGAACGAACTATGTAGGGGTAGGGTTTGATCAGAAAGTCCACTAGGTATTGATTTTCATTTTAGCAGGTTCAGATTGTTCTTCCCTACCAGATAACATATAAACTGATTTTTATGCAACCAAAGATATCAAAAGAAGCAGCATATGTATGATGGCCATAATTAAAGAAATTCTGAAACAGCAGCCAGCAGGTGAAAAACCTTTCTCAGATTGACCAATAAAGATGCATCAAGTAAATAAGATCTTGCTATCCTCATCTTTGGAAGCCAGCATGTAAAATTCCTTTAGGAATTATTTTTACTTACTCTTCAAATTACAGTAGCTACCAAAGGCTCTGCTCAGAAAAGAGTAACTGTGCTGAGAGCTTCATAAGCACATGGAATTATGCATCCCCAGGTCCAAAGAGCTTACAGCACTCCTGTGATTTCTCAGTAAAAAAGTCCAAAATGAACACATTTTTGGTAATTTGCTTCACGAGCAGTTATCTTTTCCTTATTAAACTGAAAGGAAACTTAACACGTCGTAAGGGATTCTAAGCTAAGTAATGACCATCCACCCTTTCGGTGTTCGAACCCCTGCGGCTACAATGGAAAAACTGACAGGCATAGAAAATCCTCACACCCCGAAAAATAACTCCAGATCCTTCTCTCTCCTTTGCCCCTCGTTTATTTTTTGTGATGTTCTAATGGAAAACCTTTTGAATCAGAGCCACAGAACACATATCTGTCATCTTGTCCTGTATTTCACAACTCAACATCTTGTTGACTTCTTCTCTTACAGTCCCTGTGTTTGAGGAGGCTGAACATTATTCTATTAAGAATTAAGGAGAAAGGGTAGTAGCAATTTATGCTGGCTTCTTTCATGATATCCTGACTTTGCCTTTGTGGCCAATGAAAGAAAATAGCTTCATTGCAAAACTTAAAGGTTCCTTATTATGGTTAAACTCAAAGATTGAATCCAAACCTGTGAAACATGAGAGCCCATTTTTGGCTGTAACAGAAATACCTAAACACAAAGTACTTTGCTCCACAACCTTTTGAATGTCTTCCATGCTGGCCTCTGCAGCTGCCATTTGGCTATTAAAGCCCTTTAGGGAATGTGTCCCAAATGCTCACACACCATTTCTTGCCCACTACTTAATCCATTTGACCTGTTAGGGTTAAGGAGAGAACAGAGATGTATTGTTTTAGAGAAGAATTTAGAAATTGATGATTACCCTCTGGCAAGAATTATCAAATCCTTTTGACTTTTTACTACTTACATTCACATGCCGCACGTAACAGAAATCCCCTGTCCAAAGATGGTCATTAGGACCTTGATGGTGCAGTTCAATCTGATAGTTTTGCATCATTCCTGCAGTGCAAAACGACCGTAAATCTCTCTTATCCATTTAACTGGCAATTACTGCACTTCAGCCAAGCCTCACCCTGTTCCCAGTTTAGGGCAGAGAAGACGGGGACCC
Source organism: Gallinago undulata (assembly GCA_026546715.1). Taxonomy (NCBI): domain Eukaryota; kingdom Metazoa; phylum Chordata; class Aves; order Charadriiformes; family Scolopacidae; genus Gallinago; species Gallinago undulata. The sequence goes on along the minus strand of JAOTQQ010000012.1, from coordinate 32,016,666 downwards.
AGCCAGGGCTGACTTATGCCCCAGCAATTTCTGGCTAGTGATCATGGTCAGCCAGCCATAAGTTAGAATAGTGCCAAAGCCAAGTTGCTTTATGCCAGGGATTATCTCAGTCTCTGTCTAGCCACAGGATTCAGGGAGCATAAACGCTGTATGGTAGGTCAGCCCAAGCCCTCATACTTTTGGGCCAATTGATTAGTATTCACTTGAACTGGAGTTTATGACTCTGCAGAGCTTTGAACTCTGCCTTTGATGATACAGATCTCGCTCAAGCAAAAGGTTTCCTTTCCTATGAAGTCTGATAGTCCTCTCTGTAAAACTGTGGAGACTAGGCTTGTGATGTTGTGATAGTCCTCTGCTGGTGCTACAAGTAACAAGGTAGAAGTCTTTCTCCAGGGTCTTTTGGTTTTTCTAGGGCTCCTAGCAGAGTTAGGGGAGAAGACACTTCAGGGTAGAAAATTTGGGAAGGAAGATGATGTGGTTTTCAGTTCCCTTACTGTTCTGGGTGTACAATTGGGAAACAAAACCTGTAATCACCACCAGAACCACATATGCTTATTACTGGAGGAATGATCTACTGGCTGGTGTCAACCATGCCAGGTTTTTCTTTGTCTTATGCTCTGCAGAATTCTGAATTCTTTGTTACTGCTATGATGGCTATTTTAATGACAAAATGAACAGATGTACCCACGGAAGAGCTTCTTCTTCAATTACTTCCCCTTTTTGTATTTAATTGTTGTGAGGAACTGATGTTGAGCACTTAGAGTGAAGGACTTTGAGACAGTACATTTTTTTAAATGACTTTTTAAGCTCATTGCTGGCATACACCACAAATCTAGTGTTCTGTGTACTTTAGTTTACCAAAGTCTAACTTGGATAATCAGTTGCTGTGATCAGTTTTCAGACAGCTGGATCTCTAGACTTCCTCTTTATTTGATAACCCCTAAAATATGCTTTTTTCATCACCTGATAAATTACAGACAGTAAAGTATCAGCTTCTTTGCTGCGTTTATCACTATTTGGGAATTTTATGAAGATAATTTGTTTATGTAACCACTGGCATATCATCCAAGATCATCATCATCAAAACAATGAGATATTTTTTTTTTGGTTGAAGTTCTTTGTGCCAAAGAAATAATATACAGTGTGATTTCATGTCTGTACACAGTCATTCAAGATTTTCAAAGAGATCCAGCAAAGACAGCAAAATATGTAAGAAAATGCATTATTTTCCAAAATGTCCCAGAGGAACTCATTAAAAAATCACATGGATGATTACAAATATTGAAAGTAAAATAAAAACAGCTTTCTTTTGGGAGGGAGGCATGTGATCAAAACCACAATAATTAGGAGAATGTTGATTTACATGGGAAGGCAATATGAAAGAATAAAAGGAGACAGTACCTACAGAGTTAAAAGGCTATACATCTAACTCCTATGCTATTTTCATCACTGAGGTCTGTTTGGATGTGGAATTCAACTCCACAGGAGGAGATAATCAAGACAAATAGTACGGCTTTATTTTTAAAAGGGGTGGATAATTTCATGGCAGCTTACAACATTGGTAACTGGGCAAGCTAAGATAATAAGGCTAATCAAATCTCATGCTTCACAGCACTAGTTCCCTGCGGGGTCAGGAAAAATCTTTCCACTATATACAACACTATACAATTAGCAAGGTTATTATTGGGGAGCAGAGGTACAGCCTTCTAAAGCAACAAGCTTTTACTGTTATCAGAGAACAGAGGCTGACTTGGCCAGTAGAGAAAAGAGCATTATTTTCTTACGCCGCTTCTGCTACTCTTCCCTGTCAGAGTTCTGGAGTTTCAATACTTGGTTTTTTAAAAAAATAAAAATCCCCTGAACATGATTACTTAAAAGTGCATTACTGTCTGAAATCCATCAAAACCTCTTATACCTGTGACTGGTAGCCCAGTTCAAGAATAGCTGTCACTGTCTGAACACAGGAATGGTATTGATTAAGCTGTTGCAGGTTGCAAGTACACATTGCCCTCTGGTTAGGTCAGTTACGTTACAGAATTTGCTTCTTTGAAGTGCTTTAGGCAGGAAGACATAGTCCCAAATGATGATCAGCTCTTAGCTAGGAGCTGAAATGACATGTTTTTGGAATATTTAGTTTTGGAAGTACTGTTCATTTTCTTTAATTGCCTGAACATATTGTTGTAGGTGTTCTGTGTGTATACTTGAATTTTATTTTCCATCAGTGTGCGTATCAGAGAAATTATATTAGCTGTAATTGAAAATATTTAGCTATTTTTTTTGCAAAATTTATGTTCTGTATGCAAATGTGATACTCTTCATAAGTTGGTGGGTTTTTTCTTATGAGGTGGAGGAAGTACAGTGGCAGAACAACATTCTTTGAAAACCTATATTATGACAAGAACTCCCTTTCTACGAGCTATACCTCAAACACAAAGAATAGGTGTTTTCTTGACCCCTATCTCAAAAGATATTTATTTTAAATATACTAATTCTTTTCAGGTTACCTGTTCTTTTCCCCTGTGCACAGCCTATGTGCATTCTCAACTCTCAGCCCACATACTGTTCAGAGCGGGAAAAAAAACAAAACACCACCTCACCTCCTTCTTGAAATTTGGGTTAAATGACAAGAAAATCTGAAAACATGAGAGGAGCTTACATAAAGGTAATTTCAAGATTTCTTCACAGGTGCAAAAGCCCTAATCTTTCTTATGTAAAGAATATTCAGGCCCTTTCTTTTGCTAGACTTCATGCTCATAAGCTGTAGAAGGTTCAGCTAAGTGAAGCTGAATCAAAAATAAAATTTTTGTTTACTCCTCAGGTATCAGTAACAACTTCAGCAAAGTATTTACTGTGTACAGCATCATCCTGAATACAGAGTTAGGCACAAAAGGTCCGTAGAGCTGTACAATGAAAATGTGGGGCTGTTACTGAATAGGGCAGGTGATTTAATGACAGCAGACATAGTTATGTTTTAAGTACTCAATGCCTTCTTTTCCTCATTCTTCACCAGGTCTCCCAGGCCTCTTTGCCAGGAGGAGGAGAAGTAGCAGCAGTGGATGAATCGGATGAAATGAGAGCGGATGAAAATCATGACAAGGATTACGTATGAGAACTCATACAAATCTAGATGGGCTGCATCTGAGAGAGCTAAGAAGACTGGCTGATGTCCTTAACAGGGCTGCTCTCTACCAGCTTTGATAGGTCACAGAGATCAAAGGAAGCCCTTGACAACTGAAGAAAGGCAAATATTGCACCCGTCTTCAGAAAAGGCCAACAGGACGATTTGGTAAACTACAGGAGGGACAGCCTCACTTAGGTTCCTGGAGCAAGTCTTCTCAGAACACATTTCTAGGCATATGAAGAAGGTGACTGGAAAAAGTCAGGATGGATTTAAAGAGTAAATAATGCCTTACCGAGCTGAATGTGTTTCTATGGTTAAATGACTGGATTTATGGAAGAGGCTTAAAAAGCTTAATAGACTACAACAAGGTTTTTGACACTGACTCTCACAATGTCCTTTTCCCCAGGTTCCCACATTTCAGTCTGTATGAGTGGACAACAGGATGGATTGGATGATCTGGCCCAGAGGGCAGTGGTTAATGGGCCATGCTCTACCCAGAAGTGGGTAGCAAGAGTAACAAGTGGAGTACCAGAGGGGTCTGTTCTGAAACTTGTCCTGTTTAATGTCCTTAACAATGACCTGGAGGAGGTGACAGAGTGATAGCTGCTCAACAGATCTGCAGATGAGACTAGGCTGGGGGTGAAGTTAACATGCTGGTGGGGAGGGCTGCCATGCATAAAGACCATGACATGCTGGAGGAATGGGATGACAGAAACCTCATGAAATTCAGCAAGGCCAAATGCCGAGTCCTGAACCAGAGATCGACTAACTTCTTACACTGATCCAGTCTGGGAGGAAGTGTGTCTGCCTGGCCGGGCAGTAGCTGTTCTGAAAAGGCCCAGGAGTGTAGGCAGACAGTGAGCTGAACATGAGCCAGGGCTGTCCTCTGGCAGCAAAGAAGATCAACAGCAACCCAGGCTCTGTTAATATAGGAGAAAAGTCAGTATATTATTGGTCTCTGTTACCTGGTGCTTGTTAGACCACATTGAAATACTGCCTCCAGTTTTGGGACTCCCAGTACAAAAAAGACATTGAATAAACTGAACAAGTTCAGCAAAGTGCCACCAGGTTGGGGACTAGAGCACTTGGCCAGTGAGGAGACACTGAGGGAACCGGGCTTGTTTAGTCTTGTTTAGCAGAGATGACTTTTAGGGGGACATAACATCAGCCTGGCAGTGCCTACAAGGAAGTTATTGGGAAGATGGAGCCAGGCTCCTCAGTGACACATGTCTGAAGGATGAGAAAAAAAATACATAGATGGAATTACAAGAACTTCAGGCTATGGATGAAGAAAACCTTTTTCAGTGGAAGCAGTTGCCAAGAGTTGTACGGTCTCTGTCTTGGGAGGTTTTCAAGATTCAGCTGGGTAAAGCCCTGAGCAACATGGTACCCTCTCATAGCTGTCCTTTCTTGGACCAGGAGGTTGGACTAGAGACCTCCTGGGGTCTCTTCCTATCTGAATTACTCAATGATTCAATTACTCAATGAGCGTAAAATTTGTATACAAAACATGGGGAAAAGGAACTATACCTTCAGAGAGAGGAGACAGTTCTGGCATATATGGTTTATCCAATGAAATGAGAAAGTTAAATTATATTGGGAGCATGGACCAGCATCCAAGCGACAACTCCCCAGATGTGCTGTAATAGGTTGGCTATTGTTCCATGCTCCCCCTTGTTTGCTCTCCTTTTGGCCTCAGCAACCATGCACTCTTGGCTCCACAGCTTTAGGAGGAAGGGTTGCATGTTTTGAAGTCTTTTTTGGCCAGCAGAAATTTTCTTAGTTTTTTCCTATTCCAAAGCCTCCTTCCCAGAGGAAGTCCCTAGAGTGAAAGAGAAGCCATGGCAAAATTCTGAAAATAATACTTGCCAGATCTCTTGACAAGGTATTCATATCTGAAAATAGTTTCTTGAAAGAAGATGCAGAATTTCACCATCTTATCTTCAGTCCAGACATACAAAGATGAAATTCCAGAAAAATAAAATACAGACATTCTCATTTTCCCTAAGGTTTCTTTTGCACTGTTAAAATGATGTCATCTCAGTTCAAAATTCTTTTTACACTATGTGATGGCTGTAAAGGGACTCTAGTTTAAACAAAAATCAAATCCCAAGAAATCTTCGTCACATTCAATAAAATCAGAGTACCAATGCAGAGAATTTTAATTAAAAACTTCAAATAAACTCAAGGGAATCAAATAATTTGTGAACCTAAGCATATCGGAAAAGCCGTGGCTCAGCGGCCTACATGAGTAGATTCAGCTCATTTCCTAACAGTGTTCTCCACCTTACAAGAATTGTTGCCAGAGAGACTCTCTATCCTCATGCTTCAAGGCAAAATTAATAGTCAGCTAAGGTCAGGAAGAACCATCCCTTACAACAGTGAAACGAGCAGTATTAGCAGCTTTGGACTGCAAGGGAAGACCTAAGCTGCTGATGTGACTCTGGCTACAAAAGACAGCTCCTTCTCCAAACTCTTTGGCTGCAAATATTTTCAAGACAAAATCTATTGCCATTCATATCTCCAGCTCAATGGGATGCCAGCAAAAAAATTGCATGACGAGTGAAAATCTAGTAGAAGATAACCATTGTTAGTAGCAAGCATTGCTGCCTGTTCTCTGCAATCTGCCATGGCAAATTTATTTAAAGAAACTCACAAGTCAGGCAGGCAAAGATGACAGCAGCACCAGAGGACACTTTTCTGCCTGAATGAGGAAATAAAGAAGAAATAGTGATGACAAAATATGAGATCGTTTTAAAAGGTATGTGGATTGGAAAGGCGAACAGAGCAAAATACAAATGCCGATTAGTTATTTTACATTTTAGAAAGGACTCATTTTACTTACAACCACATTTAGGGATCAATTTCATATTTTAGATAAATATGATATCATGGGAAGAGTAGTTAAGGAATTATTCCACCAATATTGATCTTAGATAACTTCTGAGTCCTTTTCCTCTTTAATTTTCAAATGCTTTTAAGACTGTAATATATAATTTTAAGATTTGGGCCTGTTTGTCCTAAAAATATGGCCACTACGGCAAACCAGACTTTAAAAATAAATTTACTAGTAGGCACATAAAACCCAATGTCTCCATTTAAAGTCTAATTACTTATACTACATGGTCTAAATAGAACCAAACCCTGTACTTTTTGTTCTTGCAGTTAATTTCTTTTACAAAATTGCTTATCATTTGAGGAAAGTTGGCTTGTAGGACTAATGGTATGCTTTTGTTCTGAGTTTTATGTCCAGTCAAGACACCACTTTTGCTGTGGAGTGCATTTTGGAAGGCCAGGGAAAATTTGGCCTCCTGAATCTCTGTTCAATTTTTTTTCTGGGGCAAGAGGATGGTTACAATACAGATGTATGGAGCTGTACAATACAAATCTGTCTGTGGGAGCTACAGACAAAGCTCTCATTTCCTTTGCCTCAGACAAATTTCTGACAGAGGAGGCAACTGAGAACAAAGCTGACTAAACATGGGGCAGCGCTTGCCAAAGGGGAGGTACAGGCTACTTACTTTATGTTTCTCACAGGACAAAGGCTGTTGGCAGGGCTGGATTTCTGGTTATTGGTTAAACTCTGTCATGCAAGGTACTATTTTTGCACATTGCCTAGGAAATGTGGCAGAATTTCCATCATCATCAGTCTTTGAGAACCTTCAGAGTGTCACAAGCATGGTTCATCCTGTCCTGAGACAGGGACTGTTTGACTTTTGAAGCCAGTTTTCTGTCATTTATAGAGAATAATTCAGAAACCACACAGCAATTATATTTATCCAGTGTTTTACATTGCACTGGATTATTAAAATATCATCTATGATCTTTTACACAAAGTAATTATATCTTTTAAAGAAGCTGTAATATATGAAGGAACTGTCCTTTTTATGGTATTTATCAACTATATACCCTTTACCCTTTCCCTTATTGTTTTTCATACTTATTTATTTACATTTAAACTCCATAAGGCAAGGATTATATTAATCCTGTGTCTGAACAGTGCCTAATCTGTTAAAACTCCACTTCTTGTTGGTCCCCAGGTAGTCCTGTGAATAAAGTTACTAAAAATACTAAATTGTATTTCTTATTTTTCAGCAACGTTACATATAGGGTCATCTTTTTTTGTTTTGACTTCAGATTTTAGGAGACCCTCTCCTGGGTGTTCTGGTGCAATTCTGTGCCTTCCAAAAGCTGTGTACCAACCACAGGGCTTCCTTTCAATTTCTTAAAGATTTTACTAAAAATCAAATATTGGGAAGTTTAGGAGTTTTTTAAAGCAATATTTGGAAGCAGCCATATCTGAAATCTGTAGCTGAGCTAGCTCTGTCAGACAAGGGTAAAGATCCTTTTTCTTTTTTTAACAGACTACCAGTGACTTTTAATAGCACTTACTTCTTACCTGGCTTCTGGTTTCTCATTAAAATAAAAAACCCAAATAAATACATCTTCAATCGAAATTGAAAGTTGGCAGCAGTAGTTTCCCAGGCATGACTACTCAAAGCAAATCTAGATAATAGTGGTAACTACCTACAAACTAGTAATGTGTTGGACTTCAGCCCAACCAAGACCAAATTACTTTATAAACTCACTTGCGTGTTATGTGGAGATACTATTTAGTCTACCAGTCATATACTGGAATCTGGAGGGGAGAAGGGAGAAAGAAAGAGAGCATGCCATCAATATTTAATGGTGCCCAGCTGTTTCAGAAAAAAAAAAAAAAAGACAAGAAGTAAAGAAAGTATTCAGCTGCAGATTGGATTTATGAAAGTGGCGCACAAAATTTGGCCAGGTCACAAGGCCATATTATTTCTTCTAATCACGACCAAGGATCAGGTTTCTGAATTTATATCTTATCTAGATTCCTATCTGTGTCTGAAGAATGCAAGACATGGCTCAAAGGCAGGGCAAAAGTGATGTATAGCAAGGCCAGGTGCAACCACTCTATAGATGCAAAGGCATACATAGCCATATGCTGCTTCCACATCATGCGATCTCAAAAGCACACTGTAACCACTGTAACTATTGCAGAGTCTACAGTTGCACTGTTTCTGGCTATCTACACTGATTTTGCATCTGTTTTGAGCTGGGCATGACTGCTCTTGTCCCAGTATAGGACAGAATACAGTTCACTAAGCACCTGGTGCAGGCTCCAGGACTAGACTTTCAGTTCATTGCTGCTTCTGGGGGAGACGCATCCACCCTCCAATCACCAGTACCATTGCTTAAGAGAGCTCATGTTTGCAGGTGTATCCCACACCACTATTGGTAAGGTCAGTGGTTGAGTTTGTGCGACAGCTAGTAAGCTCGTTCGTCAAGCTAGAAGTAAGTTGGGATCCTCCAAATGCAAAGTAGTCGATGTCAAAATCAGGTTTAAAATGCCAAACACTGAATGCAGTTATCAGCTATTAAAAGACTTGAAATAAGCACTTAGAAGTTTCATACCCAAGGCTCCCATTCTTTGCCCGAAGAGGAGGATTTAAACTCTGCCTCCTACAGCAAACACAGCCCTTTGCAGGGGAGCTGTATCAGAAGTCTCAGAAGTAAAAGACTTAGAAAAAGGGATGTCAAAACATGATAGGGGATCTGGCATAAATTAGTCCTTGCAGGGTTAAAGAAGTGTTTCTGTGTTGAACCAAAAGCCATCATAGAGTTGGCAATCCCTACTGGGGATCCATCCTGTTGCTGGGAAGTGCAGCTGTCTGCTCTCTTCCACTCACAGAAACAGAAGGGAACATATGGTTTTGTACATCTATCTTCCATGCCATGACCTTTTTCCTCTGCATAAGGGAGAAGGAGTGTTTAAAAGATCCAACCTTTTTAGTGGTGTATTAATCACCAAGTGCGAATTCGCAATCATCTAAACACAACACTTGAGTTTGATTTTTATTTAACAGAAGTCTTAGCCCAACAGGTGTGATTTGTGATTATCACTTACGTTTCCAGTGTACTAGATTAAAATGACAGCTTTCAAAAATCATTATAGAGTGCACTATAAACCCTCACCTTTTATTACAATCTATTTTTCCCTAAATAGAAATATGAATTCATTGAAATATATTTCATTAAAATGGATGTTTATTGATAAATATTAGAGAACCATTATTATAGCAATAGCACACCATAAGGCATATATTAATTGACAGTACAGTTCTTGGGTAGTTGAAGTTACACAACCTTGAGCTTCTTGAAGCACGAGGTGCATTTTAATATACCATTAAAACATGGCATGTTGTGTCTTACTGCAATATATCATGGAGTGAAACAAGCTACATTTCACTGAGACCGTATTGACTGCTTTTAGCTTGAAAAATGGATGAGAACACTGTGTTCCATACATGTTGGGAGAACCAGAGAATTGTGGCATTTCTCCCCAGTAACACAGAACTTTATGGAAAGATGTGAGTCATACTGGGTAGGAATCTGTTGCCTAAACTAAGCCATTTTTGAGGATGCAGGCAGCCTGCATGGTGTCCAGCTGTCTCTCTAGAAGGTGCCAGCCTCTTCTAGATATCTCTTCATCTTCACTGTCATTTCTGTGCAGATGTCTTATGTATTTTATGTCATCTGAAGGACTTAAAATGCCTACTTGTTGTCACCTGAATGACTACTGTTGCAACCTCTACTTCCTATAATAAACCTGCTAGACCAGTACATAAATACTTCAGCCATGAACTATGGATAGACAGACACATGGATAGACATGTGGATAGGTAAGCTCTCTGCAGCACAATTTTCCAGGCTTTCATGGAGCTTTGCTGTTGAGGCATATGGCTTCTTCCAAGGCAATAGGAAATAGGTAATAGAGCTGCTCTCAGTGCAGTTGTCTCAGCTGACAACTGATACATTTCTCACCAAGAGCTTTTACTGCCTCAAAGATTAGTTCCTGCAAGGCCTTCTCAATGAGCTCTTTTGCTCTTCCTCAGAAGAGGATGAGCTAAGAAAAATCGCCAACTAACACCTCATGAAGCTTCTTGAGTATCTGAGTCCTCCCTGCAGATATGCAACAAGGACAACCCAATGTGCTGAGATTTCCTCTTCCTGTCACAATTCAGACAGAGTTATCAGAGCTCAGAATGAGTTGCCACTACTGCTGCAGATACTGGATTGGAGGAGGAAAAAAGCTGCTAAACCAGAACAGATTAATTTAGAAATGTTCTCAATTTACCTGCTACTCTAGTGGTCTCAGTATATTTTTCTTCTTACAGTGTGTAAACTTTTACAGCAGAAAGTTGTCTGTATTTGTGTCTAGTACTTTATCAGATCTTAATAAAGACATAATAATAAATGATCCCAAACTGGCTTGCAGTGATAACTTACAAATATGGCAGTGCTTTTGAGTGTTCTAGTGCATTAAAAAAAAAATTACATTAGTGCTTCAAAACCAGAGTGAAGTAAATAAGCTATGACAGTATACAGAAATGTTGGAGAGAACAGAATCAAGTTAGTAAAAGAGCTTCTCTGTTTATTCAGAGCAGAGTTTGATGTGCTAACTGTTAGACATTAAGGTATTATCTTGATGGATTTTGTACCTACACACTTTAACATCACAGATGAAAAAGCCTTGAAAATAGCGCATTGTAATATGTGCTTCATTTATTAAAAATGTATGGGCAAAATAGATTGTATTTTTCATCCTCTTCACATTCTTGTCATTGTTCTCACAGTGAAAATCACAAATTCTGTTTTGAAGCTGAAAATGAATTGCAGTTGTCATTAAATGTGGGTGTTTACAGATGTTACTAATTGAGAAAATAGTACACTGTTCTCAACAAGAGAATGCTTCATTTATACTCTGGAGAGCTGAAAGCTACCATAGAAGGAGAGAAGAGCACTTAGCAGCTTTTGAGACATGAAGAACATGGCACAGGAAGAACATTATCAGTCTCTTACCTTTTTTTTTATTAATAGCCTGAAAGTTTTTACTGTGTTTCAAATTTCTTCTATCAAATTTCACCAATAACTTTGGCAGCCAAAACAAGGACCTAATCCTTCTGAATTTTTAATAACTCTTACAAAGTGTTGAAAACAGGCAATGTCTGAGGTAGATTATGGAATGGAGAGCTGCCAAAAGCTTCTACATCTTGTGTTCCCCTTCTAGTTTTGCTAGTGGCCTAACCACACCAACTTGCATCAGTTTCAGTAGGTGATTCAAACTCCTTTAATCTCTCAGGATAAGGAAATTTCTTTCCAGCAGAAATGTTTTATGCAAAATACATCTATCTCCAGTAAAAAAAAAAAACAACCCCAACATTCTTTCCTACTTAAAAAGTATTTTACTCCAGAATTTTTTGTTTGAACTGCTTTCTATCAATGGAAATCAGAAACAGTACTTCTAAGTAATGATAGGAAACTGAAGGCAGGATTTACCTGTAATTATCTTGCTCATTCCAAAATAATCTGAATCTTAATAACATACAATTGACTCTTCTCTTTCAGGAATCAAAATACAGGCTATTAAGACAGACGTTCCATTAAAGCAAGTATGCTTGTAGACTTTGGCAGGTAATAGAGAATGAGTAAAGTACAGAATGAACAATGTCTGTATTTAATTTTCAAATTAGCCTGTTGAAGTTTTTCAGAACGTTTTTGTTGATTGAATAGAAAAATGTAAAATGCCTCTTGTGGTCAAAACATTATCTTTTAATTCTCTACTGTGGTACCCTAAACTATCACATTTAAGTATAAACAGTATTTATCTTCTATACATTTCAGTAGCACCAAATAATGTTACTATGACTAACACATATACCAAGATGGCTGTTACTTTTTTTTCTAATATGTGTTTTTTACTGCGTCTTGCAACTTTTTGAAAGGCAAATAGAAAGGCAAAAAGTGACCTACAAAAGAGTAAAAAACCAACGCTGCATGTGAAAGCGTATCGCTCTTATCTGCACTGCTTCAAACTGCAAAACCGCTTTCCAATATCATGGTGTCATAAATATGTGTTTGACAGCTCAGTAGCACAGCATATTCCCACTTCGGATGGAACATCGCAATTCTGTAGGGTGTTGGTTCATTGTGAGTTTGTCCAGTTGGCAAGTTAATTAATGTCAATCAACTAGAAGAGTCATAAATATCCTCGTACATCACACTTCCTTTTGCTTCTTCAGCCCTGCTACATATGATGGCTTTGACCTGGGCATGATCATTAGGTTAGCTTGAATTGTGTCTTGCTTAAATTGATCATTTAAACAGTTAACCCTTGCTTATCATGGTGGCTCATTACTGAAGGGCGTCTCAAAGCACCATCCTCCGTGGCTCAGCAGGGGCTTTCAAGCAGATGGTGACTGCTTTTGTGCTGGAAAATGCTTGAAAAATCACACAACAAAATGCTTTAACTAAGATTCCAACTTAGTCATGTCATATTTCTTGCAGGATTCTTTGACAATGTTTCCCAAACTGAGGTCTGATGAATGTTTTCCGGAAATGGCTCTACTGGCTTTGCAAAATATTAGAAAAAAATGTGATTGCACCAAACCAGAGTGTTCTTCTCAGATGAGATGGCAGCAGCTCAGTGCTCACAGGGAAAAACACTGCAATCGTGTTTGTGCAGCATTCAGAGTTGGGTTTTTTTATTTACATTTAACAGTTTGCAGGTCCTTGATCCATACAAACATCTGCAGATGATGTGTATAGCAACTCTCATTCTGTGCCCCGAAGGGACTAGGTACCAGATGACAGCTCTGTGACTGCACCCCTGAGCTCAATCAGGCTCAGGCTTAAATTCAGCTTGGCTGAAAGTGGCCATCTAAGTCTTCCTACGACCTGTCTAAGAACTTAGATCAACAACAGTTTTCAGTGAGCTTTTCTAGCTGGGCTCTTTCAACTTTCCTCTCAACAAGCTGGTCTCTTCCTGGTGCCTCTCTTATGTTAATGGCAAATACTGAGTGCTGCTCGTGTCCCTGTAAAGCAATAAGAGACACCTGGGCTAGGGATGTAAGCATGAGGTGTGAAAGAGTTGTGCTTAGCCAGAGCATTTCCTACCAGCCAGTCCCAGGTTCCTGCATTGCTCTCTCTTCACTGCTGCAAATCCTTGCCAAGGAAACCCTTTACCCCCACACTGAGTTTAGGTATTTACCATAGAGTACGGCCTCCCACTCTCTGGCCCAAGTTTGGGAAAGACAGGCATTTCACTGCCTCAATTTAATTACCCACATTATTTATTGGCTCCCACATCTTTCCATTGATTGTTATGTCAGAACCTAATTTAACAGTAGTGGAGTGACAAGGAACAGAGGGCACCCAGGGGCTTAAGGCACTTATGTTGTTTTCCTAAAATATCCTGATTCATGCTGATTTATTTTTTCTCTCTAGGGAATGGGAGAATGTACATTAAATCAGAACTAAACATTTGACACATGAAGTCAAGGGGAGTTTTGCCATCAGCTTCGGTGTAGCATGATTAAACTGTAGCTGGCCAGCTGCTAACAAGGTAAAAACATGTCCATGTGTTAATAAGTTTTCATGACATCCAGATATGTACATTTACAAGCCCAGGAAAGGGCAGCCTTGCTAATTTGAATTACAGTGTCTCTTTTCTAAGTTGACAGAAGTGCTACTCTTTCTGCTGCTCTTTGAAATGGGGCAGATCTTGTCACCTGCCAGGAGGATATCTATTCCCTATTTTCCACATTTATTTTAAATATTTATGTAGCATAATAAGTAGAGAAAAGCTTTGTCAGTAGAAAAACATAATAAGCAGAAACACACAATTCTAAATATGCACATTCTAGGTGGTGTGGTTTAACACCAGCCAGCAACTAGGACCACACAGCCTCATGCTCACCCCTTCTTCCCCTCCCAGAAAGGGTAGGGAGAAGAGGGAGAAAAGGAGGGGAAAGGGCAAAAAACCTCCTGGGTTGAAATAAAGACAGTTTAATAGAACAGTAATGGAAAATAATAATAATAAGAAGAGCAGGAGGAGGAAAGAATATACAAGACACAAGTCACGTTCACTGCCCAATGAATTGGCTGCCCAGCCTAACCCAAGCAGAGATCATGGATTCCCGCACCCCTGCCCTGGCCAACCCCCATTTATATATTGAACATGATGTCTATGGAATGGAGCATTCCATTGGCCATTTTATTGGTCTGTCTATGCTCCTTCTCAGCTTCTATGGGAGGCTGAAAAATGGACTAGTATAAACATCACTTAGCAATAACTAAAGCAATATGCTTTATTGTTATTTCTTTGATACTCAATCTGAAAACATAGCAACCACTAGAAAGAAAATTAAGTCTATCTCAGCTGAAACCAAGATACTAGGGAAAAACCTAGCTTTCCTCTAAGGAGAGCTTCACAGAGCAGCTGAAGTCAAATTATTAGAAATTTGAATGAATTAAGAGTTTCTCTCACTAAACTAGAGACTTCCCTGGTCCTGCAAGCCAGCCAGAATATAATGGGCAGAATATAATCCCACTTAAACAATTTCTTTTTTGAGGGTTTCCATGAAACTTAAATGGGGAACTGGGCTCTGTTTGTGTGTAAGCTTGGCAATGTCACTCAGTATTTGCTGTCAGACAAGGAAAAAGTGTTACACAGTGTATTTTTCATTTGTTTTGCTATTATGCTGTTTTAAGAATAATTATTTGCCATTGCTTGGCTCTGTGATTCATTTGATTGTTTTCCCTCATTTCAAGATGAATTGTAGTTTTTAATCTGTTTGCTGTCATCTCTCATTTCACTGAAGCACACATATTGCTCTTATTGCCATGCAAATAAGTGCTATATAAATAAAATGTATTATTATGGTCATCAAAGTAAAAGAACCCAGAGTCATCTGTTACACAGTGTGCTCTTTGCCAGACTTGGTGCTTGTGCTCACAGTCGGTCTCTCCACTTCTGCTGGCAGCGCTCTGGGGAGGCGGCGTTTCTGAGCCCTATGAACAGAGAAGCACCAGGGCAAAAGAGTAAATGGAAGTAATGGGGCAGATTTATCACCGATACTTCCATAGAATTACAATTTGCTTTCCTCAGGCAGAAACCAGTGACAAGAATGCAGCTGTGAGTTTTGAGCTCATCATACCTCAGAGGAATGGAGACAGCACATTAGCACTTGGGTGGGAAGCCTCCCAGGAGCACCTGTAGCCACAATCTGACAACTGTATTCCCATGTCTCTCTCCTGCACTCACCTGCTGGATGCTCTCCTGTCTCCCAAAGGAGTACAAGCAGCAAGTGCAGAGGCATGAAACCAACCCCCATCTGCTTTTGCCCTGCTTTCCTTCAGTCAGGCAGTGTGGGGATAGGGGAAGCAATTCTGGGGTGGGCACAGCTTGAAAGGGCTGCAGGTCCTCTTAGCCTTACTGACAATACTGCCATGATGTAGCATTTGTGTGTTTGAATTGTAAACTCAGCTTCTGGAGATACAAATAATGTAACAGCCAGCCATCTCTTGCTTTGCTTAAAAGGACAAGGACACCTGATGTTCACTCCAGAATGACATCAGGTTGAAGATAGGAAATCTCAAGGAATATATTTTGGAGTGCTGTCTGCAAGGGTGTGTTGGGGGGGAGAAGGAAGAGATCTTACTTGCGTTCTATTAATTAAATTGTTCTGCTATAAAACAGAATATATATTGTGCTAAGTTAGGCCAAAATTTTAAATGTGTTTCCTGGATGCCTGGGTTAAAAGGGCTGATCTATATTGATTCCAAACACACGGTGATGGATTCATTGTGTTCTCTGGACTCCTGAGAGAGGTTAGTTAGCCTGCATTGGTCACATCTTGCTGCTGACACTTTCTGTGCTGGCATGTAATGTATCTAGGGGGTCTGGATTTCCTACTTATTTGTGTTCTTAGTGCAAGTCAAGACTAGTCATATTTTACAATGTTCCTGACGGAATAAATATATTCAGCCTGTTGAAACTGAATGCTCTCTGGTTTCTTGAAGGTTTTGTTATTATTTATCCCAGCCACCAGCTAGGATCTGGGAAGCTGGGGATCTGCTTCCATTGGACTTCTGCTGGGCATCCTGAGGATGTCTGGATGCAGCGTCCACACCAGGAAGGTTGCACATGCTCTATGGGAGGTATCTTAGAGTGGGAAGAAAGGCCTGGGTGGGTGTGGGGGACAGGGAGAAGGAAACTGCCAGACTGCAGTAGTCTTTCATGGCAGGGAAATGTTATTTTAAGGTTTAGGACAGGTTACATGGAGGATTTTAAGGCCCAGTATATATTGTACTGGGCAGGGGAGCGTGGAAGGCAGGACAACTACTTAAGGAGAATTCACGGAATACAGTGGCTGGGGAATGGTAGACTCTGAAAGAGCAATTAAGAGAAGTAGGGGCAAGAGATCATTGAAACATCAGGAAAAAAGCAATGCTTAAAAGAATAGAGACTACAATGTATCCATGCAGTGCCCCTTAACACTGACTTATACAGACACACACAATACCACAGTCTCCCCTTTCCTTGTAGGACTCTACCAATTGCTGGTGGCACCATCAGGCAAGAAGAAAACCCTCCTGAGTCCTGGCTGTGGTACCACACAGCATGTCAGCAGCAGTGGCAACCAGTAACATGCAATGTGTTTGCAGAGTGAATGCAGTGGGCTTCCTAACCATACCAGTAGCTTCATTTCTTCATCCTAACCCCTCTGCTGATCAAAGATGACAAATTACCAACAATTCATGCCAGGAGCATTTTGCAAATTTACTAAATATCATTGATCTGCAAAAGAAACACCAGAAAAAGTTGTGGCTTCCCTCATCATAAAAAGAAACTTTTCCCTCATAGGTAAAATACCAAGTCTTTTCTGTAAGTAATACCACTACCCATTTTGATGGGACCTTTGAACAAAACCAGACAACATTTGATGGAAGGCAAAAGCTACCAGAACACCAAAAAAATGGCTCTGAATATATTGCTGATCTAGACAAACTGATGCTGAGTCATTGCCAGCTCATGCGGAATGCAATCATAAAAATTTACAATTTTAGCTGTTTCCTGGTTAACTACAAAAACTGGGGGAATTTTACACATCCACTGAGGTGTGGTATACAATATCAAGGGATAGATAAGTGTAGCTCCCAGCTGCTGAGCTTTTATGCCAGCCTGAAGTAACACTTGATGTCTCAGGAAAACCATCTTACATGCTGCAGGAATTGTCTAGGGACTCGCTTTCTGAGATTGGACTGGGGTGTTTTTTTCTAAAAACTGATATTTTTCATTTTGGTTATCAAGGAATTGAAACAAACATCAACAAGAAATATCAAGGTAGTCTCAAAAACAGTCCACAAGAAGGAAAGCTGAGCAAGGAGGATTTGTAGTAGAAGTCCTCTGATACAGACAACACAAATACCCCTGCAAAAGGCTGTGCTGCTCCACAGCCAAGTGGCTTGAGCTTGATGGACACCACGAGGGCAAAGCTCAGGCTTGACTCTGAGCTTGGATTTTTCTGCCAGGAAACCAGGATCCTTCCTCCAAGTTGGAGGCAGAGGATGAGACAAAATTGAGGACAGCTATAGACAAGCAAGGAATGTGATGGTGGAAGTGCAGCCACAGCCCTAACTGAGCAGCTTCTGATTACCTCAACCACTGTGAAACATGGGACTTGCTGAAAAGATAAGGAGAGTTAGGCAAGGGATACATCTAGTTAGCTCTGGCCTGAACAACGGGGAAGGAGGACCTTCCTCTGTTACTTCACAGATCATCCTGCCTCTTGATGAAAGTGCTTATTTGACAGTGTGAAGTCCCTTCCAAAATTTCCATTTGTAAGAAGTTATCATCAGTACGGCTGGAGATCCTTTCTTACCAAGAAATGTGGAAGAAAAGGGGGAAAAAATATCTGATGTTTTTAAATTTTGCTTAGCACTGAATCTTAAAGACAACTTCAAAACCACTGCGTTCTGACTCCCATGACAACTTGCTCAAGAACAAGGATATCCATCACGAAATAGATGTTCTAAAAAAATCTCTCTGCGGAACTTCAGCTACTTCAGCTGAGCAACGCAGACTATCTATATCTCAGTAACATCTGGTATATGTGTTTGTTGCTCAGCTTTAGTTTGTAAATATGTTTGCTCTCAGTGCCATGTGTTAATATAATTTTCCTTGTATGGGTGGGTTATTTTCCACTGTGTGGCATAGTTAAGAATTTCCCATTTGTAAAAACATATCTTAGCAGTTTTGTCAGAATATATACAATCGTTAAAAGCCAATAGGTAACTGGCATTAAATTGCACTGAATGTTGGTATGGTTTAGATTTAAGTAATCGTGAGTAAAGGCTATTGATTTTACTGAGTTGTGAAAGTTCAGCACTTCTGAGAACCAGGCCCATAAAGTGATGTTTTTATAACCGTGCAATCTAATAGCCTTAATTCCTAAGAACTGTCCTTTCTTCTCCTGAAAATAACAATCACATTCTTATTGTGACTCTTACACTCCCTGTAGATTTGTTTGCCAAAAGACCAGGGCAAAGGACTACAATCTCTAGCATACCAACATTTAAAAATAGCATGACAACACCAGTCTGTACATACTCCGTCTTCATCACATCAGAGACTGAAACTTATTGGCAAACGGAGAAAAAGCCATTAATACTCATAGCCTTTTATTAGCCAGCCCAGATTTGTTTTAATTTTCCTTTGGCAATAGCAGTGGCTCTATCAGACTGCACAAGCAGCTACACCTGAGCAGAATCCAAAAAGGACACCTTGATTCCACCACAGAAATGTTAACTTCCACAGTGGCTGTGAAAGAGGTCCAGGTGCCTCAGTGTCAGGGGAGTCCTCCTGACAGTCACACAGCTAAAACTGATGATAACTCACAATACAACTGTTATTTTAGCCAACGTAACTGTGTGAAGATTCACCTAACCCACACCGCACACCACTGCTGAAAAGTTTCTAGTGCTTTTCAGAGGCACACACTCCTGGTTTATTCTGCTCAGGAGAGAAGATACGTGATCTTCAAATGCAAAATTTTTGGGTGCTATCAAATCAGGTGTTTGGGGAGAAACCAATAATATCATGAGGTAATAATTTGGTTCTGATTAAGCCCATTCCTAGGCAACTGATTTTTTGTAGTCTGAAGTGGGTCCCCCAAAATGTGATTTTTATGCTGCTTGTTGAAGCTGTGAGTTTGCAAAATTGTCCGGGCCCTCCCTCTTGCAATCAGTTCACCTGAACTGTTGGGTGATGGTGACTCCCCTGACATTTCCCTTCTGAAGGGGATGGCAGAGCTACCTTTAACCAGTCATTCCCCAGACCAACACCACCTATTTTTGTATTCTGTTCTCATCTCAATTCTAGTGAGAATCGTGCTTTGCAAACTAAATAGGGGGGGGAATGCAGTACTATCTGTGTTCGCTTTTATTTTGTTCATAGTCCAGCCATGCATCTTAAAAACTTTGAGCTTTCGGTTTTGTTTGAAGCCAGCACATTAAGGTTCATTTATACTTACAAAAATATATATGTTGAAGTTGTTGTCTTTGAGAGCATTTGATTGTTATTCTTTGACAGAGCTGTCACTAGAGGGTCCATTTTGAGCTCATTCATTGAAAGCCATGGCAGAAACAGCAGCCAGCCTTAGCTCAGTTCTGCCTCTAGAGATTTGCAGAGAAGCTATTTGGAGTTTATCACACAGTTTTGCAAAACACTACAGCCTTGGCAAGCTGTCATAAAGAGCCTCTCATTCCAACTGGGCTCGTTTACAAGTAGTATTTTATTACTCTCTGCTCTGTTTTACCCTGCACCTTGCAAAATCTTTCTTCACCTCTTTTACTCTGTTGATAGATTAAAAAATTCTGAAATACGACTCCAAAAAATGCTTGGTATTTTTAATGCATTTATAATTCAGGAGTTATCCAGCTCCACTCAGACCTGAGCTCTTTGATGCTAAGCTGTTCCACGTCCCAAACCCCCCTGGCCAGGGCCTGCAGCTGAAAACCTTATCCTGAGCAGAGCCACTTCCCAAAGCCACTCTGCAGCCCCGTGACCGGTTCCCACCCGTGACCAAGCCATTTGCTGACAATCAGCCACTTCCATCTGCTCTTTTCTTAAGAGAATTTTTAACTAGAGCACCAAAAGCCACCAGTGTCTGAAAAGCAATGGATTTCTCGTCCCATAAGGTGGATATCAGATTGAATGAAAAAGTCCACAAATCCAATTTCACCCCTGTACCTTCCCTTGTGTATGTTGGCTCTGCCACAAATCTGTCTCCCCAGGGAACTCTGCTGGTACAGCATCTCCATGCCACCCTTCCCTCGGCATAGCGTGACAAGGGATTTCAGGGTGTTCCGGGTAAGAAGTTCAAATTTGGGGTTGTTTCAGACTTGTCATCTTAAGTACACTAATCTGCGTCAATAGAAACCTAGGTGTGCCCTCCCCACCAACTCCTGGCACTTCAAGCAGCAGTGCTGCCAGATCTCAAATTTTATCTCAGGGCACATAAACATTTGGTGCTTTTCCCAAAGTCTCAGCTCCTCGAGTCAAGTGATTGCGTGCGCACACCAGCTTGCAAAGGTGAAGAGCCAAGTTCTTGCCACCACTTTGCCCTTTCCAGCAGAGCTAAAATGTCATGGGAAGAGAAGAAAAACACTCCATTTGACAGGTAAAATGTAATGGATGGTACAGTCTTGCAAGGCAGGTGCACGCTTGCAAGCTCATCGCTGGGGCTCTGAGCCACATCCACTAGGAGCAAGGATATAAATGAAGGAGCTGGGATCATGCAGCTGCCCAGCCTCCCAGGGATGCTCTGATTTTGGTTCCGTGTTGTTGCAAATCCATCCCACAACACTGCATTTTCCGACTGGGAGAGAAAAGCAGCTGCCACCTTAAAGTTGCTATTTTGCACATGACTGCCTGCTAGCTAAGCTTCCCTCCCTTCCAGCGCTTATGGTTAACTCCTGCTCTGTTTTCCTGTGTCTCTTAATCCTCAGAGGCAGTGTGTCCTCACATACTTTTCTGGTTGAGAAGGAACTGTCTTCTCCCTATATATCAGTTTCATTAGTCATATGAATTCCGTATGAGGCTTAAAAATCATTGGCCTGCATGGGATCCTTGTACCTATTTAGTGGCAGTAATTCAGGTGATTTCTTCCACTTCTTGTTCATCCACATTAGTGGGTGACAGCCTGTAACAAATGCATTCATACCTGGCAGATAGTATTTATTAGCATAAATTCCAGCTCTTTCATGAGGTAATTAATACCAAACATTTCTATAATTTCATAAGATCATAATTCTGAGAACCATTTTTTTAAGCCATGTAAACAATGATGATTTACAGTTTTGCAGATTTGTGACTGAAATCAGCCCCTCTTTTTAATGCAGAAGGCTCCGTTTGTTGTAAAATGAAGTTTTCTCAAAATCTGGTCTGTAAAGCAGAGGCAACCCACAGTCATTTATTTTTCCTCAAAGATTTTTTCATACTTAACATACCTCCTTTTAAAACCATGTATTTGTGTCTCGGATGTCTGTTAATATAGCAGCAATTTCATGGTTTCCAGCAATAAGTTTTCTGGATGACCACACCAAGAGTTTTATCCCTCTCTTAATCAGAGGAACTCAGTTTCCTTCTCTAGCCCAGCCTGGTCCTTCCAACTTTTTCATTCCCTTTCCCAAGGGAAGCTTTGTTTCCATGTAGCTTGAAGAACCTAAAGGGTAGATTTCTTTTAAATTGCTTTTATGACACAAGAAAAAAAGAAAAAAAAGTAAGAGTATCATATTTGTCTCCGGAGTTGGGAGTGAGCAATGCAGTGCGGTGGTACACATTCTCTTCTGGCACCCCCTTTGCCACAAATCATATGGGTGCAGCTCTATTCTGTGGGGATGCACAAATCCTTGGTGGAGGGGTGTTGGGGTCAGGCCACTCTGGGGACCCCGAGCCAGTGTCACAAGCAGAGGCTGACAGGGATTTCAGCCGAGGGCTATGGATGAGGGGAGGCAGAGACCCCCTGCATCTTTCATGCAGTGTATTGAAGGGCTCATCATACGGCAGCTTTTGATCACTACCCACTTTGGACGAGAGCCAGAAGCAATGACGTAGAGATGAAAGCTTCTGTATCCCAAAAGCAATCCTCTAAGCCATCCAAGTCCCTCTAAAGCACTGACTGTTTGCTAGCTGAAGACTTTTAGGTTAGTTATGTAGCAAGGATAAGAGTGAAAACGTTCCTGTACAGAACACCAGCATTCTTTTTTTTATTTTGGATTCTCAGGCTGCTTCCTTTCCAATTATTTATTTATTTGTTTGTTTATTTTTACTGTACCACTGCCCTTTAAGAGATTCATGCCCACTCTATAGAAAGGGGGATGAGGCTGGCTTAACTCCTAAAAATGAGCTACCTGGCATACCTCTTTTATTAGTTCAAAGGAGTCTTATTAGTATAGACTGTTCTATTTAAATTACATGTTTATGCTGCTTGGGTTTACAGACTTACATTAGCTTTAATTCTTACACTGGAATAAGCAGTAAAATAAAGCTGAAAAACATCCAGTGCTGCCAGGGTCACATTTTTCAGCTGAACTGCTAAGGAGATATTAAGCATGCTTTCACTTCTTTCAATAAATTGTGATTTCTCCGTCTCCCAAAGTCAACGGAGGAATAGTGTTATGTGTTTGTTTCTTCTACCTCTTTGTAAAACTCACAGTGTTCCACAGTCTTTGGTACAGGGGACCTAAGTCTGTAAAACACACACATACAAAAATATCCTCAGAGCAACTCCTGAAAGCAGCCGATTAAAATCAGGTTGATTTAAGAGGCAGAGAATATTCTGATCTCCCTTATTTTAATCAAGCTGTTTCAGGAGATGGCCCTGACACTCAGTGTTATTTTCAAATGCTTGATCCCCGTGCTACATGAATTTGCTATTACAGCAGGGTCAGCGAAGTGCTATCTCTGCTGAGATCAATGGGACTTTTGCTTCTGACTTCAGCGAAGTCATGATTCACCAGTGATATAGCTGAGGGTTATCTACTTCTGATTCAACTGCTGCAGCATTCCCCCATTTCTCATATGTACGGAACATGGATATTTACACATATTTGCCATCTGTGGACATGATTGGCTTTTGCCAGATAACCCCAGTGCAAACACTAAGTTTAACCATTTAACAATTACAAAGACTAAATTTAATATTATTCTACTAGTGAGGGCATAACACGCAAATATCTCCACCACCATTTAATTCTTGAGAAGATGGGTCTTTGTGAAGAAATTTGATGGTGTGTATGAAGGCCATTAAAATCACTGTTCAGGATTTGAGCAAAACAGAACAGCTCACAGATCTGGGCTCTTATGCAATGATTTAAGTTTGCAGAGCAAAAGGTACCCAGGAGCTCTCTATCAAAATCTCAGATGTGCATTTTTCCCAAATCACAGAAATATTTAAATAAAATCACACTCCTTAGTATGCTCGCTACCAGATTAAAATGTTTAAAGGATGCCTCTTTCAATTCATGCCTAGAAACATGTTGATTCACTGCATGCTGGAGAAAGGACCCATGCAGCTTGCTGCTAAACACCATTCTCTGATCTGGGCTGCTTCTCAGTTGAATCAGGCTGGTATTACATGCTATGTAGCTGGTAGAACTGGTCTAATTCCCTGGTGTGATAGTTCAGGGAGTTTAAAGAAATAATCCAATACTGGAAAGCATACAAAGATCTAAAAAATTTAATTTACAGTTTATATGTGCAAGAATCACAAATAGAATTAAATTCATTAATAGAGTCATATGGCTACATTCACAGAATGTGCAAATCCATTAAAAGCTCCAAGTCAAATTCTAAATAGAAAGTTGAGGGTGGCTCTTCATTTAATTTAAAAGCTTTTTTTTTAACTAAGAGACTAACTGTATTGTGGGCGGTGTTCTACTGCTGAATAATTTCTGAACGTCAGAGCTCTCAGCACTTCAAGAAAAGGTGATCAGTACCTCAAAGAACATGGACCTAACTCTAGCAAGCAAGAGAATTTTGGTCATGTAATGTTAATGAAAAACAAATTTTCAGTAAACATTAAGCACGCTAATGAAATTCATTCAAGTGGTAGTGGATTTATGTTCTATTTATTATTTTTTATTCAAGCAATTGCAATTATGTGAAGAGAAATGGAGATACACACACAAGTTACTAGTTTGAGTCGTTAAAAAAAACCCTTAAGAACTCCATAAATCTCTTTGAAATTTCCTTTAACTTTAGATTCCTATCAAGGAAAGTATTTTAATGAGGAAATGAAAGTGTAAGTATGTCATATCTGAAGTTTTAATTGAGTTTGTTGACAACACTCCAATAGCAGCAGCAGCAGAGTGCAAGCAAGGACCGAAACAAAGGCAAAGAGCCAGCCGGTTGCTGAATGGCAGCTTATATGCAATTGAATATATAATCATATAGAATATTTTGTCCTAGTTTCCATCGATAAGAAAGCGTGTGTCTTGAGTCTGAGACTATGGAACCCGCATTCGCAGCTGAACAAGTCTGAACGTGGCTGTGGTCTTGATTCAGCTCTCGCTAATATTTACTTTTCAAGAGTCACGGTACGCAGAGGGACAGTTCAATGGAAGCTGCCCCTAGCGAGATGGTAGGAAGCTTGTAGGGAGATTGCAGCTGCCCGAGCTCCAGTGGCCAAAGAGCAGTGTCTCCAGGTGGACACCCACATTACCAAACTTCCACTCATCTGCACCATACCCTAAGGTCAGAGGCTGCTTTCGACAATGTTTGCTTTAACTGTTTGTTGAGAATTTTTCACATTTGCCAAATTCAATGAGTACATTAGCTAGTGCCTCCACCATCCACTAGTAGGATGTGATGTCAATGGGGTAAGATACACAGCTAAAAGAGCTGTTCTTTGATCACGTTCAGGTCACATTCAGTTGCTCTCTTCTCATCACCCAGAAGAAAGAAATCTGAAAAACACGGCACATGATCTCTGAACATCTCCAGGGGTACTTCTCATGTACACACAGCCAGGATCAAAATATCAAGCCATTTACAAATATAAACACTACAAACCAGGTGACTTACAGCTCAGTCAAAGAGGAATCACAGTTTTCTAGCAGTTCTACGTCTCATAAAAAATATCAGCTTCTTCTGGATTCAGAGTAAATATGTGCTTTTGTTATCAGACACTTGACATTTGCAGGATGAATCCTATGTGAATTTTAAAATAGAAAATGAAAGTGAAAGTCCTTCTCATCTGATGAAAGGTAAACTGAGTAATTCCTGGGAAGATTACAATTTTCTGCTCCTGAAAAGCAGTGGTTGGGTATTGTCAGGGCAACTTAATTGTCCATTTCCAACAGATAACAAGAAACGAGCACTACAAAGCTCCGTTTGTGTCACCAATGAAGATCACAAATCTTTTCCATAGAATTGGGCATTGCTGAGATTAATCAGATACAGACTTTAGTACAGGAGGAAATAAGATCTTTTCGAAATATCACGTTAAAAACTTCCAGGCCTACACAAGATATCTGAGAGGAAATGAAAAGTAGCAATTTCCCAATTCATTTGATTTTTAAATCAGAACTGCAATGGTTACTTCAATTTTTTTGTATTCCTGTCCTGAGAGATAGAAAATGTTTCTGGGTGAACAGGTAGGACGAGATCTAGATAGCATTTAAATCCTGTTTCAAAGACCTCGCCACCATGGGTTTGAAACCACTGTCCATTTTTGGCACAACAGAAAGAATAAGTGATTGAAATTGCACTTCTGTGGGATGGCGAGATAAAGACACATAGAGGAAAAATGCTGCAGTTTCCTGGTGGTCTGACTCCACCAGACTTAAGCCAGCAGAGAACATGGCCCTTTTTCCTCAGAAAAACTGTACATTCCGGTAGCAAAATTCCTACCACACACAAGACACGGTGTTTTTAGGAGATGGGGGCACCTCACTTTACGTGAGTTAAATTAGTGTTAGAAAAAGTGTTTTGTGTGTTGTGGAAGTTCACTGGAATTTCAGTTCCATATCCAGCCAGAAGAACAATTACTGCAATGAAACAGAATAAAATTAAGGTATTTATCAGTAAAAATAGTGATGTATTAATGCAAGACCTATGTATTGCAAAAACTTAAGCCTCAGTGACCTGAGGCTAATATTCATGTATTTAGATTGTTGTCAGTTCCCAGGATTTAAGAAAAGCCCCAGGTTTAACAGGGTCATTAGAGTAATCATAGGAGGCTGCTGTTAGAAGTGCTGGATTGAGCTTGAACTGTCAATCACTTCTAAAAGTAATGTACATATATAAAAAAGGTTATCATCAGGTGACCATGAAATGTCTTTTGTCATCAGCAAGCGAGAGCTTCAAGAGCTACAGGCTCTTGAAGTGGCAAAACTCTTGGAGGCTGGGTCAGAGGAAGGGCTCGGAAAGCCCTGCAGCTTCCCCAGTGCTGACCAAAGAGAAATGTTGGTTGCTTCCGAGGCAAACATTGTTCTGGGTTGGTTTTTTTCAGGTGGCATAGTTCTTTAGAAGTGCCTATGTTAAGAGAAGAGAGATTCCTGGTAGGAAATCCAAGCTGCTGCCTTCTTAGGAGAAACTTTAATGCAGCAATTCAGCTTCGTGGGGAAGGGAGAATATCATTGCTTTTACAGTATCAGATATAAAGCTTCATACAGAGAAAGCTTTTGTTCCAGTTGGATCACGTGTCAATACATTAATAAAAGTGAAAAAAAACAAAGAAATACTAGAAGGAATAAGTGGAAGAAAAAACCCTTGGATTTCTTTGGCTGAAGTACTGCACTACAAGCCTCAGGATCAGACTCCTTTGGCTTTCAGTGGGAGGGATGAAAACCCACAGAATCTGGGGCAGCAGCAGGGACCATAATTCCTCCATGGCACTGCCCCTCCAACAGCTGGATACAAAATAAGATGTCCCGAGGTATTCCAGTGGGCCTGGGGTAATCGGTGAGGTGGGAGGGA
The DNA here is from genome assembly GCA_026546715.1 of Gallinago undulata. Taxonomy (NCBI): domain Eukaryota; kingdom Metazoa; phylum Chordata; class Aves; order Charadriiformes; family Scolopacidae; genus Gallinago; species Gallinago undulata. Next base: position 31,989,691 of record JAOTQQ010000012.1, on the reverse strand, counting down.
CAGATCAGGAGACCGACTCCTGTCTATAGCGCTGTCCTCAGCCGACCCCAGGGATTTCCGACTAGAAATCAGAGCTACGGCTAATGCTGCTTGACACAGAATTAACTCTCCCAGGGCCTCCTCTTTGCTTCTGCAGAGCTGCCATGGAAAAAAAAAATATCTGAGTTGGACTGTATGCTCCCCACAGGGTCATGCTGTGAGGAAGACTAAAAAGACAGAAGTGTGGAGGGGGAATCCCTTAAAGGATCCATCTTGCAGCCCCGTAGGGTACAGTCTGAGGGTAAGTCCATAGCTTAAACCAGTATAAATATCATATATCTCCCATATCTTGCCTACAGGAACAACAATGGTCTGCAGCAAAAAGCAGCAGGAGTTCTGCATCATCTTTCATGCTGGTGTATTTGGATAGGAACTAGAAAATAAACTTTGAGTTTCATCACCTTTTCAGACTTCAAACATATATATAGCACTGCTTTCTCTCTCTTATAATTGCAAGCAAAAGAAAGTGTTTTATCCGTTATAACCAATTTAGCACCACTCAAGAGCGTAACAATGATTTCCTCCCCAATCATTTTATCATCTTACTTTTCAGGTGCAATTCATTGTTTTGTAGATTTGCTAATTTAACATGCACATATCTTTCCAGTGGAGAATGGTAACAGGAGCTTTCACATCTAGAATAATGCAAAATTGCTCCAAACTCTTCACCAAGACATGAGAGAGACACCCATGGTATGGAGCCCCTGGGGTTTCCTCGGATCTCCTCTGCAGCATCACCTAACCCTAGGTCCCTCCTGGCAACCCAACCTCACTGGCTTCCCGAGCACGAAGGCCTCCTCCCAGGCAAGAGCAGCTGGTCCTACAGTGTCTGTCATCAGGAGGGGCGGCCAGGCATTTCTCAAGGCTGAATGAGGAGTATTGCATTTCAGACCAGAACCTGGGCAGGCCAAGAGGCATTGAGGAACCACAGGCAGCAGATCCCTTAGCTGGAAGCTTTCTCCTGTTTGCGGAGAGATGGATGTTTTCTCCCTTGTGAACAAGCTGATGGCTACTTATCAGGAACTTTGTACAGTGCTGGGCTTCATGTTAACTGGAGCATGCCAACCCCAGGTCAGCCCAGAGCTGCCTCAGCAGTTACAAGGGGTTAACCTTCACCCATGGAGCTCCGTTTTGAATGTGTTAACATTTGCAATCAGTAATGTAACAGCACAGATTCTTCCGATGACGCAGAATGAAGAACTTCCGAGGGATGTTGAGCAAATCATGGGTTAGACATTGCCCTGGAAACACCCCTGGAGCTCCCTTCATGCGCTGCAGGTTTTTGCCTCCTGAAAAAGAGGTTTCTGCAAGCCATGCAAATGAATGAATTCAGCATGTGATTCCAGAGCAGTATGCAGCTCTTCTCTTGCCACATACACAGACACTGTTTTTAGTGCAATCATCACATAGTGATTAATGGCAACACGGCATTTACTCCAGGGAACACAGCCAACCTAAACATGAAAACCCACATTGACTCAGATGGACAGACAGGCATATAAACTTTATTTATTTTGTCAGCCAAGTAAGCAAACTGTAAAAATAAGAATACAAAAATCTGCTCTCATGTTTGCTTTACGCGGGGATAAAGTGATTTAACAGAATTACCAACCATGATTTTTTCTGAATAGGGTTACACATACTAGCCCCTTACCGCCGCTGTAGCTAAGCTGCTCTCGGCACAGTAGCAGATGCAAGAGAGAAAAAAGGGAGAGGGACTTTCCACCGCCTCTTTATGCCTTTCTTCTGGTCTTCTCAAGGGAGATGATAAAGATATTGGCCTCAGGAATGACCTCAGTTACGGTCAAACCTAAGGGGCTGTTGCTACAGCAAAGGGTCACTGGCCTGTAGTAGCATTTACATCATGCTGCCTCCTCCTCGCCCGGCTGCTCAGTGGGGAGAGCTGTCACTCGGGGTCCTGCTGGGATGGAAAGGTCCCTCAGGAGACCAGTTAAGGTGCCTTATGGCCCTTTCTGTTAAGCTGGAGTTGCAGAAGTGCTATATATATTGTGAGACTAAGGTTCTGGTCTGATAGTTGTATTCCCTATATATTTCATCTTTCATAGCCACCGGAGACTCTATCAGATGACAAACTAGCTCTCCAGGTATTAAAGGTTTAGTACCACTGATACAAACAAATGAAAAGGACAAAGGTTTGTGCTATAAATATGAAACACAGAGTGTAATTGGATTAGGTTATTTTTACATCTTAGATTAAAATGGCCCTTTCCCCTTAATTTTTCTGATTTTAGCTTAAATCTTTCAAGGTCAGTGCTTCTCTGGGGTAGTTTAGTGATGTCTGATACGCCCTTTCCTGATTTTCTCAATGGTGTTCCTCAAACAAATATTCTCCTAACATTTTCATCTTCTTTAATACAGGATTTTTTTGGCCTGAAATTGTGTCAAGAAAAGGAGAAAAATCTCTTATAAAAAGTGGTGCTTTTTTTAGAGAAAGATTGGTTTCTGTCAGAATCATTCCATGTAGCATGGCATTATGATTCAGTTTTGCTACCCAGCTACAAGAAGAAGCATTTGTGAATAGAGTTGAAAGGACAGGAGAACAGAAACCAGAAGGCTAATGCCATTCAAATGCACTACTCTCTGTAAGCTCTTAGTGATCATTTTCCCCTATTCTGTTGGACTAGATGGAAGTCTATAAAATATATAAAATACATTAACATTTAGGTATTTAATATATAAAACTTAGTTAAAGCCTTTTATGATGGAACACAAACCCCTCCATGTATTTAGTTTGCATGAGCATATAAGAAGGAGCAACACATACAACATACTAATTTCATGCTGGGAGGGTGGGGCATTCCTTCATTTTCATCACCAGAAATATTTTTAAATGGCTGTTTGTCTATGGCTGAATTTTAAAATACCAGAAATCCAAGACAGTCAAGGAATATAAAACCCCTTACATGATTCAGGTATCTCCTTGCCTTGATGCCTGGAAGTATTTTTCTATCTTGGATAATTGTGCTGGTTAGATGTTTTAAATCAAGACCGTGTAAAAATAACCAAATTATCACGCTGTGTTACATTTCTTTACACAAACTGCCATAATTTTTAGTAATGAACCCAAGATAATAGGAAACAATAATGAACTCTTTTAAAATATAAACCCCACATTCTGTTGCAATATTATCAGGAAGCTGAATTTCTCACTAATACGTTATGGAGTTCTCAGCTATTTGCATGCAGCAAGGGTATTAGAATGATAGTATTTTAAAAATAGACTCACATAACATTTTTTAGTGTAATCAGCCATGGATGAGGCCCATCTGTCACATCTAGTCTGTATGACTAATTGTTAGTGGTCTCTAATTGAAATTTAGATTTATTAAATAAACAGAGATGCCATTATAAATGCACTAATTCAATATGTGGAGGAGGGAGGGCAGGATATGAAACTGGGCAGTAGCTTCTAAGCATTGTTTATGTTTATACATATTCAGATTAATATGTTCCCATCTACTACCAGGCCAATCCCTCTGCAAGGCACGTCAGAGCAGGCTGGCAGATGTCTAAATCATGGCAAACATCCTCCTCCTCATTTTTCCACCTTTCAAAGAAGGTTGTGAATTGAAGATGGGCTTTGGCTTTTTAAAGGTTTATGTTTTCTAGAAGCTCCTAGAAAAAAAAAAAAAAAAAAAGGTTGCTCATTATTATTATAAAATATGGCAAGCTCCAGAAGGTGACCTGTAGCTTTATATACACCGTAACAGTGGCCAAGGCCAGCAGAGTGTCAAAGAATCTGTATGCAGACAGCAAACAGATCTGTTTTACAGACCTAAGATGAAATCCTAGCCAGATTGATGGCAAAACTCCCATTAACTTCAAAAGAGTCAGGATTTCACTCCTCGGAAGTGGGATGTGCTAAGCATCCTCAGCTGGCATCAGGTAAGCTCATCAAGGAAGGACATTGCTCAACCCCTGCAAACTTGAGTTCTTCATCCCTCGAAAGCAAAGCAACTTCTTCATGCTCTATGAGGAAGTGTTTTCAGAATGACTATATGGCTAATTTTTCTTCAGTGGAATAAATAACCACTGAACATACACAGATGTCATCACCAGATGCAATTTCTCAGTTGGTGTCACTGTAGAAGCTAGAAGCACAAAAATCACCAGTGAGCTCTGCGTTGCTTTATTTTTGCTTTACATTGTCACTTATTTTATCGACTCCATATTTTCTCTGCTAATCTGTTTTATTATGGAGGTGTTTTAGCTTTCTGTTTGGAAAACAAGGCTGAGCACTAGATTTAATCCCAAGGATGTAAGATCATGCCTCCTGTGAGAGCCTGTGATTCTTTAATGGCTGCAGCATCGGCATGTCGGGTATGTGCACGGGCAAGAAGTGGAGGATATTTTTTAGCAGCTAGTAGCTTGATCCTGCAGCCTTCTGAGCAGCTTTAAATTGCAAGCACTATCCTGAGAACTGAGGGCACTCAGTGCCCTGCAGGGACTGCCAAGGATTTCACAGAACTGGCACTTTCAGAAGAGTGCAGTTCTGTGTGTTTTCAGAGATGAATTTTGGGACTTCTGCCACACAGAGGTTTTTTTCCTGAGTTTTTTCTTGTTGTTTTGAAAGAGCTCCTTTTTTTTTTTTTTTTTTATAAGAACTAAACCTAATCCACTCCAAGTAAAAAATGCTCATTTAAATAGATAACCACTCACAGCAGATGTACCAGAGAGCAGTGTCAGAAAAAGGCTGGCAATGCTAGGCTATTAACATAAGAGGTCAAATCAGACACTGCTCTTGGATTCAGCAGAGCCTCCAAAAACAGTTTATGACCAGAAAGGTCTCCCTTTTGCTTAGGTATGTCTCTTTTTGCCTCTCAGCTCTGCCTTGACTCTGTTTATACTGGCTGTGGGAGAGCTTCTTTCCAGAGCACACTTGTAATTAGGGTAGGAAATTTTGTGGGGCTGTTAGGAGACTGCAAGCAGTTCTCACACAGAAATAAGCAAGACCAAGGGCAATGTTTTGGAGAAAAAAATGGTATATGAATATGGATGTCGTGGTTGCTCAGTTGAGAGGAATGTGGAGCCACTGTGGGAAGAGAAGTCAGATCCTATCTTTGTCTAAAACATTAATGCCCCGATTCTGACTGCTAAACATAGAGCAAGATCCACAGCCGTTGCATTACCCATGATTATAATGATCATGCCTGTATGGTCGCAGCTTAAAAGGATATTTTTATATTCCACTAAACATTCCCACTGTTGATGAGAGACATTCTTCTTTAAGTGTGAACAACATCATCTCTGAAGCTCAGTTACGGCGTCAGGTGAAATGGTGGATAAATCCTGCGCTTGTTCCCACCTACGCACGTAACTGGAGAAGGAAAGAGCAGCACGGGCTCTTCCTGAAGAGAAAGCACATCAAACAACTTCATTTTCCTGCTCGTGCTATTCAAGGCTGCAACAACTGGGTTTTTTTATGGTCTAGCAGGCATTTCCCCCACTTTGTGATACGCAGCCTTCTTTCGGTGCTGGGCTGATACAAGGCATTGCTCTTACCCAGGGCTGCTGAACTCTCACGAGTAATCGTCTGTACATCCATCGCTACGTGCTTCTCTCTGGCTTCCTATTTTATACAGCTGATGATGCTTTTGCTTTGTAAGCCAGTGTCACAAATGTTGGCCGTCTAAGTCTGGTCTTCATTATTCGTTTGTCCCTTTTCCAAAAACCGATTTTCTCTCCTTGGCTCTTTATCACTTTTATTGTGACTTGCTCATATTTTGAATCCTTGGATTTTGCTTACTTTATGCTGGCCATCCTTTCTTGTGGCTAGCTGTAAATTGCAAACTATCAAAACAACCTAATATTTCAGAAAAGCGTGTGGGCCGAACGGAGGGAAGGAAAGACTTTGTGTTTCTTTGTTTTAAAACACCCGGTCTCCCGCCTGCTTTTACTGTCTCTTTTATACCTCCGCCGGGCTCTGCCTCCCTCAACCCAAGCTGTGCTATTTTAAAACCCTTCCGAGTGAGTCGGGAGCAAAACCTAAGGAGCTGGAGAAACTTGAGCAGCTCATTTACGACGACGTTTGAAATCGTTACTGTCAGCCCCAAAGAGCCCGCGACTTTAGCTGCCGTCCCGGCGCCAGCTCACGCCGCCTCCCGCAGCGGGTCCCTGCTGATGCCTTTCGTTTCGCTGAGCCGTGGGCCACCAAATCCCCCCTCCTCTGCCCGCTCTCTCTGCAGGGTCCAGTCCCTCTCGCCAATCCCCAAGAGGAGGACAAAACTCCTCTTCCCAGTTTTGCAGACTAGATGCTCAGCTATGCAAACTGGCATCACGCTGCTGACTCAAAATCCCAAAAAAAAACCCAACAACCCCCCCCCCCAAAAAAAAACAGAAAAAAAAGCACAATGCTTTAGGCCAAAAGGTCATGCAATATTGATGCAGCGCTCAGGGCTGGGGAGGATCTTTGCCCTTCCACCTCAGTCGCTGAAATGTAACTGAGATCTAAATGAACTCTCTGATATTTTTTGTAGCTATTCTAAGCCCTTTTTTCCCAAAACCCCAAGCCCCGTTTGCTTTGCCCAAGCCACCTGCTGGGAAGTTGGGTGCCCTGCAGCTCATCGGCTTTGCAGCCTGTCAATCAGTGTTTGCTGTCACAGGACATCAGCATCTTTAGATCTGGTAAATAAAAACGAGGTCAAGCACATAACGTTTTCCACCGAGTGAAAATACGTAAACGTTGCCCCTGTGATTAAACTCTCTCTTTTCTCCGCCTGTCTTAGGGATTTATTGCTTACGTGCAAACTTATCTGAATCATAACTCGTTCCGTTCTGCACCTGTGCCTCCTAGTTTTTATCCAATTATTTCAGCTCTCTGGTTTTGTAAACTTTTATTTCTTGGGCTGTGCCCCTTCCCATCAGGAAGTGTCTTCTGGGGTCAGTTCTGAAAGCAAGGCACTATGATTTAGCCTCATGCCTGCCATTAATGTCAGTGGGAATCAGGCTGCTAAACCTCTGAACACCGTCTTTAAAACCTACCCCATAGTATTTGAGCTCTGGCCGCATTTCCAAGCATTTCTTTATAAGATATCTTACAGCAGACACATACACGCTAGCGGACTATCCAATGAAAATACACTTTTTGATTCTTTCTTAATTGAGCTGGCAGAGGAAACGAATGAAAGCCCGTGGGGAGCGCAAATAAAAGGGTCAGGGTCAGACAAAGAAGGTTAATGCTTTCTGCGGAATCTCATGGCAGGACTTAGCAGTGCTACGGCACAACTGCGGAGGAGATTATGCGGCTTGGTCAGCAGCGCACACAGGACAACATCATCAACACTGAGCTAATTAAATGAACACAAATTACGACAGCTTTCAGGATCAACAACTCTCCTTGTAGCGCGTGTTTAAAACCGATTTTAGATGTTACCAGGACGAGCAGCTCCATATAGGATAAAGCACTAGTTGTTTACAGAACTGCCTACTGTTTCCTTACATCTCTCCTCCACCAGTCTACACAGAGTTTGCATAGGAAAATTTGCATAAAACATTCAATCGGCCTTGCTAATGTTTCTGTAATGATCAGCCTGCTCAGACATCCTGTCCCTCTGCCAGGGAAAATTGAATGAGGGAAAAATACTGAATCAGACAAATGTTTTAAAAGCTTTACATGGCATTTGCTACCATCCCAATAATCAGCTCTGTAACTGTGCATTTTATTAAAATCCCACATGTTTATTTGAGCTGCTGGAGTCATTCCGCTTAATTAACAGAAGAGAAGGAGGCAAGGCCCTGCCCTAAATTTACACACCCAAACCCTGTAAATTCCTGTGCATGTGCTTAATTTTATACACCTGAATAGCCCCTCGGGGGCCAGAGCTACCCAGTTGTGTGGTTACAGAGGAATGCTCCACTGACAGAGATTCACACTGAAGTACCTGCAGGCTCCTGAAAATGCCCCAGGTGCCTCTAATTTCCCAAATTGGGATGCACTTGACTCCACTGGTATTTCTGCAGTTTTTGTGAGTGGGTGCCTTCCCGCAGTCACAGGAGGTACATGTGATGCTTGGTCAAAGCCAGGGAAGAAAATTAAGGTGAGTGGGATTGTTCAAATGAGAAAGCCTGTTTGGGGAGCCCCTGTCTCCATGTGGAGACAACATTCAGCAGAAAGGGGGAAGACTTCATGAGGCACCTCGATCAGCTCCTAGGAAGTGGCGGAGAGGACCAGATGGTTGTGGTCCATGTGGATAGCAATACTGTGGGAAAGGCAAGGCAAGGAGAGGGGAGAGTGGGAGAGAGGTTATGTGAAGTGCTAGAGGTGAAGATGAAGCTCTGAGGTGTTGACAATAAGGATTTCTACAGTAGCTGTCACTGAAATGCTCCTGGTATCCACACGCTAGCTGGGAAAAAGAGGGAGAACATTTAATGCCTGGCAAGAAGTAAAATAAAGGAATAGGAACCCATAGTCTAAGTGAAGGCATCAACCTAATAGACACCAGAAATCCACTGGAAAGAGGACAGCAAGTGGGACACTGTAATACCAAATATTCAGCAAGTTTAGAGTAGGCTGTGCTAGAATCAATAAAATTAACAAGTTAACCACATCAGTATGAAATGTAAAATCTGTCTGGATTGAAATTTCGGGCATAGATAGGAAGAATATGTCATCACTATAGTATGGGAAGAACGTTGTGTATGATACTTCCTCTGTGGCCAGGATGTTGACACCAGCTGGACTACATGGGGGAATTCCAAGATGCCAGAGAGGCAGGAAAGGCAATATCAAGTGTCAGACTTCAATTATTTCTGTGCAAACTGGCCAGATATTGCACAAGGATGTAACGTGAAACAGTTAGTAGTTATTTCATGGAGGAAATGGTTAGGGATATTGATCAGAGAACAGACAATTCTGGAATTGGCTTGGAGGAGAAATATAGAAATGAGGAATTTTGTTACAAAGAAGCAAAATGGGACAACAAAGAAAATTAATTCTTTCCTGCCGGCAAAGAGTCTGCTAAAGGCCACTGTGCTGAAAGTACAAGGCCAGTGCACATTATTCATCAAGTAGGCTTGAAAATGGGCAGTACATGGTAGCTTTGCAAGACAGCAAGATAAGGGATGTTATTAGAAGAATAACTGCAAATCCTTCAAACAGCTAAAGTTGGATCCAAATGAATAAGTTAGAAAGTAACAGACATTCTAGAAGACCACATGAACAAAAACAATTAGACAGCCAAAAAGGAGTTTGATGAGTTTCTAGCAAAAAGAAATCAAAACTAGCTATAAATCTTTTTCCCTGCACATCAGGCGCAGGAAGCCTGCCAGAATAATCTGTGGAGTCCCTTATTACTAGAGTTCTGAGGAAGCACTCAGAGAAAATAAAGCTATTAGAGAAACTAAATGAATCCTTCGCTTCACTTTGTTCACTGTAGATGAGTAGATTCCCATGCCAGGAACCTTTTTGGGATGAGGCGACCCTCATCAGCAAGTCTGTCTGAAATAGCTGTGCCCAGGAACCAGGTCTGGGAACACGGTAACAAAATGAACCGTGACTGGTTGCCAAGAACCAGATGATATCACCCAGGAGTTTCAATAGACCTCAAGGATGAAATCACTAAATGACTAATAGCAGATTATAACTCTGTGCTTTAAACTCCCCTGATATCCAAAAAGTGGTTATCAAATATCAAATGCCAGGCCAACTTTTTAGAGAGGTTCCAGGGGAGATGTGAGGAACAGCAGACCTGAAAGTCTGAAATCTGTACTAGGCAAATTAGTAGAAAAGGTAATAAAGAACAAAATTCATTGACATGTCAATAAATTTGATTTACTTGGGAAGAGTCACCATGACCTTTGCCATTTTTACTTATTGGAGTTGTTTGATGAGATCAACGAACTTATAGATAAGAGCAATTCAGCTGATTGGATCAGCTACTTGGATCTCCAAAAGCTTTCAGCAAATTTGTCCCTTGATTCCCCACTACAGGCTTTTAAAGGAATGAAGCATATACGTCATGAGAAGATAGTCATTGAATGATAAAAAAATATTTAAAAGACAGGAAACAACCTGGAAAAGGGAGTGAACAGAGAGGAGAGAAAGTTTGCTGGCAACAGCAAAACACTTATGCTGTTAAGGACAAGGGCTGGCTTTAAGAGTAGTACTTTAGTAGTATTTTATGACACTTAGTGACTAGACAATAAAATGGTAAATGAGGTGCACTGTAGATAAATATAAAGTGATGGATAGTGGAGAAAAACAATTATCCTTTCATAACTAAAACAAAATGATGTGAGCTAGCCATTAGCACTCAGGAGCAAGATCTTGGGACCTATTTGACAGCCCCATGAATATGCTGGCTCAGCACTCAGTAGTGGTCAAAAAAACCAAATGAAATATTAGGGCTTAGGAAGATAGGAAAAAAAAAATTAAAAGAGGGAAGAACATTATGCTAGTGTGTAAACTCATGACTGACCCATATTGTGAATAGTCTGTGCAGTTCAGAACTTCTTATCTCAAAAAGGGTGCAGTAAAATCAGAGAAAGTCCAGAGGAAACCAGCAAGTTTATCATAGGTCTATCATCGTAGATATCTGGCCAGCAACAGAAAGCTCCAGTACAGGCAATGACTACCAGGGTGGGATGCTCCAGTGTGGAAGAGAGACAACTTAATGAGAGAGGCCTACAGCCTGAAGAGTGAGATGGCGAGGATGCTCAGAAACCAGTCACTTGCTGTCTTCTCTAACGCAAGGGCTTGGGAAGAGGGAGGCAGGGTAAATACCAAGTTACAAGGAACCACAGTAAATTTAGGGGATATCGGAGAATCTCGCAGATGGGAAAACCTCTGGATGTTAGTGAATACAGAGACACCACATCTGTCTCCACAGTTCCTGACAGTGAGCAGCCTGGAATTGTGACAGTACCATTTTGGGTGCATCTGGGGAAAATGCCATATATGTTCATCCTGCTCTTACTCTTCACTAGCCATCCACTTACAGCCGCTGTTGGAGGGAGGGTGCTGGGCTAGCCCAGCCTTTGGTTTTGTCTGGGTGCAGTCATTTGTATGCTTTTATGCTATCAGCCACGGACACAGAGTGCTCAGTCCCATCCCAGGCTGGGCTATCCTGTGAGATACCCTGCACCACACACACACGCTCACACAACTGCACCCCCAGCCCTGCCCGAGGCTGCCTGTGCCCTTCCTCAGCCTTTCCCCTCCACAGCCCCCTGCCCCATGCTGCAACCTGCCACTGTCCTCTCCCAGGCAGGTGGTGGCTTGGGGGTCCCTCACTTCTGCCAGCAGCTAACAGCCTGCCTAGGAGTCCAGGGTGGTCCTTCTTACTCGGGGGAGACGGCGAGTACGCCCAAAGGTTGCTGAGCCTGCAGGATGAACGTGTAATAAAACCCAAAAATAACACACAATTGTCAAGTACAAAAACCTTTCCTTATTGTGCAGCAAGCTGTACTGGCCTCACCCAGAGGCTGCTGGCAAGCATTAAGCCTTGAAAGCCAGCCCACTAGTCACAGCCCAATCCATGGGGTGCTCATCCCATCAGAAGATTTAAAAGAGCAATAGAAAACATTTGCATACAAGCTTAAGGCCCTTTATGGGGTCCAGACCAACTACTCAAACTCTACAGTTAGAAATTAGATCAGTGCATGATTGCTCTTTTAAGGCCAGCTCGGAGCAGTCCTGGGTTTAGCCTTTTGAATCCACTCCACCTTTCTACTTTGTTTCTCTTCGGTCTTATAGAGAGTACAGTTTGAATACTTGAAGTTCTTTATTGGCGCTATCTTATATCTTATTGCAACAAGTCCTGAGGGCATCAGAGCTCCACACCCTACAAAGATTTATTTAAAACTTAAACTTAAACTGAGCCCAACTGTTTCACTAAAAAAAAAAAGAAAAAGATATTATTCAGTTTTCAATGGAAATGGATCCTGAAATGCACAACCCAAGTTCCTCTGGGATTTCCATTTTTCCTAGAAGCGAAACGTACGAAAACTCACAAGGGAGCCCCTGTTCGTATGAAATCCTGAGCTTCGTGCTCAGTCTCAAGTGGTTAAGACTAGTTATGAAGTGGTTCAGATTAGCAGCCATGCTTGGGGTACTTATCTAATTGACCTAAGCTTGGCAAGCTTTTGATGTTCCCTCATCAGTGATACCACTCAGCAGTACTAAGGATGTAACTCAGTAATCATATATTTAATGAAACTGAAAAGTGCTTTGTTTGTTATGTTCTTCTACTCCAAAAGGGTAAAATTTTCCCACATGTGAAACAAAACCTATGACGTCAAGGATTAGACCTGACCTAATGTCAGTTACTGAGGTTTTGTGTCTACATCCTCCTAAAGCACCTGAAAAGAGCCTACATCCAAAAACAGACCAGCAAACTTTTCAGAAACAGTTGTTTGGCAGCTCTGTCTTTTGGGTTGAAGGACTTTTCCCTCCTGATAAAACAATACTTCCAATTTAGAGCCCTGCAGCTGATTGAACTACAGCCTCTCCAAAAAGAGTGGCTGAGAGGGCATAAATACGCTCCTGCAGTTGCAACGTGGCTCTGAGCCCTGGAGAGAGAGTTTATTTCCACTAACTGGCTGCCAAAAGCCTCTCTCCTGTCAAAACACAACAGATGAATTCACAAATTCCAGATTTACATTCCCTTGCATTTGTGGGCAGGTGATCAACTGCAATCATCCTGCAAAAGGCTAAATAATAACCACCGTGGAAGCCAACTCCTGAGCTAAGTATCCTTCAGTTCTCTTCTGTGGCAGCCTTCACTGCTCACATTAGTAATCAAGTGGGCTGAGTAAGAGGCTTTGTGACAACAGAATTAACTTCTGTGAGCCCATAGCAGCTTCTGTCCCTCCATGCCCAATGCATCAGACGTGGCTTTTTTCCCTACTTCTTCCTGGAAACCTGGCAGAGGGAAGAGAAGGGTTATTCTTGCTCTTAGGGCTGAAGATAGTCTTCTGGATAGGGATTTCTTTTGCTCTCTTCTTTGCCAAGAAGGATGGATGCTGCTGGCAATGGTGGTGATGTTAAAGGGACTCTTTTAGTAGCCATGGATTATTTTTTTTTTAAACTGGAATAAATATATTCTTTTTGTGAAAGAAGATATGCTTTTAATAGAAATGTTAAATATTTCATTAAACTCTGAGCATCCCCAAACCACAAAATATTCTTTTCTCTTTATCTTTTAATAAGAAATTGCTCCTTTCTTTCAAATGATGGGGGAAAGCTATGACTTCTTAGCTCTTGCAAGTTTAACAGGTTGTAGGTTGCTGTGATTACAAGTATAACTTCCTGAGGCTTTTTTCACAGTGCGCCTCATTTACCTCTCTTCATAAAGGCAGAAGTAAGAACTTCTCATTAGTCATCTTTGCATCTACAAGCATGTTATAAACATTGCAATGCCAAAATCACCCTTCTGAAAGTTATGTCTTTCTTAAATCAGTCTTTAGGTTTAATATTCCCCTCATTCCCCTTCCTCAATAACGCATTGCTCTTTCCCTGAAAACCAACCACACAGCAGTGTCTTCCAAGCATTGCCCTTTGGGAGGCTCCCACATGCTTCAGGCTTTTACACCCCTTCTGCCCAACCAAGACTGGCACCGGGAGTGATCCCACCACTCACCGTCCTATTTGCTGCGATGTCTGCCAGGCTTTGCTCTTGCTTTTCTTCCTTGGTGAAGCTCCTGGGTGCTTCAGGCTTTTATGTTCGTTCTACCTGAAGGGCAACTCAGAAATGTTAGCTTTCAGGCAAAAGTCTTCAGCTGAAAATTTGGGTGTGTTGATTTTTTGCCTGCAAAAGTCCATCTGTCAGGGGGTTCATTCTGATGTGAAACACACATTTTCATCACCTCTTTCTGTAAAAAGAGAATGTGTTTTGTGGCCACACATATCAAATCGCATTTTAAAGGACTTTATTACAGAAGATTTACTATATTGTCTGTTAGTTGAAATTCTTCCATAGGATACCAGCCATGGGCGAACTAGGTGCCTGATCACTGCTTATTAGAAATGCAAGAGATTAGATAATGGGGTATCTGGAGAGGAAGAAAATAGCTAAATACAATTATTTTAATTCTTTCAATTTCTTTCACCCCCACTTCGTATTGAATAGTTCCTGACTACAGGAAATGAAATTCTTATCTGTAAATTGGTTTCTACAGAACAGATTTCCATACATGTTGGCTTATTTTGCATTTATATCAGGAAAAGATCTGCATTAAGTTTTGCATCTAAAGCAAGAAAGTCCTTCTGGGTGCAGTATGAAAAGCAGCCCACGACCAGGAAGAGGATTTTTTTTATCTATCTGAGATGATCTTATCGAAAAGCCAGGGAGAAAAGATACTGAGCTTGATTTGAGAGCCTGATTTGCAGAATCCAGTTACAGCTAAAGTTGTTCCCTTTGCCTCTGTTCAGGTGTGTTTCTTTTTAACTGTGCTGGTGATTATCCCGTGTTCATCACTCAGCCAAAGCCCCCCTGAATTCGAAGCGCTCCAGGCAAACAGAAGATGCCATCAAGGTGAGCGTAATTTTACCATGGGACAGTGGTAGGCGAAGGCAAGTTGCTTTCCCCCATTTCAATCTAAATGCTAAGTGCCCCAAGCACTAAAAATTTATGTGTGCTCTTCTGCCGAAGGGGTGCCAACAAGGATGGCAAGCGCATTGCAACCTAGCCAAGAAGCAGTGCTTTAGCAGGGACCCAGGAAAGGAGCAAGCATGACACATTCCTCGCAGGGAACGGCTTGATACTGCTCCTCCTGCCCAGCCCTTGAATGAACGTCCAATTCAGCTACTAATCCAAAAAGCACTCAATGCTTACATTTCCCATGATGAGCGGAAGAATCACAACCGGGTTGGAATCGGCCCCTGTTGAATATCTTTGGATGCTCGATATCCTTTCCCTATCAAATATCTCAGGAAAAACGTAAAAGTTCAATATCTCATTTATCCAAGCTCTAACGCTGCAGGCTGTGGGCAGGGCTGGCACTTTGTTTCGGCTAGCTAGTATGGACTGGAGCATGCTTACATCTCCCCATTTGAGTTAATTGTTATTGATTTTTTTAAAAGTCAGTGCACACATGTAATACAATATACAGCCAATCAAAAGACCAATTTCAACAGCAGAATGAAACACAGAACACAAGAATCCAGGAGAAATAAATGTAACCAAGAGCCACGAGAGATTGCTGGAGATAAGTAGGTACATCAATATCTATAGACAGGTGAATTTGCATATAGCTAAACACAATTTAAACACAATTTAAGGGGAAAATGTCAGTCCAAACGAGGCAAGGGAGAGGTTGAGCTGTGTCATTCTTTTGTTGGGAGGAGCTGCTGCAACAAGGGGAATCTGGAAGATGCAGTGCTCTTATATGGGATTCCTAGTCAGGGGCTATGAACATGCCATGGGTACAGCAAAAGTGGACCACAGTGACAGAGCACATCACACTTGTACTTATTCCTAATCATATATTTAAGTGCATCAAGCCATGTGAAAGTCTGCTTACGTAGTACTAAACCCTGGTAAGAACAAAACATGCCTTTGGCTAATGAAGGCAGGAGACTGGGGTTATTTCCGCGCTGCCGGGCTGCTCAGCCTCTGCTTCCCAAGCAGCCAGGTCCCCTGACAGTGCTGCTGTAGTTTTCATTATTATATTCTGCACATGCAGTTTTACATAAAAACATATTACTTCGTCCCTGAGGCTTTTGCTCTTCCCAGGCTTTTATTTGCTCCATCTTTTTTCTCTTTCTAAACCTAGTCATGGCCTTCCATTCCCCTTCCTCCGCTCATTTTTTTATCCCTCCCTCACTCCCTCCACTGCCCCTCTTTTTAATAAGATTTGCGTTTTGTTTCTGTGACCCATACTACACTGTTTGACCCAAGTGTTTCACAATCTGGTAATAGGTCTGTTCTCACAACAGGTAGAGATATTACCCCTGTTTGACAGATGAGAGGCTAAGGTGTTTCAAGGCTTGGGTGTTTAGATGCAAAGAAAGGTGGATCCAGTGAGGAGGTTACTAACTGCCACATTTCTTTCTTGGTCCTGGGTTTCAGTGGTTTCCTCGGGACCATAATAAAGCATCCTGGTACAGGATTGGCTGTTCCAAAGGAATATATATTTTGTGTCCCTCAAAATGGTCAAATAGTCACAAAACAAAATTCTAACAAAGTAGTCCATGTTTGTCCTGTGTTTGATCACCTGTTTATGACTTTTTGTGGTTGTTCTTTCTGAATCTGTACACAGGAGGGAGAAAAAAACATATTTTCAATGGGTAGCAGTTGAAAGGAAGAGAAATATTTCATATCTGAGTGAAAGAGACAGGAAGGTCCTGATGCTTAACAATAGGTGCTCCCTGCATAGCTTAGATCTTGCTTTTCTTACACATACAAAGCTCACCCTAAGTTTTGTGCATGCAAAGAAAAGAAACCTCCAAATGCAGCTGCACTGCATTATATGGATACTTCAGAGTCCCAAGGGGCAGCCTTCTCTTCGCAGAAAAAAATCATTGCCCGGGTCCTAGAAAACATTGGGAAAATGAGACCCAACTCCTTAAACCTCCAGCATAAATAGGGTCCTTCCCATGAGTGGAGAGTTGATGAGGTTTGTCTCTCAGGAAGCCCTGGAGCCTGAGGGACCACCCATTAGCAAGAAGGGAATTGCTGACTGGTCTGAAGGAGAAATGGGGAGGGGGAAAGAAGGTTTATTTTGGGCCTTTTATTCCTTGAGATATCTTAGCCTAGACCTATGTGTTTGTGGGTGGCCCTGAGGAGGAGGACTTGGGGATGTTGGTTGATGAGAAGCTCAACAAAGCCAACATCCTGGGCTGCATCAAAAGAAGCATGGCCAGCAGGGCGAGGGAGGTGATCCTCCCCCTCTACTCTGCCTTGGTGAGACCCCACCTGGAGGAGCCCCCAACATGAGAAGGACATGGACCTGTTGGAATGAGTCCAGAGGAGAGCCACAAAGATAATCGGGAGGATGAAGCATGTCTCTTGTGTAGACAGGCTGAGAGAGTTGGAGTTGTTCAGCCTGGAGAACAGAAAGCTTCAGAGGGACCTTGTAGCTGCCTTCCAGTACCTGAAGGGGCTACAGGAGAGATGGAGAGGGACTCTTTATCAGGGAGTGTAGTGATAGGACGAGGGGTAATGTTTTCAAACTGACAGACAGTAGATTTAGATTAGACATTAGGAAGAAATTCTTTCCTGTGAGGGTGGATAGACACTGGAACAGGTTGCCCAGAGAAACTGTGGCTGCCCCATCCCTGGAGGGGTTCAAGGCCAGGCTGGATGGGGC
>JAOTQQ010000012.1:31902034-31965094 GCA_026546715.1 Gallinago undulata | reverse complement strand
GGCTTTGAGCAACCTGGTCTGGTGGGAGGTGTCCCTGCCCATGGCAGGGGGGTTGGAACTCGATGATCTTTAAAGTCTGTTCCAACTGTAACCATTACATGATTCTATTCTATGATTCTATGATTTGGTGTCTGCAGTTGGCAGGAGACAAGATCCACCCACAAACATTACAGTATTTTTACACTTGGCTTGAATATCTCTCCTCAAAACCAAGGTGTAACAAACCAAATCCTTCACCAAAGATACTAGAAGTCATTTTAAAAGCAGTGCAATTTTACTGCATAATATTCCTTAATGGAATGAATTGCTTAAGTTGCTTGTTGCTTTAATGCCTGCAGCCACAGATGGGCTGAAGGAGACCTTGGTAGAAGAATTCAGAAGGGACTCTCAGAAGCTGTTGACGTGTACAGTGATAACAAGGTGATAGCATTTTCAGAATTGACCTTGTTTCCATCATTTAAAAGAAATCCTCCCTGTGATAAAGAGACTTTAGGAGGTCTCTGTATCAGATAATTACATTGTAATGGAGATAAGCACGCAGCAAATGCTGTCACATGCTGCGAGTCAGATGGATCTCACACAAAAATCAAGATGCTTGGGCTGCAAAACCATTCAGGTTGTCCTGGACAACTGCATTTGTATTTTCCTTGCGACTTTATGAATATTTTAACAGGAGGACAAGATGATCCTCTTCAGCCCGCGTGAGAGCCTCTGTCACCAAGGCAGTGGGGGCCGTGCTGTGTGGCCTCTCACCCCCACCAGGGGCGAGGGAACTACTTTCTCCCACACCATCCTGCAGCCTGGCTCACCTCCTGCCTTGTGGGGCTGGACAAAGGGTCACAAAGTCCTGGTGACAGATCTATCCAATTACGCAAAAAAAAAAAACCCACAGCACAGAAGGCACCGGGCAACCTTTGTACCTGTGGTTTGGAAAAATATCCACGCGAGGACACCTTGTATCTTAACAACCTGCTGTACCCGGAGATGAATTGTGAGCCTGGGCAAGGGTGCACAGACAGGGCACAGTCTTATTCTCCTGCCACAGGCTCCCACTGAGCTGTGGGTGCATCGCTCATCCTCTCTGCACCTTGATTTTCCAGCCATAAAATAGGATGGTGCTGTTTTCCTACCTCCCAGGCATGTTGAGAGGATAAACACATTGGAGAGATCATGGCTGTTCAGACACTGCGGTGGTTGTGGGGGACAGTGGGAATGTAGCAGCGCCAGAGATAGAAACCTGTGGGCACAGATGTCTGTGTGTGCTGTCCCGTGGGCTGGTTACTCACCCCGAGTGTTCAGACTCGATAGACACACACAAGTTGGGCACAAGCTGTTTGGTTATCTGCCCCACCGGTGGCTTTTGCAGACACCAGTTGCATAACCTACCTAGATAAGGGTAACTCACAAGGCAGCTTCTCAGCTTTTTTTAAGTATGAGAGAATAAAGTTCTCCTTGAATATTTTCACTTTCCTCCCTTTGATGTATTTCCTATTTAAAAAGCAAGGCTTGTTTTTTATTTTCATAAAATAAATTATGTACTCCCTCTAGTGTCAGAAATTGTATATGGGCAGAAACCGCGCTTGATCAAATGTTGCTATAAATGCTAAAGTAAGGTTCAATTTCATTTCTCCCCATTTCAAGGTTAATAACTTATAGTGGTATGTAGAATTAACAGCAGTCCTACATGCTGCGTTTCTGCCTCCTCAGCACTGCAGCCATAGAAAAGAAATATATTATTAAACTGTGAAATAAAATAAGTACCTGTCTTATTTACAAAGCCAGGTCTCTGATTAAGGCTTTTTACTACCCTCTTTAATTCCAGCTCCAAACCGCCACTTTGAAAGGGAACATCTGAAAAGCCAAATTGTGCAACAGAAATGTGCCAAATGGAAGCGCTAGAATCAGAGGAAAATCCAGAGAAGAACAGCTGAAATTCAGCACAGAAGAAAAATGGAGTCTCCTCTGTGCTTTGGGATCTGTCAGGGTTTCATGGGCTTTCCCAGAACTTCTTTCACCGTAAGTTGTGAGCATTTGGAACACAGGTCTCATGGATTTTGGAGAACCCAGGGCAGTTCCTCAGGGCAGCAAGCCCACCAGGTTGAACCCGTCAGCTGCACAAGGTGCTCAGGGCATTGCTGCTTCTATCCCAGGAGGGCCAAAGGCAGCCACACATCCTGGTCCCCAGCTTTTCTGAAGCATCATTGCTAGGGTTTTTCCAAAAAGTCTGTTTAAGGGAGTGTCCTCTGTTCCACACAAGAGAGCACCGCTGGCTTCCAACAGTGACATATTGACCAGGATGCAGGATGTCCTCTATGGGTTTCTTTTCTGAGGCTGTTTTTAAATCATGGGTAGAGGCAACACCCTCTGTTTTCCACTAATTGGAAAAAATGAATGTCCCTGGCAGCCGGCTGCCCGCAGAGCCTCTGGCCTTCCTGCCAAGCAAGGTCGCAGAAATGCATGGCTCGGTTGGGTGAGCAGTGGCAGGTGGAAATGGAAAGCAGAGGAGGGATCCCAGCTCCAGGGGGGGCTCAGTCCCCCTCTGTCTGGTCCCGGCGAGCGTTGCCATGCCGAGGCACCTGAAGCACCAAGCTGTGCTCGTGTGTGAATACCCAGGCCGTGAGTTTGGATGTCAGCAGCTGCTGACCACTCACTCACTCACAAACAAAGCTCCTTTCCTCTAGCCACCTGGCCGCTGATTACACGCGTCTAATTTTACCCAGCCAGTTTGAAAGAACTATCATTACTCCTTGCCTAATCCTCCCTCTGAACGTCCTGTGCCCGGCTGGCAGGCTGTGGCTGCGGGCAGCGCAGGGGAGGCAGCGGGCACGCACGGTGCGGGGACAAAGCCGCAGAGGGGCAGGGATGGATGCCACATCCTCAGGGATGGACTGTGGCCCCAGGGGGCTCTGGAGGAGGTCCAGGAGGTGCATCAGTACTCCCTTGGGATCCACATCTATCCAGATCTCAGCAGGTTTGATGCCTGGTTTTAGGGAAGCAAAAGAAAACAGCAGACCTCAATGCTGTTGATTTCCTAAAAATATACTAACGTTCCTAAAATATACTCTGTGCCTTAAAAATTGTGCCATGGTGTGGCTGACCAACCTTCTTACCCAGAATATACCCAGCACGATGCTGTACATCCCCCTCCACACGCTACGGGTAGTACCATCAGCTGTTTAAGGGAAAGGGGAACACAGCCATTTCTCCTTTTCCTTTTCATGGTGAGAGACCAGCCAAAGCTGGACAGCTAGGAAATCTTTTGAAGGCCTGAAAAACAATGCTACAGTTTGGCCTCTCCGGAGGAGAGTCTGTAGGTCCAGGTCATCCTGCCTCCTCTTCACCCCTTTGTTGCAGTCAGGTAAAACGTAGGGCCAGGCAGCAAGCAGGGATCATCACCAGCTGGGGGTCCACCACCCTCTTTGGTGACCTGCTGGTTCTCCAGACCTAGCTCACACGGCTTGGCTGTTTTCTGCTTTGGATCATAACCGTCTCCAGCCCCCCAAAATAAGATTAATTATTTAAAGGCATTGGATATTGTACTGCTGATGGGAAGTTGGAGCTCTGTACTGGGCGCTCGCCCACAAAGCTGTGTGAGCACCCTGGAGTACCCATTCCTGCCCACCTTCAGCCAAGCAGTTGGCCTCGGTCAGGACCTCACAGCTGCTTCCTTAAAAAAGAGAAATAAAAAGAGTGAGCTGCTTTGAAGCCATTGTGTTTCTCTGCAAATCACCTGCAGAGTGATTTTCCCCGAACAAGGGAACAAGGAGGGGTTTCTTTATTACTCACTTTCAGCCAGCACTTGGCCAAAAATCTTTCTCTCTCTTTCAGTGTTTTTTTATTTCCCTCGGGGGTCTGCTGCCACCGGTGATCCAAGTGGCATCCAGTGCCACCTCGGTGGGTGCCTTTTCATGTCTTCCGGCTGCTGCTTGTCACAGACACGTGGCCACACGTGTTTTCAGCAAACACTCTCCTACCCCCACTGCCTGATGCCATCAGCCTAGAGGCCCTCTCCAGCTCTACGTGTGTGCCCATATGTGCATGTTTTGCCATGTGCCTGTGTTCTAGAGGGCAATATCTCTCTTTCAACTACCTGATTTGGGGAGGGCACTCATTGGCTTCTTTACATGCCATCTCCACGGAAAGGTGGCTGCTGTATTCCCCAGCTTCAATAAAGCTTAACAAATTCTTAGCAATACTTCTGTTCCTTTAAAATTGAATTTTAGATTTTATTCTCTTTCAACTTGGTAAGTGGCAAAACTGGTCAGGGAGTTGTAAAGTATTACATCAAAATTTTGCAGTTAGGATGTTTGGTCCAGGTCCCCCAGGCAGCTGTGCAAGCTTATGTCTTAGACTTTTTAATGCAGACCCTTAACTTGGAAATAACTTGGCAGGATGAACTTCTTGCAGAATGAGGGTCCCAGCATGAGACCAGAAAGTAATCTGCCTCACTGCGCCAGGAGTGCTGCAGCTAACAGTACCATGCTTTATCTCCAGCCATTCACCACTATTTAGGAAGGCATTTGTGAACAAACAATATCCAAAGGTGGCTGTGAATATTTTTCCAATATTTCAAGATGATGACATCATAAAGACCCCGAGGAACTATGAGGAATGCTTGGAGGTGCACAGCAGTAGGCCAGGAGGCATTAGAGAGAAGTTACAACACGGGAAGCTCTGTTTAGATATACAGACTTTTTTTCACCATGGTGATGGTCAAATACTGGAATTTGTTGCTGAGAAGAGTTGTGCAGCCTCCGTTGTGGAGATATTCCAAACTCAGCTGGAAATGGCCGCAAACCACCTGATCTATCTGCACCACCTTTCAGCAGGTGGTTAGATGAGATGACCTCCAGAGGTCTCTGACTGATATGATGCATTTATTCTGTGATTATGTGCAATAAAATCACATTGCCGCCTTTCAGATATTACGGTGAGTGCTGCGTGTTGCATGGACAGCAAAAGCATTGCCTAAACTAAAGATTCAATGCTTTTGCCTACCTCCACCAGTATCCAGCCTTTTAGTGGGCTATTCTTTAATATGCAGGGTAGTTATTGTGTCTATGCAAAAAACAACTCTTCTGTTATTGCCCCACTAGAGGGTGCTTTAGCAATATAAATCTTAAATACTTCCTTTAATGCTTTATAATGGCTATCATGCCAGAGAACTTTGCATACTGGAGACTGCCAATTCTTTGAGACTCTCTGAAAAAATTTGTGATATTGGATCCAGGATGCCACATTTGAGCAGGTGTGATAAGCATGTAAACAACACAGAAAAATACAAAAACTTGTTAAGGGTTGTTCCCTGAAAGCCAAGAAACTCTTTCAATAGCAGCTGTCCTGCAAAATGATCATTTTCTTTTTTTCTCAGCTTGCTGGTGTCTGGTATCTAGGGTCAGCTCTCCACAACTAGACATAAGAGGCAGTCTATATCCAGATCATTTGAGTTGCTGTTGACAGGATTTGCAGGGTTGTTAACTTCTGTGATTTCACTGTGAGTGTCCTGATACAAGCTTTTGTTACTTGTTTTGGAGGACAGCCCTTACTGCATGCTATTTGCTCAGAAGTGTTCATATTCCTTGGCACAAAATAAAAAAAAAAAAAAAAGAAAAAAGAAAATACAGCCCCTCTGAAATGATCAACAAAATCCTTGTGAACATCTTTGGAGCCAGCTCTGGGAAACAGGCTTAAACTGTGCCTCTTAAGTGACTCTTCAGACTTAGAAGGCAAACACAGACAGGCCCCACCATGATAACTCTCCTGAAGGTCCTGGATGCACAAGAATGGAAAGAAAATGTTCTCCTTTAGCTTTTGTCATAGGAGTGGTTGCAGATATCATGCACAATCTTTTCATGTTATGAAAAAGTGTGATGGGTCACGGGGAGTGGGATTGTTGGTGAGGCTGTTTTGCCCAAGCTCTTTTACTTGCCATTATCTGCTCTCTTGCTGAAACTCAACGGAGACCTGACATTTATCATCAGGTAAATATGGCAAGTAGTGG
The DNA here is from genome assembly GCA_026546715.1 of Gallinago undulata. Taxonomy (NCBI): domain Eukaryota; kingdom Metazoa; phylum Chordata; class Aves; order Charadriiformes; family Scolopacidae; genus Gallinago; species Gallinago undulata. The sequence goes on along the minus strand of JAOTQQ010000012.1, from coordinate 31,959,093 downwards.
CTGGGGCATTGTTCGGGTTCACTCTACTGTAGCTTTTGAAATGCATGACAGCACAGTAATAAACCTGTGGGCAGTTTTACCGTTCACTACAGATCTGTCATTTGAACCCATGAGCAAAGCATTCTGCTATTGGCACGTGGTAGCCCCGGCTTCAAGAGGAAAAAGCCCACTAAAACCAACCTTTTTTCTGGACACAGTTGCAAAAACGCGTTTGAAATATAACAATCATAACTAATGTAAATATAATAATAATTATATATAAATATTATATATTGTATATTTATATAATTGTATGTTATAATAATATAAATATATTTATAAAATAATGTGAGAAATAGTGGAATGAATAAAAGGAGTAAGAGACTTACCTTCATTTTTATATTTGTCATCAATCGCTGAGTTTCAATGCACCTGTATGAGACCTGAGAGAATTCCACTTGTTCTCTGCTGCCTCTGCCGTCATCTGCCTCTGCGAAAGCCAACCTACTTACCTAGTGGTGGGCTAAAATCATCTCTGACTCCATTTCAGAGGCACAAAAATTGTCTCTCCCAGCTATGCCTCAGCTAGTCCCTTTTTTTTTTTTCTTGAAAACACCTCCTTGTGTGTTAGCACCTTGTCCAACTCCATCGCTAGCACACAGTTACGTGTTCAGGCGTCAGTTCGAGGCAGGAGGAGGTGGATGAAAAGAGGAAGGCAGAGGGCAATGGGCAGCGTGAGGGGGTTCACACCTCCTGCAAAAAGAGAGAGAGAAAAACTGTTGTTGTAAAGAGAACGGGTTTCACGGGAGCAAAATCCTATTGCAGGTAAGGAAAATCCTACTGGAATTCTTGGAGGGAAATGAGCTCGCAGGACTTGGCATCTCCTTGAAGAAGCCACGTAAAGGACAGAAGTGCAAAATCCTCCTGGCAGAGAGAGCTCCTCACAGAGCAGCACTGCCGGCCACAAGCTCTTCTGCCATCTCACGGGAAGGAAGGAAGCTCCCACAAACCTCACGTGATTATGGGCAGATATGAAGGATGATTGTGCAGGGACACACACTGTAAGAGCTCAGGAGAAAAACAAGATACAGATCCCCAGGGAGGCAGCTAAACAGGATATATTAATACTTCAATAATATTGAAACGACTGAGGCAAGGGTTGTCCAGACTTGTAATGGGGCAGGAAAATTACCTACTGGTTACTTGTGAAAAGTATCATCAGTTGTCACTGAAATGGCCACTTGGGGTCAGGTCATTAATGTAGTTGATACCAACAGGTGAAAATAAGAAATCAGGCTACATCAGGAAATGGGTAGATTGCCAGTGTTCATGCCAAGCTAGAGGTTCTCAGACCCCATGGTTCCAAGATAAGCAGCAGGGCGTTGGGGTCCAGTCACAGGTTTCAGCTGAGGGGGTATCGCTGGAGCCAGCTTAGGTGTTCACGGTCCCCTGCCAGCTCCCCTCCAGTTCAGAGGCAAGCATTCCTGCTGCCCTGTCCCCATGATGGAAAAGGCTGTTTTTCAGCTTGAACACAGTCCCTTGCAGCCCCCTGCTTCGCCGTGCCCAGCAGAGAGGGGCTGACGGGGCAGGGACCGATGGCTGTAGCCACCACCTCAGCTGGGAAGTCTGCTGGGATGCCATCAGCCAGAGCAGCCTCTGAGCTGATAGGGAGCTTCAGAGAAGTTAAATAGTAAAAGAGAGTTCGCAGCAGAGGTGGGTTAATGCTGTTCCTATCTCCGAAAAGGGGAGAAAAAGAGGGAGAAAGAAATTATTGACTACTCAGCTTATCTTGATTCCTTTCCCAAATCTGGAGGAAATAATCAAGCAACTTGTAGCCATCTAAAGGAGATAAATGACAGCCAATGTGGATTTGTCAAGAATAAAACATGGGAAGTTTGTTTCCTTCTATGACAAGGTAACAAGCCGTGTGAATTGGAGAGAGGCACTCACTGTCATCGCTTGAGTACCTTCACTGTCACTGCCCTCTCCTCGCTGGCCTACACAGACAGGTGAGTGGAATGTACACCCACCGAAGGTATATAACTGGCTGGGGAATCCACACTTAGGTAATAGCTACCCGTAGTTCACAATCAACGCAGAAGGATGTATCAAGCGAGATTCCCCAAGGATCTATCCTCCACCCTGTATTATTCAATATTTTCATTAATGACTTGGACTTGGATGATGAATTAACAAGTACATTTTATTAAATTTTCAAGCAACACTAGTGCTGGAAAGGCTACAAGCACGTAGGAGGGCAGAACTAGAACTTAAAACATTCTTGATAAATTAGGAAGATGGCCTGAAAGTAATAGGCAAAAAATTCAATAAGTACATGCAAAGTTCTACATTTATTTCTCCAAATGCAGGATGGAAGATGCCTGGCTACGCAGCAGTGCTGCAGAAAAGCACCGAGCTTTACAGCGAATCACAAGCTAATCGTGAGTCAAAAGCATCACACAGTTGCAAAGCAGGCAACCGGCATCCTGCTGCACCTGAGCCAGACTGCTGCCTCTCGCTCAGATGAAGAAACTTCTGTCCGTGATCGGTAGTAATAAGGATCCGGTTCTGGGCAGAGGTATCTGTGAAAAATACTGGCCAATTGGAGAGGTACTGGAGGAGAAGGGTGAGGATGAAAAGAAGTCTAGAAGGCATGACTTTATGCTATGGGAAGAGATTGAAGAAAATGAGGCTTAGTCCAGAGAAGAGAATGCCAAAGGGAAATGATACCAGTTCTCAGATATGCAAAAGACATCAAAAATAGGGTGTAAGTAAACTCTTTTCCAGGCCTATCCTGAGAAAGACAAGCAATAAGGAGTTGAAATAAAAGGAGACCTGGAGAGGGACTCTTTTTCAGGAAGTTTAGTGACAGGACTGGTCAGGACAGGACAGGTAATGGTTTTAAATTGGAAGAGGGGTAATTTAGAGTAGATATTAAGAAGAAATTCTTTCCTGTGAGGGTGGTGAGGCACTAGAACAGGTTGCCCAGAGAAGCTGTGCATGTCCCATCCCTGGAGGTGTTCAAGGCCAGGCTGGATGGGGCTTTGAGCAACCTGGTCTGGTAGGAGGTGTCCCTGCCCATGGCAGGGGGGTTGGAACTAGATGATCTTTAAAGTCCCTTCCAACTCTAACCATTCTATGATTCTGTGATTCTATGAAATTAGAATGGATCCCAGTAAGTCAAGCAAAGCCTTGAACAGGCTGCTTAATGAGGATGTAGAGTCTGTCTTTAGAAGTTTTGAAGGATTATTTAGAGACTCACCTATCAAGAATCAAGAATGAAACAAGTCTAGGTCACACTGCCTGGGGCAAGGGAATGTTCTCTTGTTCTTAAGGAAACCTCTCAAACTCAGCTCTCTGAGACTTTTGACTGGAGGTATGAAAGTTTTCAATGAAAAATATTTAACCCAGCTAGAACTAGTTAAAAACCTTTCTACAAAAAAAATGTTTATCACAAGCTTAAGGGAAAATACCTTGTTCTGCTCACATCACCACATGAAGTACATTTAAAAAAAAGAAAGCCCCAGTATACCAAAAATTTGGACCTGGAATTTGGGAGCAGCTTATCTTTCACTCCTCCAACCTGGGCAACGGTGGGATCCTTACACACCTCTCCATTAACCTGCTTCTCCTTACGCTCTGAGCAAGCAGACGTGGGCAATGCCACTTGCTGTGCCAGATATGTCCATCAAAGAAGTTATCTCGTGTTTCTACCAGCAATACTGGCATAAACTGGCATAACATTTCTGTCTGAGTCTGGTGCAGTCTGAGGTTTCTTCTTTTCTCTGTTACACTTGACTGAAGGCAGCAGCACCCAGAGACTTTCCTTTGCTGTTTCAAGCACCTCTTGTCAGGGAACACACTTGGGTGACCGCAGTGTCCATATGCCATCACTGGCAGTTGTGTAACTCCACTGCTTGCGTAGGTGTGCAACTGGGTTTTTTTGTGAACCATTCAGTTAAGACTGATTAGTCAAGGTTAGAAATGCCAGCCTGGCATTTCTGAGCTGTGCAAGGCTCTGGAGAGCTTATAGAAAGAAACAGTAAGTTTCTCCTAGTCACTAAAATCAGATGCCCTGAAATACGCCGACAGGAAACAATCTCCTTGTAGGACATCCATCAGGCAGGTGCAGATGGGCTGTGCACTCACAATCCACTATAGCTTGAAGTCAGACCATTTTTTAAAATACCCTGCCCACTTGGTGAGCTCTCACCAGACGAGAAGAAATAGGGATGTAAGTGGAAGGGCAGGAGCTTCTTAACCTCCTGGAGAAGCTTAACCTGCCTATCCTCTTGGGAAGTTGCTCATTCCTCACTGTACAAGTGTCCCTTCCCAGGGTAGGTCCAGGGTAGGTAGGGGTGCCTGGACCAGACCTAAAGGGGTCTGTGGTGTGTAGAAAAGCCTCTCCAAGGGCAGCTGGGAGAAAGCAGATTAATTACATCTAGAGTTTGAGGCGGCTGCTATGAGGCATGTGGAAGAGAGGGAGTGTAGTATGTTTTAGCCTCTCTGGCCAAGGACAGCAGGAATTCATCTAGAAGAGACCCAGACATTTTGGAAGGGGAAATCCATCTTTCTCAATCTCCTTTATCACTTCTGCATCCATTCCCAGCCACAACGGACTGTTGTCTCATTGTCACTGGCAGAACGAGGTGTGTTGTAATTAGGTTCAATCACAACTGAATAAAACAAGCCCTTAATGAAAACAAAAATCATAGCATTTATTAGAGAAACCTTACTAGAAGGCACCTTTGCTTTGAATGAGGCTTAAACTCATATATTCTAATCCTACATGGATAATGAGGGCCTACCTGTGAAGAGTAGGATCAGGGCACCACTGTACATGGATTATGAATACACTGATTTCACCAGGGACCTGGAGTATGTTCCCTACAAATAGGAAGGGGAATAACAGCTTTCACTGTTGCACACTGTGGGTTTGCACACCATGAGTGCGGCCTTTCAACATGTAAAGGAGTTGAATTAATGAGACATTTTGTTTGATAAACGATGGAATATCATTGCAATATTTAAGCTATCGGTTACGATATTTTATAGGGGTGTAAGTCGTGACCACTACTGAAGTGTGAAGAAAACAACATATGTCATTATTTTACCTTTTGTGTCAAGAAAAAAAAAGTAAGAAGTGATTGTTCAGCCTAATTGTTGTATTTGGTTGTGATTTCTATGCCTGTCAGATAGCAGTTAGCAGGACTATTAAAGTGCATTAGCTCTCTGCTGGTGTTTAATGACAAACAGACATGGTCCATATTCATCAAGCAATTATTTATATCACGACCTTTTATAGAGCTGTGAATTACCCTTAAGACTTTTGCAGTGAGTGATATTTCTAATAAACTGTTAATTTTGCTCCATAAGTTGTTCGTATTTTTAAGCTGGGAAACTAAAAACTGTGAAATTAAACCTACGGTGCAAGCTGTGCAAATGGGATCTATGAGACTGGGACACAGTTTCAGGTCAGTCTAATGTAATAAAAGTGCATCGTTACAACAGAAATTAAAGAGAGCTGCAGATATTAATATCTGCACAGTAGACTTTTATGAGAATAAATCTGTGTGACCTGCCAAGGTAAAGAATGTGCACAGATTTCTTCATTGCCACCCCTGGGACAGGCTCAGAGAGGGCACCTGCATCAGACTTACCCTCAGACCTCCAGCTGCCAAGGCTCTGATAGACACCTTTCCCTGTCACCGCTGCTCTGCCAGCTCTGCCAGCTCTGCCAGCTCAGGATGGCACCGACACACACTCCGAAGCATCCTTGTGTTAGCCAGGCATTGCTGCTGCGATTCAAAAGGTAGAAGGAAATTTTGGGGGCCAGGCCATGCACTTCTCAGTAAGGCTGAATGTCCTCTGATTGCTACTGGAGGTGTTGTCCCAGAGAGACACCCATGCTCCAGAGACACCTGGCTCCTGTCACAAGCGTGCATGTCCCAAATCAGAAACTTGCTCAGGCTTTGTTCCGTTCTGCCAAGGAGTCTGATTTTACAGGTACTTCACAAACTAATGTTGCAGACAGGCATCTGGTGAACTTATCAGCAGGGCTTTGGAGCTTAATTTCCCACATTAAGACACCTAAATGCTTTAAGGAAAAAAAAAAAATCTGGTCCTAAATGACCGTGAGTGGCTTTGTCTCATTTTCAGAAGCTCTGCAGACTGTCCACCAGCCTGCAGAGAGGCATCTCCTTCCACCTGGCTTCCCCCAAGATCAGCCATGGAGTGCCCCCAGGATCAGCCATGGAGTGCCCCCAAGATCAGCCATGGAGTGCCACCAACATCCTCCAAACTGCTGATGGCTATGAGGTCCTGTTGATGTCCAAGCCCCACCTACAGGGTGGACCAAGCCATGTAGGAGCTCAGGTGCCACTGAGACTCAAACAGCCTGTCTTCTAAGGCTGGAGGCACAGAAGAGACTGACACTGACCGTAGTATCACACTGGGTGATACTCCCATAAAGATATTTTCCTAAACATAATTTCCTGCTGTTGGATGGTTGGGTGATATAATCAGAAATTGAGCACTTCTTATTATTTGACCAAAAGCGTTTGAACGGATCTTCAATGAATAAATTCTTGTATTTCTCTAAGAGGAACCAAAACCAGAAGAATAAGATGATTCTTCTCTAGGGCTACCATCTTTACTGCTACATGCCAGCACAAAGAAATTTTTAAGGAACAAGGAACAACTTCCAAAAATAGAGTTCAGAATAGAAACACCGATTTTACAGTTTTGAACAAGAACCTTATCATTCGTGTTTCTCATGAATGTTTTATATCTCGACAATTTTCTGTTCCTCGGCAATGTACATCACCAGAAAGCTTACCTCATTATGTGCTTTCTAAATGGATTTTCCTCCTCTTGTCAATGCAGTATTGCCTCATAGCATGTGACTGGTTTAGCAAAATACTTTAAAATTTGATGCAGGGCATTAAAATGTAGTTTATATTCACTTGGCTGAAACTCATTTCTTTTGTTACCTGCTGCCTTGTCGCTATCCAAAATTCCAGACTAAGAATCTGCAACATTTCAGCAGTACTGGGGCACCAGGACTTCCTGGGCGTTGAGCTGAAATAACAAGCGATTAATTAGTTTTGAAGCCCACAACTCCTTTTGACAACACCCTCTGACCCCCAGAAGACACAGCAAAAAGTAGGGCTCTTATTTTACCTTGCTTGGTGCCTTCTAGCACCCTGGGAAGGGATGAGAGATCATGCTTCACCCTGTAGAGAAAGTACCGTTTTAGGCAAAGGCCAAGTGCATTTTATCTATATGCATAAAGCAGCCTTCAGGGAGAACAGTAAGTGAAGCAAAGCACCTATTCCAGCCTCTCCAGCTCACGTAATCATTTCAAACTGGCGTTTATTGGTGACAAGATACTGGCAGAGTTACCTCTGACTGCTCCATTGCTCGCAATATGCAACCCTGGAAACAGTGATTCAGAAACATGGGGTTTTTTTTTCTTCCAATGTATCCACCAGGAAAAAATTAGAGTACCATAATAAAAACTGCAAAACCCGGCTGTTATGTTTTTTAGCTGTGCGTAGAGAAAAGTAAAAATCATCCTTCTTTTTTTCCGCAAAAGTGCTTTTGTAAAATCTTGCAATATCTCACAGTCTAATTTTGTTTCAAATCCCATCTCCCAAGAAAGCACCAATAAGAACTTACAAGAGAGTACAGAACAGAGCATATTCCTGCCATGAAGAAAAATCCCAATATGTTTTCAAGGCCGTGGTGATTCTAGTTTTTGGAAAGAAATTGAACAATTACAGTACATGTAGTTTTGGTGGTGGGTAACTGGAAAAGATTAACACTTTTCCCTGACAGCTAATGGAGTGGTGTACTCCAGTTGCTTAAGAATACAGTAATACTATTGAATGCAGTTGGTTTGTGATGGCTTCTTGAAGTATGAGATGAAATGTCAAAGAGGAAAAAGATTTCTCACTTTGAAACATCTCAGGTGGATGAGGAAGCATCAGTAACATTTTGTAACTTCAGCTACTGCTGTTATTTCTAGCTAACAGAGACTTCGTGGCCTTCTGGGTGGCATTTTTCAGACTGCCGACAGCATAGATGTTTGTGGACACAAATGTGAACCTACATTTCCCCAGTGACATGACTTTCCAGGAGTTCTTTTTATTTATTTAGGCAATTGCCATTTAATTTTTATACCAGTTAATGAGCTAGTAGATAAGATGTTGTTGATTTTGCAGAACACCGCTGGCTTCTTCTCTGCAGAAGAGCAGAGACCTCACAGGTTTATGCTTGCTGCTTACTATCTAATGGCCACATTGAGAGTCAACTGTGATCACAGGAAATAGCTTCTTTTCAAAGCAACGATGGTTGTTAAGTAAAGGTAGTGTCTTCCAGATAATTCAGTGTTGACAAGGCTCAAGTTTTCATCTGGGTCTCATATAGGTGCTCATTTCTGTGTTTTACAGCCCCAGAAAGCACTTTGTTTTAGTAGCTGGCTAAAAGGCCAGCATGCAATAAAGACCTGCATATCTGGATCACAGAAGGGAGGCACCAACCTTCTCCTGCTGAACTCAGGGATGGATAAAGACAATATGAGTCACAAAAGCCTAGAATAATTTAGGTTGAAAGAGCCTTCCAATCCTGGACTTAAATCAAGAACAACTTAGACCAGACTGCTCAGAGCCTTGTCCAGTCACACTCTGAATCTCTCCAGGAGAGATTTCACAGCCTCTTTGGGTAGCTTGTTCCAGAGTTTGGCTATTCCCATGATAAAAGATTTTTTTTCCTGTTATCCGACTGAAATATTTCTTGTTGCAACATGTGTCCCTTTCCTCTTGTCCTATCACTGTGAACTTCTGAGAAGAGTCAGGGCAGAGTCCAAAAGAGAGCAAATTGCTAGATCACTTTCAAATAAAGATATTTCTAACAAGACGTCTATGTAAGTATATGGTAGTTGGCCTTCTGGAGGCCAAGAGATAGAATTTTTCCTGAATAGTCAGGAAAACTGAGGTTAAAGTAAATTCTGAACCTAAGGCAGTGAAAAGATTCAGGTTTCTAAGTCTGCTAGGCATTGCCAACTCTCATTTTCTTCTGACATTAAATATAATCACCCCCATAAAACCTTGCTCCTTGACTCTGAGGTGCAAGAAACTGTGTTTTATTGCAGTCAAGGTCTACACAGAGTTCACTTTCTCCAAACCAGGTTCATCTGAGAGAAATTTCTAAGAAAAAATGGAGCAGAAGGTAGATAGATTTCAGGGCAGGAAAGACACAGACTAATTCAGTCGGCCTTTGGCAACTGTGTCTAAGATCTTGCTCTCTCAAATGATGGAGTGTCTTTCTGAATGGAAGTGAATAAGCCTCTCTCAGGAGGGATGCATGTAGGGAGAGAAGAGGGTTAAGAAGAAAGTTCATAGCTTCTTTTTGTCTCTTTGAGGTGACAGCAAATGAGGACGATTAGATAGAAGTCTTTCTTAGGTGGTATCTTACAGGGGTTTTGTGCTGTTCTGCTTGCCAGAACTGACAGTAGACTGAAACCAAAGAACTGACTTCACACACACAGACAAGTCTGAACTTCTCTTGGTCTTTGAGAATAAGATAATAAGGCACCCAGCAGTGTCTCCAGACTCAGGCGTTTTTTGGGTTTCCATCCTTCTAAGCTTGAGTAGGGATGCCCCATAAATGCTAGCCATGAGACCAGACACAGAGGTCCCTGCAGAGAAATAGAGGTGCTTGAGGTCCTGGGAGCATAAATACAGCCTACAGGGAAACCTGGCAGAAGGTTTGGGATGACAGCAGGCTGCACTATAGGATCATGGCTAGCTCTAGGTTTCTGTCCTGACATTAAAGCTAGTTCTGGCTTTCTTCAGAGGATGAGCATTTCCATAGCATGTTCTGGAAAACTTCCAACAGCCTCTGACTTTTGTAATTTCATGATTAATTTTTTTGAGAGATTTGGCTGCTTCAAGAGATCTTGAAAAGATTTCTTGTCACCAGTGATTGAAAAGAATTTAACCCTCACAACCAAGCTCTGAAATTACTTTCAGGAAGGCCATTGCAAAAGAAAATGTATCCTTATAATCTGAAGAAGCCTGGGAGCATCCTACCTACAACAGAATCAGAAGTGGAACAGAAGAAAAAAGAAAAAAAAATACTTATTCTATGGAAATCTTAAGGAACAGAGAGGCCCATACCTCCCCACGTGTCAGACAGCATCAGGCATACTCTGCTTTATGTACTCACAAACTGAGCATGAGAAGTAGGTATGAGCCCAGATTTACTGTGAGAACAAAAAAAATAATCTGATCCTTAGTGATAGTTACTGAAGACATATTCAACTTCACAACAGGAATACAGCTCTGGTTTATCTCTTGAAAATGGAGCTGGATAAGCTGATATTAAAAATACCTTTCTTCTGAGACATCTTTCTGTATGGAAATTGTCAGTGATCAGACTGGATGGCTCCAAATTTCTTCCTGGTTAAAAGATACGCTTGAGACCTTGCAAACTGCTTCTTGACAGGATTGATTCTTGTAGCCAGATTTTCAGCCTTTGGACTGAACTGAGAGCCCCCCTGTTCAGTCCTAGCTGTGTGCGCAGGTCTCAAGGGACTGTTCTTCTTCTTGAGTGACCAGAACCACAAGACTTCTATGAAAAAGTAAAGCCAACTGGTCTTTGAGCAATGAGCACCTGCCAGATGACAGAAATGTCCCTGACAGATTGGCACCCAAAGTTTCATTCATCCTGAAGGTTGGTGTACCCAAGAAGAGGCGAGTCTTTCATAAGAGCCATTCAATTAGCTGTCATTGCTGACTAGCCAGAGCTCCATATAAAAGGTAACAAGACCTCACTGTTAATCAAGCATCAGCAGTAGCACAGCTTGAGAAGTGACAGGCTTTACATAATATATGAAGCTGCAAAATGACATGTCCATTGACAATCCTGTTGAGAAAATTACCATTGGTGTTGACTGGACATTTTTACAGAAGAAAGTGTGACCTCCCTGTGACCTAGCAGCAGGTAAAACACCTCATCGTAAAATCACAAAACTACTGTGCGCTGCTGGCCCTGTGCCTGTAAAGGAAAAAGAAACAAAACAGTCAAAGCAGAATTATAGGATTTATAAATGTACTAATTTTGTATGAAGAATTGCTAGTTTAAAAGTACTGAATATCAGCCCTGGGAGAAAAGTAGTAGTATCACATCTATAAATTTATATATAAATGTCATGGCTTAAGTAGAGAATCATATGATCAATACAGAATAACCTGAGGTGTTCAGTTATGCCTCACAAATGTCAACTCTCACAACAGCTCTGTGATATAGAGAAACACCCTCATCTCCATTTTATAGCAGGGGCTCTTGAAGTCCCCAGAGGCAGAGGCCAGGAATCACCCTCCCGACCATCAGACCTCTGACCACCCTGTGACCAGCAGAGAGAAAGACAGCTCCAAAGCACAAACTGATCTTTTAAGTAAAAAACGTTTTCAGTGATGATGTTCTTCATTTATGCGTCTTCTTTCTGTTCTAAATTACACGTAGCGAATCTCAATGTGAAAGGCTTCCCAAACTGATAGGACGTGGTGGTGCTACAAACAGGAAAACTCAGGAGTCCCAACCTCCAATACTTCATTCATGATTATTTCTTTCTACAAAAAGCAACTTTATTTTTCCTCTTTTTTTTTTTCATAGTCGTGTTTCTCAGTCAAACACAAATCTGATGAATACATTTGGCTTTTACTTCTCCCCTCTCACCACTACAGGGGCTATTTTGTGGAATTACTCACATGGGAGCAGAAGAATGATTTAAATATTTGTTGTTACTAGTCTCCAACTTTTTCACAAAGTATTGGCTATGAAGAGGATTTTCCACTGGTTTCTCAGAGAAAACATGCGGGCCCAGGAACGGTGGGGTTTTTTTAGCTGACAGCTTTAAATTAAACTTCAGGGTGTTGACTTGGAAGCAGCAATGAACTGGGACCAGCCTCCAGGGCACTTCCAATCTGCTCATCTCAGACCTCCAGAGAAAATCAATGCGTTTCTGTTGCTTCTAGCAAGGAGGCCACATATGGTAAGACTAGGTTCTGGAGGGGGGGAGCATCTCTTCAAGAACAGCAGGAGCCCCTCAAGTGACCAACAAGCTTCTTTTCAAACATCCCTGAAACACACACACCCCACACATTTCATACAATTATAGAGGGACAAGGAAGAGTGATGCTTCTCAGAGGCTTCTCCTTACAAAGGTCTTTGAAAATGGATCTTATAACGGCAGAGGAAGGGCCTAACCTTTAGATAAAGTACAGACCACTCACTAGTGCAGACAACTGGTGGCAAAGCCTGTTTTTCACTGTCGGTAAGGAATTGCCCTGGAGCTATTTAGTCCCCTTTCTTCTTTCATTAGGAAATATTACAGTGGGAGTACTGAAGTAGGAACCCCAGGTTCCTCCTAAAGCCTCATTCAGAGCCCAGGCCTTAAGCCTAACAAAAATAAAAAAATAGATGGAAGGAACATTAAAGTCAATTTGCAGCACAAAAGAGTCTTCCAGGAACTCACAGTAAAACAGGGAATGTCTCAGTGGCAGAAATGCTTACAAAGCTAGAACAGCAACAAGGAGGTAAAACGGAGATTGACATCAATTTATTCTCTTCAATGATGAAGGTGTTAAGCCTGGATATAAAATTGTGCTGCACTGCCCCATTCCTCCTTTTATAAAACCCATCATGGTTTCATCCATGTCTTATTCCATACTTTTAAAACACTTTCTCCTTATGAAGTACTGAGCTTTCTGCATTACAAACTGAAGCTCCCAGAAGACAGGGAGATCACAAACAGTGTAATACCTCCACAAATTTATCTGACTCCAGTAAAAGGCTAGGGATTTTGTGGGTTAAGAAATACACAAGTATTCGTAACTGAAATAAACTGTGTAAATCATACTGCTTTCTAAATTCTTAATCTGAAAGTCAACAGAAGTCAAGGAAATCTTTCCACCAAATTAGTCCAACTTGGAAATCAAGACTACGTGTAATTATTCCTAAAATAATTAGAAATAATTTGAACTAACTGAAACAAGTAATCTAAAATAATTATGAATAACTTGGAGATAATTAGAAAATATAGGAATAAGAATATTATTTAAAAGATAATATATTCCTAAAATACATAATAAATAAAATAATCCCTAAATAAGATGGTGTCTAGAATCATTCATTATAGCCAAACATAACCAGCTATAAACCTCTTTAAATCCTTCCCAGTCTTGTTGGGAAATTTTCTTTACTGGTGCAAATTATTGCCTGTTTTGGGGTAATTTTGTGGTTCACCAACTCATTTCATTCAAGCAATTCAACAGCCATCAAAAGCAACAACATCTGAATAAAATGCATAATCCTCAAGTGAAAAGCAACACATGCCATTTTCAACCTCCTTAGCCATCTGGTCTCTCATCACCAGATTATTTTTAATATTCACAGACCACAGACATAAAATCTGCTTGGGGAATAGAGAAAAATATAATTAATCACCATGACCTGAACTCCTTTTTTTTTTTCTACATGGGGGACACTGATTGTTTAATTAACATTTTGCTTGATTGTTCTGAAGGGCTGGAGGGATTATTATCTGGACCTAATTACTAGCATTTCATAAAGCCCTACATACTCTGGTCAGAAATGTTTGCAAATTGATGAACTGATGCAATACCTTTGTCTGACTCCTAATTAGATGTCCCTTGAAAAAGAATGCCAAAACTAAGTTTAGGATGGTAACGACCCAGTAGGATCAACATAATTGCCTCTCTACAACCAGAATGATGGAGCCTTGTAGCCACTTTCTGCTCTTTTGCAACCACAGCGTGCACAGGCCAGATGCTCCATCAGAGGGCTGGGTGAAAAGAAGTGTGGGTGCATGCACCCATGTGTGTGAGGAGACCACACGAGCTGCAGAACATCACCTCTGCACCAGAGACAGTCAGGCTCCTGCTGGGCTGGGGTCTCATGGCTGTCTCTGGGCACATGCCACCTGAAGGTCTCTAGCCTGTGAAGGGCATGGATCTCATCAAATAAAACTCTTTGCAAGCCTGTGCACTTGTGGCCCACCATCAGCTGAAAAAAAGGTGACCTTCATGTTGATGTACAACCCAGATCAGTGGTCCCTGACTGCAGAGTGTGTGTGTCTTCACATGAGGGCAAGAAAAGGAGGGTGAGGATGTCACAGCTTGGTGAAAAGCCATGTCACAGAGGTTGGAAAGGGCTGTCCTGAAGTGCCTCTGGTGCTCCGGTCGGCATACTGGCCTCAACCAAGATCTCACCTCAGTGCCTGAGCTGGTTTTGGGGCAGGACCTGGGCACTGCGGTCATCTCCCTTTGCCAAGCAGCAATCAACTACATTACTCAGCTCCTGGAGACCCCTGCAAAAACTCCCAGAGAGGAATTTCCCTCTGTTCCAAAATCCTCTCCATCTCCCAGAGAAGACCCTCCTCCAGTTCTTTTCCTCTACAGGACACCTTCTCTTCATCCTTCAGGCCATGACAGAGGCAAACTCTTCCTTGCAGAGGATGTGGTGTGCTCCAAAGATGGCAGCGATACTCTTTGGAGCATGTGTGAGCCTTTGGCTGAGAGTTACAGAGCAGACCTGATGGGGCAGCACCCCTGTGCGGGCACTCGGAGGGTGAGGGGCCAGGATCACAGATGGTGGGTGTCATCCTTAGAGGGCCAAGAAGAGAACAGAGGGGACAACCACAGCAGCTGGTGGCAACTGAGATCAGAGCAGGTTCCTGGCCAGCAGAACATGCTCCTGTGACCCATGCTGAGCTGTTCAGAAGGTGCATGAGTTCAGACACATTGCGGGGAGCACAGCTACCATGGACATGTGTCCCTCCCAGCCAAGACCAGACTCTGTTGGCATGTTTGCATCCAAGCAAGATGCCAGCAATTTGCTGCCAAGGTAGAGTGAAGCCTTGACGGCCACCACACCAATAGCATAGGTCCCTGACATTGCCACCTCTTCATCTACTATTGCCACATCTACTGGCCTCCTTGAGCTCAGCAGCTCTGGTTGCTCCTGGCAGACACTGCAGACACACACACACACGTTTGCACAGGCTCTGCAACATCTCGGGCTTTGCCTGGCTCTTCTGAAAGGGATGAGGAGGAGAAGGGGAGGAAGGGAGGCTGTCACAACTAGTCTCTTTCAAAATGCTGTTGGTAATTTTGGGGGTTTGAGAGGAGCCCTCAGGAGGCAAAACCAAAGCCAGATGGGTTTCTTAGTGAACCCTTGCGTGGCTTTAGTGCGGCACTTCTGGGAAGAACTGATTAGATATAGTAACTTGATTTCAAATACTAAGATTAGACAATGATCTAAAGATAGCTATAGTTACAGGGCTCTGTGGCATATCAAAGTTAAGTAAAGCAAAAAGGATATTTTTGTTAAAAATCAATATTATGACAAAGAGGTTAACCATAAAGAGACTGACAAAAAGCTGCACAACCCCAGGGTACAGCAAAGTGGTTAGTAATCTGATTCCCTTCAGGGGGAAGGGAACAAAATGATTAAGTGATCTTTGAAAATATTAAGATCTATGGTCTGACTTCCTAGAATAATGTGATTAATACTTTTTTTTCTATTTATTACGGATATCTTCTGCGCCCTTCCCCCCAAAAAACAGATAGTCAAATTTTTAAATATAAAGAATAAAAATAGAAGAAGAGAGCACATCTAAGGGGACGGAAGGAAGGAAGGAAGGAAGGAAGGAAGGAAGGAAGGAAGGAAGGAAGGAAGGAAGGAAGGAAAATTTGGAAATGCAGAGCTGATGAAAGCAGGCCACCTTTTCTAGCTTTTCTCCAGAACTGCTGAGCATTCCTCCCACTGTTTTCTGCTGCCAAACAAAACATCCTCTCTTGCTCCTGGAGGAAGGGAATGGGAGCATTTGGCTGCAAACCCCAAAACAAGCAAGAGAAGAAACAGGAGATTACAAAACCAAACAGAAGCAAAAGTATATGTCCATTAAATGCCAATAAAATAGTATTTACACGCGTACATACATGTAAGAGTGTGTGTGTATACAGAGGTGTGTATATATATGTAAAATACGCTTGCACACCTGTACATACATATACTTCAGGATTATAGTTTACTGAGTGAAACTGAGCAGTAAAGCTGATGTTGGACTGTGATTCACACTTCTTTTATTAAAAAACTATTTGCCTTTTAGATTGCTACTTCAGTTTTCTTTTCTTCCTATTTGTTTCTTCCACCTTCCTATTTTTCCCTTCTTTTGCTGTATTTTCTCCTCAGTGTCTCACTGATGGGAGAAGTACTGTGCCAATTATCAAATAAAATTCTGGCAGAAACTCAATCACGCTCAATCTGTATGACATTTTTTTTTTTTTAAAAATTAAATTATGATTGAAAAGTCAGGAATCTGGTTATTCCAATAGCAATAAAATATTAGACTTCCTTTTGTTAACACTCTCGTCTTCAGAAGGGAGTGGGAAAGGACACGAAGGCGATTTCTGTGAATGCAATTATCCAAATATATTTATGAAAGACAGATCTTTTTTCCTCACCACCCACCTCCTGTAAGACAACGTATTTTGAGCTCAGCATGTCAGTACCCACAGAATCACTGCTGACAGAGCATATCACAACTGTGGAACCCAAAACCATTTTAAAGAGTTCTGCTCAAAAACCCTGAAATCGCTGCTGTAACCCACTACTAGGTGCCTGACACACAGTGGTGAGTGGGAGACAGCCCAGAATTTCCAGGGAGCTGAGTCTGTGCGGTGATGGGCATGAGTAAGAAGGTGGGATTTGCTCCAGAGAACATTGCACGCTCAAGCATTCAATCACAGACTGTCATTTGTACTTACAGAATACTTCAAATACAAACTAAGCTTAAATAGACCTGAAGGGTGCATCAAAATAGTGCAAATTCCAGCCATCACAGCTTCCTGACACTAAAGAATTCTTCTCCTGGCCCTGTACAGCTCTGGGTGGCCCTGAGTGAAGAACTTCCCCAAAAGAGCCCTGCTTGGGGCCAACCAGGGGAGAGAGAACCTTTCTCCAGACCTCAGAAACCCCAATCCCACCACACCTGACAAAACATATGGCCCCAGACAAGAAGAAGGGAGTTTCGTGGTCAGTGGAAGTCAACATGGTCTTCATGAAGCCGATGGTCCACCCTGTAAAGCAGAGAGGCTCCCCACATTGCTTGCAGCACAGCTCCAGCTTGGAGACTGACGGCAACTTCTCTGCAAAGTGTAAAGCTGTTAAAAAAATGTCAGAAAAAGACAGCTCAGTGACCACATTTTTCAATCTTAACTGGCAAGTGAAAAGAAACATTAATTGTCTGTTTATGTCATCTCCTCCCACAGCTGACTGATGCAGAATACTGTTTAAGCATTGGCATTAAAAAGTAAAGGTGGGTGTCATAATTTGCCTGAAGTACTTTAGCAGTTTTTAGGTTTTGTTCCAGAAATTACCTGAAGATTGCCGTTCTGCCCATGTCCCTGTAAGTCACCTACATCCTCTGCCATTCAGCACGAGAGCGTACAGTCCCATGATTTACACAGCATTTCCAGCAACGACAGTGCCTTAGTACATGATGTTCCTTGTTTTGCATAAAAAAAATGTGTCAGGGGCGGGTAAATACCAGTGCGGTACCCTGCAGACCTCTGAGACTAATTCTGCCCTGGGTTCATCAACGCCTCCCACCCCAACCCTGCTTCCACTGCCGTGGGAGCCGTGCACAGGCAGTGATGCTCAGACTGCACGGGCTGGGACCCACCGTGCCTTTCTGGAAGTAGATTTCCAGATCTGTGTTTAAAAACACAAAAGCATGCTCGATACGCCTTAAACAGGCACTTTTCTGGCCTCCTGGCTTAACCTGATTAGTAGAAACCCTGCATCTTGCTGCTTTTTGTTTTTTTTACAGCACTGATGGCTCCTTTGCAGCCTCAAGACAGCTCTTCCGAGGCCTGAGTGGGGCTGTGCCTCTCCTGCAGCGCTGAAATGCTCTGTCTGAGCGCCCCAAACCTGCTGGGGCCACTGTGAGCGTGGGAGGATGCAAAGGAGCAGCTCACAGCAAACCAAATCACAGCAAGAGGGATCTTTCCCAGTGCATGAATCGCCGCTCGCACAAAGGAAGCGGCTGCAGCCACAAATCAGGCCACTCAACAGGTCATCGCTCTCTCCCAAGTATTTCCCTTCGAGCTTTTCTCTAACCAACACAAAGAAACGTCTGGGGGGAATGATCACATTCCCTTCATTATGGAACATAAACGGAGCGAGTGAATCTGCCAAAATATGCTGTCCACTTACCAGTGAGGCGTAACATCCAGATCCTGTTTGGTGTCGCCACCAAAAATGTTCAGGCTTGTGAGTCGACTGTTTTTTCCAGACAGGAGGCTGATAATGAGGGGATTTGCAAAAAAAACTTGACTTCATGCAAACATAAAGACAATTAGATCTAATTAGGTTGGTGGCAGTAGATACACCATGCTCTATCCAGAGAGGAGGGGGGGGTTGGGGGTGTTCTCCCCGAGAATCACCTGGTGCTGCCCAGTGCAGCGCTGACTGGTGATGCTGTGCCAGCTGAACTGGCACTGATGGGCTGCATCCATTACAGCCACCCTGAGGCTGTGTACAATTTACTTTTGGCTCCCTGCAGGCTGCTGGAGCGGGAGCCGTAGCAGCTTTGATGAGCAAGCGAGCCCCAGGTCTGTGGTCTCTCTTCAAAGAATCCCCACCCCAGAAAAGGCCCCATCACCTCCATGTTTCACCCCACTCCTCCAAAATCCCCCTCCCCTCCTGCAGTCCCTGAGGGGACAGGTCCAACTAGGGGCTGGGAGGTGACACTGAAGTTTCCACCCCTCTCCACACATGCTCTTCTCTGCCCACTTGTGCCCCTAACACTCATGGTCAGGACCCCACAGGGCAGCAGAGATGTTGCCGCCTCTGAAAATAGAGCAGTTTTAGGGCACTGAGTAGAGGAGATCTGGCTTTTGCTCAAAACAGAAGAGTGAGCGTTGGGTCATCCCTGGTAAAACTGTAAAAGGAAAAAGCATCAATGTGTAAGTGAAATTCAAGTTCATAAAGTTCATAATTACTAAGACTGGGAGTCCTAAGACTTTTTTCCCAAGAAAATCTAAATCCACTACATGGCAGGGGAGGGGGCTTTTTAAAAATTTAAGTCTCAGGCATCCTTTTATTGAAACCTTTAGGTTGCAAAGGAGATCTCCACTGCACGTTGTGCAGTTTCCTACCCACTAGGGTCCAACAGAATGCTGAATATGTGAGGGCACCTAGAATTACCATAAAATGGCTTTCATACACTATTACAGCTGTTTTTCTGGAAGCATCTCTTCATCATGGAAATGTTCCCACTGCCATTGACGTTACAGCCTGGTGACAGGCGAGTTTTATGCTTTATATTCTTCTCCTGAGCTGTACTCTCCAAACAGGCACTTATTAAAGCAGAGATGGGAAGAAAGCAGGGCCTTGTACACGCAGCATACACAATATTAATGAAATTGCTTACCTAGACAGAGGTAGAAATTGCCACAACAGGGCTTTCAAATGGTCAGTTGAATTTAGTGCTGTGTCTCTAAGAGCAAGCTATGCGAGATGGACTGTGGAAGAGACATAAAAACCCCAGGGTGTGCCAATATGTTTTCCTCCAGCTGGCTCAGTGGATGATCCCACTGGGATTCCAGTCTTTATTTTATTGTACAAAATTATTTTAGTAAGCAAACAGTAACATAAACAAAGGAAAAGGGCAAAGAAACCCCCATTACTTTACCTACCATCATCTTAGCATAAAAAACCAGCCACATGAGATCCACAGAAGAAAGAAGTCCTCTTTTCAGAGCCCATGTGCCAATTGCCTGGGGTGTTGTGGCTTTTGCTTTTGTGCTTTTCAGTGCGGCTTTTCCAGAGATGTTTATTTCTTTGCTGCAAGGTGGGGACAGTCCAAAAAATCCAGGGACCCGAGGTGTGAGAAGAGGAGTTGGTATTACCATTTCTGACAAACCATGGGGATTCAGCAGCAGTCCCAGTTTGGGACTTGGAGCCTTTCGTTGTATTTCCTCTCCCCTGTCCAGCTGAGGAGGGGACAGATAGAGCAGCGCTGGTGGCCACCTTGCCTCCAGCCAGGGTCAGCCCACCACACATACAATCCTGTGTGGCTAGCAAAATCACATGATCAACCCTTCTTACTTCTAAGTAACGCTAAAAGAGGTAAAAAAAAATTGCAATAGAAATTCCATAGTAAAACTTCTTGCTTTGTCTAGCTACTGTGCGAGGATGAACAGGGAAGGCAGAGGGCTGGGTAAATGCGATGCCTGTAAGCCAGCCTTGCTTAGGTAATAGCTACCCAGCTGGTGAAGAAATGAGAAACATCAATCTAAGGCACCTTAAGTACATTTTAAAGCAGAAATATACCTGTAGACCCCCCCAGGTACACTTCAAGAGAAAGGGCTCGTATTTCCGCACATTTGGTTCTTCTGCTCTAGGGTAGCAGATATTTTTGGGGGTGATTTGGCCTGGGGAAGGCCAAGTTCAAAAAGCTTTGAAGTTTGGGGTAGGTTTCCTATCAAATGATGTAAAGGAGAAAAGGAGCGTTAACAGTCTAAGGAGAGGAGGAGGGTGACACGAAGAGAAGTGACATTATCCGAGTGCCTGGAGTAACACCTGGTCAGGGAGAAACACGCTTAAGAAAATTTAGGTCTAGCAGCACATTGTCTCAGCCCATTTCCTTGATAGAACATAAGGCTGAACCTCTTTTTTGTTGCAGGTGATTTTCAGGGTTGATTTTTTGGTGGTTGGTTGTTTTTTTTTTAAAGCAGCTGGTAAATCAGAGCTCATAAATGGAATGAAAAACGATTTCTTCCCACTTAAATGCAGCTCATTATTAATACCTAGGTCTGACTCACGGTACAGGAAATATATTTTAGTCCTCTCAGGCTATTGTGACAGTCCCCACGAGCGCTGAGGCACAGACACTGACGTGTGCCGCACCGAGGCAGACCCGGGTACCACCCCTCCGCCTGGGGAGAAATGTAAAATACACTTCTGGCTAAGACAGATAAGGCAGCCAACTTAAGACGCGCTTTTAAGCAGTTCTAAACGCAATTCATCTTCTAAAAGCAGATTTAAGTTACGGTCCTGGCGCAGCAACGCAAAGCTTCATGTCAAAAGTCAGTAATTTTCGGCCGTTTCTGATCACTGATTTGAAAGCAGCAAACGACTGAGGTCAAAGTTAAAATGTTTCAAATATGAACACATTAAAGCAAGTTAACATTTCTGATTGATCTGATAATTAACTTTGGCTCTTCCTGCTTTGAAGAAACTGATCATACTAAAAAGTGTCCAAGCCTTTGGACCATTAATATTCAATTAATAAAGTGGTTTTTTTCTGGTTTAGATGATTTAATTAGAATCAACCTTCAAGTTCTATAATGCAGTGGAACAAATACTGGAGCAAAGTATTATTTTTTTAAAAAATCTGTGCCATTACTGATGGAACAGGGTTTGTAAAATGGTATGTGGAAATACAGTATTTCCAGCAGACTTCAGCGGGGAGGACAGCTGAACCACAGTCATTGTCAGAAACGTGGTAGAGTGAATGAATGGATGAATTAAAGAACATCATCTCTGGCTATGAGAATAGTTTGCACCATAAATGCAGAATAACATCAATGTGTAGCCTTTCTTTTCTTCTAGGAGAGGAAATTCTCTCTCTACTTTTCTCTCTCCACTTTTCTCTCTCCATCCCTAGAAACCCATCTCATCCCAATGCTTTCAGCTCTGAAAGTCTTCACTGCCAAAATACACAAATTCCCCAGTCCTTCTATGATGGGTACGTCCCTTCTCCCCAGCCATGGAGTGAAACATCGTCCCTGGTGTTACTGGTGTTGGACCAGACTGGGATGGTGTGGGTGCACCCTAGCTTCCTGCTGGCCAGCTGCTGTCCCCCTTTCCTGGTGAAGGTGAAAGAGCCACTCGTCAAGATGAATTTTCCTCACTTGTCATCTGAGAGGTGCCCTGCTCTGGTGGCATGAAGAAGACATGGAATGCCTTCTGCAGGCAGGGCAGCTTTACTCTGCCAGACCATTCTGAACACAGGGGATCATGACTGATCAGGGAGGAGAAGACATCCCCTCTGCTGCAAGATGCAGGGAAGTAGGGAGGTGTTTGTGGCGTAGAGCAGGAGAGGACATGGGCACGGTGGATTTGGGAGTTTGGGGGCTGCGCTGGTGACATTGTGGTGGTAGCCAAGGTAGGTGTGATCTTCATAGATGTCTTGGCTCCAAACCAGACCCTGGACATAGCACTGGTCACCCCAGGCAGGCAGATGCTCTTTGGCATGGGAATGAAGAGGGCTGCAAGGGTCCCGCTGCAGGGCTCCAGTGCTCCCTCATGGTGCCCAAGGGTGGGCAGCGCTGCCCAAAACCATCACATTGTGTTGGGGTGAGGTGGGATTTACCCGGTAGCTCACAAATAAATAACAATTTTTAGCTGCAGCATCAAATGTTTTCCATAGTGGTTTGAAGCACCTTCTGCTCTGCTGGCCCCTCAGCCTGGTGCTTAGGGTGAGGTGCCCAGCAGCACTCAGCACGTGTGGAAAAGGGATTTTTAAGGTGAACTGACCATTGCTCTGTGTTTCCCATGGGACTGCACAGCCCTTAAAGGAGATATGATCTGGTAAAAAGCAAATGGTTTATACCAATCCCCATGCTGCCATCTAAACCAGATGGATCTCAAAAGCAAACCAAAGTTATGGCAGTTATACAGTAGCTGGGATGTCTTGTGAGTGAACCAAACAGCTGGATTTGAACCAAAGAAAAAGATTTTCCATATAGATTTCAGTCAAGTCAGAAAACTAAATGCAAAGTCTATCGCCCAGGGACAACTTAAGAGCCTGGGCTACTTCTCAAGAGCCTCAGGGTTATAAATCAGCGTCTCGCTTCCAGCTAATTATTCACAAATTCTGGATTATCACATCAGAACTTGAAATTATGCCAGATTAGGCTGTTTAATTTTAATATTTAATAATGGTTTCCTGTTAAAAATTATCAAAGAGTAATTTAACACACGCAGTAATGAAAATTTAAAAAGCTCTCTCGCTTTGTTTCGGTGGGTTAGTACCCTGAGTGAGAAATTGATACTGAGTAGAAATTGCCCAACTAATGCAGTAATTCATATCAGGCCAGTGTATTTTATTTATCTGACTGTATTGTTATCAGTCATTTATTTATCTGTATGGCAGCAGCACCTGGAGACTCCAGATAAGGGGCTTTTTGTCCTTCAGTCTGTAGGACCACAATAACAAAAAATAAGCCTAGACTACAGAGATATTCCATCCACGTGCAAGGAAAGAAAGTAGGAGGAAACCTGGGCTTATAAATAAATATAGTTGTAGTGGTCCTACTGCACCTGCAGGGCTGTCCTTATAGCCTCTGTGACTACAGCAATTAAGAATGGGCTATAAAACAGGTAGTGCAACGTTATCTTGTTTCCAGTTAATATGTGTGTTTGATAAGCTTTTCCTCATCTAAGTTATTTGCTTTTCTCTAATGACCAGGGCTTTGCCAGGCCCAGAGACCTTCCAAGCTATATTTAGCCTAGACCCACAAGCAGCTCCCGCCTGCCTGTGATGGACACCCAGCTCCAGGCTCCTACTTGCTGCAGAGCATGAACTCCCACTAAACTCTGGCTAAATTTGAGATCTTCAACCTATCCACGAGGGCTTTCCCCATAGGCTGTAAATCAGCAGCCTGTCCCAGAGGCACAGAGGTTTGAAATGCTCTTTGTCAAAGAAATACGTTTGTATCAATTAAAAACGAGGGTTTGGGAGACTCTGTGATTAAGTAGGTGACTGGCTCCTTAACAGATCCTTCGTATTTGTCTTTCCACACATTCCTGTGTCCCATTTTTAAGCTTCTGTTCCTTTAAAAAGCACCTTTTTAGTTTCTGTTCTCAGTTTGCTTTCTGTTATATGGAAGAGATGACACATGGGATCATAGAGATCTCCTCTTTGGTTAAATAAAAATTGGGCATAACTGAGATATATATTACAGAAATTTCCAAAGGTAAAGATAGACTCTTTTAAATGCGTTATACCTATCTATGTACATTCCTCATTATTTCAAACCTGCAATAAATAAAGGAGAAAATACTATCACCTGCTTTTATGGTTGTCATTTCTTTTTGTTTTTCCTGGTGCTCCCTCAGATTCTAACATAAATTTCAGCCTTTGTTTTAGAAACAAAGCTCTGTTTCTCATGGTTAGGGAGAAAAAGATGAAAAGGTTAACCCGAAAGTCAAAATGCAGAGGCCACATCAAACAAATCCAGTGTTTTTTCTTCATTTCACAGCTCATTTTTCAAGTCTATCCTGAGATTTGGAGACCTGATCCAGCATTTTCAATGTCCTGGCCTGTCAAGAGTGCTATATAGAGTACACAAGGAAGGTAAGCCCTAAGCACACTGGAATTCTGCAGCAACGTTGTGTCTGCCACAGAGAACACGGGAAGATTTTAGAAAGAAAATCATGGCACAATGTGGAAAGATAAATATTGTGTGAGCGCTTTGCCTTGCTGCTGTCTTTGACAGCTCATGAGGTAATAAACCTGGTATTTTTTTAGATTTTTCTTGCTTTTCTGTACAAATAGAATCATAGAATCATAGAATCACTTAGGTTGGAAGGGACCTTAAAGATCATCGAGTTCCAACCCCCATGCCATGGGCAGGGACACCTCCCACCAGACCAGGTTGCTCAAAGCCCCATCCAGCCTGGCCTTGAACCCCTCCAGGGATGGGGCAGCCACGGAGTAGGTGTTTTTGAAGTCCAAGAAAGCTCAGGTAATTGAATGGAACAGCTCAGCACGAGTAATTAGCATGCACTAATTCTCCTTTAACTCTTTCTTTCTCCACAAAGGCACATTTGTAACGATAGTGCTAAGTAACATGAGTTACTGATTTTATTGTTTACATGGTCATTAATATAGATGTATTCTAGGAATTACCAGGAATTAGAGACATTATATAGTAGATACCTCACTAATTTCCAATTATCATTTCAGTAGTTACTTAGAACTTTATGTGGACTCTGATACAGTAGGTGCTGGCCAGCAGTTGATGGACTCCTGCTAACCCCAGCAAGCTGTAGCCATCCTGGAGTCACTTCATCATGGAGAACTTCATCACTTACAGCCTTGGGTGGCAACCAAACATTTTTGTAATTAACTAGACTACTCTTAATCCTCACAATTTCATGTGTAGCAGTGTGGAACCCATCACCATAAGTGGAAGTATTGCTGCTGAAAGCAAAATTTGCCCATTCCAATGACACCCATGTGTTTTATGAAAAGGAAAAACATGTTTTGCTTTACTGAAGACATTGAGACAACAAAAACAGGCCACTCCTGGTAACCTAATAACCCTTTGTGAACACACCCAGTGTGAATTTAAGGAAATTAGAAGTGGAACTTACTTGCACTGATGCATCTGCCCCAGGAGCAAGAGCCATGTAGAAACATTTGAAAAGCAAGGAGGAGATGTAAATACATTGAACCTTCATGTTGGTTGTTTTCCAATTTGGAGCTGTTTATGTGCTTTATTACCCAGTGTTTAGTCACAGTGCCTAAATAGAAGTTGTGCCTAAGTCTCAGGAAGCAAGGACCAGGATTCGAGTCATGCCCAGTGTGGGTCCTGACCATACTGCAAGATATGCATCTGTGAATTAAAACCACCTAAGAATAAGGGTATAGTGCTGCCATTATTTAATGTTACTTTGAATTAAAAACTTTGGGAGTTTCTTCAGAGGTTCTTGTGTATAAGTCCCTCATTAGGCTAGTGATAAACTAAACTAAACTAAACTAAACTAAACTAAACTAATATAAAATAACCACCTGAGTACAGTTCCCCTTTTCTGTATTTCAGGTACCTTCTCATGGTAGAAACAGAAACCATGAAGGATTCCAAATGAGAGAGGCTCAGAGTGCAGGTACCCAAATGGCTGTGATTTATCAGTGTGCTCCTTTACGAGGCCTTAGCCAATGTTAGATGTCTCTTTTCTGGCACAAATGGCTGTAGATTTGTCTTGTTAAAACAACTTGCTTTAGGTATTGTTTTCAGCTGTTTTGCATATTGCCAAAACAAAGATGTTACATCTGTTTCATTTAAAATTCCTAATTTAGGCTGAATTAAGACTCAAGCTTCAAACCAGTTTTGAGGAGTTAGCAGAATTAAGCAGTGACTTATTCCTTTGTATTATGAAAATGCTATTCATTTTAATACTTTGTCAATCTAAGTATTAAGTAAGTTTTTAACATGGTCATTCTGAAAGATTGCCTCTCAGAACACTATTTTCCTAAATTATGTAGTCTGCGATAAATTATCTTAAGCAGTTTTGCATAAATCAAGCAGCTGGGATGAGTTTGAGGCCACAATAAATTATATCTTTATCTTGCTTTGCACACTAATTACTGTAATAACTGTGACACTATTGTTGTCCATACTACTTCAGACTGCAGGGAGGTTATAATTCAGTTTTAATAGTTTAAAACAACTCTTTGCCATACCAATGACAGGGTTGCTTGTTTTCATTTAGTTTGTTATATTTTGGAATGCACAAATAATTTATTTAAATAAAGGTATATACAAATATGATGAAGGAAAAACTCTACAGAATTCAGTACAATGGCTGCATGCACTGGGGATGACGCTATGATTTGCTTCATAGGAGTGGAGTATGAACTGAAAACTAGGAAAAGTTTTGATGGTGTGCTGAAAATCCCATCACCACATCGAAGGGTCTTCAAACCTGCAATACAGATTATGAATAAAAAAAAAAAAATAAACATTAAACACATTTTAAAGCCCCCTCTGAAAAAATTCAAAGGTAGAACTACCTAAAATTTTCATTTTAATCATCGCAGCAATAAGGAATACATATGCATATTTGCACTTGAAGATGTTATATGCAACCCCCAGCAAAGCAGAGGCATCCTGGTTGGCCAGATGTCTATGCTTGGGTACCAGAACTTGGCCCTCCATACTTCTGTCCAGATGGCCTGTTCTTACACCACTGAGACTCACTGCAAGGCTGCTTTATGCCATTAAGCAGCCCTTAATGAAATTCACGTAGAAAACTACAATATGTTGAAATACAAATAGAGGTATTCGTCACTTTTACTCAGGAGTAAACAGTTTCCAAAGAGAATTCACTGAGCAAAAAAAGCCCACCACCCCAAAACCAAAAGACCCCACATGTCATGCTGTTAGCAACTTCAAATAAAACTGAGGTCCACACCCACCATCCTAAAATATTATCGTGGTAGTCCACTGCTCAATATCAAACATTTGAAATAAGTGTTGAAAGGGGCGCTGGGGGTAGCATTTGATCTAAAGGTCCTCCACTGGCCAGTAGCTGTTTGGTCCACACAGAAAGAAAGTCAACAAGTGGGAGAACATGGAGAGAGACATGGGGAAATGCATTTGCCATAACTTTTGCCACCCAAAAGTTGGGTCACTAAACAGCTAGTCCGCCTCCTCTCACTGGAGAGACACTGACACCTTGAGAAGACAATTGACACTGCCCATTTTAGGGCGGAAGCCTCATTTTTGAGATACCCATCCCTCTGACTGCAAAGGCAGGCTAGACAACTGCTTCACAATGGATGCCTAACTTTTAGAGGCAGTAATAGGGGAGATGCATCCTGTTATTCAGTTTTAAAGTTCTTCTCATAACTCCATAGGATCAACAAGATCAGAAACATGCCACCTCACATGTTTTTGTCATAAGAACTTATTTCTACTCAGTTCAAGGTGCTTCCTTTTCTTATTCCTTAACTTCCTATTTTTTAACTGGTTTCTATAAGAATCTCTCTAAACTTTCTTCGTATGGTCAGACACACACCAAGACTACAAAATACTTTGGGGCATCAATCAGCAAAAGTGAAATGTCAAGCCAGGGCAGCCAACCTGAATACAGTTAAACTGTTTCTTAGTACCTCAATGTTTAGCTACAA
The DNA here is from genome assembly GCA_026546715.1 of Gallinago undulata. Classification (NCBI taxonomy): domain Eukaryota; kingdom Metazoa; phylum Chordata; class Aves; order Charadriiformes; family Scolopacidae; genus Gallinago; species Gallinago undulata. Next base: position 31,931,096 of record JAOTQQ010000012.1, on the reverse strand, counting down.
AGTTCAGTTCCTGAGAACTCATTCAGTGTGTGTCTCTGTCACTGATTCACTGAGCGCAAATTACATCTGCTCCAGAGCTGCCTGCATACATTTCTATTTCCAAAACATATACGTCAGTAATTTAAGTTCAGAATAATACCAGCCTGCCTTTAATTTGTTCATCCAGGCTCCCTCCAGGAGGAAGGCTCAGGCAGTCGTGCTGTACCTGGGCATATTTGCTGTTTGTCCAGCTGTCCACCCCTGCGTGGCTGCCCTACCTTTCCCACCAGCTTTCAAACCCTCGGGACAATTTCAATCAAGTGAGAGAGAGGTGCAGATATCTCAGAGATATTAAGTTCCTGATGTGCCAGGACCGGGTAGAAAGAAGATTTAATTATGTCCTCCACATGGAGGAAAAAGCTGGAGTGGGGTTCAGAATCCATACAGGGTTTTATCCTAGAAAACATATCCATAGGAAACTAGACATCATTGTTCCCAGTACTCGCATAATTGTCATCGATGAATGACAAATAGCATACTCAGTGTAAAGTGCTGTTACAGGGGGTATGAAATAAAAATCTGTTTCTCATCAATTCTTGATCTTAAATGCAGACTAGTTTGTTATTTTGCTCATGAGTTTTTGCTCCCTGGTGTGTTATAAATAGCATTATTGAAACAATAATAATAACCATCAAGTTTTGTTATGAAGGGGTGAAAATTACAGAGAGTATTAGACTTTGTACTACCCTGTGTGTTGCCTCAAACTCATGGCAGCGGAAATTTCCCATTATGCGAGGGCTCTGCCTTGTCATTACCAAACACAAAATAAGTCTAACACGTTTCACTGCACTCCATGCAGTTTTTTTACATAAGCATCTGCAGAGAAAACTGCATCCCCCCAGCTGCTGTTAGTCATCAGAACGTAAGTCAACGGTCTCCCTGCGCGCAGAACTGCAAGTCTCGCAGACGACCTCCCTTGATGGCAGCAGAAGACATTTCGGTCACCTTTCGGTGACAAGATCCTGCCCTAAGTTCAGTGCTACCACCTATTATGCTGAAGTACCTAACTAGTCTAATCGAGCCTTTGCCCAGCTGATGAAAGCATGGATGATGTGCTTGTAGACTCCTGAGATTAATCCTGCGTAAAACATTTGTTTCTGCTGTAAAAGTATTATCAGCAAACTTCAGGCTATCAGTAAAGCCTTAGACTGAGCTCCTTCTTGCTGAATTAAAACTAGTCTTTTCTTTCCTGAGCCAAACCCCCCTCCTGCATCTTACTTTTTCAACATACTTACTTTTCAGCTGTGTTAATTGTAATCACTACAAGGGTCGTTACCGAACTCGATAAATACAGGACGCACATTTGAGTTCCCACTGTTGCTTGAGACACCACTGTTATTTTAAACCAGGTGCAAATGGAAATACAAAGGCCTTTTTTTCCCTTTGTAAAATATTAGGTACAAAACCAATGTGAAAGACTGTATTTTAAAGACCAGCCATAGGCATTCATTTGTGGATAAGTTAACGTATGTGCATATTTACCACACATACATCTTTAAAGGCAAAATTTAAATCTGCATGAGTAGAAATATGCCATTTTGGCAGCTCTAATGCATAATTGAATCATCATTAGGCATCAGCATACAACTCTGTGTAATAAAGCCCAGTGTGGGGCAAGCACTGTGGGAATGCTTCCCTTCCTTCAAACAGCAGGTATGGCCTGCTCCCAAAATCAGGAAATGAGGAGACTGGACTCCATGATACCTGGTAAGGTACTTCTTGCATTCATAGATGGTGCTAGTTCTTAACAAAAAAAGGTATTAAAAATGTTTTTAAGGACATGTTTATCCAGCTGTTGGTGGATCCCTGTGATGAAACAAATTTATTGATAAAAAATGAAAGTGTGACACCATAAAAGACACTATAAAACCTCTTCATACTTACCTGGATCTAGGAATATTTTCTGTGCTTTCCCTCAACAAGAGGTCTGAGATCAGTGTCTCTGGGCTTGATCTCTTTCCATATCTAAGGAAAGAGAAAAAAATATATTTTTTTGTATATGTCCATTTTTAAAAATGAATACTAAGCACAGAACCATTACACGTTTTTTTCAGGAAAAAAAAAAAGAAAAGAACAGAGCAGACAACAACATAAAGACAACTTTCCAGCAAGTATTTTAACTTGCCTTGACTTAGCCATGTGAGAAAATGTTCACTCTTCAGTATTTCTTTGGATATATTTTTTCCATAATCATGTTACATGATGGTATTGAGAAACTCTGGATATTCCTCAGTTCTACAGCTGTTGCTAGATACTCCTAGGCCTTGCACCTGACTGATGTGAGCGTGGAGGAAAGGGGAGGAAGCTGGGCATGAGCATGTCATTCCTGCCAACAAATCCAGTTCCACCATCTCATTAACTTTTGCACTGTTTTGGATGCTACTGTATTGTAAATGAGGGGTCAATTTTATCTATTAACTGAATAGGAAGCTAACTCAGATACGCCATATTATCCAAGGAACTGGCCAAGATTTATTAAGATAACTACTACATTTGGGGCTGCCCAACACACAGCGCATTAGGTCATAAAAACTGAGCCACCCTAAGGCAATCATCACTTTTGAACTATATGGCCACTGGAGAGAAACCTTTCTGAATCAGAGGAGTTCTTCAGTTAATTGGGATATCACTGGCTATCTTTGTCCTTTATTTACACAGTAGCTTTTTGTTTGTTTGTTTGTTTAAAATCCTGGATTCTATAGATTGCTTAACAGTTAAAAGTACCGCAAATCCTGGCTCTTGGGAAGGAATTTGCTCTCTTTTCCTGAGAAAACAGAAGCAACAAAGAGCAGCCAGCTTGACAGAAACTTCATCACTATAAGGATTCATTAGCCTAAGAGTGAGGACTATAAGCAAACGCTCCCTTGGTTGGAAAGAACTAAGATCGTGGTTTGTAACTTGTGTATGTAATTAGTCTGAATCACCAAGTGCATTAACAGATAACAGCTTTGTGAATGCTGCTTGCGTGAAATTCTGATTCCAGAGAAATCAAAGGTGTAATTAAGGACTTAGATTTTATCCATTGCTCTCAAGATGCTTCTCCAATCACTTGATCTACATTTTGGGGTGGGGGGGGGCAGGGGGGAACCCAAAAAACCTTCCCAAACTATATTTAAAAGGCTAACAGTTTTACCTACTGATGGCATAACTTACTGAAAAGTGGAAGCATATCTCACTTTTCAATCATTTTATTCAACTTTTTGTAGTTTTACATTGCCTTAATCATTTTAGTACATCACCTGTGGTCCAGAAAGACAAAGTATCAGTTTCAGAACTTTAAAGTAAATTTCTTAATCTAAACTGAATGAAAGCAGGTATCTGAAAAGAACCAGTCAGACGCAGCAAAATGCTATTACAATAATGCAATCAAGCATGATGCTGAATCAAATACCTTACACTCCATCACCACAAAGGGATTTCTTTCTTTCTAGTTCCCTACTCCCATTAATATGGATGGGACCTGGACTTCAACTGAGGGGGAATCTAATTTGCTGTTGTTTTAAAGAAATCGATTTAACAAATCAGCAGCTTGTTTCACCAGCTTACACTTGGGCAAAACTCCCACTCTTCTCTCAGAAAGTTTTGTCTGAATAAGAAACAGGTAGCAACCTACCAAAGTGCAGAGATTCAGTCAAATTGTGAAGACAACTGTGTGGGAGACATACCTTTTAGATTAATCCCTTCAGCGCCTGGGTGTTGAACCTGCTGTGCTGCTACCTGTGCAGGATGGACCCACCATGTCCTCCTTCAGAGAAGCTGCACGTGAGGCAACTGCCAACTGTGACCAACTGGGCTGGCCAAGAAGCAGCCACTCTTCGTATGTCAGATGACTGAGCCTCTGGTCTGCCCCATAATTTTGCCATATTACATGACAAACAATGCTACAGCCCTAATAAAAAGACATCATGGACAAAGTCAATCTCTTCTTACTGAAGCAAATGCCTTGGGAAATCTTCACTCCAGCTGCTTCGTATTTGCTCCCTGTCTACCCTGCCCAGCTCTGAGACAATGTGAACACAGAAAGTCAGGCCTTTGCTGTTTTGGAAGCACTTTCATCAAATATTATTGCTGTTTTAAAAGAACAAGGCTCCAAGCTTTGTGAAAATACCTGGTCAGATTTTATGCTCAGCTTGAAACATCAAGGCCTCTTTCGGGCTGGTAAGCCACAACTTCAGCTGAAGTCAAAAGGATTAAAGAGTAAACACGCTTATTCTGATTAGGGACATAGAATCTCAGACTCAGCAGAATCTCAAAGCTTGCCATGAAAAATTGGGTCTTGGGAGTCATATCCCATTGATGTCCAAGGCCAGCTACAAGAGCTGAGGAATCTCAGAAGCATCTTGTGGGTCTGATTCAGAAAAATGGCAAAGAAACCCAAGCTCTCAAGGTCTGGGTTCACATTAAAGGGTATTGACATGAAGTGGAAGCATCAGTACTGTATAGTCAGACACACTTCCATATTCTCTACAGTTCAGTTCAGCCTACAGTTCAAGCCATTTCAAGCAGGAATGGCCTTACTGTTTTGCTACAGCATGGAAGAGCCACAGATGCATGAACAAGCTACAAAAGGAAGAGGGCCTGTTGGCAAGAGGGAGCACAGGAAGCACCAAGCAGCAGGAGGACTGATTCAAGGAAAGATGGGCTCTGAAAAAGCCCGCTGAACAGTGCAGTAGAGGGGTATGATGCAAGGATGGTTTGGAGAACAGAGGTGGGACTTATCCAAAGATACATAGACTCCTGCAGGGTAAGAGTCTGCATCTGTGCTGGTCACCTTTGGCTCTCTTTTAAGTCATAAAGACCTGGTACGTAAGGAACAAGGGCTCTCATCAGAAATGAGAAGTTTGAAACAGGCCTGGTGACCTGCACCCTACAAATACCTGTTTCCCTCAGTTAATCTCAAAGGGGTATAAAGCTGATGGGCACAGATGTCTGAAGCTAAGTGAGATGGGTCTGAAGGAAAGGATCTCAAAGGAGAGAGGGAGAAAAACAGCTGCACAGCCAAGGTCTAAAGACAAGAAGAGAAAGATAGTCTGGAAGGAAGAAGCTTCATGGGAGCTGGGGTGAAGACCCCATGGGTGTCAGTAGCTCAGAGGGGAATGACACTGAAATGCTTGGGTTAGGCCAGAAGCAGAAGCCAGGGGGATGAGCCAGAAGACTATTCATAATCACAAAATCAAACAAGACGAATCTGTAGAGGAAGAAAGCATTGATCTCCTCATCCTTTCCCAACGTGCTCTCACTGCTCCATCTCACCAGTTGCACGGTGACCAGGCTGCAGGCACCCCGTCTGGCGAGAGACTGAGCACAGGTCACTCACACACCATCAGGAGGAGCAGGGTGACCTCCCACACCCCTCCATCTCCCCCTCACTGCAGGGCTCCCGAGCAGCACCAGGCACAAAAGGCAGAGGCAAAAAAGCTGCAAGAAGAGAGAAAGCTTGGAGCACATCTGCTGAAACAGACTGAATTACTCGAATTCTTAGACCAGTCCAAAATGCTTCAAAAGTTATTGATTCATTTTTCAAGTGACTGTGTCACTGCCGAAAGAGGAGACCTCTAGGAGCCCAGTTAAGCTTTCCAAAGGGAAGTGGCAATTACTTTATTTCTGCACTGTTAATTCACCACACAGTGGGAACAGCACAGCTTTTTGAGTTTTGCTTTTTTTTAACTTATGGAGTCAACTTTAAAACATGTATCATGAAATTGTTACTGTGGTGGTTTTTTCTGCCACCTTCCTTGTACTTCGAGGTCCATTTTGTCCCTTTAAATATGAGAGAGTGGGTGGGAAACCTAGGTGAAACCTGAAGAACAAAATTTAAATTCTGTTATGCTTTATCCATCAGCAACGTTGCTTGAGGTTTTTTAAATAGGATCTGGTTTTGGGCAGTCTTTGAAATGAGAGATGAAAGAAACAAAAGAAGAGATGAGAGACCAGCCTGGAGATCCCACTACACACAAGGGAAAAGGGTGGCAGGGGCAGAACTTGAGGATCTGATTATTTTAGCAGTAATCTAGATAAAGAGTTATCCAAGCCCAGGCTATCACACAGCAGCATGCCATACACATGAACAAGTTGGGAATATTGCTTTAAAAGTCCAGGATAGAAGAACTGTATTTCTATCAGCCTCTTCATCTGTGTTATGCTATTAGTGCACTGGCAGAAAATGTTATGGGTTTGCTGGGAAAGCTCTCAGTTACACGATAGCCTGCCTTCTAATCTAATTCTTCAGACTTCTAGAGGGACAAATGAAAGCCTAATTTTAGACTTCTCATCTGGTTTTGATATGAAAGAAATAGATAAATATGTCAAAGCTCTTCTGGGTCACACTCTGTTCAGGGACCTCAGGGGAAACTTCTATTAATCACACAGTCTGAACTGGACAGATGCTAAACAATATATTTCTTTATATAATTTTTAATGCTTTTTTCAGATTGAGCCTTTACCCTTACTTTAACAAGCAGAGTCATCCCCAAAAACACAGTTTAGAGAAAGTCAGGTTTCTCTTTCTCTTTCAGTTTGGGCTTGAGCTCTTGCTTGTGATCTTGAGAGAGTTTTTGGTGGGACTAGATGGGTTTTTCAGAGCTCACAGCTGCATGAAGAAGCTGTCAAACCACAAAGCATCTGAACTCCTACAGCTCCTCAGCAAGGCAAGAGGGGCACTTCTTCTCATCAAAAATCTTCACTAGAGTCAGTGGGAGCAACAGAAGTGGGAAACTGCTCCTACTGCCCTGTCTGACTCTCTCCAATTCCTGGGTTAGTTATGGTTTCTCTCCCTTTTGGAGGGCTCTCCCCCTCACACTTCTGCCTGTCAGCCTGTCTGGGCCAGAACTAGAAGGGGCTGAGCAAGTGGAGGCAACTTTGATACCCTTGCCCCTTCTCCCAGCCTGGATGGTGGAAATTCAGCTCTGGCCCCGGAGGCCACTCGTGGGTGCGTGGCTGTCACTCTCTAAAGGGACCCCGTATGCCGCATCTTTCTCTGTGGGGCTGGGGGTGGGGGGACACCCAGGCGTGAGGGGACACCCTACTTCCCTCCCCTCCACCTCCCCATGGAAAAAGGCATCCCAGGAAGGGGGAAAAGGGGATGCTGGCCGGGCCGCTCTGCCTACCTCTGCCTGGTGATGAGGTTGATGTAGTGCCTCAGCGCCGAGTAGTATCTGGCCATGTCCTCTGCGGGGGCGTCCTCGCCGGGGCTGTCCGGTTTGGAGGGGTACGCCTCTGCCAGCGTCCCCAGGCAGACCAGCAGCGACAGGGCGAAAGTCAGCACCGACACCCACAGCCTCACGGTGCCCTGCATCTGCACGGTGGGGTGGGGTGGGATGGAGGAGAGCCGTCGGTCAGCGCCTCGCCCCGACGGCGGGACCAGCGCGGCCGCCCCCAGCGCGCCCCGGCCCGGGGCCGCCCCGCGCCCCCCGTCCCCGTGTCCGTCCCCGTTCCCCACGTCCGTCCCCGTCCCCAAGCCCGCCCCGTCGCGGCACTCACGGCGGCGGCTGCAGCGGGGCGTCTCTCGGCTCGGCGAGGCGCTTCTGCCCGTGGGTCGGGGCTCCCGAGTGCGGGGCTCCGCGCCTCGCCGGGGTGTTTTAAGGCTTCCCCGGCAGGCAGGAGGGGCCTCGGGCGATCACGCCTCGCCTGCTCCGGTCCCCCCCCCCCCAACTCCCCGCGCCCCGCTCCGCCTGCCCCTGCCCCGGGAGGGGCACCGCGGCCGCGGCCGGGCGGGGACGGGCGGGACCGAGGGGGCGGGCGCTGACGCTGCCCCCCCCCCCGCAGCCCCCGCACCGCCCCCGCCGCCCCGGCGAATCCCACCCGAGGGCTGCAATCGGGCTGTGCTCCCCCCCGGGCTCTGCGTCCGCTGTCCCGGGTCCCGGGTCCGGCCGTGGGAGCCCGGGGGGGCCGTCACCGTGCAGCCGCCCAGCCGCCCGGTGCCCGAAGCCGGCAGGAGAAGGGACACCGAGCGCGGGGAACGGATTTACCCCGCTCCTACGGCACCGGAGGGGCCCCAGGCTTGAGCTTCTAAGCAGGAATGCTGCCGAAAATAAAGCCAGGAAAGTAAAGTGGTTTGGGGCAAAAAATACCAAATCAGTGCCACGGGCTGAGACCAACCCAAATCATTCTATGACTCTGTGAGCATACCTGCGAAATGGGTACATCCTGAGGCTTAGCTCCCGCGGGGACAGGCAGCAGAGCTGCAGCAATGAAACTGTACCTCCCTCCTGCCTGCTCTGCCAGGGGGACCCTCTACACCCCTGCCCAGGGCCACCTTCTGAGGGACTTTTCTAAAGTGACTTTATTCTGTTTTATTCCTATGCCTGAGCCACATGCCACGGAAGATAGCTCACCAGTGTCATGGGATCACACCAGCCTTTCCAGAAGCCTTTCACACCAGCCTGTCCCCACCCAAGAGACCCACTGCTAAATCTGGGACACAGCAACTTCTCCTGGCAACATGGGACTACAGGGACTGATCCAGCCAAGGTGCCAGATTTCTGTGTCTCCCTAAACTTGTCCAGCCCTAGAGTCAGTGGGGAGGGATGGGCGCCCTGACAGTGATTTGATCTCTCATACAACAGAGGTCTGAGATAAGCAGAGCAGGCATCTTCCAGCAACATATCCTTTTCCACTGGTTACAGCAACAAACTAGGTGACTAGGCTAGGTTAGACTAGACATCAGGCCACCAGAGTGCCTAAAGCTGGGTAGGATGAATCCAAGCCAAAATAAGTTTCAGAATTTGTGAGAAGTTTGGTAGAGTTGGAATGTATTCATACATACTAGTAAAATTAAGTCAATTCTTTATAAACAGGTCATTTGATCAGCATCTTGATGACCAATGACTAATTCCAGTTGGAATGACAAATTATGACTCTGATCGTGTCTTATTTTACTTTCATTTGAAGGTAAAATAACAATCACCCAAGAACAAACATTAAACATACTGGCAGAAAGATTTAAGACATATTCTAAAATTATATCATACATACACTACTGTAAATATAGTTATTAATTTCTATAGTTATTATCATATGCAGTTAGTGGCTTAATAATAACCCAACAGGTTCTGAAAAACAATATTCGGTTCACAAGAGCAGAGCCAGAAATTGTTTTCATCACTCCAGAAACAGAATCTCAACATTATCTAAAAAAAAACCCTAGCAAATAAGTAATGGCTCTTGCAGCGTGCAAGGAAGGTCACTGGACTATGTCCATTTCAAGCCATGGAAGCAAAGAAAATTCCAGAGTTCTTAATGTCAAGAGATATTTTGAAATCTTCATGAATCCACAGTGCACTGGCCACAAATCTTACAGCAAGATTACAGGCTGCCTTTTGTCACATACTGAGTCAAGAATTTTAATGCGTGTGAATAATTTTCCATGCCACAGCCCGCAACGCTAGCTCCTAATTTCAGCAGATCTGTGCACAGGGTGACATCACATCTCACCAAGTGGCTTCAATGCATCCTCACGCTCTGTGTCCTCCCACCAGCAGCACTCGTGCACATTTGGTGTTCGCCTTCACGTTGGCCTAACAGAGGCAGCTGATGTGACAGTCTGATACGTGTGACACTGCAAACGCCCCAGGGAGCAGCTGTGCTCTGGCTCCATCACTTTCCCTTTGCCACACTGAATTCAATAAGCTGCCTAATCCAAATCTTGCACTGATCCAGTTTATCAGCTTTTATGGGGTGTGGGGGACGAGCAGTGACAGCGCCAGAGACTGAAGCATCTGGGAAGGTGTGCCACAATGACAGCCCTCACCCGCTTCAGCCTGATTCTGCCACAACCATCTCCCACCGGCTCACAGGACTGGGGGTGACATTCTCACCAGTAAACTCTTTCACCACTTACAGCTGAGATTGCTTCGCACCACTATTTTTACACCATCAGTCTTCAAGGCAGTCCAAAGAAAGAAGAATAAGCTAACAGACTAGCAAGCAGAGCAAGATAAAGGTGAAGTCTGGGGTCTACATGCTTACTTGGGCTATAAGGAGGCAACAGCATTCCCCCATCACGGGTACGTCTGAATTGCTTGACGCAGCAGTGTGGCACCTGGGCAGATGGCTGTCGACATCTCCAGAAACCCTGGATGAATCCCTGCTCTTTTCCTAGTGATGAGGTAGGAGGAGTGAGCTGCTCCCTCCAAGGAAAAGATTAACGCATCGTACCTGCAAAGTCCCTCTACAAAATACTGGGTCTGGAGCAACAGCTCCCCACAAAAATAAGGTACAGACCACACTGAGAGTCAGTGTCCTCCCAAGCGTGAGGAGGAGTGAGGGAAGTCCTCTCTCTTACACAGGAGGAGAAATCAAATTCACTTCCCAAACGAGACGGCAGTTCCTGCAATTGCAGCCCACATGGGCAGGGTCTGGGGAGAGGTTTTCTCCCTTGTGGCACCATGACCCAACTCATCTGTTGTGTCTTACCTTTGGATGAAGGAGCATCTCCCAGCTTGTGCTGAGTTTGGCCTCACGCCCCTACTCTGAGTTCATGAGCTGTCAAACCTCACCACTCTCACTGCACCTCCAGAATATCATTTCTTTCCATACAGTTCCAGAATTTAATTTGGGAACCCCAAAATTTTACTCACCCCGCTTTCCACAACGCCCATTTCTTGTAACAGTATTGAGGCACTGCTCAGCTCCAGTCGTGTGCTTATGCTCCATTTCTTCACTTAAGATTAAGCATACATCTTAGAGCTTCCTTGAGTCCAGAAACTTCTATGTTTGGAGACACTTTGCAAGTTCTTACAAAAATTTCGTCTCTCTTCTTGTGTTTTGCAACACTGAAAATCCATACAGGCTCACCCAGTGCCTACCATAAAACATATATTAAGCTTAAATAACATAGACAAACATAGACAAAACCTACTTTGGATACATAATGTAATCATCATATAATCTCAATGCAACGAATGCATTTTTAAACTGATGAAACAAACCCTACACCTAAAGTAACAGACAAATATAGTCCCAGGTGCATCAGTGAGACAGAATGTTCCTGGCTCTCATTGATCTTAATGGGTGTTTTCCCACTGGTTTCTACAGTCAAGGTCTCCTGCACCTTTGATGACGCTGGTTGTTTTTTGCTCCACCTGGATGCTTGCCCAGCATTGCTGCCCTCCTGCAAAGCAGGCAGGCATTTGTCTCTTGGCAAGTGGCAGAGCACTTTCCACAAGCAGCTTTAGGATGAGCTATAAAGGTGGAGGAGAAGGCAGCGAGGGTAGCTGGAAAGAAACGAGTAAGACTCGGAAGAGTTGGTGAAGAAAGTTGGGAAGAACTAAATGGAGTTAAAGAATGCAGCCTGGGCAGAAAGAGCAGAAAGACACAGGCATAGCTCAGGAATGGCAGCACTGAGATACTAATGTTTTTTCGTTGCCAAATATTATGGACTTGCAGATGTGCAACTCCTAGCTACACTATAGCTAAGCAATCCAGGGTCTGAATAGTATTTAACTACATCCAGAGAGAAACACGGGAGTTTCAAAGCTCTGAGCAGGTATCAATGCAGGTACAGCACCAGTGGGGAAAAAGTGAAAAGGAACCTGACAGACAAATTTTGCCATCTATTTCTTATCATGGCATCTAAAGATTCAATAGACAGCTGTTTAGCCTTCAGCTTTCAGACTACACTAAGAACAAGAAGACTTCCAAGATACCAACATATTAAAAGTAAGATGATGCTGTTCTACAAGCTCCATAAATGTGAAAGAAAATTCAAGTAATTTATTAATGACAATATATATGATTGCATTAAACAGGGGCATGATCTTTGCCTTAATCAAAACAAAATTAACTTTGGACAGAATATTATTTATAACATTCTTTCTGTGTTAGGCATGGAATTCAAGCTGTTCTTTATTACAAACACACGTTATGTCATTTTCTCAAGGAAATAAATTAAGGTTGTGTGCCTCATTGATCCTAAACTAACATTCCATAGTAGCTCATTAATAGTACTTATTTTACATAGAAGAACAAGATCAATCTTCTAGTACAGCGAAAGTGTTAAAAATTGGAGCCTGAGGAAGAAAAGACGTATGTGGTACTAGAGACCTGGAAATGGCAGATTTTATCAGCTGATGTTGCCTGTGCTCTTGCAGTTAAAATGTCTCACTAAAGGTTTCCATTGCTGAGCAAACCTTCCAGAAATGCTGAATCTTTAGGACTGGAAGTTCAGTCAGATAAGCAGTGTATAATTATTCAGTAGTCCCATGAATTTATCTGAACCTATTTGAACAGAAAATGGGGCTGTTAATCTCATGAAATCAGGCTCTCACACACTTTACAGTATTGCTAATTTCAGTCTGCCTAGCAATACTCCAGAAAAGCTTCTCATTGTGCTTTGACACATCACACTAGTACCCGTATTTCCAAACTTCTATGTGTCCCTTTCAGCACTTTTATCTGCTTCTGCCTGCACATACTGGTAGGAGTTGAAAGCAATCACCCCTTTCTGCTTGTTCAGCAGTAGTACTGTTTTCAAGGGGCATCCTTGCAAGCCCAGCAAGAGTTAAGCAGTTTTCTAATACTTCATCAAAAAGTAGGGCTCTGGCTAAGTGTAAATAACATGAAAGTATAAAAGAAAAGAAAAAAACTATTGGATCAAACCAAAAGCCCATCTATCTTGCCCTCAATGGCATCTCAAAGCAGATTCCTAAGACTGTCAGAATATGATATGCCATTTTCCCACTGTACTTTTTCCAACCTCTAGAAAATAGAATCGTAGAATCATATAGTGGTTTGGGTTGGAAGGGACCTTAAAGATCATCTAGTTCCAACCCCCCTGCCATGGGCAGGGACACCTCCCACTACACCAGGTTGCTCAAAGCCACATCCAGCCTGGCCTTGAACATACCTAGGGATGGGGCATCCACAGCTTCTCTGGGCAACCTGTTCCAGTGTCTCACCACCCTCACAGTAAATAATTCCTTCATAATATCTAATCTAAATCTCCCCTCTTTCAGTTTAAAACTGTTACCCCTCCTCCTGTCACTACTGTCCCTGATAAAGTACTTCCGGCCCCTTCAGGTACTGGAAGGGGCTATAGAGTCCCCCTGGAGCCTTCTCTTCTCCAGGCTGAACAACCCCGACTCTCTCAGCCTGTCCTCATAAGAGAGGTGCTCCAGCCCTCTGAGCATCTTCATGGCCCTCTGCTGGACCCATTGCAGCAGGTCCATGTGGCTTAGGAACTTCCTAACTAGCAGTTGGGGTTTTGAATATTATAGTAAATGTTGAGCATTACCAGCATCTTGTGGCAGAGTCTCACAGCATTTCTGCTGGGGGCTATAGTGGGGATTATAGGACAGGAATGGAAGCCATCTGCTGGCACCATCTCTCTGTTACCACTTTGATGTAGCTACATGCTCCTGCATGTCCCCTCTCCCCATAGCGCCAGGACAGTCCAACACCGGTACCTGGGAGATGGGTGTTATTCACACACCGAGGTGGTGGGTGTCTCCACGGGCTATGGCAGTGTGACACCGCAGGCACCAAGATGCCACGCTGAGCCACAGAGACGTCTGCACGGCACCTCCTGCCCTCTGGCAGGGAAAGGGAAAGGCAACGCTCGGTGACATGAACTACTCCTGGTGATGTACCAATGGCTCCCATACAGCCACTTGACTGTGAGCTGCAGACCCAAGATGTAATACAGATAAATTCTTTGCTATTTAAAGCAATGCTGGTTCACAGCTTCTCATCAAAGGCCCTGCAAGCATTTGACTCACCGTCACAACAACACATGACTGGAAACCAAAAAAAAAAAAATAAAACCTCTTTTCAGTGGAGTCTTCTAACGAAAGTTGTTGTTTTGCTTTTTTCAAAAAACAACCAGAGAGACTTCTGAAATGCTGCAACAAGGTCAGAGGAGCATCTGCAATTGTCCTGAGGACTCACAATACAATGCACAGTTTTGACAGGAACAGGACGATACTCAAATAAGCAACAAAACCAAGCGGAGTATTTGCAACTGTAATGAGATTTGTTTTGCTATACCTTCTTCTCTTTCCCATTCCCCCAGGACAAGAGAAAAGCAAAGATAGATTAGTAGGGTGGAGATCAAAACTCTGCAACACGTCTGCTGGTGAGACCAAAGTTAGTAAGGAGCAGCTTACAAGAAGACAGTGGTTTCAAGAAAATGAATCAACTATTTATATCATAAACAACAAATTCTCTACACTGAAAGAAAGTGATTTTTCATGCATATGAGATGAGGAAGTTGGCAAACCCGTTGTGACTTAAAGACAACCAGACTTACTAGAATTAGCCATTCTCTACTTCAGTGTATGTGTTGACTTCAATCCAGTTCAAGAGGGAAATAGGAGAAAAAGTGAGAGAAGTCTAAACGGGCTACACTGTAAGATTGTGCTGAGTGACTCTGCCTGAAAATGAAACAACAAAGACTTGCCTGAAATACAGGAGATGTCAGAGGTTGATGGGATTGTGCCAAGGACTGAAGAAATCCAATCAAACTTACATGGAGAACTGTCACACATCTTACCTGCAGGGAGTAAATCAGAGAGGCAGATATAAGAAAGACATCCACAAAGGCTTCTGGAAAACCCTGCTATGTGTGTTCATTCACAGAATATTACCACTTACTGATATGTGCAGCGAAGCAAATTCATCTACATCCAAGGCACTGGAGCTGAAAAACATCCTTATGCTTAAAATGTGGATATTATACACAAATGCACACACTTCCCCCAACATCTCTCCTGGCAGATTCACAGTCCAAGCAGAGTCAGAATCACTTCTGCCTCCTGTCCTGCAACATTGACGCAGCTTGAGTGGTAACTTCATCCCAGATGGTGTTATAATTTTGTATGTGTTGAATGTTTTATTACTTGTCATGGCACACAGCACAGGAAACTTGAAGTGCCAAAGTTGCAGCACTTTTTAAAACAGATCTAAACCTGGAAGCAGGGGTGGTAGATTGATTAATTCCATGGTAATACTGAAGGGGATTTGCCTCTCTTGGCTTTGGCTGCCCAAAAAGTAGGCTCCTGCTTCAAGAACTGGTCCTTATGGTCAAAAAACCACAAAAAGGCAGGCAGCTGCAGAGCAATTCACCTAAGATAAACGTCAACTGGGACCCCACTAGGACCCCTCTCTCCCCATCATCTTAAAACATTGAGATCATAGACTACCTCTTTATGCACAGGCAAAGAACAAACCACAAACTGGTGAGAGAGAACCCTTCTCCACCACAAGGGCTGGGATACCACAGAGGACAATAACAGCTGTCCATACTAGAGATCATTCTTCATTTATACGTTTAGCATGCACATTTGAAATAATAGGCCCAGGATTTAGGAAAGGTTCATACACTTAAGTTGGTGTCACACCAATTGTGCTGGTCTCACAGAGCAGTGACACATGGGAATGTCTTGATACTCTCCTAAAAAAATGTCTGAAGGGTCTTGGCTGTGCACTGACCTTATGCAGTTTGATTGTACCTGAGCTAACAGCTTTTCATTCCTGCTAAATAGATGAGTGCCATCAAATAAATTCCATGTTCAGCCATTAATTCAATAATTCTGACATCAGGAAAGAAATGTTTATCCATTATTCTGTTTTTTCTCCCCCACCAACCAGAGCAGTTTGGAGCAAAAGAGTGTGACAGCTGTAACGTTAAAAGCAAGCTTTTGCTTATTTTGTAATAATAAGCAAAGCTTATTTTATATATGACAAACGTAACAAGACTATATATTACAAACTCTAGCATTAAAACATACATTACAAAGTTCTTACACTGTTAAAACATCATTATTTATTTTATCTAATTTTAGTTCTTATAATCTCCTCTTAATCCACTTACACAACTTTCTGTCAGGCACTAAGATCCAGGTACAATAAAACAAAAAAAATCTTCAACACACGACTGAAAGTTGATTCTGGCTGATAAATGTACATTTAATTTCTTTTCCTTTGCTTACATTCTGACAATATGCTCTTATTTACTAATATCATACATTATTTTATTAAAATTAGCAGTGATATTATTTATGCAAATAGAAACAATTGAGCAAGAAGTGATAGGGTGCCCCTTACCCTACTGCTGTCCTGTCTATAGCCTGCTGAGAAACTGCATGAGTAAATATGGGGTTACCCACTTTGTAATCATGATGATCATATTTGAGTTTAAGATCTTGCGGAGATGCCTTTCGTTCTACACTCTCCCATGAGAGAAGGAACAAACAAATACTTTTGGCTCCCTTCATGCATAACTCTAACCTCCACACAAAGCAGGAAAAGACAAAGGGCTTTATAAGAGCTGTAAAGCTTGAAAGGGAGCCAAATTCTGGGAAGCATCGGTGTGGGTCAGATGAAGGGACCAGCTACAGGCTGGAAGCCAAAGGCAGCATGCTGCCAGCCATCCTATCCATACAATACCAGGGCTCTGCTGATAGCTGGAGGGATGGTCTACAGAAAAGACAACAGATCAGGTGTTGACCCCACTCAGATTTTTAAAAACTTCAAGCACAGCTTCACAGGAGAGTGTTTTGGTACAGCTTTTGGCCTTTGCTCTGCAAAATATACCTGGCAAAGTACAGACCTGCCACACAGGATGTCCATCCTTTGAATCTTGAAAGGTCTGGATACCACTGTTGTTGTTCATATAAGCTTGATCCTTTCATTCCCATTTGTTGTCCACATGTGTTTGAAGCAACTGATGTGATTAAGCTGCCATTTGCCAGCACTTTGCACAACCTCCCCAACAATTTCCTGGCCACCTGGGAATGGGAGACCATCACCTCTCTGTTGAAGAGTCAGTGCTCGTTCACAACAAACGTATTGGCACAAAACTAATAATTTTTACTCAGGGATCAAAGTATTATTAGCCAAACAAATATCGTCAGAAATCAATGCAGATTTTTGTACTTCATTGAGGAGTAAAGACATCCAAGATATCCACAAATCTGATTTTTCAAAGGTACTCATCCCCCACAGTACACGTCTGCAACCACATAAAGTATGCATGTCTTTGAAATTATCTGTACATCTGTTTCTGGGCACGTAAGAACTTGCCAAACCTGTGATCATTTGCACACTTCAGTATGTTCAAATGGAACCAATAAAACATTGTTCTCAAGAAGCAAAATCTGCAGTGCAATTCCCCAAATCTTATTTGTTTCATAGCAGACTTGACAGATGTTTGTAAAACCAGCCAAAATTTTTCCAGTTATAAGAATTGTCATGATCACTAAATATATTCCAAAGATTTCCTGGCATTTTCTTAGAAATCTCTTCTGTGCATTTCCTATGCTCTTAATTGTTCAAAGAATAATAGTGGCTCCTAATTTTTCAGAAGTTTCTGGAAATACTTTTTTTTTTTTTTTTGTCAAGCAGAAGATTAAAAAGAAAATCTGTTATTTAAAGGGGTTAGATCAAACCAGTCCCTACAGTAATTTTCTCAGTCCAGTGGTGCTATTGAATTGTGGTGGATTCACCATTGTGATGAATTAACTACTTTTAACTACAGCTAACAGCAATACATGGGCAGAAGTCAAAATCTCCCCCAGATCCATCCATATAGAAACACATGGGAAAACCCTTGGTAAACATTGGGTTAACTTGGGGTTGTAGCTGCTTTCCCTACTGGAAAAGACCATACTAATTCAACTGCCACCCAGGCTATATAAGTACTAATGGAAATAATAGTTTTAAATATGGTGCAACAGGATGTGGTGGCCTGTTTAATTAGAGTGTATCCACTGGTCAACTGGTATCAGGGGCAGGACACTTATCAGCTATATTTTAAAAACAGCCTCAGATATATTTTCAGGTGAATCTTTAATCTTACTGTTTACTGTGTTTGAAACCATGTGTTTGCAGCATGTTTCTGCCTCCAGAAGATCTTAACATGCCCATCTAGTCATGGATAGATGATGGACACAGCATAGGAAACAAACATAAAAGAGACCATTGGAGGTTGAGTGCCCGAGTCTACATATTTTCTTAAAGTCATAAATTTATAGAATTGGTCCCTGCCCCTGTAGGGAGCTTGTAGAAGGGTAAGACAACCCCTGTCCAGTTAAGTACTGAAGAGGATCCATGGAAAGGGGCAGGGTCATTATGGTGTGACATCACCGTACAACTGGGAAGCCTTTTTTGTCCTGTGCAGCTTTTAGGAGCAAATTATTCCTATGATGGAGCCCCAAAGTCTCATTTATTAGCAGCTTTGACTGCTGATGTGATATAACAGTGCTAGCACAGGTCAGACTAACGGTGTCAGTAGAGGTCAGTGAAATACTGAGGTCAGTACACCCTGGGTGTATTTCACTGAAAACACATTTACCTGCTTGCCTGTGCTGCGCATAACCAAAGTACCCAAGCATCTCATTAACAGCAGTGAATTCAGCTGAATTTGCCAGGGAAAAATAGAGCCCCACCCCTCACTAAAGGCAAATGCCATAACAAAATCAATGAGCAGTGCCATTTGAGAAAAAAAAAAAATTGAATGTCTTCTGCATGAGCTCAGTAGGCATCCCATGGTGTACCACACTCTCCGTGGACTAGAAACTCACTGCACAACCTCTGAAGTTATTGCTACATGAGTGAGAGGTCCCCCAGGATCCACACAGCCTCAAAAGAAGCTTCTTGTTCCCAAAGAGAATTGCCCTGGGCTGGAATGTAGCAACATTCCTTGGCTGGCATTGATTTACTGCAAGATAGTGGGTGATATCAAAGGACCAGAACATCTCATTTCTTGTCAAGGAAAGTGGGATGTGGGATGAACATGCTTTCCCAAGGAGGAGGAAATTCCAACTGTCATCCTCAAACAAGGACACCAACATGTGAAGAGTTCTAGATCCCAACCCTTGCCTCAGGGATGCGGTATACTCTGTATACTAAAAAATTATTTTACCTCAAACCAGGACATTGTACCTCTCGTATTTTAAAGAAACACTGTGAGCAAGAGCCAGAAGAGAGGGTTGCCCCTCTCCTTAGAGAATTCCTCTCTTACTGGGTTGAAAAGTGAAATTCTTTAATTTTCTCTTCCATACCGGTTTGAGCAGTGGCCCAGACCTAGAAATTTTATCATTATAGTGAACTTGGAAGTGACCACGTTCCGCATGCTCCCACCGTGCCTCCACTGCAGGACTCAGGAGGAGTTTAATCACCTCCCTGACCCAATTGCAACTGCTCCGAATTGCAGGGGAGCTTGATGGGCACTAACAAAGCTGTTGCTTTCAAAATGGAGCCACCGGTTGACTTTGGGTGCTTTCAGCCCTCCGGCTAAAGAATTACTCTCTAAATGTCACCCAGTGACTTAGGCACCCAAATCCCACCTCAATTCCAGTTAAGATGGAGCTGAGACAGCACGACTTTTGCTGGTTTTTTTTTTAGTTTGATAAATTAAAACTGCTCCTGAGATCAGTGTCAGTGCCAGGATCAGATTGTGCTGCGGGTCTCTGCAAGCACGATCACTCAACAGACCAAATCTAAGCTAAGATCACCCCAAATGAGGAGCTGCCTCTCCCTTGTCGCTCTGAGGGGCATGCTGCAATTTCCTGGTAATTTTGGAATTCTCAGGGACCATGTTTTTATTCAGGGAGGGCTCATGTAAGAGTTGTATCTGTCAGTGATTCCAGAACTCCTCTCAGTCGGATGCAGCACTGCTGAAAAAGGTGTGCTAACTCTTATCAAAAGTACATTTCCACGTGAAGGAAGTTGTGTCCCTAAATGCAAAAACCACTGCTACTGCTGTGCAGGCTGCAAAAGAAATTATCCTGCCTTGGAAAGCACCTGGATGTCAGTCATACCACTTTACGTGAATTACCTGGTTTGCAAGTTTCTTATAAAGCATTAACACACAAAGTTTGCAATGGTTTAAAATATCCTCATTGAATACAGTTGAAAAAATACCTATGTGATAGTAAGGATGAAGATAATTTTCTTCTCGTTGTGTTCAGACTCCCACAGTATTGAGCTGCAACATGACAGACAGCATCCCCAGGCACCCTTCCCCAAGCCACAGTGTCTGCGCCATCAGTCACTAGCAACTGGTCCAGCTCTCCTTGTGGTTTTCCACTTGGGTTCTCCAGTCACTTTTGACTCTATTTGAAATCCCAAGCTCTTCCAGTCATTCTAACAAAATTCAATGGGTTTGGGTTGCATTCTTAAAACTTTGTTGCATCCTTTATTCTGACAAATGTCTGGGCCTGATTAGCAAGTGCTCAGGAAGGTGCTGTCTTCACTGGGGTTTTGGCCTGGACCCATTTAACTTTTATTAAAGGATAACATCACCTACATACATGCTCTCATGAGACACTGATGAACCTGCTCCAGGAAAAGGGTGAGGGCAGAGGAAGGCAAACGTCCGTTTTTACCTCATTACCAAGAAAGTCCCTTCTGACAGAGAAACCTCATCAAACTAAGCCTCAAGACTAACCTAATTTTACAAATGGTTAGAGAGAAAAAAAGCTCTAAAAAAACCCAAAACAGCCCTGCTATTTCAACTTACACACTCATTTCTAGGGATAAATTGTGGCTGCCATAGTGGAACAGAAAGGACATGGTCACCGCAGAGTGTCTCCTCAGACTTCAGCTAGTTTGGAGGTGTCCCTATGAGGAAGTCAGGACTTTTGAGATCCACTAAGCTCATCTTTGAGTTGCCTGCCCACAGTTCATGGGGTGGGAAGGGAAAAGACCTACAGCTGTGTAGGAGGAGTGGCCACATCTGCGTTAGTGACTGCAGGGATCCAGGGCAGTTCTCTGGCCATGAAGGTAAGGTGACAGCACAGCTTTTGTCCACACAGTTAAACTGTTTTCTCATCCCTAACAGTCTTGTCCAAACAGCTGCTCTCTGTTCTGGTCATCTCTGACAAGTGCCATGTCTTGGAAGCTTACCATTTACAGGAGTTGTGGCTTTTATTTCGTTTAGTTTAATTCATTCATTGGGATTACTTTTTAAGGAGGTTGCTACACCTCATGAGCCCAAACCACTGGGGATAAAAGGATCAATGGGCAAAATGTGAATGACCATTTGCAGATGTTCAAGACCACATCAGCTACAGACCAATTTTGATTATTAAAAAAGTGAAGGTCAAAATAAATAAAAAAAATTCAAAAGAAAGAAAATGGATGGTTATGAAGATTTGGATGTAGATTATAAGCTGGGAATTTTAACACAAAAAAACCTGGTAAGTGAAGCAAAAGGATGCAATTCTGTCATAAACAGGGCTAATAATAGTCAGAAGGACACTTTGAACATAAAGGGAGCAAAAGGAATCCTAACAGTGCAACTGGAAATTATAAAATTGCCAAAAATAGTCCAGAAAAGGCAGAAGTGTTCAATAAATAACTGTTGTATAATTGGCCAAGAATCAGATGATGTGATCATTTCATAAGAAAATCATGAAACAATTTTCACTCCAACTGTGCATCAGAAGGACGTCAAATAAGAGCTACTGATTTTAGACATATTTATAGAGCTAAGTCTCAGAACTAGCATATGAGAGTTTAAAAGGAGCTAGGTGAAAACCCCTCCAGACCATTAATGTTGATTTTTCAGTAACTTTCGTAATAGTGTGGAAGTTCCAGGAGACAATAAAAAGTAATGCAACACCAGTATTTAAAAAAAAAATAATAAATTAAGAGAGAATAAATGATACAACTCAGGTAATTACAAGACTGTCAGACTGACTAATATCAATCCCAGGCAAAGTAAAGGAATGGCTGATACAGGACCCAATTAATAAGGAATAAAAGAGAGGCAGTATAATTATCGTCACTCAGCGGGGGTTTTTGGAAAATAGATCCTGTCAAACTAACTTGATATTTTTCTCTGATGAGATTACAAATTGGCTGATAGAGGTAACGGTATCACTATATTTGGACTTCTGCAAGACATTTTATACAGTCAGTACCATATATTGCAAAAAACGTTGATTAAGAATGCTGTGAATCAACACTGCACACATTAAATGGATTAAAACTGGCAAGCAGTTACATACCAGAACATCACTGTAAAGATGCATGTTTTCAGTGAGGTTCAGTGGGGATCCAGTCTCAGTCCTACATCAGTTAACTTTTTTGCCTGAGATGCGGAAGGAAGCATAAAGTCATTGTTGATGAGAACTATAGATAACACAAAGACTGGGTGAGAAGTATATAATTAAGATGATAAATGACTGATACGGAGAGATTTATGGTGCTTTATGATGCATCAGAGGTGATGTATGATGTTGCTGCACATCAAAAAATACACACACACTTTCTCCTTCATACACATAGACCAGCAAGAAGACTCATGAAATGGGGAACATAAAAGCAACATTCAATGTTTAGCCAAATTTTACCACTTGGCAAGGTGGAAAGAAGAAAAAAGCATACTATTAAGACCAGCTGGTGGTCATATGTTTAGAGACAAAGGAGGGAGGGCACCTCTGGGGAATCAATGTGGAGAAACAGTGTTCCTTGTGAATATGAGATCTCATGCAAGCAGGAACATAACTCCCAGGAAGGAACATGTGTTCTCAGTTCAGTTCTGTGGCCAAAAAAGGAGTTCCAGATCTCCTAAAAAGATAAGGAGCTGGTTTTGCTTTTACACTGAACATTAATGTAATCACGACTGGAATATCATGTCCTGGAAAGGACTTTGATAACTGAGAGGGATCAAGGCAGCACTGAGAAAGATTAAAGAACAAGAGGAAGCAACTGCTAGCAATACTGCAGGAACCCAATCTAATTAGTTAACGAAGTAAAAGGTTAAAAGGTAATTTGATGAGTTTGTAAGTACCTAAGAGGAAATACAACTTTGCTAATGGGTTATTCAGCTCAGCAGACAAAGAAAAGCAAGTAGATGAGAGTTGAGGCTGGAGACGATATTTACAATGGAAATGAGATGCAAAATCTGGTTTTGGTAGAAAACAGTCTATGAAACACATTTTCTGGAAATGGCAATTTTTAAACAAACACTGAATGTTGTTCAAAAGCCAGTACTCTAGATCAAACACACATCAATTTAGGAGAGTCCTACGACGTGATACAAAAGAGGTCAGACCATAGGACCTACTTCTGCCCTTCCTACCTATTTATGGTGTAAAACTGGGTATAACTGGCACAGGGATGACTCCCTGCATCTGATGAGAGCCTGAAACAAGAAATCAATGAGGTCAGCACTGCCACCAGGCTCAGAAACATTAGCACCATGGCTTGCTGAGCTGGAGTACCCAGTGGAACATCAGCAGAGGGTTGTAAATCTGATGGTAGGAAAGAGAAAAGCAGTCAACCATGCTCCTGCCGATGTACTGCAGCTGGCTGTTGAAGCAGTGAGCTACTGGAGACCAGTGACCTACCACCCCAGTGAGGTGACATAGCATACTGGGGAAAGGAATAAAGATATAGAATGGTATTCAGTGATTCCTAAGACCCCAAGATGGTTTAGGCCTCCCTGGAAAGTGATGCTACACTGGGATACTCACAACTACAAATTACCTTACAAGAACTGTGAATTTTGGATACTAATGTGTCCTTACTACCAACAGTACCCTCACAGCACAGGTATATAAGGGAGGGAAAATACTATTAGCCTTGTGAGAATAACCTGCAGTAGATAAAGAGTTAGAAACCATAAGCAGTCTATAATTTACAAAAACATTTTTTGTATCTATTACCAAAAGGTACATGCACTGAAACACACAGAATGTTGTTTGTAGAAAGGTTGTGGACATGGGAATCATAAAAAGAGAAACAAAAAGAAGCAGTAAGAGGAGTAATTCTTAATAGAAACAGTTTGTAATAAAAGGAAAACCCATACCTGTATTGTGCGGTATATAATTCAAGATTTAATCTAATGTACCAATTTCCTTCACGAAACAATAGGTGATATTCTAAACTGTGAAATTAAACAGAGGAAAAATATTATCTGCCACCCACTGCTTCCTGCATTTTGATAGTTAAAAACCTTCACTTAACTTGCAGAGTGCTTTAATTTGAGCCTTATGTTTTCAATTTCTCTCAGATCAAGCTCCTCATCTCCCTGAATTCTCCATAGATTCGAGGCTGGCGTGAGAATAACAGAGGCAATCACTGGTTGTTAACAATGGCAAATACAAAATAAGCAGGAAAGAGACACACTCCTTGCCAGGCCTTGTAATTACAAATTTGGCTTGGTTCATGCAAGTTCAACTCAATCCAGATTTTTCTGTAAATATTGAGGGTCCAAATCCAACAGAGAAATGTTGCTGGAATTGCACAAAAGATGAATTTAACCCAGACGGCTTAATGCCTGTGTGTTTCTCATGTGCATGTCTCTGTTTGGTTTTGTCATGCAGGAAGTGAATGCACACATTATAAAACATCAACAAAAGCATTTTATGAGGAGCAGCTGGAAAATTTTGCCTATTCCAAACAAGTTGCAGGTATGGGTCTTTTCAGCCAACACACAGAATTTTTCAGCTTTTGTGTTAAAGGCTTCAGTGCACGAGCACAGTCCAGTTACAGGTTTGACTTCTTTCCTTCAGATCTGCTTGGACCCCTTTGGTCCTTGCAGCTGTGCCACAGGGAAAGCCCTCATCTCGTTGATGCTCAGTGGGATGGATGGGTGGATGGATGTGAGCAAAATCATCACTGAACTGGTGTTCACCAAGAAGAATTTGATTCTAAAGTAGGTGGTGGACACCCCCCAAAAAGGGACATTGTCAGGGCAGTATCAGACTCCAGAAACATAAGGATGAGGTTAGCCAGTGGAGTCCTCCAGCCCATGGCAGATTCACCTGTGGGCTGGTTTGGGTCCTTTACCACAAAAAAGATATTGAGCTGCTGGAGCTTGTCCAGAGGAGGGCAAGGAAGCTGGTGAGCGGTCTGGAGAATAAGTTTTATGAGGAGAGGATGAGGGGGCTGGGGTTGTTCAGCCTGGAGAAAAGGAGGCTGAGGGTAGACCTTATTGCTCTCTACAACTACCTGAAAGGAGGATGTAGTCAGAGGGCGGTCGGTCTCTTCTCCCAAGTCACAGGTGATAGGACAAGAGGAAATGGCCTCAAGTTGCACCAAGGGAGGTTCAGATTGGATATTAGGAAAAATTTTTACACTGAAAGGGTTATCAGGCATTGGAATGGGCTGCCCAGGGCAGTGGTTGAGGCACCATCCCTGGAGGTATTTAAAAGATGGGCTGACATAGTGCTTAGAGACATGGTTAGTGATGTTTTTTATCAGTTAGGTTGATGGTTGAACTAGATGATCTTAAAGGTCCTGTCCAACCTAGACAATTCTATGATTCTATGACCTTTTCCAGCTTCAATTCAGGATGTTCCATCTTGCGAATGCTTAGGTACAAGCAAACATGGAGCCAAGATATAAAGTGAGTATAGGGTAAAATCAACTAGTCTTTATCAATCACATAAAGGCAAAGCCAACTTTAGTTATGTTAAATTTGCCTACACCTTTTCTAAACTTGCAGACTGCATGAGTGTGGGCTTATACATGCATTCCCTTAGCAAAAACAGTGTAAGATTTCTGCTGGATGAATGAAAGGACTGTGATTCCCTCCCTTGCACAAGCTAGTTCTTTATTTTTTTTCAGATCCTTTTTGACATCTTTACTATTTATCTTTGACCAAGAAGAAAAAGAAATTAGTTCACCTTTTTTTTTCCTCTTTGTAGCACTTATGCATTTGGTAGAAACTGCACTTTTTCTAGTCCAATCAAGGATATAAATTACCTCCTGGCCAAGAATTTTACAAAATCAATTAATGAATAATTATTTTTTGACTAATTGTACTGTCTCTTAAATGCTTAAGGCAGAGGTAAGAAAGGCTATGATATTTAAGGATGTGATCAATTTCCACAGTATTAACCAGTAATTCAAAGGTGTGCTTCAGCTCCTTCATAGTCTGGACAGGTTTGTTAAGGCTCTGAGGACTGACTCAGCTCTGCATACTGGTCTTTCCTTAGAACATACGTGGTCCTTGGTCACAATTCTGTCCCATTGAAACTTTGGAGAATTTCTTTGTCAGTCCTTTTTTTGAGTTTAAAAGTGTCTATAAACCTCTTTGAGGTCTGTTAAGTCTTAGAAAATATGAATGTGAAACAGGGAGGGAGCTTCCTTTCTTCTGTTTTTGCAGCGTACTAATCTCCTTTAGTTCAATGTGGGTTGGTCAAACCTTCTCCCTCATTTTTAGGAAGGGAGTGATTTAGAGTAAGTCACATCCTTCAGGTCTCTTGCTAAACCAAAGGTTGGGGAGCTGTACATAAAGCTATAGTCTCTCCACAGGAGAAGTATCACTGCTCCTATAGCTCTTCTGAGCTCCCCGGTAGTGATGCCACCTTAGGACCTCACTATCCATGTGTGTCTGAAAGTGGCTCTGTACCAAGGCAGATGATAAGCCAACATTACAGATTTCAGAGGCTACAATCTCAGAAAACAGGGTAGTGAGTGCATGGACAGCTCCATCAATAGTCATTACGATGAGGGTACCTGGCTGATTCTGGGAAATTATATTCAAATATTTAAACAAGACTCTTACCATCCATAATGACCATAAAAACCCCTACAATGAAGCACTGCCCACTTGTAATTGCTGATTATATGCTGGGGTTTTCAACTGAGGCTTTTTCCTTATTTGCCTTATTATCACAAAATTGGGCAGAGATAGTTAATATAATGCATACCAAAAATTAGACCTTGCACAGAGCAATCTGTACTTTCCTTCTTCGTTTCTAGGTTTATTAGCGATAACACTAAGCAATTTCATGTTAAGGCAGAATGAGGCGTAATTGAATACATTTTCTCTCGTGTATTGTTTTATATAGCTAAAATACGAAGAAAAGGTTTTCATTGAACAAAAATAAGGATCACTTCATTAACATCTTAAAGCCATTGCCAAGCACAGAAGCATATGTGCACCTGCTCAAATTCTCTGATTTTTTTTTTTTTTTTTTCTCCTCGTGGCTCGGACACCCACATAGTTAAGAAATAGCTTGGAAAACAGCTGTCCTTGAAAAACACTTCCCCTTCCAAGACAAAGAGCTCTTTACATTATAGCAATGTTTACCCACACAAAGTTCTCTGACACTTCATTAAGACACAGCTCACCAGCAGTGGTATCCTGCCATCTACCTGCAAGAGGAATGAAGACATGGCTGTGCTCCCAGTGCTTCAGGAACCCACTTTCACTCTTACCTTTACACGCTGAGTGTCTTTCTCAACGTATCCTCAGTGGTTGACCTTCAAAGGCAGCCTGCAAGAACAGGGAGGAGGTGGGTTTAGCATTTTCATATCTGCTTGCTCCCAGTCCTGGACTAAACAGTCTCCATGTTGTGTTTGAGAGAGACGTGGAGTGGGATACTATGGTAGATACCACAGGCTCCCCATGGGCTTTCTTCCCTGGACTGAACATTAGCCTCTTAATCAACTTCTCAACGACAACAGTTGGGTTCCAAGGTTGAAACTGGCAGCCTGCAAGCTCTTTCTGTTGCACAACAGTATCTGCAGGACAGATGTGTTTGGATCATATTTTTAGTGAGTGTTCATGAGCTGTTCGCTGGATGGTAGCCCAGTGTGCCTCCAGGTTCAGCTCAAATAAAGGAGAGGAATGAGGTGCTTCAGCAATATCTGCAGAAAAATGCATAAATGGCCAAATCCTCAGCATGAGAAAAGAGAAGAAAACTACAGGTGTTTGGTCTTAATCAACGTGTTTCAGTTGGGAACTCTCTACATCATTGTTCTAGCTCTCCCCAATCTACTTTAACTCCAACCAAGTGGCTGGTGAGCCGAAACCTTCAACCCAAACAAGGTCTCTGCGAAAGCGTGGTCCAAGCCAGCCAGTGAGTGCAGTCCCTGCTCCCCAGGTGGCCCTTTCTGGGAGCCAGGAAAAGAGGTGCAGGGGGAAAGGAGGGAAGTGCAGGTGCCGTTTCCCTCCAGTGGCTAGTCATGAGATCATGAGGAGAGGAGAAGAGGGAAGTTCACCTTCACAAGAGCTGCAGTAACTTGTTTTTCCTTCCTCCTGACTTAAGAAAAGAGGACCTTGTGCCCAAGAGGAAAGGCGGAGACAAAATGGGCAGTGTTTCTATGTGGATGAATGGTAAATAGACACCTTCCCTCTTTAGGACAGGAGTTGTTTTGCTGGCTTGTACTGTCTTTGCTGGACAAAACAATTATTTAAAAGGGATCTTCAAATGCCATAACCAGATGTGCATCTTCCTGAGCTATATCTCAGCTGGTTTCCAACCTCTTGTCTACCTGTTCTGCTTGATCTCTCTCTCACCTTTAGCTGTGTAAACAAACATGTTTTTTCCAAACACTGAGCATGATTTCACTTCAGGGAAATATTTCTCATGTGCTTCCTATTGATTCTGTGGAGAAAAAGAAGAGATTCTGTATTATTTAGTACCCATGCACTGAAAGAGTAACTGATTTTTCTTCTCACAAGTATAATTTTGGAAGAACAAGTATTCTAAAGGCTGGATAAAATTCTGTTGTTTAAATTATTTAAACACAAATGCATTAGCATACTAGTATGTCTGCATTAATAACATATAGGGAAAAAATAGTACATTAGGCAGTAAAATGTTTTAGTAAGACACTAATAAAAAATAAATTAGCATAATGTAGTCATTCTAATTTAATGATCTTCAGCTTTTTATGATATATAGCAGAGTAAGCAAGCCTCTTTTGTTGCTTACACATACACATTTTATATGTATAAATATATTTTACATCAGTTTATATGCACAGCTATGTTCTTTCCTAAGGATTAATACATCAAATGATATTTAAATTATATCTGACTCCAAAAAAAAAACCCTGCTGGGACATTCAGCAACTAAATGAGTTCATTCAGAACTATTAGTGATCATTTTCAAACAGGAGTTACAGAAATAAGTGAATACGCATATTTTGTGTGATTAATCGGGACATTTTATTAGCCAATGCTTCTTAGAATAGCTAATTGGTTTTCCGGCATCTATGCATGGTAGATCTTGGTTAGCTGTGTATTAACAAAGGACAACTCACTGACCCAGCACAGTCAGACATCATTATTTTCAATCGGACCAGTCAGTTTCGAGGGTAAATTACAAATCCATCG
>JAOTQQ010000012.1:31846074-31901934 GCA_026546715.1 Gallinago undulata | reverse complement strand
TCACTGACCCAGCACAGTCAGACATCATTATTTTCAATCGGACCAGTCAGTTTCGAGGGTAAATTACAAATCCATCGAATATTTCTGTTTGTTGTGCCAGTCAGGGAGCTCATACATTTGACCCAAATGGAACCTCACTCGCTTTCTGGCATTAAGAGATAAAAAATGAATTAAATTTCTTGTTTGTTTGATGGTGTCTTTTAGAAAAATTGCCAGCTGCCTTTTTGTTTGGAAAGCCTGGCTGGTTGTTTTTTGGGGTTTTTTTTTGGCTTAAAGTGAAAAGAAAATACATCTCTGATAATACCTGTGAGTATCACCCTACCTCTCAAAAAGACACCACTAGAAAGGACAAACTTAGCCTTGACTAGCTGGCGTGTTAAATACAGCATTGCTCTAATCATCTCTTTAAAACCTGGTCCCGAGTGAAGTAGGTCAGGAATGGATTCTGGTACGGAGCAGGCACGTCTGCCTGTAAAAGTGTGTGAGGTCCCCCCTTCTTCTTTCAAGTACAATTGCCCTGGTGTTTTGGCAAAAATGGGCAGAACTGCAATTTTTTATGCTTGATGTCTTCTCAGGAACAAATAAGCAGAGGAAATGAAAACATCCTGTAAAATAGTTCAAGTCAACAGCAAACCTCTTTCCCTCTTTCCCCTCCGCTTCCCCCTCATTTCCTCTCTCAAAGAATAAGTTAAGAATAAACTATGATGTTTGTTAGGCAAGAAATGGCCAACATTTTCTGTTTATAATGCTGACCTTGAAATAACAATAATAGTAATTACGTGTTAAGAGTCAGCTAGTTTTCCTCAAGCACCTGCTGGTTTTTTTTCAACACTTGGTTTAAAGTATTTGCAGATTTTCTTTGAGCTAATCAAGTAACCCTTGGAAAGAAAACACAATATTAGGAGGAAGATGATGCTGGTCAGCAAACAGATGTCGGGGAACACCCAAGTGAAGGTTTAGCTCTTGTCAGCAGAGCATTCCCTTGGCTTTCTCCCATGCCACAACCCGTGAGGTGACACTGCTTGTTTGTGGCAAGGTGCAATGTCTGTGTTCCCAGGAGGCAGCACACCAGTGTGCTCACTATTTAGAGACCCCTGAGGCCAGGGGAATCGGAAACCTGAACTTTGAGTTCTCAGTCAAACAAGAGACACCAAAGTATTTGGACTGTTCGTGGATGCCTCAGCCGTGAGGTTTTGTGCAGCCAGCTGCTGCTGCTGCCATCTCCCCCTTTATGGCTACACAATATGCCAGGGCAAGGAAAGACATATCACCAGCATCATAAACTACGTAGACACCATGGAATTGCCCAAGCTACAGGAGCCTTGTCCCAGCCATACAGTGATCACCAAAGGCCATGGAGTTCCTACCCACCCCATGGAGAAAAGTAAACACACCTCTGCAGACAGTCAAGGCCACCCAAGTTAAAGATTCAGCTCTCTTCACTGACTTCATAGAGAAGTTAGCCTTGAGGTTGTCATCTTCCAGCTTCAGGCAGAAGTTAAGAAAACCGGACCACCCAGCTAATTGTTCTAATAATAATAATACTTAACTTTTATTCATCCTCTTCATTGATGAATGTTGAGGATAAGCCACCTATGAGCAGGACACAAGACCTCTTATGCCAGGGCAACCTCTTCCGGGGTTTTTAAAGCGTTTTTAAAGCGTTAAAGCGTTTCTTCGGAGCCTGTCTTCTCAGTGTAGGCCAGGAGAAGCTGCTGCATTAGTGATGGATATTATTGGCTGTAACATGAATGAATTGGAGCCAAAGGCCAGATCCAACAGCTTCCCAGGGAGACAAGATGGCCCAGTTACCTGACATTCGCGTTGTGTTTAGGACAGCCAGTCTTCCCTCCCCGTTTCACCTTTCAACACAAAACTTCTCTCTGCCCTTTAGTGAGCTGCTTGATCTAAATCAAAGGAGTTTAGCTTCCCTGTTTTCAGATTCCCATTGGTAAAATGAGTGTCATGGCTCTTTTCCACTTCAGAGGGCTGTTGCAAGGATATCACATGAAAAATTGTGAAGCACTACAAACATGAGTATTTAGGAGAACATCAGAAGGTATAAATCTCTCCCTGCTCCCAGACTAGCCTGCTCTTTCATCTTTTTGTTGCTGATGAGTTGAAGCAGAATTTGTAGTGGGCATATATTTCCCTTAACAAAGTGCTAAAGCCATTTCTTTGAGAATGGTAATTCTGACACAAAACCCATGTCTAAGGTGTAAGTCTTATTTCTGTGACTGAATTTCTTCTGGGCTTCCACAAACACCTGGGACTCACAAAGGGCTATAACTCTGCAAAACCACTCTTACTGAAAAGGTTTCCTCTTCCTACCAGGAAGCGAAATCTTAGGCTGAGCAATAAATTTGAGTTTTTAAATTACCTCCCTTAGAATCGAAGTAAAAGATTAATCCATTTCATTTTTAACTTTTCCCTCTCCTTTTATCAATATTTAAAGTTGTTTTTACATCTCAATCCAGTTTTTTTAGTCCAAACATGCCCTCCTCCAACACTTGTAGGACATAGCTCTTCTGTAGGGTCTTACTCATCTTTGCCAGAGCTCTTTCCCTCCAGTGATGGAGAAGGCAGCCCACTCTTCCATACTATTGTGTATATGCATTAAGTGAAATCAGATTGCTTTTATGACCTATTTTCAAAACATTCCGAGTTATTTACTGTTGTGTTTATAAAATTGTGAGTAACAGGGCACATATTTTGAAAGACGACAAAGAATAAACAGGCTTGTTAGCGTATAATTATTGTGTATGAGTTTATGGTTAGTTGTTTCTATTTCGCAGGCAAATAGGACGCACTTGAAAGCTTCAGCATCAATTCAGCTCCAATATTGGTACAGCAGATGAATATTTTCAAGGAGGGGTAGAAATGTCAAGTCCACTAATGAATTTACAGTACAATATAGTGAAAGAGGAAAACAGTGTTTATGGACTGCTCTCTCCAACATGGTACTTTTTTATCCTGCAGAATAACACTTTAAAAGCATATTGACAAAATGCTTCTCTTCTCACCAAACAGTCTTTATTTTTAGATTGGATGTTTTTTCTATATGTGTATTTAGATTGATCTAGCAAAACGAGGTAACCAATTACATTGAGAAAGTGACAAAAGGGAGGGTACAGGTGGAGAAAGTAAAACGGAGCCTCATCCTCTAAAAACACATTGTCCAAACCAAGTTTACCAGCCTGAGATCTCTCTTAGCTCTCTGGTCACCCAGTTGCATGCAGTTTTCCACACTGGATGACGCTCTCCAGAGCAAGAGCTGTCTGCTCCCACCGGGCAGGAGCTAAAGCAACTCCAAACTGAAAGCCAGATAATTATATGTGCCTGCTGAATCTCAGTCATGATGCCACCTATTCAGGTACAGGGCTGCACCACAGACGACAGCTCCTGAGCCACCCAGCCGAGGTGGAGCACAAGCAATGTTCAAACAGGCTAAAACCTGAGCCCGGGGAGTGCTGTATCCAGCTCTGGAATCCTCAGCACAGGAAGGACATGTCAGAGTGGGTCCAAAGGAGGGCCATGAAGATGATCAGAGGGATGGAGCACTTCTCCTGTGAAGAAAAGAAGGCTCCTTTCCAGGGAGACCTTATAGCAGCCTTGCAGTACCTGAAGGGGCTACAGGAGAGATGGGGAGGGAGTGGAGCAATAGGATGAGGCATAATAGTTTTAAACTGAAGGAGTGGAGATTTAGATTAGATATTGGGAAGAAATTCTTTCTTGTGAGGGTGGTGAGACACTGGAACAGGTTGCCCAGAGAACCTGTGGCTGCCCCATCCCTGGAGGGGTTCAGGGCCAGGCTGGATGGGGCTTTGAGCAACCTGGTCTGGTGGGAGGTGTCCCTGCCCATGGCATGGGGGGTGGAACTAGATGATCTTTAAGGTCCCTTCCAACCCAAACCATTCTATGATTCTATGTGCAGTGATCACTCTGTGCCTCTTGCTGCAGGTCTCCTGCTCTTGATCCAGGTTCCTACACCAATGGTAAGTTACTGAGATAGTAGCAAGTACAAAAAGAGGGAGCCTGTACTTGTAAGAGACTTGAGCATAAGAAAGGTCCTTATCAGGAATTACAGAAACCATCCTCTCTCTCTGCTCTGTGGGGTCAGCTCCTACCCACACAGTCAGCGAGCCACCACCTCAGCACCAGCACAGATGTGGGATTCAAACCCCACAAAGACACTCAGAATCCAGAATGAGTTTGTCCTTGAAGGGAGCTGATGCAAAAACTTGTTACTCTTTCGATGCCCAGCCTACATTATCCTGCATAAACTTGAGATTTAGACAAATACTTGGTAAACCAGTCATGTAGGGTTTGAACATGAAAGTGTGCCGGAGAAACAGAGCAAAGAAATTTAATCTTTTGAAGTCCTCATCACATTGGATTAATTTAGCAGACCGTGCTTCCGTTCTGTTTGCATTATCACAAAGTGTTTGATTGACTTTGACATTAGAGTGAAATAGATGGATATTAGCAAAAGGATACAGACAAAGAGTTAGAGCGACAGATACCGGGATCAGACTGTTAATGATTTTACACTCACACTTTATACACACGTCTATATATAAAAAAACCTGCTTTTTGCAAACATCAGAATGTTCATTACACTATTCAGAAATGGAGGTTTACTGTGACAATCTGCTGAAAACTGCCTCTGTGATGATAACAGGAAATCAGTCACTTGTTTTGCTGGATTGTTCATAAAACTGACAGGCAGGCTCCGACTGAATCCGAGAAGCTTGCACCTGGTCAGAAAACTGTGAGATCTGACAACAGCCTTTCTGTTGCTAATAATTATGCTCCAGTTTAATCACCAACCTCATGCTTAGCAAAATGAAAGCATAAAACTGGGTAAATGATGAAGCTATAGGTATTTAAATCATACAGCATTCTGTGTTCAATTGGCATGGTGATGAGTCGCTTTTATTTTTTTTAAATTCTAGATGATGCTGACAGTATTTAAAACTGAGGTTAGAAATTACAGCAGAAGAATCTGACTTGTGACACATGTCCAAACCAAATATAGATTGTTAATCATTTAAGTCAATAGCTAAAAACACCTGCAATGCAAATGAGATAAAATCTGTATTTGTTCTTTCCTGTGCACATCGGTCACTTCTTTGATTCCGATTTTGCATTCAAATTAGTTCAGCTGAGAAACACAGAGTACGAATGCAGGTTGGATCGTGTCATTAGTGAAGCTGTCCTGGATCAATTTAAATCTATTACTCTTCAGAAAGAATTGAGAGGGGTCCCTCTGGGAAGATAAAAGGTATTTCCAGGCACAAATCTCATCTGTTGTCATATGTATGTGGGTTTATTTTGGTGGGTTTTTCTCCCCTACGAGGAAGATACGCTATTATTTCTTTTTAAACTTTATGTTCTTTTAATTATGTTACTCCATCACAGCAAACTGTCTTCACTAGCACCATGCCTCATATTTGACTGGCTTTTGGCACTGGCAAATAGTTGTAAAAGTGAAAACTCCAGTTAAGTACACTGAAAGAGAATGTTAAAGGAAAAAAGTAAGAGAACATAAGGCGCTTTTATGAGCAATAAGGACTCTGATCTAACTTCAGTCTTAGAGTTGAAGCAACACTAGCAAGCACCCAAAGACCACTTGTGAGCAGCTGGTGGAGATACCAGATTGCTTTGGTGCATGGCACACAGTGCACTGTGGTATAATTGCACATAATTGCTCGTGCAGTTCCTTTTACTGTAAGATGCAGAGCTTTGCTAACACAGGCTGGCCTACACCTGACCTGCAACTTCCTTTGACTGTCGTGCACATGGTACTTCATTAATTCTGTGTGGGTCTCCACGTTTTACTCTTCTTGCATCCTGGAAAGCCCAGGTGAACCTGAGCCCAGCAGCTGCTGGGAAGGGAGGGGATGAGGAAGGGAAGATGAAAGACCCCCCACGACATTCACTGCTTGTGGAAAGAACTGGGGGAGATCTATGCCAGGCCACTCCTGCACCAGAGAAGGGGGAAATAAGGAATAGCAGGTGAAGCCTGTTGGTGGGACAGGTTGCCTCCAGCAATAGTCCCACCTTTCCCACCCCACCACACATACACGCAATTTCAAACAGCAGCAGCAAGCCAGGCTTTGCTCTGGGCTATGACGAGCTGGACAACGTGTTCAGCTGTTCTAGAAGCATTTTAAAATAATCCATCAAGTTGCTTAGTTTTATCCCCTCTCCTACTATAAGCCTGTCACATACACAGAATTGGGGCTGTTTACCACATACACAGAACTGGGGCTACTTAACATATGTACAGAACTGGGGCTATTTGACATCTGACAGCTAGACAGTTTGACGTTTTGATCAGCTAAAATATGCATGCCAGAATGACACTTGCTGTATTTACCTCAGGACTTCAGAATACACAAAATAAAAACTTAAAATAAATGACATTAAAATACATCTGTATCATATGATAAATGCCTAAGTTTACCTGAAGGCAGGCTACTGAACTGCCTTCCAGATGAATCCCCAGCTCAGAAAAGCTACTGGATCCAGAAGGACTATCTCTAAGAGCATCTGAGATCCATCGATTACTTTAAATTACTCTCATTCTTCTGCAGTAATTTTTTCCCCTGTGAAATAAAGAGGTAGGAAATGGATGGAGCTTTCCAGAGCAGCACGTAAGAGAGACAGAGAGCTGTTTACATGCACAACTACAACCCGAGCTAGAAGGGCGCAATATTGCCACAAGTCAGAAGGATGCAAAAGTGAGATGCTGCCCAGGCACTGAGGAAATGAGGGATAACACCAGATAGCCTCCCATCTCTTATTATTTTCAAAGAGGTATACTTCTCAATGCTCTAAGCATAATGCTTTTGTGCCACAGAGATATATTTAATTGCATCCTTTCTGTTCTGTTATGTCATTACTAGCCAGATTAAACCAGCAGTAGAGACTCCCCAGCTTAGAAAATTCCCCAAGTAGGTTCCTGGAGCAACATACCTGTAGGCTTCAAGGGCAGGATGCGCTGGGAAATCTTTGATGGGGAACAAGTCCATGGTGGACTGGTCTCCTGGTGTTATGATGCCCAACAAATACTCTGAAGTTGACAGCAGATCCTGCAGTCTTAGTGCAAGAAACAGAAATTAGATAAAGAAGAGTTCTCTGTTTTGGAAACATGTGAAACCTAGAAATCAGTCACATCAAGAGATAACTATTCAGAAGGGCAATGGACCATTTTTTACTGCACATCTGCAGTGAAGAGCAACGGTGCAATGCTGCACCTAAAAGTAATGACTAATTGCTATCTGGTTCATCCTTGTTAATGACATTATCTGCCACAATGCTAAATGTATCAGAACCAAAAAAGCACATTTTTAGAACACATGCAAGAGCCAGTGAATTTTGCAGCATTCATTATATTTCGTATTATTAAAATCTTCATTGTTTTGGGGAAAATATTGTCAGGTTTGGGAAAACCACAAAAGTTCACACAGTACATAGTACACTTTTAATCTTTATCACTTTAAACTTTTTCACTGCACATTCAGCATGAGACTTGTATAGATTTATAATCATTTATTTAAGACAAAATTAATTCTTATTATCCATAATTATAACTATTTAGGATCTGTTTTTAAAGGGATGCTTTTGTTTTAAAATCAGGCTGCTCTCAGCCCCCTGCACTTCTGTTTGAAAGTTATTGTTAAATGGCCAAATAAAGTACAACAGTTAACTTTAAAGACTTGTTGTTCTATTAATTATATTGCAGCATATAACATTTCTGCACAGGGACCTTCTAGTATCTCCTAACCCACTACTTCATGAATTTTAATTATGTGTAGCAAAAAAAAGGCCACATCATCAAGACCATAAAAGATCTATCATACTAGCACAGCTTGCAATTGCCACCACAAACCAGGACCTTAGAAAATTAACAAAAAACCCCCACTCTCCAATTAATTCAACTCCAGAATTATTCTGTTATCATCTGGTGACAGATGATAACAAGCAATGACAACAGAACAGCTGGGTATGCATGTGAGAGATGTCAGCAGCCACACTCCCCTTCATCATGTTGTTTTCAAATGATTTATGGACACCTTCTTTGGAAAAAAAATGAGAATAGGTTTACTAGAAAATTAAATAAGAGAAAACCTGGTATATACATTCCAAAACGGAAATGGCATAATGATACATTGAAATGATTCTTTCAGCTTTGTAAAACCCTCTCAAAAAGGCTGTACTGGCATCATCAAAACAAAAGAAGCCATCTTCTCCTTTAGGAGGTTTCCAGAGACTGCAGTATGACAGAGAAACCTAATATGAATGAATAATCCTTTCATTGTTCATCTGTAATAATATTCATTTATGGATTTTAATGCATATTCTTTTATAATTTTAATAACCTTGCCCTCTTACACATTAGTATTTATGGATGTCTAAATTATATCTATCTCTAACAATTTCTGTGAATGAACTAACAACAGGCCAACAGCCAGGGAAAACCTTGTGAGGTTCTTTTAAAATAATGATATCACCTACAAGCTCAGTCCTAACTCTTCCATCGGTTATCTATAACTTTATTTTTACATATTACCCACAAAGTGTTACTGCATTCCCTCCTGGGACAGAGTAATAGCTTTGTGAGCTAGCTAAAATGAGCCCATGCTTCCAGGATCTATTCTCCCCATTTTTATTCCCACAAATGTGCATAATACCAAGAGGACAACAGCTTAAACACTACCAACAGTGTCACATGCAACTGCAAAATGCTGCACCACCTCCCGGATGGCAGTTTGAACAGGGCTCTTAAAATAAACGTAGATTTATTTACGCACACGCACTCACTCCTGCACTTTGGGGTTTTTTGTCACCTGCTGCCCGGTGTACAAGACCAGAGGTGTCTTTTGGCCTCTCACCACCAACTTCTGCTGGTGCTGAAGAAGTGCCTCCAGAAACAGCAGCCAACAGAAAGGTAATTCAGCTTCTGCCTTGCAGCCTTCACCCATCCATCAGCAGTTTAGCAGTCTGCTGCTTCCTATGACGCTTATCGAGATTTTTTTGCCTCTTGGCCTGAAAAGGGAAGCTGAGTTTGTGAAAAGCGCTGAGGAGGACGGTCTACCTCGTGTGTAGATACGCTGACAGATAGATAGGCAACACGGGGAGCATAAATCACCGTTATCACAACAGTTGACATGAGCTTGTCTTTACAGGTACAAACGCTTCACAGAAGATGCTGTGTAGACAAGGTACATGGGAGATTGCTAAAAGGTTTTTAAACCAGAAAAAGCTTTTGCTTTTCTTCCCATAATGGAGGTGTGATGTTTTCTACTAATCGTTCCATTTTGCAGTTCACAGGAATTAAATGTATTCAAGTTACGAATAATTAATTATATGGTGTATTATAACCTCTTCAAAAGAGATAGGTAGTAGATTTACTGTCTGACTGTTTAATGGATTACTACTTTGCCACATTACTAACCTCTGCATGCTTTAAGTTCATTGATTTAGTGTTTAATGAAATGAGTGAGAAAGGGGCAATACGGAGCTCAACTGGGAAGAACTGTAGAGAGATAACATACAAAATTGCAAAAAACGAGACAGTACCCTACAATTATGACAATTGCTAAAAAAGGTAGAGAGTAAAAGTGAGATATACTTTCACCCAAGCAGATGCTGGAAACTGGCACTTTAAAATGTAGACATAATGAGCGTTCATTATTTGACTTCCTCTTTCAAAAGGTCTAAATCAATGCTTTTCCGAAAAATGAAGGCATGTAAAGACAATCTAAAATTCATCCTTCTTTAACTTATCTGGAATTACAAGGCTTTGAATAAAATCTTATCTGAAGCATCACTACTATTTGCTCTGCAATTACACAGCGCTGCACAGAGCCAGTGAGCAGAAGCCCTCCCAAGACGCTTCAGCTCCAAAGCTGGGTAACAGGAATCCTAATCAGAGTCAGCCCAGGGGTTAAATGTCTGCCCTGTAAGTGATAGCTGTTATTTACAGCCCAGAGCAAGATCTGAAAATAAGGTCTTAATGGTCTTACAAGGCTAAGAAGTAAATGCCATCCCAAGAGTTCAGAATCAAAAAGACAAAATATTTATCGTCTCTGGTTTTTAAATTAAGCCACGATTAAATGAGGCTACGGCAGATCAAACTGGACTTTGAATCCCCCCAGCCAAAGCTCAATGTCTTAGCGGCACATCCATCCTTTTATGAGAATGAAAAAGGCGCCCAGCTGGAGAAATACAGGCGATGTGCAGAGATTTAGCTCCAATCTGGCAGCATTTTTCAGAGCATGATTAACATTAAGACGTTTGCTTGACGGGGAAACACACTGCTCAGCACTTTGTGGGTTCCAGTCTGTAACTACTACTTTGAAGAAACAAAAAAACTCAGGAAGGAAAAAGTTTAACAAGCTGCAGGGCTTAACAATTTAGAAGTTGAGTTAATGGATGAAACTTGCCATGAAAAGATTAGAGTGTTTCAAGGGAATTGTTGGCAATGCCCTGAGAAAAACATCATCTTTTCTGTGGTTACAGCTCCAAAGCAAACATCCTACCTTGGTGTGCTCAGTCCAAGTCACTCTGTAACAAAGTCCCATGTTTGAACAACTCAGTTAAGCTACCAAATCCATGTTTTGGGACCTTGGGCATCTTTAAGTGCACCTTCAGCTTCTGTGGAATACAGCAGGATTTCTAGAGAAAAGTTCATTAAGTGCCATTTTATAAAACTAATTATTAGATAAAGAGGGAAGCAAGCCTGCAAATGACCACCTTCATATAGCTTATATAGCATAAGCACAGCCAAAGCAGTGAAAAGCATAAATCTTGGCACGTGTGTCAAGATAGGTTCCAGTCAAGAGGCTGATTGCAGGAGAATCAAGAAAGAATAAGGGCTTAAGTTAATCAAAACTGAGCATACATCTGAACCATAAATTTTAAGGAAAAATCTGCATTAGCAGGATAAAGAAGGCACTAAAGAATTGCATGAATTCTCCTGACTGAATAAAAAAGGCCAAAATATTACACAACACTGTATTAATTTCAGTTCATTCATGCTTTGATTAAAAATACCATAAAATATTGGGAAAAAAATCTAAATATTTCACACTAATTATTTACATAACAGCATTTACATTCAAGGATTGGTTTCCTGGCTTCTCTCTTTAAAAACAAAGTCAAATGTGAGACCGGTGCTTACTGCCAACACAGCAGGAACACCAGTAGTCCTTAGATTAAACATTCAGAGTAAGAATTTTCTTATTTTGTCTGGGTGCTTAAGCTCGGCACAGGTGAAATTTCCCCTAGGCTAGAAACTCAGTAAGGCACCTCTGGGGGCACGGGGCACCGGGTCAGAACAGCAGTGTGACTAACTGCAGAGCGGGTGTTGCGCTGGCAGAGCCGTGCCAGGCGACACACAGGAAACCCTTTGCCCATTCCCTTTCCTACAAACCACGTTTCAGGTCCAATCTGCCAGTCCTTCCTCACGACAAACTGCCTGAGAATTCGCTATTTTGCTTGCAGACTGCACAACCGGAGTTACTCACAGCAGCAATAAAAGTAAAAACACTATAAGCCTCACTATTTTCATTTTCAGTTGTCTTCCTCAGCGGCAGTTAATCTCCACAAAAAGAAACTACGCTTTCGTTGCATCGTTGGGCTCCAGGAAGACTTACCATGGCAGAACTAACCTTAGGCATAGCAATGCTGTTTCCCTTACAGATTTCTGTCATGGTCAGGCAAAAAAAAAAAACAGGAGCTTTGTTCCTGTGGCCCAGAAAAAAAGAAAAAAAGAAAAAAAAGTTTTTCAAATCTCCCATGGCAGATAACTGCTTATGGTCATGCAACAGTAACACAGAATAACAGCTGGATCATAGAGCACACCTTACCCCACATGAAAAAACACAATACATGCAAGCATATAGAGTTAACTTTACAACAACGTTGGCTTCAGTAAAGAGGATTGCAAAAAAACCCAAACATTCTTAAGTTCGAGGCAAATTGGGTTGCCAAGCAATTATCATTAAATGTTTATACTGCCACTAAGCATATCAGTGAAGCAACAAGAAACTTGCGTTTTTTTAAAATGTACATGCCAATAAAAATAGAAAAGTAATTTTAAAATATTTTCCAGACTCTGTAAGCACTGTTTTTTATTTCAGTGAAAGAACCAGGCTTCTTTCACTGTTTATCGAGTGTTAAATTTGATCAATAAAAATTTTGCTAGACATGAAACAACAAAAAACTAAAAACTGTGTTAGTGTTTGGTTTTGGCATATATTCATGCTGAGTTCTGATATAACTGCAACCATTCAAGAAAAATAAGAACAGTTCTCACTATATATTCATTTTGTAAAGCTTTGTTGTACTTCCAGATGCAAGAGAAGAGATGGCTATGGTCATTCAAGATAAAGTTTGAATGAATTTTCAAATTTAGCAGGTTAGAAGGGTTTGACATCACATCATTTCCCACAAGGAATGACACCTGATTTTGAAGGGAAATGTAATTTTTTTGAAGCACTTCACTTAATGACTGATAAAAGACTGTGAACATGTCTTTTGAAATATGCCTCCCCTATCGGATGGAATACAGACATCATCTTCTTATAAGGGTGAAAATATGATACGTTCTCATTTTAGCAGTATTTGCAATCATCTGTATAAATTCTCTCCTGCATTACATGGAATAAACAATTCGTGCTCACTGCACTGAGGTGGTGACTTTGGTTCACGTGAGCAGTCCCAGCTCCCGCAGGGGTCACACCTCACTTCTCCCACAAGTCCCTCAGTGCTGCCATGAGATGAATAATCATGTCTGAAGGTAGAGATAAGTTACCTACAAGTTCTCCCTGGGGCAAAATAAGGAGGAACATTTCATTTCTGGCAGGCTGGAACTCCCGAGTCCCACTACACATAAAGATCTCACTTAAGGTTTATGAAGCAACGATGAGACGGTAGGAGAGACAGAAATCTCCCAGGATACAATCATTTACTTTCACATGGACTGTTAATGAAGGGTCATTCAAAGCAAATATCTTTGAGATAGGTAGAAATGAGGCAGGACAGAAATTCTTTCCAAAGCTGCATAATCAGTGCAATAGCAGCTTCAATTTAATCTCTCATCAAAGTAAACTGAATATGGAATATTAGTTCACACTCCCTGTCTTGAGATCTCTAGCATCATGTCCATCATTTATCTGTCAGGAGGAGGCTTCAAAAACAGAAATCCTGTGTTGCTCTTTCAGTGACGTACTCAGGTTTAATTTAACAGATTATGTGGAGGTCTTATTAAAATATCAGGGTTATTATTGCAGCCTGTAGGAGCTGAGCTGTAGACGTTGAGCAAAAGCGAAATACTATCACTTGTGTAACCCCAGCGTGCAGAGGCCCCAGTCAAGGGAGGCCATTGTGCCTCCCCCCCTTTCTACAGAGCAAAGCCAAAAGGGTGGGAGAAAGCAACACCTTTTTATAGCTCTCCTAACCCAAAGGGCAGTTTGAGTGAAGAGAAAATTGGATCATCTTCCACCTGGGGTGCAAGCCCACCACCATGCACAGTCCAAGGGAGCAGCAGTTACAGCACAGCAGCTCAGCACTGCCCACCAAAGGCAGAGATCATACCTCACCCAGGGCTCCCCGGTACCCGTGAAGAAAACGGTGGAGAACAG
Source organism: Gallinago undulata (assembly GCA_026546715.1). Taxonomy (NCBI): domain Eukaryota; kingdom Metazoa; phylum Chordata; class Aves; order Charadriiformes; family Scolopacidae; genus Gallinago; species Gallinago undulata. Next base: position 31,888,279 of record JAOTQQ010000012.1, on the reverse strand, counting down.
CAGTCCAGCTGGGCTGCTCCTTGCTCGCCTGATAGCAGATGCCACCATGGCCCCAAAACTCAGTCTCACTTGGAGGGGACACATCCCTAAGTGACTTCAGGAAATCCAAAGGATGGCTGCGATGGGAATCCAGCACAGCCTTCAGCCCAGTGGGCAAGTGGGACTTGGGATGTTAAATATGGGTGCCAGTCACACTTCTCTGTAAAGGGCAAATTTCCATTGTTTACATTTTTATTTATCACTTTAGTACCTAGGGAACTTGGAGGCCAATTCAACCTTAAGATTAGCTGCTATTTCATGACTACTGTTTCTATTGAATTGCTGTCCAGAGTCTGATGATTATTTTTTCCTTGAGTGGTTACTATTAATTTAGATCCCTATCATTCACATGGGTAATTCAGAACATAGTTTTTTCCTGTCTTTATCCAAAATAAATCTTCATCTACCATCAACTTTAACTGTCACTGTGATGACCAAGTCACTCAGTCCTGCTTAGGTCTCTAGAATTCCTCATATTCTTTTCTAAATTCTACCTAAATAATATTATGTCCTCTTCAAAATAATGGTACACCACCATTTATGCTCTCCTAAATCATAAGAACATGAGGCATCAGTTTTAGTGCAGATTATTGCAGCTTTGCTCTGTCTCACTTGTCAGAAAGCTGAATGTTTTTTGTATGTAGTCCTGGTTTTTTACTATTGCCTAGCATACTGCAATTGAAGTCCGATGACCATCCAGGCTCAGGAGAGGGCACTGCCTGCTGCACACCAGAGCTCTGCAGCGAGCTCCCTGTGTGTGGTGAACACGGGTTGTTGTTTGGGACAATTGTTAAACCAGCTGAGCAGCTCAAGACTGGTCATCCAGCTGTGAGGAACAGTGCTAAATTGCTTAAGTAGCCAGATGTGAGCTTAAAAACCATCCCCTCCTTTCACACTCTCTTCAGAAGTCAGCTCTGACTCCCATGGGCATGTGTGCTATCAAGGATTTCCTTGGAATGAATTACACTTGTCTTCTCGGGCTTAAGTTTTACAAACCTTTGACTTCATTTGCAGGAAGGGCTGGGATTTATCTTGGCTCTAGAAACAAAATCGTGGTGTTGTGGGTTTTTTTTCCTGATTTTACACCCCCTAGCACTCATATAAACAGCTGATTCCTCTCAGCACTGGACTACCAGGCATCCTTCACTTTATTGTAGAGCTCCTCTCGTTTCAAGAGAGCACTCTACCAGCAAGTTAGTTAAAAATTACCAACACGTACCTCAAAAGGCTCCTTTGCAAACCCCTTGCACTGCTCAGTTCTTTGAGTGACTTCTTCCTTCTCCATTTTAAACAGTACTGTTGCCTGTAGAAGCGTAAGAGAAACGGACACCAATGAAGAACTAAGGCAAAAAAATGTACCATGACCTCAAGATTTCTGTGGTCTAAAAGTTGTTCGCAGAACAGTATTTTAATGTTTATTGAAAAATGCTTGAGATAAGTTGTATACACTCAAGCATACTGTCAGACGGGAGTGCAATGACAATGGCCTTCCTGCCCTGGCTCGTAGGGCCACTCAAGAAGCCCCTGATGTTCCTAGTTCCATGAAAACATTTTTGTTCCTTTAGGGCTTAATCATTCTTGTACGAAAAGAGAAGTTGCTTCTCTCTTTTCCCCCAACTCTCTTTAGTGAAAACTGAATTTAAAAGAAAGTTTACTGTATGTTTGCGAGAACGTTTGGCTTTGAATGTTGGAGATTCCTTTGTTTTTAGTATCAATAAAGGTCAACCACTCTGTGCTGTCACTGACAGGCTCCTGTTCCATTTGACTAACACATTCCATTTAGCATCACACACAACAATCAGGCGTATTCTTAATAGTAGGAAGTTGCAGAAGAACAAAAGGCATGTGTGTGCTATCTAAGATTTCCTTGGAGTGAATTACACTGGATGAATTATTCGGAATTATTCAAAAAAAGAAATTGTTTACTATTCTATCATAACAGATGCTCCAGACAAAGAAAAGAGGAAGCTGTTGCAGCCTCTGACTGAGCCATAGCTTTTCACAGCTGAACATGGTTGTGCAAATTAGCTGGTAAACTTTATGGAAGAACCCAGAAAGAAGCAATTAGAATTACAGTGCCAGTTAGAGAATCTGTAGTTTGTAATCAACCAAAATTGTGCCGTTTTCCATATTCTCTGCTGATAATGCAAATGTAACCTTTGAAGGAAACTGCTCTGTATGTAGCACATCCTGAAAGCAAGAAAAAACACTGAAGTCCAGGCAAATAGCTTCGGGGATGATAAGTTGAATACGTCTTGGTCAAGTCATATACGGGCATTACACAGGTTGTGAACAAACTCCACAAAGCATGTGTTTTGGTCATTATCACAGGTAACAGAGCAGAACATGGGCTGGCTTGAGAGCAGGGACCAGAGAGCCGTTGAAGAAGAAAAGACTACAATCTGCACTGATCGGTTTAGAGAAGTCTCAAGGGAGACATGCCAACAGCTTTCAAATATGTGAAAGAATGCAGTAAAAGAGGAATAAAACAAACAACACCTCAGGACCCTGGAGACAAGACAGAAAGCAATGAGCTTGAAAAAATTAAAGGGGGCTTATAAGAAAGATGAGGACAAACTTTTTAGCAGGGCCTATTGCAATAAGACAAGAAGTAATGGTTTTAAACTAAAAGAGGATAGATTTAGACTAGATAGAAGAATTTTTTTACATTGAGGATAGGGAAACTCTGGAACAGATTGTCCAGAGAGGTGGTAGATGCCCCATCCCTGGAAACACGCATGGTCAGGCTGGATGGGGCTCTGAGCAACCTGATCTAGTTGAAAAAGTCCCTGTTCATTGCAGGGGGGTTGGACTAGATGACCTTTGAAGATCCTTTCCAACACAAACTGTTCTATGATTCCGTGATTCTATGAAATGCAAGCAGAGACAGTATGTTAATATTAGGAAAAATCTTCTAATAGGATGAATAAGGAAGTATCAGAATGGATTGTCTAGGAAGATTTAAAATTTCAGGCAATGTGATCACAGAACGAATTATATTTGCAGTTATGGAGAGGAGGTCCTCTAAGCCACCAAAGTGCCATGGAATAAAGGGATGTGTGAATGAATATCTTACAGATGTCTTACAGATTCACCTGTTCAATTTTGTTGTGTTGTACCAGATAAGGGAAAGATACTCCATTACTGAGCTTGTCTCATTTCATCCCTACTGAAAATACCCTACAGAAGTTTTACCAGTTTTGTGCAACATCTTTGTTCAAATTCAAGATGGAAAAATTTACATGTGCTTAGAGCCTGCCATGGAATCAAAGATAATATTTAAGGATAATTTTCAATATCTTCTAATAATTAGGCTGTACTTCCGTTTACACACACTGAAGGTTGGTTGTTAATCTGATATTATGCTGATCCAAAGCAATTGTCATTCCCAATTTTCAACCTCTTACCCTTGGCCACATGCTTCTGGCCACATTTCTTGTGTAAAATCAGCTGATTACAAGATCCAGTCCAAGGCAAAGAGATGAAATGGAGTGTTGATGGTGATCCAGATAGTGGAACCAACCCTTTTTGGTATCATCTCAGCATGACATCAAATTACATGTAACGTGAGGCTGCATCTGAGTATTAGCTGGTACCACTGCAAAATTACTCATTGAAAAGCTGTCCAAGGCTACTGAAGTTCACAATCTTGTTCATTAAAATATCTGCAGAATTTCCAAATTCGCATGGCTGCCCTGTATCATTTTAGCCACATAAAAAGTTTTGACCTCTGCTATCTCCAGGGCCCATTCTGGAGCAATCAACATTTGACTGCTACTACTTGCCTCACAGGGATGAGGGCGGACTTAATTAGTATTGTCACCTGCTTTGAAGCCCATTGCTCACTACAATGCATAATTACAATGCTTGCTTACTCCGTAAGTAATTATTATACAAAAGTAGTTTACTTGTCCATACTAAAGACCATTCCAGGTCATTAAATTAGTCATCGGAGCTTTTCAAGACCCTACCTTATGTCATTTAGGGTTCACTTTTCTTTATCGTAAAGTAGTGAAATCCAAATTCCTGTCCTTCTTATACCAGGGACAGAAAGTACCATCATTTTTATCTGTCCTCCTAAGATTTAGAGTTTGTTTGGCTTTTTTTCATTGTTATATGCTTGTTGTAAATTCCAGTCCTGGGCTTGCTTTAGGTCTTATTAATTAATTTTTATAAGGTTTGTTCAGTTGCCCGGAGTACCAGTTAAAATCTTACAAAATGAACATTCAGCTATATGGCATAGACAGACAAGGTTCATTGATTCTTGAAGCAAATTAAATGCAGATAATTGCTTTCTTTTTCATTGCCACTGTTGCTAGCTTTTTCCCCTCCATGTCTTGATGTGTGTTATTGGATGCAACAGAATTTCTGAAGATGAGGAAGGATAAATGTCAAACATACAACGATGAAAACACATACAGATGTTCCACAGTGTTAGTACGCATCATTGCTTTGGAAAGGAAATAATATTTGCTATTAAAGTCTATTGCCAGTATTCTGGAAAACTAGCTATTCATTAAAACTTTGTGTTATTTTTGAGATATCTTCATTAGTACTGTATACAGATAAGTTGTAATAGGCAGCAAATAACCACAATTCCAGCTCTATGATATGGATCAGAGAAATATTGATCAAGAAAAATTTTCTTTAGTCTGGGCCTCCAAAGACTAGAGGCAGGTCAGCATAAACAGCAACGGCTAAGCTGGCAAGCAGCAAATGCTTTACGTTCATGTCTAATTCTCTTTTCTATACCCTACTACATATAGACCAGTCATTCTCCTAGAAACACAGGTATTTTGTTTATTGTGATAGGTTTCAAACAATCCTCTAGGGCTTTCTCTCCCGTTCTTTGCACTGGCTACAAAAGAAAGTAAAAATTATAGAATATCCAACAATTAAGACACTTCAGTAGTTGAACCACTTTCAGGGGCAGGACACTAGTGCTTCCTAAACCTTACCCAGGACTGGTGTGTTCTCTGGAGAAGCCTTTCTGCAACATCTGTCTTCTCCCTGTTACTAAACCAGCTGCCTCCCACTAAAACTGCACCTGTGGGGTGGTGCATGAAGCCAATGATGCTGAGTACCTCTTCTACGAATTTCCTTGCTCACCCACATTTCAGAAAAGCCTGCCCCTATTTACAGTGCCTGGGCATTAAGATATCAAATGCCAGCATGGGGAATAATAATTTCCTTCCCCGTGCTCTTTAAGCTCTCTTAATTAACATTTCTATTGTACTCCTTATTCTGCACATCTCTCCTCTGCCTGCCTTCTCCTGTTACAACCTGCAGAACGCAGCATTAAAACCATCATAAATCATGCATCTTGGGGAACAATAATTTTGTAATCACCTTACTGTGCTCATAACATTAATTTTCCTGAGAGCTTCATTTAAAAGCCAAACATGACACAACAGATGTCAAAATTGGATTTAGATGCTTAAATAGAATAAACACAACCTAATGCCCCCACCAAGTTTTGCTCATAAACACTGGTTGTTTTAAGGTGACCCAATCACGCTGATGACACAGAGATAAGATCTTTGTTCAAAACATCTTCTACACCATCCAATAATTGGCATTAAGGAACAGGAATGGAAATTAGAACTTTGGGTACTTTACATACGTTTTAAGGCAACTAGCACAGAAGTATGAATAAATACTCTAAAAAAGAATGTACAAATCAAGGTTTTCTAAGAGTTCTTGGATCACGATGTCCATTATCTTATTAGCTCTGAGCTGTAGAATGGAAAGCTTTAAAAACACGCTATTAATCAATACAAGCCCATCTTTTAGCTCAGTCCCAAAAGATCCAGAGGAAATACCTTACTCAGATACCGCATTTTGGCACTTGCTGCAGGCAAGGCAGGCAGCGCTGTCACTTCTCTTACTCCTATGACCAAACACTCTTCCCATACCCAATTATCGCCTTGCACAACCAGCAGCCATATAAAAGCAGCTGTTTCTTCTGGCTGCCTCCTTCAGCTCACCAACACCACCACTGGTATTTTTCCCAGATTATATTGCACCTAATGATCTCAATGCAAGCCATGAGATGCTGGTTCCTCCCCAGCCCTGTCAGTCCCACACCTGTGGCACCACTGTTCTCCTCAGTGTGTGGCGACAGAACTCTCTTGACAAACTTTCTATTTGGTCTCACATAACCCCCAGTGAATAAAGGAGTAAGAATAGAGAACCCCTCAATGCCCCATAAGGGAGATTAAATGCTTACATCAAATGTAAGCCATGGGAATGAGAGGAAATGAGCAACTCCATGAGAAGAAGAGCAACCACCACCACCTGCATTCCACAGGGTGACCCAGCTCATTGCTTATGGTGCCCCAAGTCCAGACAGACAATCAGGGTCTAGGAAACCTGAGGACTTAAAAAAATGGTGCTAATGGCCAGGGAGCCAGACTGTCAGCATCACGCACTGCTGGCCCAGTTACTGCTCTCTTTACAGTATTCAGAAATCATTGGCACTGGTTCTCTTCCCTGACATAGAAAAGAAGACAAGCAATAATGGGTGCGCTAGCAAAAAACCAGAGGTTATAGGTCACATATCATCGTGTCTTCCCATGATATAACCACAGCTTCACTGAGAAATGGGCACTGCGTAGGTAGAGTACTTTCAATTCACCCCTGTAAGTGCATAGGGCTATTTCCACAAGAGGCAGGAGATCACCTGGAGCCCAAGCAACTCCATCAGCAAAGCACCTTGATCTTCCTTCACTGTGAAGAAACCTTCACTCTGGAAGTGAACAGAAACAGCTGGAGGTACCAGGCCTTCAACACCTGAAACCATTCTGCTCTGACAGAAACTATGACAGGGACTACAACCATCTTTCACAAAGTGGAATCCACAAAAAAATGTATGCACTTCAGAAGCAGTTGGTCTAAGCAAGAGGTTTTTATCTGTGGCATTCTCTCTGCCTCCCTTTCTCATCTTCTCTGCTGTAGATCATGTGCAAATTGCTGTGACCTGTGAAGCAGATCAATGAAAAGAAAATTTAGGGGCCAGCATAAGGATAAAAGAGGACATGAAATTATGATGATGCCCTACTAAACCATCCAGAGAGGTCATGGTGAGAAGAACAACTTCATCCTTTGAGGCTGCTTGTAACCATGGAAAGCTCCATTAACTCCTGACGGTGCATCATAAAACATTTGCCCTTGCACTGTGGGATGGATGTGGAGCAGGACCCCGCCAGGAGAGGCAATGGCAACAGCCTCAGCACTCCCACCAGGGCACAAAGATGCTCAAATTTATCAGCAGAATTTACAGTCACCTGGAACTGTATCAGTTACAGAGGCAGGCATGAAAGCCAGAGTTAATATCAAAGAACTGTCACAGGCAGCAGAACCCCCTGTCCCTCACAAGCATTAATCTCAGACTCTTCCCACATGCTAAATATGTCATCACTTATCCGGGGTTTGGAGCTCAGAATTGCTGGGACTGGCTGCTAAACTCCCTGTCCTCAGCACTGCTGAGGCTCCACCTCCAGTACTGTGTCCAGTCCTGGGACCTTCACTGCACTAGAAAGACATTGAGGGGCTGGAGAGTGTCCAGAGAAGGGCAACAAAGCTGGTGAGGGGTCTGGAGCACAGGTCTTGTGAGGAACAGCTGAGGGAGCTGGGGGTGTTCAGTCTGGAGAAAAGGAGGCTGAGGGTAGACCTCCTCGCTCTCTACAACTACCTGAAAGGAGGGTGTAGGGAGGTGGGGGTCAGTGTCTTCTCTGAAGTCACATGTCATAGGACACAAGGAAATGGCCTCAAGCAGCACCAGGGGAGGTTTAGATTGGACATTAGGAAAAAATTTTGCACTGAAAGGGTAATTAATCACTGGAACAGGCTGCCCAGGGAAGTGGTTGAGTCACCATCCCTGGAGGTACTGAAAAGACAAGGAGACACTGTGCTTAGAGACATGGTTTAGTGATGGTTTTTGTCAGTGTTAGGTTGACAGTTGGACTATATGATCTGAAAGGTCCCTTCCAACCTAGATAATTTTATGATTCTATGATTCTAACTCACCAAGACCCCTCAGTACAAACCTTTTGGTTTAAATTGAAGGCATGAAAGAGACTGCAACAACATCTTTTAGGAAAGGCATCACATAGCCTTCAGCCTACAGCTGTGATGGTTCATGACAGGTAATTAATAAATTCTCATTCTGGGAGAACTGATTATCATAAACTGAACTATAACTAAAAATTCACTGGGACAAACACATCCTTGGGTGCCTCTATGTTGCCATAAAACTCCTCCAGGGATTTTTTTGAACCTAAGATTATTCCAATATTTCTGTTTAAAAATTGAACACATGAACAGTATTTTGGAACAAACTGCACAAACAGGATACATCTAAATTACATCAATTTGTTTTGATGTTGAGTAACAACAGTTTCACAGAAATCTGTGTTACTGAATATTTGGCAAGCTCTGTAGGAGATGCAGATATATTCAGACAAATTTCTTTGCAACCAGTTCCTTCAAACCCATCATCTGCTGGGTCCAGGAGAACACTGGGACAGCTATGGCAAAAAAAAACCTCATTAAACATACTGGATCACAAATGCCTTAAGATCTTTATCATGATCACATTTTAATCACCCCTCTGGTATTTTTCCCTCATAACGTAGCTCTAAAATCATGCAAACTGTCTTGTTAGTAGGCCACAAAAGCAAGACACACTGCTTTTTTATTGGTGAAGTTTAACTGCAAATTCCATATAGACCAGCCCCGTCTGTCTGCACAGCAGGGTATTTGCCATGTGCCTCCTTTCCAACATTTCCTATTGACAATCATCTTTTCCATATACGGGCTCAAGAACTAAAACAGCACTTCAGAAATTAAAAATTGATTTTAGCTCCAAAAATCTGACTGTGCATGAAAAAAAAAAAAAAAAAAAAAAAAAAGAGTAAAAAAAAACATCCCTATCTCCAAAGGCTGCTTTAAACATGAAAAGTGTTTGGAGCTTTTTTTTTTTTTTGCTTGGTTGTTTTCACATGGCTTACATCTCTTTGTGTTTCTCTGGGTGACGACAGTCACTTTTTGAGATGCGATTTGTCTCACGCCGACTGCTGGGAACGGCCGTTTAGGTCTTCGGAGCTCACTCCCCCAGACCCCTCATTGCAAACCCTTTGGTTTAAATGTGAGACATGAAAGGCAGCCGGTCAGGCAGATGCAAGATAGATGTTAGCAATAGCGAACATTCCTCATTTAACATTTAAAACATCTTGTTTTCTAATGGAAAATATTATTTTAATAGTCTTCATAGGAAGAAAGTTCATTATCTTCTATCCCACAGATGTCATTTGCACAAAGTGCAAATGGTTATAACAGGGTTACAATGGGCTAAATTTCATGTTTTTAACTGGATTCTGTAAGTGTTTGGGAGGAGGGGGTGTTAGAGAAAGATTCAAATGAGGTTTAACTTATATATTTATACTACATTTATGTTCCTATTATGACAAATAGCAAAATGGATTGGTTGGGCTATGAGAGTCGTTTAAATTACATTATATGATATAGCATTAATGAAAAATACACACCAGAAATAAGTCTCTTTTTTTTTTTTTCATAATTCAAACAGCATTAGAAAGAGGATTTAATTAGCTGGTTTTCATTTTTGATTTAAAAGGAAGCACACGTTCACTCACTAATGAGAAGGTGAGGTAAGCAATCTTGCCTTAGATAACTCCAGCTTAGGAGTCCCCAGACACAGACTCCACATGAGTCTCCACCGTCCTCCTCGCACAGCGAGGTTGTCCCAGTCGCGTGCAACCCAGTCCTTCCACGCTCTCCTTGACAGACAGCCACCAACTTCTATGAAAATAGTGATGACAAAAGTTTTCAAACATTGAGTAATTTCTAGAGTCCCCGTTTTCTGTGTGCCAGGGAGGTGTTTCAGATTGAGCAACTCAAGCTGGAGGCACCCAAAATTACTGGATGCCATCCAAAATGACAGTCTCATAGATATGGTTCTAAGTCCTGCAAATCTTTTGAGTCCTCTGCCTTCCCTTCATTTCCCGAGCTCCCTCCCCAGCCTCCACAGGGTTCTACAAAAGCCAGAACAGTTGTTTCAGTCGATTCTGCTGGCCGCCGTGCAGGACCCAGCAGCCACGGGAAGAGGCTCGGTTGCTGCAGGGTGTTTGTTACCTGCTGTGTGACCGAGGAGGGGACGCTGAGACAGAAACACACGGTTATTGCCTCCAACCAGCAGCCAAAGAGCTGCCTTCCCCTTGTAAAACCTCACCTTCAGCTGCAACCGATCCTTACCCACAAATAGTCCTTTCTTCAAAAGGCTTCCTTCAAGTTACCTATAACTTTGCCTTAAGAACATTTGTTTTCATTTTCTTTCCAAAGAAAATGCCTCAGGAACTATGATGTCAGTTGAGGGTTTATGGGTTACATATGCTCCAGACTATGACATTGGGACAATTATTTTTCCCTTACAGGCGTTTCTTGGAAAGTACCTGTCTCCCTGAGGACAGAATGAAATCTTGTTAATACTAATGAGGGAGATGCCCTAATGGCAAAAGGGAATAAACAATACTACATTAGAAGATGAAGGGTACCTTTCTTTCTTTTCACTGAACCTCTTTGAAGTGCTATTGTGCAAAAAGCCTGCAAGAAATTCATGTATCTCTCCCACGAGAATTAGTCAACAATTATTCTGCTTCCAAGAGAAATTTATTTTGAGTCAATGTTTTTAAAATCTCTCTGTTCATCAGGCTTACTCATGCATTAAGGATGATTTTCAGTGTTCAATAGAAACTCCTGAAACAAGGAGCAATTAGAAACATCTGATTTCATGATGCATTTTCCCTCCCGCAAACCAAGCAACTGTTTCCACAAGGAAAATGTAAAGACTTTCCATCTTCCAAGCAGTTATTAAGCATACAGCAGAAACAGCTACATTTCAAAAGCTGAAATACAACAATAACTTGGCTCGCAATGAAAGTTGTCAAATGACTGAATTTAGCTACACGACAGTATAATAAACATAAACATTAACTCAACTCAACTTTTAAAAAAATGGCTAACAATACAAGCACCACCCAGAGCACAGGTCAGAAAGCCCTGCCTTTACCTGGGTTCCTTGCCTCAGTTTGGGCCTCAGTTTGGGCAAGCTCTGCCATTGCTTTGCTCCTGTCCTGAAAACCAGCAACGGGGTCCATCCCGCAGACACAGCCTGAAAATTTACCAGCTAAGCTCTGGGTAGTGGGAAATGATGCAAATGATGCTGAGAATTATCTAAGAATGAATGTTAAGAAGTTAATGGTATCTCTTACAGGTGCTAAAAATTAAGCACGTATTTAAGCGTTACACTGATGCAGGGACTTATTGCTGCTGGAGTCGATGGGCTGCTGCCTTCAGCCCATCTTCTGCCTCCAAACGTCCTCCTGCAACTTGTGGCCTGAAACTGCAGCAGAAGAGGGAGAAACGTGCAGCTACGTGGCAGATCGAACAGCACCCTCTGCTATGGATCTAAACATAGGAAATGCCCAGTCTCGGCGACAGAAAAGCAATTTGTTTGGCCTTTGTCTTTTGGAGACAACGATCAGCTCATCAGCTTGTCATAGCTTATTAAAGATGAGAGATTAAAGGTGGTTTATAAACAGCTTCTGTCCCTTGCAAGAGAAGAAAAGAAATGTTAATAGTTCTTTCACTGGTGTTTCAGTTGGTAAAAGTTAAAAAATAAGCAGAACAGGTCTCTGTAATATCCAGTCTTTTCTAGAGACTGGTTAGTGGCTTCTGACACTGTATAATTTCTTAGACGCACTCTGTAACTAATAGTTATAAAAACATGGCTTTTCTTTTAGTCAAATAACAGAGCACAGATGAAAGGGAGCTAATCCACAAGGCTACACAGGTACGACATTGCACTTTTATTTGAAATCATGAAAGATGGCCTGGCTAGGAAAAGTGACAAGTTAAACCCCAGGGCTTGCTTATCCTTTCTTTCTTCTTGCCACAACAAGGAAAAAAGACATACATGGGGCAAAAGAAGAAATGTCTAGTAGGGATCTTAGAAAAGCAGTTCTTAAAACTTCCCCTTTTTAGCTCTGCCACACAAACAGAGGCAGAAATGCTGTGCCACAAAATATATCCACTTCTTCTGTTTTGTCCTCCCTGCTTTCTTTTCTGATTCCATTTCCTTTTTGCTTCAGATGCACAAATCTGACCCTGTGGACACATCAAGCCAGGTAATGTTCACAGGTGAACAGTCTGTCTTGCACTAGTGTGGACAAGTTTTCTCGAGGGGGAAATGCCGGCATAATTCAGCAGCAAGTAAAGAAACAGGACTAATGTGCAAGGACTAAATGCAATATGTGCCACCTTCTCACCATCACTAAGAAGAAGAGCCAAAGGAAGGTAAAATTGAAATAGGCAGCAGCCTAGGGTGCTAAAATAAATATACTTTAAAATAAAGAGAGAAAGAAAGACGGAAAGAAAGGAAAAAAGAGAGAAGAAGTTATTTCAAAAACTAAATTGGAAATAGGATTATCTTTACGGAGAATCCTGAACTTGGACATACCTCAGCTGAACAAAACAGTGGAGTATTGTTTCCTAAATTTAGTCTGGAAATGTTAAACAGCTCCATCAGCAGGGTGTAATTCTGCAACAGTTACTGCAGCAAGAGCCATGGGGGCAAACATCATCAGCTGCTAGATGGCAAATGAGGCACCTCTTAAAGCCTCCTCTGATATGACTACTGAGAGCATCTGTGGATTGGACTCAAGAACCCTGGAGAGCTTTTCCATTCCTGTGTCCTGGGAGAGCCCAGTTCCTGACTGCTCTTGCTGTGCAGAGCCATGCTTATGTGTGTTTGGCACAGCAGCACCCAAAATGAACCCAGGCTTTCCTTACAGGACACAGAGGAAAAGAGACTCCCCCCAGAGAGTTCACATTCTATATGCGTGAGCAGCACTGTGGCTTCCCAGCACCAGTGAGGGAAGAGTCATTCAACGCTCCACAGTGAGCACCATCTGACCTTTCAGCTGAGATGCGCTGCTATTACTTTATATTCTGGGAAAGTCTTATGGAGCCTCAGAAAAGCCAATGCTTTGCCCCTTAAAACAGAAGGGGTTGTTTTGCCACCCAAATGAAATCTTGCATTCTATGACTAAAACACATTAACATCACCTGGAGTCCTTCCCACTTCCTTGTACTGCTTTGTGCATCACTCATCAGCTTAGTACCTGGGCATTTCAAAGGGGTTTAATGACTTTACCACTGAGGTAGGGAACCAGAAATACCTTCGAAGAGCACTGGGACACAGAAGTATTAAATGCCCCAGATGCATGGGACTATGTGGCAGAAGCCTGTCTCTGGAGTTACAGCTTCATGTGGTCACAGCATGACCGCCATATGACAGCAGCTCAGTTACGACATCAGCAGTGAGATCCTACCACGACCTTCTAGGGAATTTTTTCCATCTCTAACATATGAAGTCCCTTCCCTACTCCACTCTTCAGCTGCTGTACATGTCCCCAACAACAATGCACTCTTTTGACAAGTTCCATAGAGAAGGAGTAAATGGCATTGTTAAATCACTGGGAAAAAAAAAATATATATATATACAATAATTTATTCTCACAGTATCACCCTGCTGCTGTCTCACTTCGACTGTAGGCTCTTCGGAGGTGAAGCAGACCACAATTTTCTATCTTATTCAGCACACTGTGGGCACCAGTTGAGATGTTTAAAGCCTGTTGCAGTGTTCATCTAGATAGCAGCTACAGAAATTAAGGGGAGTTATGCAGATGAATCCCTTAGTCATCCATTTATGCTTCTCCTTCCTCCTAAATCAAAGGACAGGAAAGCAATTTAATCGGAAATAAACACAGAATTAGCAGTACAATTCAGCTCCTTATGCTCTTTCCTCATTGCTTTTGATAAGTAAAGTCTGCAAACAACCAAACAGCAGAAGAAAAAAATAATGAAAAATTAAAACCCCCAGTAGTATCACTGTGCTGCAGAAGTCCCATTCCTGTCTGAAATTGAATATTCTTCTAGTTCAGAGCAGTCTGGTTAAAGAACTGGATTTTCAATTTCTTAATGAGGATCTGATATGAGTTGTATTATTGCAAGGCTCTGAATATTGCAGACTATACTTAAATATTTGTTTTATAGAAACATGTGGTCCAATCCCAATGATGTGGCTGGATCTCCTGTAGTCATCATTCTGTTCTGATGCGATATGTAAACATACTTGCTAAAGGACATGGCCAGGAGGTCACTGCGATAGCTTAGTAAAAATATAATAGAAATGGGCAACGGCAACAAATGGAAAAAAACCAAGCCAATTATAAATAATATAGTAACTAACACATGAAGCATTACTGAAAAAGACAGCATTGCCTTATAAAACAGGGCTTCTCTATGGCCCTCCCATCTCACAAAAAAATGCAGTGAAAACAGAATCAATCACTTAAGGGCAAACAAAACATCTAGAGCACAGAAAGCCTGTAATAAAGGGTTGGACAGATTAAAAATATTCAAATAATAATAAATGAGAGGATAGACAAGAGAGGTGTGAAAACAACAAATGCCAAGAAATTAGCCCTTTACCCTCACTGGAAATGTAAACAGCATATACAAATAAACTAATAAAAAGTAGTGTATTCTGTGGGGGTGGCAGAAGGTTTCCCATGGGATTATCTTAGAGAATATGCTGTCAGACGATACCACATAGGCTAAATATCTTTAAAGGATTCCCAAAAGACACTATTTCTACAGAAAACCAGAAGCCTTTATGTAATATTGGGCGTGCTAAAATATAGATGAGAGATTAAAAACAACTTTTTTTAAAAAATATTTTACTGAATAAGCCAAATAGAAGTTGCTCTAAATTAGGAGTCAACTTCCTCTCTAGGAAGATTATTCCATAGTGTCTGTTAGTGGAACAAACTTTCCTATTCAGCATCTGCCAATGGCCCCAGCCAAAGAAAGAGCACCACGGTGGTCTGAACCCCTTTATTTTATAGCAAGACTTAATAACTGCCTCTGGCAACTGTAGTCTTGGGTATGAAAAAAATTATGAACCCACGTCAGAGTTTACACCAATGAGACATAAACAACAGGCAAATTAATAAATACTTCTCTAGAGGATTGGGAAGAAGAGCATGTGTGCTGTGCTTTTGGCTTCCAACACCAGCCCAACCAGCCATGGGACCTGGCTCCAGCGCATGTGATGGCTCCAGCAAAACTCACTGAGAGCATTGGTCGCTCCCAGAGCAGCTCTCTGCCATCCCCACACTCCCAGATGCTGCTCCACACTCCCTGAGAGTTGGTATCCATCACGCCCAACCCAGCAGAGCCCTCTTCTGAAATTATCTTATTACACCTAACACAATTTAAAATTAATTAATGCTCCTCTGCAGCAAGATGCCATAATTAAACTCTCCCTCTCTTCATTTAAGACTGAATTTAAATAAGGGCTTGATGGCCCTGCAGTTCAGTAGCATTCACAAAGGCAACACTGAGACCTCTGCGACGGGTTTTGGCCACATAGCTCCCAAGGGCTTCCTACAACATCAAGCTTTTGGCCTTCAGCAATACGCATTTATAACCACCCCAGTTTTTGGCAATATTAGCTGAAACGCTTGCATGGGTGATGATAGAGATCTCCTCAAGGAGAAAAAAGTAGTCTTCAGAATTTTTTCCCCCAAACTGAGCCTATCTATCTCTCTCTCACACACGCCAAGCAGTGATCCAGCCTTTACGACTGACAACAGAGAATAAGGAGATGACATTTCCTGACCTTTAAGAAGCGTTCACTGATCAGCACTAACTGCACCATTTTGCTCATCTTGTTACTTACTAGCTTAGCTATAAAGACCAAAAAAAAGAAAGCTGAAATTTGGTGTATTTTTTTTCCTCTTTATGGAATACTGTCCTGTTCTCAGTGCCGTGACTACGTGTCTTCAAAAGAAAGGGGAAGCCCTGGTCTGCTGCTTGCATTCAGCTCCCACTGGAGACAGGAGGGATGAAAATACCTGAAAATACCTGATATCGGATAGGACACTGATGTACATACATTAGAGAAATGGATTTATTAGCTACATTTAAAGAAAAAAAGATCAGATCTTGGTCAGAATGGATAGTGCGCTTTTTTTGTTTCAATTGAAGCCTGCATAAAACAGTAGTTAAAACCAGGCAGGTTTAGTTTGATTCTATATATGTAGTGTAAACATTATCCAACGAGTCAACCACACTAAGAAAGTAAGTATGTCTTCAGTGCAATCAGAGCATGGGAGTACAGATTACATGCAGGCATAAACTCAGCTCTGAACCACCTAGTATAGCTCCTGATCACACTGTGGCCAGAGCAAGGTAGACATCAGTACTGACTGGCTCTCCAGCTATTCAGCCAGGACCCTACACAAGCTTTGCATCTTGCCTTAAACCCCACATAATCACAGCTGATCATCCCCACACCCAAATCGACAGCTCTGGCCCACTTGGTGCACGCACCGATTCACCTGGAGGTAAAGGACCATCTTGAATGCAGCATCCAAGAGAGCACTAAGACACTAAATCTCATTCAGGGCATTAGTATGCATTCAACTCACTGCAAAGGCAGTTTCTGGCAGTTCAAGCAAAGAAAAAAGCCTCAGAGAAAGCAAATTACTAATTTCTTTCTCATGAAGACTAACTTCAGGTGAACATGAAGCTGACTGGAGATTACACCCAGTTGCTCCAAGGGAACGTCTGTTCTCACAACACTGCCTTTGGGCAAGTAAGGTCTTGTGATGGGTCTTTTCACATCACCATGGCACTCACCGCGCTCTAGGCGCTTTCTCAGCTCTTCTTTATACAAACAAATGAGAAGGAGTTTGTATAAAACACCAAGCTTTAACCCAAACCTTACCTGCACCGCTGCTGCCTGCCAGTATCATGACGATTCATAGCCCTGGGAATGGCCTCACCCCAAAGATAGCAATGCTTTCAGCCCACAGGCCAGAGAAAGAAGGAGCTATGGGGAGCAAAAAGGTCCAGATGGGCATGGTGGAAAAGCATGATCCCATGTTTCAATGCGAGATACTGGGGGATGGGAAAAGGAAGCAGGAAGGTCCTCCAGTCTCCTTGTCTGGGCAGCCATGGGAATGGTGCTTAAGGGAAGGCAATCTGTCTTCTGTCTCCAGCTCTTCTTTCTCACATGTATATCTCAATTGTGAAAAGAATAATTAGGGGTTTGTAAGAGTTTGGCTTGACCAGAATATATTCAGCTACTTTCCCTTTCTGGTCACCACCACTACTACCAGTTTTCCTTTACAAGACACTTCCACAGGCAGTGTGATTCGCCAGCCCAGCTCTCACGGGGATGCTGCAAATGGTTTGAAGAGACAAGAATTTATACAGGTCAGAAATAGGGGTTTCAGCTATCCCAGTCACACTACTGACATGTCCTTATTAACAGTTAAGATATCAGGATCATTAATTCTAATTTTTTTCCACATTTTTAGGCCTTAATTACCCCACATCACACAGTTCCTTAAGTATAAACAGGTTCCTGTCTTTTACTTAAGTCGTAAATTTTACAAATATATACACTTATACACTTTTTTTTTTTTTCAACAAATGCCACACATTGATACATTTTATATATATCTACTGTTGTATTTTAGCCAAGCAGCATGCCAGGAAAACCACCATTGGTAGATGATTTTAAGTATAGAAGCAATGTTGTGGAAAACTGAGAAACAAGATTCAACTCCCAACAGCAGGCTGGAATATTTGGCAGTGGTATTAACAAGTACCCCTGCTCAGGAGCTTTCACAATGGGATTATCACCTTGCAGTTAAAGACATGTTAGACACTCATACTAGATTTGCAACAGAAAACCCAGACCAATAAGAAAATCTGGGGATTTACAGTTACTTCTCAGCAGTTCTGCCCTCTTTTGAAATTTCTGCAGTTCATTCTTATGTCTCTATTGCCATTGCTAAGAATCTCCCCTTTATTCACATTCTTAATGAAAACAAACTCTAATGGGATTTATTGCTGAGCAAGGGTGCAGAGTCACCATCCTCAAAGAGCCAAAACTTTCTCTGGCTGTAGCCCTCTCAGAGCAGTCTTACACATTCTGACTGCCTTCCTCAGCAGACACCTAGAGATGTACGTGTGGGGCTAGGCTAGTCGTCAAAACCCACCAGCCTCCCTGCTGAAGCTGTCACCACAATGCCAACAAATAAGCATCATTTCTGAAGGCTGTTTCAGTGACTATTCACTGGTTCAACAGGCAACAGACTGATCCAGCGAGGATTTCTCTTCCAGGTCTGTTAGAAAATAACATCTTCGGGATTCATCTTCTCTCAGTATCATCATACCCTTTCTATTTTTTTTCTTACCTCTAAAAACATATTAAATAGCTTTCTCGATCTTCATCCCTTCATCTCATTAAATTCAGATCACCAAAGATTATTCTTATACTTCTCAGATGCACCTAAAAATAATCAATTAATGATTTTTCCATTACCTTGTATCTTAACAAAATGGTTCATATAGACAAAATTGGTTTTAATCAAGTCAACAAAGAAAATAATATTTGGAAAAAAATCAAGACTTTGCACTGCTGCTTCAGTGGACGAGTATTGCATTTATGGCTTAATTTTATGGTCACCTATGCTGTGCAGATTTATTTTCTCTTATATGTGCTATTACTGATGAAATAGGAATGCAAGACTTTGCTACTTTTTACACAAATTACTAGAAACGCAGAGCCTAAATCAATACGAAACTAAGGGAGAATCATATTCTTACTTCATGGTCACATGGACTGGAAGGAAACAAAAAATGGGATGAACAGCCTTAAAAACAAGAAGCTGGTGGTACCATAAATAGCGCAGGTTTCAGATGGGCTCTCCATGCCCAGAACATCATCTCTGACTCCTGACATCCCTCACAGCACACTTCTCTAGAAACACAACTGATGGGAGGGAACCAGAGTAGTGCCCTAGAAACACAATGAGGGAAAATTAACAGAGGCACACAGATATATCCCCCGTGGAAAGGAAGGGAAATAAAAACATTATTCTTGCCACTGAGATAATTACAAACCACGACCAAGGCAACATAACTTCATAGTGTCACGAGCCCAGAAAAAGCATGAAAGCCTAGATAACACATCTTACCTCACACTCGTGGGCAACCGCAATGCCTTGGTCAGTTGCCACAACCCATCGGACCCCACCGCACCACAGCAAGCTTGAATGGGGTTTCTGAGAAGTTACTGAGTTTCAGCAGCAGAATTAAAAGCTCCCGTTTCTCCATTCCTCAATTCCTCATGAAGACAAAGCATTCCCATTTGATTCTGCGATTATTTCCACCCTGTCTGGGGGCTTGTTTTTGTTTTTAAATACAAAGAAAGTAATTGCAATCACTAATATCCTGAGATGAAATTTTTTGCGTCACTCCTCTCTCCTTGATCTCCCGCCTTAGCTCAGACTGATGGCTTTTCTCCAGCATTACCTATTTTCCCTCATTTTTTCTCACTTCCCTCACAATCTCTGCACACAAAACCGTAAATTACTGTATTGAGATAGACTGCATTACTTTTGGAATACAGCTTGATCCCACAGGTCCCCTTGGAATCACTGGGTGTACTCATTAAACAATGCACTTCTCAGCCAGAGTAAGCACACCATAGTCTGCCTCTTTTGATGAGTCTAATTAAAGTTTTCCAAGTGAGAAATGTAAACTGATTATCTGCTCTACAGAGTTTCAGCAGGAGAAGAAGGTGTTTAAATCTCCTGAAATTAGGCTTATTTGATTGAGTGTCCAAACCTTGCTTCAAGTATCTTTAATTTTCCTTTTTTAAAAACTAAAAACCACATGGCTTCTATTTTCTTTTCTATTTCACAAGTTGGCAATATTATCTTTTAACCATCTGTTCTACATAAATATTTAAATAGTGTTCTTTATCTTCTTCCCTTCAAAAAATAAAAAAAAACCAAACCAAAAAAAGCATTAAAAAGATGGAGTGGCCCCTGTGTACCAAGTCAATTCCTACATTCACTGTCAAAGGAACTTGCCTTGTCATACTGTTTTTCAGCACATCCCTTTTCTTCCAAATTTTCAAGACCTGAATAAAAATGAGAAGCTATTATATAGCACAGAATAAAAAGAGATTGCTCTGTAAATTTTCTTAGAAATGACAATGTTTCATACAAATCAGCACATTTTAGCAAACAGATTTGTTCTTCAGCTTCAGTGTGTATAATTTGATTCCACATCAGCCTGTGGCCATTTTTCAGATTAATCTTCCATAATCTTTTGGCTACACCGTTTCAGTGTACAAAGCCCACAGTAAAGCTTCAGTAGAGTCTAAGGATTCCCACAAGGTCATGGCTTTCCCTGAAGAGCATAAAACAGATCTAATTTCAGAAGGAACTCAGAATTTACATTTCTGAATGTACATATGACAAATCTATGGCCATTCAAGAAAAATCCTGCAGGCTCTTCCAGCAGCCTTTTGTCCCAGTTGGGCTAAAGCATCTTTATCACCAAGATTCATAAGTAATCAATAGGAAAGTTTAGGGTTTGGAATTTTTTATCTGTTTCTTTTTTAAACACATAGCTTGTATTCAACCCATTGCGCACTTCTAATGCCTTAAGGGGAAAAGACGTTTCCTCTGTTTTCTTTGTCTTCTGCGCCTTTTTTCCTGGGGTTTCTCAAGATGAAACATTTCCTCTGCTGGAGTAAGGAAGGATGCAGTTACCGTCCCAAGAGTGCTCCCTGTTTGCATGCATCACTGTGAAAGATAGCGTCCCTTAAGAGAGACAAGACTCCAGGCTATGAATCTGATGCTCTTTATAGCGGAGGGTATCACGCCTCTGATACACAGCTTGATTTCAGCTACTTTTCCCTGGATCACAGATTAAAAGAAAAAGACAGCAAACCACTGGCCTACCAGTGACAGATACGTCAGTGGCCATAAAACACTTCACCGCCACTGCCCTTCTCAAGTGCTACATCTCATAGTATTCATACCACACAAATTCCTCCCCCCAGGCTCAGACACATCCCCCTCTACCTCCAGCCCCACATCACAGGAGCTTTTGTTTGCTTTTCAGAGGAAAGCACCGGGTGAGGCAGAGTCAAACTTTTGTCCTTGTTGGATTGTAAAGGTCTGAAACCTTTGAGTTTTCTATTTCCTTAAGTATATACTGATGAAATATTTTGACAAGGCCAAATTGAACTACAGTTCATAGGC
Organism: Gallinago undulata; assembly: GCA_026546715.1. Taxonomy (NCBI): domain Eukaryota; kingdom Metazoa; phylum Chordata; class Aves; order Charadriiformes; family Scolopacidae; genus Gallinago; species Gallinago undulata. The sequence continues at coordinate 31,867,019 of JAOTQQ010000012.1, read as the reverse complement.
TATGGTAAATTTGATCTCGATTCCATCACTGAACTCTCAAAAAATAATTTTCTTATCTGTAAACCACAGAAATATGAATTAACTGGATCGTAGAGCATTTTTCTTACATCAAGATGAACTAGCAGTCTGAGCAACAATCTTTCTTCTTTTTCTACTAACACTCACAAAGAAATCTGTTGACCTGGTGCTCAGAGCATTCTTCATTTTCTACCTGCCAGTCGCAGTATTCTTCAGAGACTCTCTTTGTCATTATCAGTGAAAAGTGATTTAAAAATCATCTGGAAAAAATGCCTGTGCAAAATCCCCATCGACACAGTGATTCAATACATATATGTTTATCGCATAAAAGTAAAAATTTTACATATCTGTGATTACTCAATTTTAATCAAGACTTTTTCAGGAGGCTGAATGAAGCCATTTTCTGTAAAACTGGTTTTGCACCTCCTCTTTAACAGAAGTTTTACATGACAATACATTAAAATACGGCTGAAAATGCTGCATTTTATTAGGACTAGATGTTCAAGATCATGATTAAGCATAGACTCCCAGGGATTAGTAGGAGAGGGATGTTAGGCACCTTCATTAACACCTTCCAATACAACACACCAAGACATCAGTCTCCAGATAACAACTGCCTCTTTAACAGAGCCTCTGTAGTTGGGGGAGACCACCACAGGGTCTGGGATGCTCTGGTTCACTATGGAAATCACTCAATACCCACAGCTGAACCAGAATTATAGGACCATGACTTAATAAAAATTTATTTGATATGGCCTGTCCCCATCGTGATGCGGGAAGTTCCTCAGCCAGCTCTAAGGACCCAAACTGAGCCACTGGGAATCTAGAGGTGAATTAAATGAATTAAATAAACTATATAACTACAGTGCTATACATACATAACTATATAGCAAGTGCCAAAAACTTCAGTATTTTAAAATCCTTTCTAGTCTGCACAGTTTTTCTGAGAGTGCCTAATGGAATGTAATTCTAAATGACCTGCACATAAAGAGAGTACCTCCAAGATTTTGTCCACTTTCTCCTTCTCTTCTCCAATCAAGAAAATGCCATTGATTTTTTTTTTTTCATGGTCCTTCCATGATTGCATGATCTGCTGTTTATTTGAAAATCTGCTTAAGGAAACCAGCAAGAAATTTTCCCTTAGAGCTATCACAAAAAAAAAAAAATCTCCATATGGGGAATTTCATGTTTTTATGAGCTTATAAAAAAGTACAACATTTACTCTTGTTCTCCATAATGTTTAATGTCTTGATTTAAATTTTTGCCCAAGTTTAAAATACTGGTTTTGACATTTTACCTCAAGAAAGGGTTGCTTAGTCTGCCAAAAGGGAACCAGCATGAGCTCAGGCTTTATTGGGAAGGTGAAATTTATTGTGCTTTAAAAAATTCCATGTTGTAAAATTTGGCATTGAACACATTATTGTATATTCCATATTCCATATGTACCCAGCAAGCTTATCTAAGACAAAGCAGACCAAGCAAGCTTTTAAGCAAAAAACATGCCTGGAGCAAAATCCGACAGGTCTGCCCAGCTGAAATAGGTTTAAGACCTGGCTCTAAAACATTTTGGAGACATTTTCTCTCTCCATATGGAGTTTAAGAACAGAAATTCCCTTGAGTTGATGTTAGCTTCCAAGACTCAATCCCTGAAATTTCAACATAGAGGATGAGAGCTAATAACAAGAATTGTCAAAGAATTGTCACCCACAGTGGAAGGAGCTCTGTGGAATTCCTTTGGGATACATATATACACACACATATATATATATCTCCATATCCATGAGTATGTGAAAGGTATATTTAGAAAGGAATTTGTGGACATTGCCTGTGGTTTGTTTCATCAAATTGGTTGTCTACAGCCAGAGCTCTAAAATCTGTGCCTGTACCTTACCAGCTTTCTTCAGACAGATGTCTCTCATCATTTACTCTATATCCTTGAGCATTCAGCATCACTTACTGTCTTTTGTAATATATTTGTTTACTATTCAGTAAACCTCTTACACTGCTTTGCTGAAAAAATAACTTGAGCCCTCCTGATTGTTTTGTGGCTAATGTAGTAAAAAAAAAAAGAAAAACCAGCTCTTTTGAAGTTTAGGAGATTTCACAATGTGACATATTAACACTGCTGCGAGTCTCTTGGTTTTGTCCAAGGTAAAAATCTACCCCTTCACTAATATACGTTATATTGTAAAGACAAATTGATAAGTAAAGCAAAAGCCAGGCTGGCAAGCAAAGCAAAACAAGGAATTCGGCAGGCAGGTGTTCAAGCACCTCCAGGAGAGCAGGGCTCCATCACGCATAATGGTTACTGGGGAAGGCAAAATGCCGTAACTCTGAAGATCTCCCACTTCCTCCTCCTTCCTTCCATGCTGAGCGTGACATCATATGGCATGGAATATCCCTTTGGTCAGTTGGGGTCAGCTGTCCCAGCCATGTCTCCTCCCAACTTCTTGTGTCCCCCCCCAGCCTGCTCGCTGGTGGGGTGGGGTGAGGAGCAGAAAAGGTCTTGAGAACTTAGCAACACCTGAAACCACCAGTGTGTTATCAACACCATTCTCATCCCAAATTCAAAATATAGCACTATACTAGCTGCTAGTAAGAAAGTCAACTCTGTCCCAGCTGAAACCACAACAGAAATGTAACAGAGTTCAGCCAAGGCTGGTTTTGACAGAGCACTTTTAACCCATCTTATGGGGTGATCTGAGACTTGCTGCCTGGCTGAGGCAAGTAACTTTGTTGACTTCCCTTAAGCATCAAATACATGCAAAAAATCTTCCTGAAGGATAAATCTAGAGCCTGTAGCTGGTCAGTACCCAATGTGGAACATCTGGAAGAGCTGTGCTAAGGTGAACATTGGGAACAGAAAACCTCCAAGCCAGCTCACAACACAAGGACACACACAGTGCCAGCCCTCCAACAGTACAGAGTTAATGGAAAGCTGTTATATGCTGCCTCTGTCTCTTTTTTGGCAGTCCCCCAAATTCATAATTGAGAATGATGCAAGTGTGATTAGAATATTCAGTGAAATCTGAATAGTTTATGGTTTCTACTAAGTTATTTCCCATGAATCCAAAGAGCTCATAAGATCATTCTGAATAATAAAATACGTTATTCTTATAGGGATAAGGTATCATTATCTAATATTCATCATGACAGAATATAGTCATCTTACAATTTATGCTGCAGTATCCAAGATATTATCTAACATTCATTACCAGCTATGTCTTCAACTGCCTATATTATGTTTATTTAAAGAACTTCAGACAGGTGAGATGTTCCACAAAGACGCCATTTTCAAACAAGCAAATGGGAAAAAAGGCATTGACTGCTATAAATGTAATAAACTCCTACTGACGTCTCAAACTCGTTACAGTTCACTGACAAGTATAAAGGTTGATTACTATGATAAAAGAAATAGAGAGAAATAGCTTCCTTTCCTTTATAGGAAAGGAAGTACAGTATCTACTCTTCATTGCACCAATCCACCTGACTGTTACTCTTGGCATCTGCCCAACATGCTCCCCATACTTTTTGTTAATGCTACATTCATGAAATGACACTTCCCCCCCCCCCCCCAATTTTGCAATGCCAGGCTTTGAACACAATTTAAGACATAAGAGATGCAATTTGCAGAGCTATATTTACTATTTCTAGGGAAGTAATTTAACTGATTATTTCTTTTTCAAGTCCAAAAAGTTGAAGAAATGATAAAGCACATCTGATATGCCAGTTCCTTCCTCTGGCTTACTGATAATAAGTTGCCAACAAGATGAAATTTAGCATCGTGCAACTAGGCAATTGGGTGCCAAAGAGGTTTTAAAAGATTTAAACCTGCTGAAAACCACACACAGAAATATAAAACCCACCAGGTATGTAAATCAGTGGCAAAACAGCTACATTATTCTAATGAATCATCTTCTCGACACAAACTAGAACTAGCCAAAAAACACATGGCTTGTTTCCACTGTGGAAATAAGCTATTTGGGAATAATAACAGCAAATATCTTCAGATAATAAAGACAGGATCCTGATCTCAAAATACGTATCTGGAAAAGACTTTTTCTGTCGTGACTTTTCCCATGGTTTGTCCATCACACATCATCAGGATTTTAATCTTGCCTGAAATTTTCAGAGCCACATTCTTACTCATGAAGTTAAGAAGACAGAGTCAAACTTCATAGCCCACAAGAGAGGGCAAGGTTTCCCTGGAGCCTGCAAGGAGCTGAGGCAATTCCTCTCCAGAGCTGGGTGTAGGTGAGTTTCAGCATCTGTACTGGTGTGGACAAAACAGGCAGAGAGGCTGAGCCCTTCCTCCCTTCTCTCCTCTTTGCTCCCAAAATCCCTCTGCAACCACTAAAAAAGCACAATTTGCCAGCAATGCCAAAATGCCTGAAGAGCAAACAGGGCAGATGTCCCATGCTGAGTGCATTTGTTCAGATGAAGCCTCTTTGGTTTTGGTTTTTTTTTTAATTATTGAACAGCAGAGTGGAGTAAGTGAAAAAGGGACCTTGGTATGTCAGCCATCATTTAATGTTTGTATTCCTTAAGGCCAAATATATAGCTTGATAATGCACAGTGCTGATATAAATCAATTAATAATTTGATACACAAATTATCATTTGCTCATTTAAAGATTACCATCCCAGTTTGATGGTGAGACACGTGCAATAGGTCCTTCTAAACCTCTAGCCACAGCCACATTAGAAAAAAAAATTCTAGCCAGAGCAGACTTTTTTCTAGAATTTTTCTAAGCCAGAGCCTAGGGAGTCAAGGACCCAATACACAGGTGACAGTGCATCTCATCTGAAACATTAGCCTTTTAGCTTTCTCCATTGAGTCTAGAAAAAGGAAAATATTAAAAAATAAAACATAAAATTAAAAAAAAATCACAGAAGCAAGACTACTGGGATCATTTGAAGCACTTCATCTGCTTAAATTTATCACAATTAAATATGTCCAACAAGGCTTTATTGATGCATCCCAAATCTGGCAATAAATGGTCCAGAGGAAACATAGGACTGAAGTAGGTGTGAAAAGCTTCACTGGTCTGTATTTTCCCCTATGGAAAACAGTGGCAATGATCCATCACCACTTCCAAGATCCATCACCAGGTGTGGGGAGCAACAAAAATGCTGGTTCTGCTTGGCCGTGGGGTGAGGCTTCACATACCTCTCTGAACCGAAGAGAAGAAACGCTATGGGGGACACAAGGGAAGTTCCCAGCCCCACAGGCCTTTGCACTGTGGAGGCCCCTCTGCACCCACAGCACAACTTCAGGGCTGAGGTCAAAAAAACATTTAAAGAATTCCTTTCCCCTTTAATTTAGGTCTTTGCAGTGCTGTTTGCAATTAAGGGATAAAGCATTTAATTGCTAATTGCACCAATCAGTCTTAGCTTCCAAAAAGCCAAGGGAAAGTTACTTTCCCTGAATTCCACTCACGTAATTGGCACGCACAAGCCACAGTGCAGACTGAAATAGTAGAAGCAGTAGGTTTAACTGTTGGAGTCTATATCCTTCTTCGATTCCAGGCTGCTTTGATGGCAACCATTCTGGCTGGATTTCAGGTCTCTTGCTGCACAGTAGTTCTATACTGAAAAAAAGTGAAAAGAGAAAACTTTGCAAAGCAAGCTTTTCTTTTATGAAGGTATCATCCTATCTTTAAAAAAAAAAAAAAAGACACACACACACACACAACATGCAAAAGAAAAGGAAAAACTGTTCAATCTTTTAGATAGAAGAACAAATACCGAAATCCTAGATCTGTAAATTGTTTTGAAAATATGTGATGAGGTTCAAGCCTGGCTATAGCGCAGGAAGCGAGTCACTCTTGAGGAGAGATGCCAACAACTTTGCAATGAGCAGTGTCATTCAAGTCTTCTGTGTGAGCTACAAGCCTGACAAAAAAGCCTCACGGTGGTTTTGAGCTGTTGTTATTATTAGGCAACAGCATATGTAAGCATCCTTGACACATTCAGCTTGTCAACACATTTCAATCTCAGGAGGAGTCTAAATAAAATCTTTGCCTCGCATGTTCAATAATGTTCTCAAGAGGCAAGAGGGAAAGGGGAGGGCAAGATTATGGCATATGAGCTGCGGAGGTCTTGGATTTTGAGTCACCCAAAGCAATGAGAATCAGCAGTGGCTTGCTCAATCTTTTATTTCCTTCCTATAATGAGCCTGCCTCTATGAATACAGTTCTCTTGCCTCTCAGCTGTTATCTGCCACTTGATAAAGCAAACACAGCTTCTAATTTGACAGCTTTCTTGTTGTTAGTATTTGTTCTGAAACCAACTCTCCTGTTGATCTATTAAGGCAGCAGCTCCCAGACCTATCCTGTCCTGGTTATGATCTGTTCTCTTTAGCACAAAGATATTCTTCAACTTGTTACATTTTTTTTCAATGCTTTTATCTCCCATCCCACAAACCAGAGCATCTCTACTAAAATCTACATTTGCAGTCCTCCCTTATCCTTAATAAGGGAAACCTAAGCTAGAGATACTGCAGGACAGTAACAACCACAGCCTATAAACAGTCAGGCCTACACCTGATCAGGAATTATTATTTTTTTGACAAAACTTCAACCCTGAAAAAATTTGCAGGACGACGACAGCCAGTAACAAATTTCACCAGTCACAGCAGCATCACAAACACCCACAGAAAAATTGCTTGCTGCTTCTATCAAACAGCTTCTGGGGGAAGGCGCATTCTGGGATTTGTCACTTCTTAAAGCCTGCAGCATATGAGCAACATTAGCTAGGTTTGTAACATCTTGTTGGAAGAGCTATATTTAATAAGAACAGCCGCTCTGGTTCTGACAGAGGAGCCATCTACCCCACATCCAGGCTCCTACAGCAACGAGCAGCAGATACCTCTGATACAGAAGAACTGGGCAAGTATTCCATGATACCTCCCCCAGTGCAACTTCCCTTCTTCCAACTGTCTGAAGTTTGGCCAGATCCTCAAATAAAAATATGGTCTACTGTTTAGCAGCCAAAGGAATTTTCTTCTTTGCTTTTTCTGTTTCTGGGCACAGATAAATGTTTGGGAATAAAGCTTCCTGTAACAGTCATCTTGTGCAAGGACGGACCTCTTTTGGTTCATTTGCAGCCTTCATAGACGAGTTCAAGACTGCTAATTCTTGTAGTATTTTCAAGTTCATACTGTTAAGTTCAGTTGATGGTCCTAGATTTCCCTAACCATGGCAAACCAAGACATACAGTCAGTTTCCAACTTTATCAAATTCATGAATAGTTTCATTTTACTCAAATCTTTCATTTTCTGGGGAGCAGGGCGGGGGGAGGATATACAGAAGGAAGGAGATGAAGATATTTTTAACACTTACTGAGGAAAAAAAAAAAAACTCATCTTCATTTAATTTTTTTTTACTGAAAGGAACTTCAGGATTCCAGCTGAGGAGTCAGATATTCAAGAAGGACCTAAATATAAGTATTTTAGCACTGGTGGCTGACCACCTACTTTCATGCAGATCTGCTCGGGTGCAAAGACCACCATGAAAACGCTTTCTGGACATTCCCCGCTAAACAAGGCAGATGTTGATGTGACCCATCAGCTCTTTCACACATCATGTCTTCTACAGAACCTCAGACTGCAGTATTGGGCCTGCCCCAGACACAGTCACACATGTTGAAATGAAGAGAACATAAGAACATGCTGAAAAATTACATTTGAATGCAGCGAAGTAGTTCAAAGACACATTTTAGACATTTAAGAAACCAAGTAAGTTTGGTTAGGGCACTAGCATATTATGTAAAAGTCAGAAAACATACATGCATACACTCTGAATGCTCCAGACTATCCAGGGATGTAGACTGAAGCAAGGAGATGCAAACACATCAAGCGAGCAGCCTTAAATGCCCAATAGGCTACACTCTAAGGAATTTCATTTATCGTCTGTTGCTCTTTGCCTGAAGCGAAAACAGAAAGGCGTTGGTTATATTTAAATAACTGAAAACCACCTGACTGTCCAAGATCAAGGTGCACGGCACCTCAGTCTTCTTCACTCAACACTAAATACCTTCCTCCAGTTCCCAGGTTGCTCAGCTGGAGCTGAACATCCTCAGTGCCAAAGGTGCCTGGCCATACGGTTGCTTCTAGTCCCCAGCAACTGCCCCTAAAGCAAGATTAATAATGCACGCTGCCCATCTGTGAGTACACACTCTGCAAAACGCTTCAAATACAGCGTTGCTTGTTCACGTTTAGTGAAGTAAGCAGAGCCACACCATCGACTCCATTTGGTCATAGAAGTACCTATGAAGAGACAGGAAAAAGACGTTACCAAAATACTCATAACTCAAGAACCTGGTGATATTCCCCAGCAATAGTGTTTGGCCTTCAAAATGTTACTTTTTTCTATTTTTATATTATTTTATGCTTGTCAAAGCATAAAAAGCCCTGACCTTAACAGTGTCAACTTCAGTGGGTTTTGGGAAAGAAGCGTGGCCAAAAAAAACCACTGGAGACGTCCCAATATTTACAGATGCAACTTCCTGCCTTTAAATTAGCAGGTTAGAAAGAAAGCTAACACACAAAGTGCAAAACCTGATTAGAAACATCACGCAATGAGAGGGATCAAAACTTGATCGCGACTCGGTTAAATCCCCCCGGCAGTTACCACTGCAACGCTTGTGGCTGGAGCGGGATTTCCCTCCTGACGACAACGGAAACGGTTAAAAAGCACTCCCTGGCAAAGCTAATTGAAAGAAAAAAAAGCTTTCCAGCAGTATAGGATGGGTGCTCAGAGGGGGGAAAATTACTGCTTACGGTCTTAATAGGTAAGGGGCTATTTTGAGTGGCACTATCTGTTCCCTCTCTGTCTCCCACGCAACACAATTGTTCTCACGATGAGCGGTGCGGCCGAAGTTAACAAGGCAGGTCCAAACACGCTTGTTGTTCCTCACCCTGGCAAGGCCCTCAGTCCAGCAGACCAGTCTACCCCCTCCTGGTGCGCTTTCACGGTTGGACAGAGATGACCTAAACCCACGTTGTCACCAGAAGGGGTAGAGCTGCTCCCAGCCGTACGCTCCTGCCAGGTCCACAAGCTGACAGGCACTTGAAAACCAACCCTGAAAAATAAGGTTGGTGGCTAACTGAGAACAGATTCAACTCACTGCACAGATGGCCATAAGTCAACGCTGGCCCAGGGAAAGGAGCAGAAACAGGTAGGCAGGCGAAGGGCAGAAGTGGCCATTTCAGAGGAGGCAAAGACTTAAGTGAACTTAACCTGTCACCACACTACACCCCAAAAATCAATCCCTGCATTGATCGGGGGGGCCTGTCTCCCAACCATGTTGCTTTGTGATGTGCTTTGCAACAAAACACGTGGTTTTGGAACAGCCAGGGGCTACTATTCAGGGAAGTCAGAGCTCCATCTTCCACCTGACTATCCCCTCAAGAAGTCCTATTCAATCTCCTCTGCTTATGCCCCATCCATACCTTGCAATGATACTTAAAATTACCTAGATCCCTATAGATTAGCACTTGAACTAAATCACTGCAAAACTTCGCAGACTACACAAAAGCATGAATCCTCCTTTTCTTTGGGGGCAGCCTCTCTTGAGAACATTTCTCTCAGGACATGTTCAATGGGAAGATTCAACATTTTCCTCTCTCTTTCACAGTCTACCTTCTCTGATTTACCTGGTTTGGTGTAACAGGGACATTCAGCAGAAGCTACGCAAATACAAGTATGTAAGGTCAATGTCAGGAGACAATAAATGAAATCTGAAAAATTATTATCTGGGTTGAATTTATTATCAAAAGACTATCAGTTGGTCATCAGCTGTCTTTTCAATCATCAATTAATGATTACTGTCTTCCACCTAAAAATCTCTTGAGGTTCTGCCTGAAGACCAGGGTTCCCTTCTGGTTAGCAGAAAACTTTTTTAAAACTTAAAAGTAGGGACAGAAAACAAACAGCAGAATTTGGAAGAAAACTGCAGCTTGAATCACAAACACTACAACCACCTGGCTTCATCATGGTATGTAGCAGGTTCTTCACAGCAAACTCTCACACCAGAGGTGCAACTACACACATTCAAAATAAGGGTCAGTCACTGTGGAACATCTAAGCCACAGATCTACAAAACTGTCTCCTTCAAAGGTCTTCCACAATGCTCAAAGAACAACCCTGGAAGTGAGCTACATGGGATGAAGTTCATGCCAAGGAAGCGAAGGTCCAAGAACCAGACATTATAGGAATACTTTTAAAGCCATTTAGGTCCTACGTAAGCATCATTTTGGAGGCCTGACGAGAACAAGCATCGAGTTGGTCCTCATGTGAATGCAACAGATAGAGGAGAAGACCCAAATTAAAGTTTAAGATTGTATTTTATCACACTTCAGGGCTGTAAGATTTCCAGATAACGAGGTCCACAGGATATGCATAACAGACAACTCAAACAAAAAGCCAAAGAAATATTATACTTTCCGATTTCTGAAAATAAAATAATCAGAGAACAATTATCAAAGTTTGAGGTACTTTTTCCTTTTGAAAACAGAACAAAGCAAGAGTTGATGAGCGAGTTGTAAAATTGAATGATTCAGGCTATAACATGCCTCAGAGGAGGTAAACCTGAATTTAAAACAGGGGTTTTTTTGAAAAATAAGCCATGAAGTTGTCAGCCAACCAGTAAGAGAGGCTTTGCCTCTTATTTGATTACTGGCATGAAAGTCACTAAGTCCCAGCTCTCCTGATGAATCACTGAGAGTGGGTTAACATAAGCCACCACTCTACATTTTTTCTTTCTTCAAAGTTATGTATTACGGTCCAATAAACAAAATTTTCCTTGAGTCACCCAGTAGTCAGCTATCAGCATTAGATTTATTCTCACTTGCTGAAAAGCATTAAGGAAGAGGCGCTCTCACTTAAGCCAAACAACTCAGTTCATTTTTCCTAAAGTAGACAAGAAGTCCAACTTGTTCTAACAATGGAAAAGGGTAAATTTTTTTTCAAGAGATCATACAACATGGTTGCTTGTGGTAAAAAAAAATAAAATAAAATAAAATAAAAAAATCAACAAACCAAGATCCTTCCCAAGTACGTCATTCTCATACCTTCCAGGAAAGCCGTAAATCATCAACACATCTCAATATCAGAGTCTGAATCTGAAGAGATGCATTTCCTTGATGATATGATTTATAGCAAATCATTACCACAGCTTGCAATCTATCCCTATTTCTCTATTCCATCCATAGCGATACACAGTTGGACCAATGGCATCTGTACAGATTTAGCTCTACAGGGGATTTTTGACAGCTGTCAATATCCTGTATGGTAACAGCATCTCCAAACAACTAAATACTAGGCAGAAGCTGTCACATGCCCCTCGCTGGGAGGGAGAGAGCACTATTAAACATACATCAGACCAGCTGCCACGCAAACCTGAAATATAAGGAAAAAATTATAAATATATTTATAGAAAATGTCAGTGAAGGAAAAAACCAAAACCAAACAATGGCTCAAGGCTAATGGTGACCACAGACTTTCAAACTATATTCACAGGTAATAACAGCCTTCACAACTGACAGCATCTGCTCCCTGGTCTTTCACAGTTTAAAAAGAAATGTAGGTCCTTTAGAGTGAATCAAGGCAAAGAGAGTAGAAACGTCTCATAAAGGGAATAAAACAGTCTGTAGCTAACATTGTTAATCACAACTACACTTGAGGATGAAAAGTGAAAAAATAGCCCCTTTGATCCTGATCAGCTGACTACGCTGGGGCATTTTTAGCAGATTTTACCAGAACATAAAATGTGACATGAGAATTGCAAAACCAACCTGGGACCCAGTTCTCAAAGGTGAAGATGCACCTTCATCTTCATGCAAGATACATGTTATGGGAATCAGGTGTGTTCAACACCTTTCAGGATCAGGAGCCTGACCACAGCTGGACGAGAAGTACTTCTCTCTCCCATTTCTCCTTTCCTCCAACTGGGTGCTCTGTCAGAACTCATCCTTGGTAAGAAACACATTCTTTCTTACAGATGATCAGCCTTTTGCAGATATTACCATTTTTTTATTAGTCTATTCCACCACTGTTCCTGGTGAGAAAGGGTTCTTTTCAGAACAGCCATAACTTGCAGAGCTTGTGGAGGCTGCCTCCTTGGAGATATTCAAAAGCAACTGGCTCCAGGTGGCCCTGCCTGAGCAGGGGGGGTGGACTAGATGTCCTCCAGAGGTCCCTTCCAGCTTCAGCCACTCTGTGATTCTGTGATGCGCAACCTCCTCTGGGGCACCTGGAGAGGGATCTATAGTTCTGAGTTACAGAGAAACTCTCCCTGGACGGAGTTAACTTCAGTACAGCAGTCAGTACTTTTGACGGACCCGCCAGGAAATTCTGTCTTCAGCCTCAGGCCTTCCCAGGGCTTAAATATTTGTATCAGTGTGAGATTCACAGCCTTTTATAGAGGTTTTCTAGATCACACCAGGTTTGGTTATTTCCAAAGCACAGCAGGAGCCATTTCCTGGGCAGATCTTTTTGGGCAGATGTGGCTATGTCCCCTCTTTCCAGCTGACCTTTTATGTACCAGCTGCTGTCCTCCAGACACAGGGACTGACCACAGATATCACAGAAATGCTACACCCCTTGACCATGCCTACCACTTAGGCCCCAAGGACGTTTGGAAACATCTGAAATTTACGGTTTTGGACTTAGACACCTAATCTTGCTAAATCTTAAATGATTAAACCTGTTTGCAGTTCTCTGGGATATGACTGCAGGTAGGGACACATGAATTAGAGAAGACAAAAATGAGAACAGAATATTATTAAACAAGCAATAGTAATATAGGAGAATATGAATTATGTAATACCTGATAGTTAATTAACTATCTTGCCTTTTTTGGCATTCTGCAGTGATAAATCAAGGCTGTTAATGCCATTTTTGGGCCAAAAGTTTGAACAGTTGAACAAGATTTGTCACGCCTTCGGAGAAACATGTATTCCTGCATGTTGGCGTTCAAATTCACTGACCGAAACAGGTAAAGCTACCAAAAAGAGGTGTCTAGAGTACTGGATGTTAAGCAAGGGCATATTTCTGCAATTTATAAATGGTACATTTAAAATTCACCTAACTGCAAGCAGAATACAACCTCCCCAATGTATCAAATCCTAATTTTGTCACTAATAACGAATAGTATAAATTTCATCTTGATTCCATAAAACGGTCTTTCTTTTTCTTAGCAATGGCCATAAAGAAACATCGTGCTAATAAAGGTAGCGAGATTTATTTTTTGAGGATGGTAATACAAAGATGATGCTCTAGAAGCAATCATAACATTTACCAAAGGCACACATAGATTTCATTGCCAGACAAGAAGATTAAGATGATATAGCCTGGGCTGCTGTGAAGCACCAGTGACAGACAAAGCAACTTCTGCATCAAAGCCCATAAATTCCTGTTCAGACAATTCCTCGCTTTCCGAGGGCTGTCTTGATTTACAGATTTTATATCATATCACTATGCTCTCGTGTGACACAATGGCTACTAGCCCTTTCTGTTAAATACATTTCCCCATGTGCATAAACAGTGTGACTGTGTATACATATATACGGATTGTGAAAGTGGCTATAAATTAAGAAATCTTACATTTTTGAGGAGATCATTAGGCCCTACACTCAAAGCCTACTCGAAGGCTCCTCTTCTTCTCCCCACCACCAACCCCTCCAAATTGAACAAATCAAACCCAAACTTTTTGTTACTAGATTGTAAGGACCTTATCATCTGGGCCAACACTCTGAGTTCAAGTTCTTTATAAAAAGCTGGATCACCCAGCCAAATCCACCCAGCCGCTCCCTGACCTCACACCAGCACCCATTTACAGGGGACTAAACAGGAAGGAGAGGAAGGAGAAAGCTTGTGGGTTGAGATAAAAACAGTGAGAGCGTTTACTAGTTACCCTTGCCGGCAAAACAAACTTGACCCGGGGTAAATTAACCTAATTTATTGACAATTACAATAGACATTTAATTATTGATTCAGGTAATAGGAAACAGAAAGACAAACATTTAAACAACACTTTTCCTTCTTCCTTTCCCATGCCCAACCTCTTTTCTCCCTTCCTGCCTCCTCTACCCACACCAAGTGGTACGGCGGCGGCTAGGGATGGGGTTCTATAGTCAGTACACAACCATTGCTCTCTGATGCTTCTTCCTCCTCACACCTTGCATGGGCTCTCCTGAGGCTGTAGTATCTGCCCTGGCACCTGGAGTATCTCCCCCTTCAACCTTGTTTTTCAACCCTGCTGTTTCTCACTCTTTTTCTTCACTCCTCCTCTGCCCATCCAGTGCTTTCAGCCCTTTCTTGAAAATTATTTCCCAGAAGCACCACTGGCTTGGCTGATGGGCTCAGCTGTGTCCTGCAGTGGGGTTGCTGGAGTCAGCAGTGTCTAGTTCTGGGCAGCCTCTGTCCTCTTCTCCCAGAGGACACCCCTGCAGTCCCCCCCGCCAACACCTTGCCGTGGTCACCCAACACAACAGGAGGCACACAGAGATGTCCCAGAAGTCATGGGTCACATCTGCACAACGTGTTCCCACCCAGCACAGAGAGGTTGGAGCAGCAGCACGGGGCACCATGAGGTTTTGCACCAGCTGTCTGTAAACACCCCCTTTGGGTGTCTCAGTACAGGCTGATCATCCCTTTCTGAAACCTGCCACTGCTGAGGCGCTGGAAACACAGGCAGAGCATAAGGGTTTACTACAGAAAGCCTTCTAAGAAAGAAATGAGTGAGAACAAAGACCTTGGATTCGCTGCTATTTGGAGAGAACATCCTTGCTGGTTTCAAAAACCTGTCACATAACTCAGAGAAATCCAGCCTGCGCAGACAGCAGAAACATAGAAATGAGCTGGTGAATCTGTAGTGCCAGAACAGAGAGGAAACATTTTTTTAAAAAAGCAAAGCATCTTAAGAGAGTTTTAATAAAGTCTTTGCAAACTTATTGGCAGTTCAGTAGAGAACACTCAAGGGTTTAATTTTAACACATTTTAATGGTTCTGAAGAGGTACAGCATGAAGCCACCAGGAATGCATGTCCCCACGCTGAAACAGATGCTTAATTTTGCAAATTACGTTTATCATCAATACCTGGAATAAGCGCCCTTTCAGTGTCTTCTGTCAGAAGAAACACTGAGCTCCATGGAAGCTTTTGAAGGCATCAGTGCTTCATGACGTGAAATTTGGTAAATGTTATGGCTATATATAGCATCTACTTGATGGGAAACCTCCTCATCTTGATACGATCATATATTCTGCATCACAGCAAAAAAAATATCTCCAAATATGAAGAAAAAATTTGAGATGGAAGAGTGATGGAAGGGCTGTTCTGTATCCCAGGGAATTAGATCACATATTTATTACAGAATTTTCTTAGTCATATGAAAATGCCACACAAAACAAACCAACCATTTTCTAGCTGTAGTCACTTTCTCTCAAGAAAATCCAAATGACGTATTATTGCATCACTTGCCCAAAGGCATTATTCTTTGCTCTGACCTACTTTTTTTTTTCCCCATGAAGTAATGCCCCCAGGTTTTTCTTTATTCTCATCATGGGTTTAGCAGTGGCCTTGCTACAGCAAATTCAAACAGGGCTCCTGCTTCTCGGTCAAAACTGGGAAGATATTTAACTAACTACTTTAAACTCAAGCAAAACCATGAATCATCAATGTTGGTGATGTTTTCCCATTTTTAAGAAGGAAAAAAGGAAGACTCAGTAAACTATAGGCCAGTTAGTCTCATCTCTGTGGCTGGTAAAAGAGTTAGGGTTGTTCAGTCTGGACAAGGCCCCGGGAAGACCTTATAGTGGCCTTTCAGTACTTAAAAGGGGCTACAGGAAAGATGGGGAGGTACATTTTATCAAGGAGTGCAGTCATAGAACAAAGGCTGACATTTTTAAACTGACAGATTTAGATTAGATATTAGGGAGGAATTCTTTATTGTGAGGGTGGTGAGATACTGCAACAGGTTACCCAGGAAAGCTGTGGATGGATACATGGAGGTGTTCAAGGCCAGGCTGGATGGGGCTTTGAGCAACCTGCTCTCGTGAGAGGTGTCCCTGCCCATGGCAGGAGGGGTGGAACTGGATGATCTTTAAGGTCCCTTCCAACCCAAACCATTCTATGATTCTATGTTCTGAAGAGCACCCAAGTGGCAAGATCTAAATCTGATCATAGAGAGGATGCTTTCAGTCCTCCTTAGTGCAACGTCATACTGACCAGTGTTCACTGAAACACACGTATGTCTTCTTCCAGTGCTGTACAGCCTGATGGGAACCAAAGATACCCAGCACTTGGATCACTGACTTGTATCAGCACTGAATCCCAAGATACAAGTTCAAGAATAGACACACAGAATCAAAACATTTGCTTCTAAATACATTACTACCTGGCTGGAAGTTGTAGTGTTTGTACTTTCTTTCTTCTTCATTTTAAAATCAACAGTACTATAAGCAAGTAGCTTCACAGCTTTGGGCTCAGCAAGAACAAGCTGAGCACTAGATAGGATCTCTGTGGCATACATTTAATCCTCGATATGTAGGTTTTAGCATCCAAAGTCAAACAGCATTTCTGAGATTAGCCCCTGGAGAGTAGGAGACAAAGAGAAAGATAAAACAAGCTGAAGGTTCATCAGCACAAAGCCAGCGGTGGGTGAAGGTGGGATTTTGAGCAGTGAGCTCCTTTCTTCTAAACATCTGCTAAGACTGAGGGCACTGATTGAACACAAATGTGTTTGAACGGCTGCTCTGACTACAGTAATTAGTCCTACAGTTGCCGCATGCAGGTGTTTAATTATCAAGGTCCCGCTAGCTACACATTTTTATTAGATTGGCTTTTTCCTTTTGTGGCCTTTCATTGATGTGTGTTCAGACTTGATGGGGATGGTACCCTTGAGAGAGCACGTTTTTGATCTTCAGGCTTTATTCCAGCCATCCAAAGCAAGCAGAGTAGAACACACAGGGTCTCAGGCACCACACGCCCCAGGCTGAACACCCCAATGAGGGCCAACAGACTGCAAATAAAAGTTATTCACTAAGGCACATCCTGAGGGAGATGGGGATCCCCGGCAGCTTCTGTCTCCCAGGACATACATCACCTTTACCCAGGCACACCAAGATTGGGCATACAGTTTTCCCTCATTCAGGACAGCATCTAAACCACATGCACTCTGCCAAAGCAGTTAGGAAAATTTAAGGTTTCACTTTGCCTCGAAACCTCCAGAAGGACAAACTACACCAAAAAGATCTTTGCTAGTTCCCATAAAACAAGCTTAAATATACAATCCTTTGGTTTACTGCTTTAAACAGTCTCTTAAGTGTCTTAAAAAAATCTTGGAGCTCCTTCTTAAACAACCATTTGTAGCCAGCTTCGCATTTCTTTGCAGGAAGCACAAAATTCCTGCCTCAATGCTGTGAACAAAACAATCTTCATGCTGAGACTGACAACTAAGTGGTTAAAGACTGGCACAACCACCTTCACTTCCACAGCAAAAATAACCAATTGTTTATGTGGTTTGTTACTCTCTCCTCAGGAGGGCAGGTGATTTGAAAGAAACAGAACTTAGATTTGGGCCAACAGAGTACGCAATACTCTTAAGTATTTCTGCAAATGAAATCCAATGTTAACTAGCATCTGTGATCACTCTTTATTTACTCATCTCTCCTTCCTTCCTTTCTATAAATCCTACCAGTGACCACAACTGAACTTCTGAGACCCCTCCCCAGTGATTTATTCCCAAGACCAGCAGGAGTACACCTCCCTGAAGACATTCACACCAGCAGTTTCAGTACTAAACGCATCATTTCCACCAAAAGTACAACACATTTTATGTAAAGATATTTAGCCCATCTTTAACTGATGGGACATCCATCACATCCAACAGCAAGTTGTCTCCTTAATTACCTTCACTGTTAAATCTTGCGCAACACACCTTCCCAAAAATCTATTGTGAGAGATGGCACCTCAGCATGATGTTATCCCCTGAACCAGCCTCCTCACTGATGCAGGCTGAACGTTAATCTTCTGACCTAGTGCTCTCCTCCTTCTGCACAGATTTGGCAAAACTGACCACCAGCAGTGGTCAGAAGCATTCTTTCACAGTTTGCAAGTTGGCCAAGCTTGCCAACTTCCTGCACTTTCATGCGAAGATGACAGACCAGATGGAAAAGCCCAGTGGATCAGATCTGGCTCAGATGCTCCTGCTCAGCCCCATGAACAAGGGACAGAATCAAGTGGCTATCTTGCTGCTGGTGCCACTGGTATGACCATTCCCACAAGGCAAACACCACAAGAAGCGAGATGCCCCCCCGAGCACCTCCGACATGAATGCTGACACCCAGATTATCCTTCCCCACCAAGTATTTATAGCAAAGTTACAAGCCCCCATCACTGTGTGCACAAGAACATCGCAGGCATTTTTATCAAAGGAAGACTGTCAGCCAAGACCAGCTCTTTATCTAATGGGAACTAATACAGGGAAGCCTTACAAACCGAGCTATGGGGGAGGCCAGACCTAGCAATTTGGTGCCTCTGTCGCTGGTGTGAAGTTAGGTGTGGAACTCTGAGCATCTGACGCCCATGATGGATGGACACCTAACCTACATCCCATCCCCACCGCTGGCAGCTTCAGGGTGCCCTGGGATGCCAGGAACAGAAGGCTCTTCTCTTGGCTGCCATGGCTTGGCCCTCAGAGACCTCAGGGAGACTGTTAAGGAAAGCTGGGGCATAGGTCTCCTCTCAACAGCCATGACATCTTGTCCAAAAGCTGTTCATTCAAAACCTTCTGCTAGAACTATCCTAACAATAAATAAAACCCAAAGACCACAATCGTGTGTACAGTGTTGGCTTTACAAAGCTACAACAGAAGCACTGAAGGCTGCAGCTTTTGATTCACTCTTAGCAAAACAGGAACATCACCTGGTGCTGGAAAGGGCAGAGTACGTGCGAGTATTCCCATGAGTCTGAAGCAGATGCTGCCACAGGTTTGCTCCATCCTCTCTACCCAAATTTGTGGACAAACACAGGAAATATAGGAAACGCGGGATCAAATCTGCAGAGCACACAAGAGGAGTGCTGAGTTTACACCTCGGACCAGCCCAGAAGGTGCTTTGTGTCTTCCTCAGCACCAGCCTTTGCCTGCAGAGGGATGTCCAGGCCCCACCTGCACCTGGAAGAGTGTGCTTGCAGAGGCCCCAAACGAGAGGCCGTTACACCACCCTGTGCCCCCAGACCATATGTTGGCCACGGACAGGGCTGAGAGGAACGGCATCAGATGCCATTTGCTTTTGCAATTTGCAATTGCAAAATTGCTTTCCATTGCAATAAGATGCCCCACACAAAGAGATTTGCTGGAGGAGTGCATTGGGAAACCTGAGCGGCCAAAGGGCTGAGCAAGGCTCACCCAGACAGCCTCTCATCCACATATGTGGTCACCTCCTTAACGTAAGGATTTTACGTGCCCTTGTCCTGTCTCTCCCGATGAAAGCGACATCTTTATCCACAAAGCACGACCCTTGTTTTTATTCACCAAGATCTCAGAAACAAAAATACAGGTCTGAGCAATTATCCTTGGAGAAAAAGCAACAGCAAAACTGGAATGCATTAGCCATAAATGAGGCAATTAAGTCTAACCTTTGCTAACCTGGCAGGTCAATGGTACAAACAGTATGCCAGGAGTTATTTGGGTCCTATAGATGCCCTTTAAAAAGCCAATTATCTGGAAATGAGTGACTCTGTCAGATGACAATACAGCAGTCCTTCAGAAAGTGCTGGGAGGGCGGTGGGGGGGGTCTCTCCGCCGGGCCCACATGCAGCTTTCCAGTATAATTGAACAGCTCTCACTGTTCTGAGGAAGGCAAAGGTTCCTTTCAGCGTCAGGTCTTTGGAATTAATTACACCGCCTCTTACCGGGGAACGGCAGGGCACGTTTGCTCGGATGCTTATGTCAACACATGAGTAGGTTTATAAGACGTAGGGAAAAAAGTACAAAAGCAAAACAACAACAACAACAAATTTAAAAAAGAAGGGACGCAGCAAGCTGTGTAAGAGCGTGCCAATTCTTTCAAAAATGCCAGGGTGAGGTGAAACACAACTAACCGAGTTTGAGTTACTGAAAAAAGAAAGGATGGAAATGGCTGTCAGGGCACACAAGCAGACCATAGATAGAATGCAGGCAGGACAGGCATGCCCCTCCTCAGACAGGTGGGGAGGGGGAAAGGAAGGGCCTTGATTTCAGGTTGGCTTTCAAAACTAAAATATCCATCTAAATGCTATTGCAGGAAGAGCCAGTGCATCAGTCCCACCCCAGGCACTTCTCCAGGTGACACGGCTGGCCTCACAGCAGGCACCTTAAGGCATTCCAGGTCCAAATATAGATTTGGGCTCAATTATTTTGTCTCGGCCCCATTATTTTTTATATTTTTTTTAAGTCCGTGAAACAAACTAAACCCAGGGAAATGTTACAAATGATGCTTCAGCTACAGTCCTGACCCAAAACTACACTGCCCCTCTCAGACTGTGCAAGAGGGAACGAGAAAAATCTGAAACAAAGGCAATGAAGGATGTTTACCTGCCATCTTGTCTCCTATCTACTCCCCTCTCTGCTGTCTGACTTACTCCCACCTTGCGCCGTTGCCTTGGAGCATCCATCCCATTTGTCCTTCACTTTCCAGCATCCTTAAGCAGCAGGGGCTGCAAAAGCGCACCAGGCATCACAGAATCACCTAGGTTGGAAGGGACCTTTTAAGATCATCTAGTCCAACCAATGAAAAAAAAACAAACCAAAAATAAATAAAAAAACACACACAAAAAAAACCCCACACACAAACCACACACCACACCCAAAACACCACCAACCCAACACTAATCCATATCCCCGAGCACCATGTCAACTCGTCTCTTGAATACCTCCAGGGATGG
>JAOTQQ010000012.1:31797507-31841739 GCA_026546715.1 Gallinago undulata | reverse complement strand
CTTAATAGCAGTCCCCATAAATTGTGATGTTTCTACAATGTGAGGTCCATGGTGACAATTAGACTGAAGGGAAATTCTTCATACAACATTAGAGTTTGGAATTGTAACAAAGCTTTGCGTTGAGGCCTATGGTAAATCCAGGTTGGCTGTGTTCATACAGAAAGAGTAGTCAAGGAGTTAGTGCTGTTCATCTGTTTGGGTTATTCTTGCCTCACGGGGCTGGAACAGACACTGAATTCCCAACAAAACCAAACGATTGCCAGTTTGTTTCCACACTCAAACCTGAAATAAAAACAAGGATGCCACACACTCCTTGCACAGCCTCTACAAAGTGACTCTTTCTCTTGGAACAATTTACAGTAATATGGACCTTCTTGGGTGGAGGCAAACAAAAACATGCAAGGATTATCATCTCCTTTTCTATTTGAAAAGGCAGCCCAAAGGGTTTGCTTTCTTCACTGTAAGGCTTCTTTTCATTTTGCACTTTTGTCAACAAAATTTAGGGACAATTTAGAAAGAAATGTCCCTTCTTTCCTCTGAAACAACCCAGAAATAGCAGGTAGAAATAGGGTTCTGAATGTTTAGCATCTACAGCTTTTATTCCATTCGTCAGGTTTTTAAGATAAACCAATTTCACAGGCAATCTACAAAAGAGAACTGCAAACGGTTTTAAAACAAAGAATCATGCTGCCACAGTTAACCAGATTTGTTTGCTTATAATGCATGATCCTTCTTGTACTCTAATCTTTCATAAAATAATGGGGTAGGCAAGATTGCTTTCATATTACAAAATTATCAGAAGCAAAATTCTGGATGTCATTCTAATGCATCTTAGAAGAGTAACAAAAAGTCCACTTCTTTTTTCTTTTGGCAAATGATTACATCGAGTCACTTAGGAGCTGCACAATCATTTCCAAATGCCTTCTCTACAACAGGAAGCTTCAATTAAATTAGTTATTAAACCAAATTAATTAAAGTTGCACAATTTCTACACAGATGCACTTGGTTTTGTTGAAGGGAGCCTTACTTGTTCTCAGTCCTCTTTCTAATCAACCCAAGCAAAATCAATATGTGAGAGTTGATAGAGCCTGTTGTTAGTTGAAGGATGAATTCCAAGTCGTTCAGTTACAGTTAATTTGGAAAAAAACTTTACTACACAAAGCATACCCAAATTGCCATTTGCTCTTATCTGAGAATCGATAGTTTGACTTGATGACTGGAAGGGTGAGGGGATACATCCTTTCACGCTACAGTATTAAATGACTAATTAATCTTTTCCAGGTAACATTTTAAGTGAGGAAAAGGAGAAATTAGATTATAAAAACTTGCCAGAGCTTGAGGAAAACCTCCTGTCCCACAAAAATGACCACAGCTGTTTAGCTGACACCGTGAGCTCCCAGGAGCTGCTCCACAAAAGGCCTAACCCAAAAAGGTTTGCTGTAGTTTTGACTCATTCTCCCTCTCTTCCCACTCACATCCCACTGGCTTTTCTAAGCATTTTTTATTTGGTTCTTCCATTCAACAGCTCTTTCAGGTTTTCCCTGTGTCTCCTACATTCACTCCTTATCCCCTACAAATCCTCTCCTGTCCTTCTCTCCCTTTGTCTCCCGCCTTCTCCTGGTTCCCTCCCCATCTTTTTTTCCTCCAAGTCCCTTCCCGGGCACTGGTAAATGTGACTGCTCAGCAGTCAAGCAGAAAGGGAAAACCCAGGCATCAGGGGAACCTTACTGCTTAGGCCTAACCTGAAATAGACTGACATGGGAGCAATTAGAATGCAATTTTATGTAATAAGATGATTTATTCATTAGTACAAGGCAGGGATAAAAGCTTACGGCTGATGAGAGAAGCAGGTTTGTTACAGCTGTCAGTTCCACCAGCAAAATGTATTAGTCATTTAATTTCTTTTTTTTTTTTTTTAAACACCAAAAGCATCCTATAATTATGTGTATGTGCCCTTCCTTATAGAAGGAGGCTTTGCACAGAGTTCTTTATTTCCATAATGAAACAGCAACAATTAAAGTGTCACGAAATAATCGGTCTGTCAGTGAGTTTGATTGGCCCACGTATTACCAAAAAACACACATTTTTTTAAAAAATATAATAGTAAGATCTTGGACTCAAAATACCTACCTGCTTCTCCACAGCAGGAGGGTTAATAAGCATCAGGTACTTCATGCACACTCTTAGCCAAGAGACCTGTACAAAAATTCAGATGGTTTCTTTTCGAGGACAGCTGCATTAACAGGAGTCACCTCTCATTTCTTTCCTGCTTTCAAAGCAATTTTAGCATAGAAGTCTGAGTACCAACACCTAAAGCACTTCTGAAGTTGCCTTTCCAACCAACACTGGTAAGTCCCAGCAAAGGATCACCATGAATAACATCTCTACCACTGATGGCATGTGGACCAGAACCTCAAAGTTTTGTTTCATCATCTCATTCTACAGAAAGCTTTGTGGCTGGTGTAAACTTTGTCTCTGATCATGACAGGAGAGCACCCTTCCCCTTTGCAGTGGATCCTATGTAAAAGTCACATCAGACAGGAGCACTCAAAGCCTGCCCCATTCCTATCTGCTGGAGAACAATGGGAACACTCGGACTTCAGAAAAGCCATCCCTGAACACAGACTCAGCACTCAGTGGGACTGAACTGGCAGGAAAAATGTGGAGAAAGGACCCTTGCCTGGTACCAAGTCTCCTGGGTCATTCCAACCTCCTCCTACTTTCCCATATGCCCTCCAAGGACTTTGTGTTCTTCAAATACAAAATTATGGACCAATCATGGAATAAGGGTGCTATCACAGCAGTGCTGGTGATGGTTCACTTTAAGATTCCCAACCTGTATGAACCAGCCACTGTTCCTGCTATTCACCAGTCAGCAGGAGAGTGGAGAACATCATTACCACCATTTCATTGTTATGGGGAAAGGTGGGCTGTTTGTTTTTACATGTCAAACCTCAGTAATTACATTAATACGCATGGCCATGTTAATATATCAGACAATGAGATTAAATCCCTAGGACCCAACCCACAGGAGAACGAATCATCTATGGCTGGTAGAAAGACATCACACACTGAGCAGAGTGATGCCTCAGACCAAAAAAGGAAGCAAGAGAAAACAAAGACAACTAAGTTCCACCTGTGGATTTCTCAGTGCAAGACGGCCAAGTTGGATGAAGGCCAAGACAAGAACCCCATCTTGAATGGGTTTTGGACTGCTTTGATATCTGGCCTAGGTAAATTGCAATAAAATAATATCCTCTTTGAAGCAAGAGTGTGAAGTCTAATACAACTGGCAGAGCAGGTGCTGCGTTTAGGAAGAGAGCTGTGATAGCAGGGTTATATGAAAAAAAAAAAAAAAACAAAACACCAAACAAACCACAACTGTAAAGAACTTAAACACCTTCTTAATTCTGTTTAAAAAGACTCAGTTTATTAAATTCTGTCCTTATTCGTACTCCTTTTGTGAAAGGTGTCAGAAAAAGCAACACTTTAAAAAAACCCAAACCAGTATCTTCACAGTGTTACAAATCCCATTTGTAGCACCCTGTTCTGCAAGGAGACCTCATCCCTCACTGGAAGGAAATAATCCATCACCATAAAATATTGGCCTTATGACACTATTCAAGCAGCAGGTGCACACCCTGTTGGAAGGGGCGTCTGCCTCCAACCATCAGAAGCAATACACAGAACGAAATAATGAGGACTAGTCATAAAGCCCACACGACACTTTGTTCTGTACGTTATGAGAAAGCATCAATTACAGAAGGGAAGGCAGCAGTTCAACACGGGAACAGGGCGATGCTTTGCACCGACCACAGTGAGCAATGCGACCTGCAGCCCAGAGGGGCCACGGGGAAGAGATTTCTCAGAAAAAAACCAGTCATTTCAGCTTGGACCTACCTTTCGTCACGGCTGACTCTACGCTCATCACTTAGGACAGCACATCCAGTGCACTGGCACTATTTAGAGATCGGAAAGTAGCTCACCATAGGATTTGTCCTGAAAGAGCTACACTACCCAGAAGTTCATCCAGGCTTGTCCTGAAACCTCTTGCCAATGGATGGCTGGTGTTTGCCTCACAGCAGCTGCGTCAGGCATCTTCTGCTCTTCTGTGCAGAATCTACCCCAGTCTCCCAGCTACACTGAAAACACTGGCTCCTTCTCAGCAAATCTGTGATGAGATTTTAACTCCAAAATAACAGCAGATCTGCCCTCAGTTTCAACAGCACAGCTACTTACTTACACTAACCAGCTTTAATCTCTCATCTTTTCACTTGCTTTTTAGCTTACAACAGCACACCTTTCTAAACAATTCCCAGATACATTTTCTAGTTTCTGTATTCTCCAAAAACCTCTAGTTGACTCTAGGTCTCACAGTGCACTGGCCAGGACAGAATCCTACCATCCAGAAGTGACTACACAAGATGCATACACAAATCCCTCAAATATTAAATGGCAGTTTTGTACCTTAATCTCACTTTCTGATCTTCCTTAGCACACACTCCTTGCCTTCTAGAGAGGAAAGCACTAGGGCTGTGGACAGTCTGGAAGAGTGGAAAGGCTGCAGCTTTGCACCTGAGCGCACCAACTGATGGTTGTAAGAAACAGCCTCCAGAAAATGTAAGTGGGAAGGATCTGCTCCACTGTCTCACCACGCAGCAAAGGGAACACTCGATGGATCCAAAGTTAGAACCTGAAAAAATTCAAAAAGCAGACACTTTTTTTTTCCATTCTGTCTTAGCTTCTACCAAAGACAGATACAGAATTAGATGCAACTTCCAGTGGGCTGAAAACCAGGAATTAAGTGCCTGCGGTTACCACAACTCCTGAGTAAGTTTAATTTGTGTCCTGGTTTGGGCTGGGATAGAGTTAACTTTCCTACTAGCAGCCGATCTAGTGCTGTGTTTTGTATTTACGATGAGAATAATGTTGATAGCACACTAATATTTTTAGTTGCTGCTAAGCTCTCAAGGCCTTTTCTGCTCCTCACACTGCCCCGCTAACCCCAACTGACAAAGTGGGGGTTGCTCAGAGTGATGGCATTTGTCTTCCCAAGTAACCATCACACATAGAACCATAGACTCATAGAATGGTTTGGGTTGGAAGAGATGTTGGAGATCATTGAGTTCCAACCCCCCTGCCGTGGGCAGGGACACCTCCCACCAGACCAGGTTGCTCAAAGCCCCATTCAGCCTGGTCTTGAACACCTCCAGGGATGGGGCATCCACAACTTCCCTGGGCAACGTGTTCCAGTGTCTCACCAGCCTCAGAGTAAAGAATTTCTTTCTAGTTTCTAATCTAAATCTCCCTTCTTCCGATTGCCCCTTGTCCTGTCACTACCCTTCCTGACAAAGGGTCCCTCTCCAGCTCTCCTGTAGCTCCCTTCAGATATTGAAAGGCCATTATAAGGTCTCCCCAGAGCCTTCTCTTCTCCAGGCTGAAGACATGACAGAAGCCTGCTCTCTTGGGGATGGTTGGACACCTGCCTGCTCATGGGAAGCAGCGAATGAACTCCTTGTTTTGCTTTATTTATTGAACTGTCTTTATCTCAACCCATGAGTTTTCTTACTTTTACTTCTCTGATCCTCTCCCCCATCCCACTGAGGGGGAATGAGCAAGTGGCTGCATGGTCCTGGTCACCCCTTAGAGCTAAACCATGACAATTAAGATGACACGGATTCCCATTCCATAAGCAGTTATGACTTTGAGGGTTTTTTTTGCTTTCCTTTAAGACCAGGGATCTAGATGCAAGATTTGTCACCCAAGACTTGAATGTGTCATCTGGAAGCCAATGTGCTTCCCTTGGTTTGGTACAGAAATAAGACATGCCTTCAAAGCAGTCCCTGTGGCAAAAGCATCTGGCTCTCAAAAGATTTCAGAAATGATCTTCTGCTCTATGAGGTGCAAAGCATCTGGCTTCTAAAGTCAGCAGGTTCTGTGGCAATAAACTGACAAAACAAGCCTTCTCCGGGGTCAGCAGTGCCGATGCCTTTCTGCAGAGATTAGCTGTGCGTGCCTGACAGTGTCATAACTAAGGACAATTAATCAGTTTACAGCAGCCTTAAGCACGTTAGTCTGAAGACACAGATGCATGAGTCATAAACAGACTCTTTTAGGAAAACATCAGTACAAACATTTCTGCTCTCTATATAAAAAGCACTACTGCTTAAAAGTTTAAGGTGCTGATATGCACCTTAAGAAGTGACAAAATACTGCACTAAGGATGTACTGTAAGAAATAGAAAAGATAATCTGCAAATGTTCAAACATCAAAGGAAAAATCCAACAAAAGCAGGACCATGTCATGCTATTTCCATAAATGGATTAGTAGAGAAAATCAAGCGATATACACCTTTGGAGAGACTTGGTTTATTAGAAATCTTTGTTCCAGATTAGTGATACAGCCTGAAAAATTTGTCTCCTCTTCTCTCACGGGTGGTAGGATCCAGCATGAAAGCAAACACTTTTCCTGAAGCAAACAGGTAACATGCTGAATTGCACTGAGAATAATTAGCATCCTGCATGTAGCAGGCAAGGGTACTGTACGTGCAGTTATTCACTCAACTGCATGGAGGATTTCACCACCTGTGCAGGAGTGAAGGTACTGCCTGGACTGAGGAAGCATCCAGAGGCTCCTCTCCACCTCTGGGACTTGTTACCACGCAGCAGAGGTTCACACCCGAAAACATTCTGCACCTATTTTTCTAATCCAGGTGAAATAAATGGGTTACAAACAGTAAGTGAAGGGAGAAGACAGACTGCAAGCAAGAGATAGGTGACTGCAGGGTCTTACTGCGTAGAAGGCAATAGCAGCTCCAGATTGGACTTGAACTGCACACATTGAACCCATTATCTCTAGCTGCTGCTCAGTTTGACCAGGAGCCTAATTTCTGATGGGTATCACAGAAGAAAGTTATTGTAAATCTCTGTATTCAGATTCTTTACAAGCACCCAAACCTCCCACTGAAACGCCCACATCAGTGCCCGTACATCACCCTTTGTCATTCAAGTGACCAAAGATCTTCCTTTCACTTTAATGACATCAAGTCATTTTTAGATTCATGCTTGCCACCGACATAGCCTAAAGTTACCAAAATGACACCATGTGCATGTGAAAAGTACTTACACACCCACACAGCTCTGCAGGTGCACAACAGGACGTTCAAATACCTCATCCTAAGCATTTTGTCAGGGATCTTACTTTTCCTGGGGCATTAGGAGAGCAACCTGCCTGTGCCAGGCTGAAAGACCTCTGGAAGACCAGCAGGGGAGGTGATCCTTTCCCTCTGCTCAGCACCATGGAGTCCTCTGAAGCACTGGCTCCAGTTCTGGGCTTCCCAGTACAAAAGGGACATGGACATCCTGGAGCCAGTGCAGCAAAGAGTTGTGAAGATGAGTGCGTGGACTGGAGCATTTGCCACAGAAGAGCTCAGCCTGAAGGCCAGGCTCAGGGGTGATCTTATCACAGCGTGTAAATAACCCATGAGAGGGTGTAAGGACGATTGAACCAGATTCTTCTCAGTGGTGTCCAATGAAAGGACAAGAAATAAAGGGCACAAACTGAAATAAAGAAAATTCTATTTAAACATAAGAAAAAGCTCTTTTTATTATAAAGGTGGTCAAAACCTAGAACAGATTACCTAGAAAGGTTTGCTGTCTCTGTCAGCAAAGATATTCAACACCTAATTGGG
Source organism: Gallinago undulata (assembly GCA_026546715.1). Taxonomy (NCBI): domain Eukaryota; kingdom Metazoa; phylum Chordata; class Aves; order Charadriiformes; family Scolopacidae; genus Gallinago; species Gallinago undulata. Next base: position 31,834,049 of record JAOTQQ010000012.1, on the reverse strand, counting down.
CACGGTCCTGAGCAACTTGCTTTGAGCAGGAGGATGCACTAGACAGTCTCCAGAGGCCCCTTCCAACCTCACCCACACTGTGATTCTGTGACATGCTGGTTCTAAGTGTCTGTCTAATATTTTTCTCCACAAGCAACTGGAGCCCAAGTCAGGGAGTGTAAGTACATAATTGGATACACAGGCTAAATCAATTTATCACAAACTTTTTTTGTTTATATCATATATCTTTCTACCCACACACTTGTGCCAGTTGTGAGGTCTGCTCTGGCATGCCCCGAGTTGTTCACATCATCTTGCAGGATATTAAATTAAAATGTCAGCTTTCAGATTAGATACATTTGAGTGATTTTCCATATCTTTGTCAACAGCAGAGTTAGGAGACAAAGATTTGGATGCAAACAGGCTTTGCCCTAACATTTACTGACTCCTGGAGAAGAGTAACTGAGTTGAGTCACAGGACAAAAAAGAAGCCAATGCAAGTGCACACACACACGTGTGGTTTTTTATCATCACCCCCCAGGCATTGCACTTATTTCACACAGCAACACTTTGTCAAAGTAAGAGGATGCAAACCCCTCCCTCCTCCTTACAGAAACATTCTTGTTAAAAGTTTTAAAGGTGTCAGCATCTGGAGAAATTGGATCTCTGACAAGGTGATCCATGGATCCAGGTGGCCAGCTAAAGGCCCAATGCTGTAATAAGAATGTTCTGCATCCTTTAAGTGATCTGTTAAAGAAAGTAAGGCTTGAGTAAACACATGAAGTCTTCTGTGTTTCTAGCTAGCACATGAAATGATGCAGCCCTGTAAAATTGTACTCAAAGGAAAAATACCCAGAAGACATTCAGTGCAGAAGACAACAAGATTAAGCAAAACAAGATGCACAAACTGCAGATTGAAAAGCAGATTGAGGTCAATCATTACATTAATGAAAGTGAAACAACTCCTTTTCCACCCTGTTCCTGCATGATGCAAAACGTTCCTCAGCATGGAAGAAAGTGCACAGTTGATGTGAACTCATCCATTGACTTCATCTGAAGATGCCACTGAAACTTATCCAAAATATGTCCATGTCAGTGTTCCACAAAGTTCCACTTCCACAAAGAGCAAACCTCTCAGAAATCTGCCCCAAATTAAACAGTAGCTTCTTTTTTCCCTTTGATTTTATATGCATTTCTTCAAATGCTTGGCTTATCATAAAAGACCTTCTTTCACACTGTATAACAGTGCAGACCTCCCCTCCATACTGATGAAAGCTGTCTTGTGTCAACACGTACCACATGGCAACAGTTAGATCAGTAGTAACTTTAGAGAAGAAGACTTTCAGCTCTAAACATGATGCCTCCTGCCTCTCATTCCAAAGACATACTTTTCTTCCTGGTTTCTGTTCAAGGCACATAAAGTTCCACCATCATTTCAGTTAAACTTTTTTAAAAGGCTACAAGAAACTCTATAAGAATACCATTTCAGCTTGAGTTCCCATCAAGAAACACTGGCAGACTAACAAAAAGTCACCAAATTCACATGACACATTGCCCGGATATGTTTATACTGGACCTAGAGCTTTCCTATATATTCAGAAGAAATCAATTTTAATATTTTCCAGGAAATGACAAAGTCTCTCGTGCTTATGTAATTTGGGAATTACTATAGGAACCATAAGTTAATGCTGTAGCCCAAAAGAAAACACACATGCTTTCATCCATACTGTTCCACTCCGGGTGAGCAACACAGCATGCACATCATTCCTGTGCAGAATTACTGCCAACACCTTCACCCTCCACCAAAATTACACATCCTAGGTCAACACACTGATTTAAAAAGCAGAAGAACAGAAGGCATTCAGCCTCCTCATCACATAGCAGCTGCAAAGCTTTGAGTACACAGCAGGGGAAACAGTGAGACTGGTGCGAGTTCACCAAACCACTAGAGATGGCTGTTTCAATCCACCTTCACTCAAGAAAACCTTTAGACACAGACTTAAGCACTTTCTTGATGTGAAATCTTTCTGATGAGGTGGGAAAATACTGCACATTCAGAAAGAGAGAGCTGAGAGACATGAGCAGGATTAGACTATACCTTGAGCTCACTGCCTGTGGTGGACTTAAAGCAGTGGGACATACTCTAAATTTAGACCTATTTCTAGGGTCACATCAGATAACCAAAAACTCTTCCAAGAGAAACACTACCCTGATTGCATGGATGCAGTGAACAGAAGAACGCTCGTTGCTGAGACAGCCTCAAGAAGTGATCTGTGAGAGAAGGGACACTTTGGTTTCTATTTACTCAGTTTAATCAGTGCAGAGTGAGGTGGGTTTCTTTACCTTCTCCTGGTTCAGGATTCCCCCTGGACCCTTAATTTCAGGCTTCCTGAGAAAGAGGTTGGCAGCAGAAATTCAGTAAGAGCTACTGGTCCAAAACATTCTACAAATTTAATCTCTTCTGGAACGCTTGGCACATCATTCCCTTTAAAAAACAAGTCTGCTTGCATCATATTCTGTGTATTTATTTATTTATTTATTCATACTACTCCTACCAGGGAGAGCTGAACAAAAACAGGAGGTGTATTTCTGAGAAGTTCACCTCCCGCTGCTGCTTATTCCTCCACCTGAATGCAACTGTGACCAGATCATCACAACTACTTCTGCTACAGATATGCCAAACAAGCACAGCAGATGGGGAAATCAACTGTAGATGATGACCTGTATAGAAAGAAATCCATTTTCATCATGGGGTACCATTTGTAAAAAAAGAAAATGTATTAAAAAAGCAGATAGGATTTTGGTAACCTCTCTTAAGGGACAAAGTTGAAGCAGAATTTTTGGGAGGTGGAGGGGTCCCATATGAATACTGATGAAAATGCAGCATCCTGCCCAGCCCGATGACAATTTACCAGCTGGTGGTGTATTATCTGGCAACTCTTCCCCCACGGCAGATTAGACGTATAGATAGCATACTCTAAATAGAATGTTTCCCAACAGGATGAGACATCCGTGGGTGTTTTGAGCCTTGTATCCAAACAAAGCTTGGTGTCTTACTAATCATATACCCATAACATTCTGGCCACAAGAGAGAGTTACTGCTTGTAGCAATGCATTTGACAACTAGCTAAGGACAACAGGCCTCTGTATAAAATAAATTAAAACAATTCAAAATGGATTTAGAGATGTACTGAACAAGACTTTGCAATTGATAAAGCATTTGCTCAAGTCCTCCTTGCAGGCAGAACCTATTACTTTGAGTGCTGCAGGTCTCTGCAAATGTCAAGCTGCCTCTGGTACAGAGCAAGTCGCATACGCAGCTTCCAGTGATGAGAAAAGGCCATCCACTTCTTAGGCTTCCTAGGGCTGGAACTGCAGACACATCTCGATTGTTAACCTAGGTCTCCTTTCCCTGCCATCTGCAAAAAAGAGATGCTGACCCAGGTTTCTACCTTTTAATTTACCCAATTCAAGGTACTTCAAGCTCAATTTTTTCTTGATGAAACCAACCTATCTAATAGTGATGGCTTAAGGCAAAGTGATACATTAGAAAAAAAATTACAATGCATATGTCATTCCTGCCAGACAGTTTGCGTTCTCTCACTGGAGTACTGGAGGCTTCAAGCCTCCCTTAGCCCTGCATTCCAGCGCTTAACTACACTGAATTAGAATGCTTCTTTCCCTAATGTCTAACTTTAACCCTCAAAGAGCAGAAATGGTAATAACTCCATTTTGTTCATCTTTGTTCCAGGCTCTTACCTCTTTGAAGACTTAAAACCCACCCTTTCTTTACTCAAGTCTTTTTTCTAGCTTGTAGATCCTGGTTTGTAGACCTTTGACTTTCTCATACTCCTCCCTGAACTGCCTCTGATGAGTTTTAATTCTTCCTTGATGCGTGACGTCCAAGTCTGGAAGAAGCACCACAGCGAAGACAAAAGGTATCCCCGTTATTTTGCTGAAAAGACAGACAGCAGGTCACTGGAGAGTTTTTAAGTCTCCAAAAATCCTATCTTCTCGTGAAATGAAAGCTAGCAAGCAGCAATCCTAGAGGAGTCTAAATACAAATACCAGAATGCATACAGGAACTCATACATATGTGGGATAGGTTCACCTGTCCTCAACACTGGACAGACACAGAGCAGAAGGGGAGCCTGCAAGCATTTTATAAAAACAAAGTTTGACTCAGTGAAAAGTGCCACCTCTTCGTGGCACACTATGATTATATTGTTGCTTTTTCAAGCCTGTGCCTACAGCCAATACCCCAGCACTTTAAGCTTATATGATGTTTACCTTAGCATAAGACTGGAAGCTTAACCAGAACTGAGGATTCTAATTTTATAATGAATGACCACAGGTACAGAGATGCTGGTCATAAATTTATATGCACATAATGTGTTTCTCCTCACCACACTGGCTCCTGAAAAAGCAATAAACATTACTAGAGCAAATTCATTCTCCTGATTAATGCAAGATCTGATTTAATAACGTACTCCCTACCTATCTATATAAAGACTGATCCTTTCTCTACAGCTTTTCAAACTTGAAACTGAAGTTAGTAGGTGGCAGGTACTGTTGCTGGCATGGCACCTAAAAAGAGGGGACATTCCAAAACAAATCATACCACTTGAAGATTTTAAACTGAAGGTGAACCCACAGAGAGTAATGTAAAGATTACATTTTCTCTAATTAGATTAGAGACATTAACCATTCAAGGGCCTGACAGTACTTCTGTAGTAGCATTAAGCAACTGCTGATTGCTTCCTGCTTAAGGCAGCCCAGGATCCCCCTGTAAGTGTCAGCGCACTGATCTATGGCAGTCACTCACCTTCAGCAAATGAACAAAGGCCTTTAAAAATAATTTGATCAAAGGACAAATTTTGGGTTGATGCAGTGGTCATTTGATAATCTGAATGGCTTAATCAGCAAGTGCTCCAGCAAAGCACAGGGAAGTTGTTTCGCAGATTTAAGAGGTCAGAGGGACAGATTTACTATGTACACGTAGGAACAATCAAGCCTGCGCTCTCTCCTGCAGCTGGGGTGAGACAATTCTGCCACCTTACTGTTGAGCTGGTGATCTGATGACACACTAAAAAAAGAAACAAATAGACTTATGAATCATAAAATGCTACTAACTGCAGCGGATGATGAAATTCATGACTCAGGCTACTAAGATTACCATGTTCCAAATTATACTACTTGCATTTCTTTTATGTATTCCTTTGCAGCTAGCGTAATTTGTACTTACCATCAATTAAATGACAGTCATAAATGGAACTTCTAAAAGATAAAAAACAAATCGTGATGTTGAGCCAAAAAGCAAATAAAAATGTCAAAAGATTAACTTCATAAATGCCCGGAGGGACAGTATTAACATATTAACACAACATGCTGGTCTGTCAGCATGCTCCCACTAGAAAATGTTTTACATTTTCAATAAACCAAGTTCAGCCTTTTGACCCATCTCACAGCCTGTTTCGTGCCACTGTGCTCTTCCAAAGGACTAAAGCGGTAACTTCTTCTAGAGTTAGGACCAGCAGGAAATAATACTGCCACCTATGCTCTGAAATAGTGTATGGGTGGTACGTATAGACACGATCAAGTACTCTTCAGATGAACTGCACATTTCTTAAGCTTCCTATCCAAACCTGTCTTTTTCTAGAGAGACTTTCACTGAAGCAGAAGTACCCAGGAAGGAAAAGGTGGTGTTCAAAACCCAAATCAGTGGTACCCACTCTCTCCCTGAGTTGCCCACACCACTTCTGTCTCTAGCGGTGGGAGCAGATAATTATAAGTAAGAGCAGGGTTTTTTGACCCTATCTTTAAAGATCAGCTGCTTCCCTAGTAAAACAGTGGGACAAGATGCAGCACGCATCCAGGCAAGGCTGGAAGCCTATTATTAAGTTGGAGGAAAAAAGGCTGCTCTGTAACAAATCACTACACTGTACCCAAATGATCAGTCTCACAATTCATGCACATTAGCAGCAAACAGCACCAGTATAATCACAGAATCACAGAATTGCCGGAGTCAGAAGGGACCTTTTAGAGATCATCTAGTCCAACTGCCCTGCAAAAGCAGGATTGCCCAGAGCACATCACTCAGGACTGCAGTAACTAGTGTTAAAACAATGGTGTCTCCAAAGGAACACCAGCATGAACCAGTCTCACCTTCGACAACAGTGGTGTTTGTAGAGACAATAAAAGGAACGAAGTAGTGAAATATAAAGGCTGTTGAGTCATAGTGACTGAACGGTGAGCCTCTGACAGCAAAAGATGTCCCAAGAATTTAACAGCTTTGCAGACAGAGGACCTTTAAAAGGCCCCTTCCAACCCAAACCATTCCATGATACTATGATAGCTTGAAACGTATCCAGACACTACAAAATTCAATATGCAAGTACAAATTTCATCATTTCACAAAAAAATTTTACACAAAGGTGCAGAGAAAACAGGTAGTCACAGTAGCCAGCCCTTGGGCCAATGGAGAAGTTAAAAACAAACAAACAAAAGATGCCAACTAGGTTTTAAAAAAAAAAAAGAAACAAACAAACAGCTTTACAAAGGAAAGATGACAGCTGGAAGAACAAATGAACAACAGCTCCACCTCTTGCTGGCAAGACAGAAGATAAAAATTACAGGCAGACCGATAAGCTTATGACAACTGCACACCTGCAACACGATGAACGCTGGCAACAACAACCAGCCTTTCAAAAAGAGGGTGGCATTGCTGTTGAGGAATCATTTTGACAGTTATCTTAAATTAGGAGAAGGAAGAAAAGTTGCTATGGAACAGATCTGCATTTCCTAAGAGCAGACTTGCAACTTCAAACAAAGTCCTATGAAGGAGAATAAAAAAAAAAAAAGTTTTGTAATAAAAGCACTTGCAGTTCCAGCAGCCTCCACCTGCATCTCCTGATATCAAGGTCATCAGACTTTTACTTTGGAGTGTTCATCCAGCTTTCATCATAGTAGCTGGACCAAAACATCTTCGATATCTTCAACGTATTTGCTCCAAAGGAATTCTCCTGGTTTCTCTCCTGAGGGCAGCTGGACTGATAACCCTCGGAGTTGTGCTCGCTACACACACTCGTGTCACACATGACTTTCACACTACACAAGGCTTCTTGCCTGTTTGTTCGGTTTCAGCTGGTAGGACTTGCACGGCTTGCAGTTTACCACAGTTCATGCAAATGCAGCATAAAAATTTGAAGTGTGCTAATTACCACTTAAAAATCCTTCTATCGAAGCTCAAGACATTTGCAAGGCTGCCTACTGGGTACGTAACTCTCACGTTCTGCTCCAAGAGCTGACCCTGTGTCCAGTCAACTCCTGCCTCGGCAGGGCAGGGTGGGGAAGCAGGTAATAACTTAACCCACCACAGGGTACATAAGGCAACGCTACCAAGAACTTGCATTTTATGGATTTTCAGGTTCCAGCAACGCCACAACAGACTGCCTTTGAGAGCAACAGAGACACGCGATTACTGGAGCGAGGATGGGAAACAGAAGAAAAGTTCTCAAGCAGGTGGCTAGACAGAGAAGCTGCAGCAATGCATGAAGGACTCAGTAAGTGATGGAGAGGATATTCTACATCTTCCCTCAGCCCTTAGAAATAACTACATGCAGCCACACACTGCCTGCAAGGCCGTAACACAGACTTTTAACAGTACAGGCAGCCTACGCCACATCTAGGAGAAGAGAAAATGCAAGACACAACTGGTAAGGGCAAACCCTGCTGTTGAGTCATCTGGAGAAACAGTAGCTTGCATCTCAAATCCCCGAGGCTCACACACACCATCAAACACCTCAAACAAAGACTCTTTTTCCCATGCTGTCAAGCTGCCAGCACCCAGCATCCTGACGCCAGGCGGTACAGGTACAGCTCTTGGCTCTGCTGAAACACCAGGCCACAGAGTGAAAAACTGAGACCAGAAAGAAGCCAGAGGGGTGTCAAACTGACAGATTAAACTCACGGTACTCTGTATACCATCAACTTCTGCTTGACCACACGACCAATCATTAAGGAACACGCAGGAAAGTTGAAAAGCTGGATGTTCGCAAATGACAAACTGCGTGTCGGGGAGTTTTGGGAAACTTTCCCAGCTCTGCCATACAGCAAGTGGAAGGGGGTCCTACCCACTGGCCCCAGGCAGCTCTAACTGGCTCCTGGCATTGCTGGTCCTAACAAACAGAAGCCAATGTCACATCTTCAAACAGAAGAGCAAGTCTTGTTTCCCCCTCACCTACCGATAACACACCTTGCAGCTCTAACACTTACACAGACGCCAGATAAGAGACATAATAAAATATATTAAGAAAAAAACATTCTGATTCAAACAGTTTTAACTTATGAAGATGCTTCTACATGGTATGATTTTGATATATTGCAGCCCCGAAACCTAAAGCTGCCAAAACCCAACTCTAACACCCGAGCCCATGTGTCCCCACCACAGTGCAGGCAGGCACTAACGGAACAGAACTCCACGTCCTAACAGATCTGTCCACGACCCCAAAGGACAGGACAATATGACAATTGTTTTCAGTCTATATAGCCACAAGGATGTCTGCTTTTAAAAAAAAAAAAAGCACATTTCAAGAGAACTACTGCAGGAGCCACAAGCGAAGTGTGTAACACGGTGTTGAATTTCAGCACCTGTCAGCACACACACAGAAATCTGAGTAAAGCTTTCACCAGTGTTATAAATTACACAAATGAAGATCTGGCCCTCAAACACCCACCGTGGTCTATAAAGCCATCAACTTGCAAGCTAATACACTCCTGATTTGAAATCAGGATGAATTCATACCAATTTCCTTGTCAGTTCGGGGAATGAAGTGACTGCAGATGAAATAAATCTTTGCCCGTTAATGGGAAGTCCTTGAGGTAGATACCCACAAAGGAATGTAATTTAACCTGCAGGATGTACAAACTAGCAGCCACCATCAGGGAAAAAAAAAAAAATGTTAAAATACTAGTGAGTGCTGTTAAGGACTCTGTACTAGCAGAAAGCTATTTTGAAGTACAAAAAAACCCCCACCTTTCCCTAAACCACACAGGCAGAAGTGTTAAATACTAATGGAGTGAATAGCAAACTATGTGGAAAGATGCAGTAATGTTGTTAGGGATGTTAGGGTGGGCAGGAAGATTAAGAGGCAGTGAACAGAAGAGCACGAGTCTCCAGAAGTGACTGGAGGTGCAGCAACCAAAGGAGGAGTAGTTCCCACCGCTCCACCCAAAACATGGAGGCAAGAAATGCCCATGTTCTCCCAACCTGCTGGAAGAAGTCCTCTTCCCAAAGAAAACCAGCCCTCTCCCCCATCTGCAGGCTAGGTTAGGTACAACCAGAGAAAGTGGTTGTTTGCAGATGCCTGAAAAAAGCATTTGCTCTTAGATCTTAGGTGAGGTTGTTACTTGATCTACAACCAGAAGGTGACTGTAGCAGCTGACTTGGGTATGTCCAAACTGACTTGGGTCCTGAGCAAAAGCCAAGACTGATACCAACACGCAACTGAGGTCAGGAGTGCAAAGAGAACACAAATGTAACCCAAGTAACAGTCCTCATGAAAGGAAGTTGTCAGCACCAAGACTTGTAACTGCAGCCTTAACACTAGAGACCAAGAGAAGATATGAACATCTTGGGCCCATGACAGCAACTAAACTCCTTACTTCCCAGGGAAGTAACACTCAGCCCCTGAAGGTCCCCCACCAACCTGGTCTGTGCGAGGACACTGCTCACACTGTACAACACTGATAGCAAGGCAGTGAGAAAAGCTTCACTTGGCCTTCTTAGAAGAGGCAGCAAGTGAGTAAGGAGATAAGCTGTTCCTACAGGATCATTTCAATCTCCCTTCTCTATCGTTTGGGTATCCACCTTCTAGCTAGAAGAGATGCAGTTGAAAAAGGTGAGTATCAATCTAAACAGCAGGTAGTCCATTACCATGGATTAATATTCAGCTTTGGCAGGACAGCTGTGCAACATGACCCTGAACCAACCTATTTTCTTAAGGCCTCCGGCAAGTAAGAAATGAAAAGAAAGCCAGAGCTACAAAATTACCATAGAAAAGGTCAAAGTAGAAACAAACAGAACTGGTGACACGAAGTCTGTAATCAACTTTTAATTCAAATGGCAAGGCTGTCTCGTACCCTGACACTCATATGTACCAAAATATTTCAGGAGTTTTGTTGTATCTTTAAAAAAAAAAAAAAAACACAAACACAAACCTCATGTGCTAGGTTCCAACTGTGAAAATCATATTACTTACAGCTAGTGAAGAGATTTTTGAAGAGACTGCAATTTTTTTTAAATCACGAGACTTCTTATTTCAGAAAACCAAAAAGGTTCACAATTTGAGGATTTAACAAGTACACTTTAGGTTGCATGGACTCTGGAGCAGAAAAACTGGGCAAAAATTTATTCTAATTATTCTAATATACAGGACACAACACAAACCATCAGCTTAGTCTTATAACCTCTATTCAATGTTTAACATTAATTTGAATTGAAGTTAGCCTTTTATTAACAGTGAAAGACCGCAATCAATATTTGGAAAGCACCCCACAAAATTACTGAAGTGTTTATTTTCATTGACAAAAAAGAAGATATTATTCTGTTATTTCTGTAATGAAAATATTTATTACACTAAAAAGTCTACAGAAAAAAATATTTTTAACAAAGGTTTTGCTCTTCTTGGTTATACACACATGTAAACTAATAAGTCATTATCATTTAATGAAAAAAGGATGAAGCATCTTACATGCTAAAGAAATATATAGCATGGTTTAAGGCTGGAAAACCAAGTCTACTATCAGAAGTGTATTTGTCAAGGTAGTATCTTCTATCCACTGTGGACCTTACTGTTGTAGCCAAGCACTCCCTAAGTCCCCTGGTGCTGCTTCGTGCCCATTACATACTACATTTTTACATTCCTCATCCGATAACATGCAGCTTCAATAATTCCTCTACAAAACTCTAGTCTGCTAACAGCGCTGTCCAAGAGCAACACCCAGAGGCTAAATATATTGCTACAGCAACTCTGCAGATTTTTGATCTGTTTCTTTCCGAGAAGAAAGGAATACCTTCATAAAGATAAGTGACAATTCCCTGTAAAAATAAAGAGCTGACAAAACTCCTTCAATGGTAACATTAACAGCAAGGTGTTGCAGGCAAACAAACTTGCTGAAGAAAATCACACCGTTACAGCTATCGCGAGCAATGCTTTAGAACAGATGATACATACATACACTTATGTAGAGCAAATAATCAGCAGTTTTTGCAAACACGTGTGCACAGCATTTTGGTTGGCAGCAGCACTGCAAAGGAGCAACTAGAAGGATGTCTGCTCCCTAGAACGCCAACTGCATCTTTCAAATGCAGAAAGACAGAAAGAGGCAAGCTGCTCTGTTTCCTTTTCCAGTTGTCAAAGCAGTACTTCCACACACACACACACACACCCCTTTAAAAAAGGCAGTTGCTGTAGGAACAACTTGTTTATGCAGTAACAAAAAAACCTCCAGCAAAAAGGTAATGCCCTAGAGCATCTTTAAGAAGAACGTGTTATCTGGAATCACAGCAAGAAGAGTAATAGAAAGCTGGATACAAAAACCAAGTCACTAAAGCTTCACCTTAAAGATCTCTGGCATCTAACGACTATTCCCTGTAAATTTAAAGCCTACGTAACAGGCAAAGAAAAAGGCTGCCAAAGAACACAATCAGTAACACCACACTTATACCCACACTTATTTAGAATAAAATGTACTTAAATCACAGTGAAGATCGTGTAATCACAAAACACAACTGCACCTACTAAACCTTTTATATTTTGAGATTTCAGATAAGGGCAATGATTTCAAAGCCAAACAAGAACAGAAGTCTTAATCAAACACCTGATGGAAAAGTTCCTCATCTATTGAGAGTAGGGTTTGCTCCATTCTCCTCAGTTAACTACATTTTTTTTCATCTGTCTTCTCAGAATCGTGTTCTTCTTGTGGCTTATGCTCTTCACCTGGATGTGGTAAAACTGGAATCACATCAACTGCGAGGAAGCAATCATCCTTCAGCACCTGCTCAGCTGTCAGTCTGTTACAGCAGAATAAATTCAGTAGAAGAGATTTAACTTTATCATCCTACAAACAGAGGGAGAAGTGTTTCATCAGTAAGCAAAGCAAACTTGATTACAAATAACAACGAACTGTTTGATGACCACATCTTGTAAGAGCGTAGAGCCCAAAGGTTGGGCTTACAAAGGTTGTCCCATAGTATTCCCAATGGTCAGCAACACTTGACAGTCATAGTCAAAAGTAAGCATCCAGCACCAGGTCTGTCAACCTGCTGCCAGCAGACTTCACAGAAGAGTGCGAGTTGTTATATTTTAAAATATCAATTCACTGTACTACTACGAATTAAGAGAAATAATGAAGTTGGTCTTTCCACTAAGAAAGCACAGAACAAGTGCCATTCACCTTCTACAAATTCATCTCTTAACTTTTGTCACATTGCTTTATCTCTCTACAAGAGCACAGGGAAAAAAAAAAACAACCAAATAATGGGGTCTAAATCAACAGCAGCTATTTTGCCATTAACCCATCACCTAAACTTAGTCTCTTTGGATTTATCAGAAGGGATTACGTGCCTAAATGCTTAGCACATTAACAGTGCTAGAATCTATAGACTCCATACACAAGAGACAAAAACACATCTGTTACACACATGCATAAACATCAGCTGCTAAGGGAGGAAGAATACACTGGATTTGGACAAGGGGGGCTGCAAGAAAGACAATCTCAAAAGCTGATCTAGAGATCTAGGTTACCAGAATTCAACAGGAACAGAATCTTTCCATAAGAAGGCTTCTTTGTTGGTAGTCTCAAAGCCAGCAACGCCTCTGAGCAGGGTCAACGGAACAGCAAAGCACAAGACACCTCTACACCTCTCAGCATTTCACCCAGACAGAGGAATCAATGTGATGCAAAGGAACGCACCCAAGTACCCAAAAAACTTGAAGACAGAAAAAAAGCAGACAATTTCCAACTCTTCCACTAATTCCACTCCAGAGTGACACTGAAGAATTAGCCACTCCCTAAGTAATCTGAAATCTGGGTGAAAAGAAGAGATCTGACAACTCTTGATCTTAGAAGCATAAAGGATTGTTAAATGTTTATAAAACATTTAAAATACTCAAAGGAAATCCTCTAGTTAAGAAGATCCAAACACATGCAATGAAATACGGGAGTGAACCATGAATATACATTTCCTCTGCAAAATCAAAAGTGAAGAAAGTCTGAGCATTTAAAGAGCTTGAGAAGCTCTGTACTTGTATATTCACATTTTATGAGGCTATCAATTGTCTGTTGATACCAAACATCCCCTTGTCACCACCTTCATGCACTAAGGAAAGTGAAAATTGATTCCACAAAGAATACTGCTGTAGGACAACACTTCATGTTTACTCTATTTCATTACGTTTGCTCTCCTTTTTTTAATATGCAAAACCGGATGCTGAAACATAACGAACACTGAACTTTGGCACGGCTACACGAGGGGCTAAAGAGCTGATCTCTAAACTGTGCTTTTCCTCACGAGTTACCTAACATCAATATCCCTGTTTTAAAGCTTAACATTACTTTCCTGGGGTCATTTTATATTTGCTGAAAACAACAGAAATTTTACTAGTTGCAACTGTACAATTCCTCTGGGCACAAGACTGAGATGGAAGGGAAATTACCAGTCTGTCAAGAGCCTGCAGATGGGCATGGAGATTAATTCCAAATAAGCCGATTATAGATAAAGCACTTAAAAGCAAAATAGATTTTCCCCATGAACTGGGACAAGGATTAACATCCAGAGGTCTAAAAGATTTCCCAAGAAACAGCTGAAAGATATTTATTAGCATTACATTTCATAGCAAAACCCTCATGTGCACTGCAGGCAGCACAGATTGCTTTCCAGCAGACTTTGGTGGCTGGTGCACATGCATTGCACATGAATCCAGGATGAATCCTTAAAAACTGCCAACAATGATATATTAGAATTCTATCGCCTGACAAGGTCAAAATCAAATGCTGCTTCTTTCATCATGGAAAACAGTTAAACAAACTTGCTCATATAATAAGCTGTACAACAGGTTGTTAACATCAATAATGAACAATAACGGCTAAATTCATTAGTTGTCATTAATTGTCCTGAGACAAAAGCAGCTGTTTGCACTCCAGAAGATACCTGCTACGGAAGAACACAGAAGTATAATACCTTGAAATGGCCATTTAACCTTTGAGTTGCACACTTCAGGCCTTATTTGCCAAACACTATCACAGCAGAAGTTCTACGGAAAACAAAAGTGAACCAACTCCTACTTTTAATGTCCCAAGAAATCTTTTCTATTTCCTTGAACAACTAAATTTCCCTTATGCATGAGAGAAAGTTAGTTTTTTCAGTATCTAAGGATTATTATGCATGATCCTGAATGACACGTTGGGCAGGTGGTTTTGTACAAGTTTTGTGGAATATATTTAAAACTCCTAGTTAGCAACACAAATTTGTATCATACAGAATCCACTTTTATCTATGCATTTGTTTCAGAGGCATAAAAATGTTTGTGTTTCATACACACAAAAACATATCAAAGAATAAAGGGTACAATACACTTTTACAACTGCTTTTAAGTTATTAAAATGAAATTTGGCTGTTTTATTAATGCTCGAGCACTGTGCAATAGTTATGCAGGAAGACAGATTAATATTGTCAACTTCCCTGACTTCAGAAAAGACAGGTTCCTAACTATGACGCTGAATCTCAATGACTTATTCCTCAAGTTCATAACTTTGCATCATTCTGTTAATAGTTATCCATGAAGAAGTTGCTCCTTCTGAGGCTGGAGTTAAATAATAAGAAAACTCTGGGGTTTTCTACCCACTCAAACATCATTTATTTATCATGTATTTATTTGTACATGCTATTTAGAATTATCCAAGTAGTCAATTAAAACATTTTCTAACCCAGCACTTACAATGAAGTCTGACTTCAAAAAAAAAAAAAAAAAAAATCAGTTAACCACTTCTAAACAAGAGCAGTCAAACCTTCATCTGACAACTGACATACCATGACAACTGCATCCACCTCAGGTGTTCCATCTTCTTTGATGCCAAACTCCTGGTTTTGAACGCAAAGCTGTAAATGAAAAGATACATAACACTGGTGGTGGTGTTTCCCTCTAGTTTAACAAAACCAAATTTCAGTCAAGGACACTCCAGGTTTCAACTGAAAATGGGCTGTTATGGGAAAATGGTAGAGAAAGGCTTTTTTCCTACTTTCACAGTAGGATAAAACATGCAAGGGGTTCAAGTTCCCTTACACAGAAACAAGGAGAAGAAAAAAAAAATTAGGATCAGAAGAAACTTTTAGAGGTCAAAAGAAATAAGACTTTTAAAAATACAGGTTAAAGTCCATGCCCAAGTGTTCAATTATATAATCCTCTTTAAGAAATGCTGAAGGGTAAGTACACTCTAACAGACAAATGAGAACCCTGTATCCATATACAAAATAAAATTTCCCACCTTTACTATTGCCTAGAACCATGCCTGAGTGTAGTATTTTTCAAAACCCTGCCTGAAGATTAAGCTGAAAACGCCTCTATTCTGAACAATTACATAGATGGCAAAAGGAAGCATTTAGTCAGCATTGGGCTCTTGTGACACACATCAGCAGAGAACTCTGAAAAATTCTCTCAGTTTTAGAAGTAAACTGATGTTTAATGAGGGAAAACACAATTTCAGATGCCAAACATGAAACTGGCAACTGCTGAATGTAATACTAACACTTGAGCTAGAATTTTCCATCAAATGATCAATAGAACACCAAGTCTGAATTGAATATTAGTTACATGTGGATTAGTCTAAAATTCAGCTGACAAACTTGGATGAGGTTTCAGAAGAATGTTGATCTTCGCTGCATCCCAGATATTCCCTTCAAACAGACCCAGCCATTTGTAAAACTATTTCTTTCTTTTTTTAACTCACTAGTGGAAGTCTTTTTTTCCCCTACAGCAGCTGTAGATCTGACTAGCAATATTGTTTTAACAGTACCACATTCATTAATTATAAATATCTGCAATATTAAGCTGTATTTTAATTTATTTATTTCGGTAGAAAAAATAATTCTTTTTAAGCAACTGTTTCCTAAATTGGGAATAAAACATAACAAAGAGTGACTTTTACATGAACCAGCTTCATCTTCTCAGCACTGGTGACGGACAATGGCTACCTATCAACCTGCAGTTTAGTTCTCCTTTAGGAAATGTTTTTAAGATGCTGCGGCATGGAAGGGATTACTGAAGCCATCACTGTGCAGCTGATGAACTGCTGCACTGTTTCCCAGGAAGACCCCCATGCACCTGGAGCTCCAACTGGTACTCAGTGAACCAGTTCCAATGCATTAAGCACACGTGCAAAAATCACTGCCTGGGAATATCAGCACTTGCTGGATACCTTGTGGCTTTTCCACTTCGAGAGATTTGTAGTTTCCCTGTTCAGGACACATAGCACTGGTGCCCAGAGTCAGGGAGGCAGCAATACAGTGCAGGAGGACAAAAAGGAGATGGAAAAAAAGCTGTGCAACATACCACCTAACACAGGAAAGTAGATTCCTGTGCTTCTCTAGGTGTTATTCCAGGTAGATTTCTCCTACCTGGAATAACATGCACTTAGAAACAAAAATCTTATCTAAGCACTACTGCCTTCATCTTCCCTCTCTTTTGACTGGGGTAATTACTCAGGGGCAAGGTCACAAAAATAAAAGAAAAAAAGGCTCACAAAGAATGAATACAAAGTGCAGCAAGAACTGACAATCCCACAGCATAAGGAACAAAATTCGTATTTTGTTCATATTACTATACAAATTACATTGTCTATTTTAGAGAAAAATGCACTGTCTTCTGCCCATAATGGCAAGTTCTACACTTACCACTCAGTTGAAAACATGAACACTTATTTCACCAAAATAGTTCAAAGCAGAAGCTGGAGACACCAATTATTGCTTTTTATAAGCCTGCTACATTTCCTTAATGTTGCTAGAAACTTTCCCCCAAGCCATAACATACCCAGAAGAGAAGGCAGCCATATGCATACATGTCAGAGGCTGGAGAAGCTGGCTGCCCCATCTTCAGTTCAGGAGAAACTAAGCTCAGGGTACCGACAACCATAGTGTTTGCAGCAGCACGCTGTTCCTAGGGGGGAAAAAAAAAAAAAGTATACTCATAATTTCAAGCAAGACCAACCGCACGTTGAAGTGGATGTATCTCCCCCTCCCTTTTAATGTGTCGGATAACTTTACCAGAGAGTTCTGTACTGACCAAGTCTGCAACAAAATCCTCCTTTATGATCAAAAAAAGTGTTGTGTAAAGGGAAAAAAAAAGATAATGTCACACACCTATCAGCTGTAATTGGAACAGAAGGATAGGGATAGCAGATCTTACTCCAGAACTATTAAAGCTCATAAGGTGGTAAAGAATATAAATTTTTATATAAAAATAAAAGAATTGCAAAACTTGTCAAATTAGGAAAAAAAATATCACAAGTATTAAAAAAACTTTCAGCAGTATTTTGGAGAACTTGAGTTCTAAAGTTCTGACAGCTTTCCTACTTTTTTCTTCTCTGCCTTTCTGGTCTTTACCTAAAACCAGCTGCTACCTCCCTACAGATTTTCAGCATATTTTAGGACTATCTACTGTCAAAACAGAAGCTAGACCTTGAGTTTCTATTGCCCTCCGTGACAACAGTCTGCACCAGCTACAGCCAGACTGGAAACAACTAGTCTCCAGACTGCCAAGAATACTCAATTACTGGCTCCACTCATGCATTTGTGACCATGCACAAAGGATGAGCACTGAGCAGCACTGACACCCCTACAGGGAAGGCACAAACTGGATTCAGTCTGCAGACCACGGGTGGAACTTTCCTGCTCTATCACACACAAGCAGATCATTTCAGCACAGCCCATACGTGCAGGAGGAGTTAAGAGAGGGATACTCTTCCTCAGCTCTTGCAGTTTTCACAATGACACCATCTGTACCAAGTATGACCTTTCAGAAAATTCAGCTGTCAAAAAAGTTTAAAGCATCTCTTTAGCATCTTGAAAATTGAAATTTATTTCAAGGGAAGCACACCTTGTTGTCCAAACATTTGACACCCTTCATGAGATGAACAGATAATGCATTTCCAAAGCAAAAATAATGGTTCTTAACAAAACTTACTTTTATTTATGTTTATTATACTAAAATAATGACATATGATTACAATAAATATTACTATTTTAAAAATTAACTAAACATGAAGCAGACCTGTAGTGCAAAAATGCTTTGGCTCAAAGAACTTGAGTTTAGAAAGTCAAAAGGTGACTATGGAAGAGACACCATTATTAAAGACTTTGATATGTAAACACAGTGAATAGTTAAAAGAAATAATAGCTTATGTTCTTAAAAGAGTATTAGACTGTCCCCATGAACAACTATGAGATCCTCTATTAGAGAAATTAAGGCCTAAGTCAGCAGTATGTACAAATACAGGCATGTGTAGGCAACATGCAAAATCCTGTTAATTTACCAAGTACTGTGACAGATTAAAACACATACTAGAACCCCGTTGCCTATCAAACAGAAAGCAAAGACTTCATATGAGCTTGACCAGGACTTCTTAAAGACAGGAGTTCTTACTTTTGCCTCCAATGATGCCGATTACCATTAAATATAAAATACAGACAGCCAACAAACAACTGCTGCAAATTCTTTTTTCGTTCCACTGTTTGGTTAACCAGAGCCTACACTCAGTAATTTTCCCCCTTCAAGATTAGATTGCATTTACAGGACTCAAACTGCTCAACCTTATTCAGAATATGAAACAGGAGTCTCTCTGCTAAGCACAACGTTTATCAATAAATCTTCTAAATTGCAAATGCAGTTGACTGTTTTGATATATAGTTCTAACTAAAAGTCACTACAGGATTTATTTTTTTACCTCTGATTTCGTGAAATCAAAGTCTCCCACAATTCCTTGTTTTCGATCCACAGCAAAAACATTATTTCCATGCAGAGATCCATGTACTAGATTAGCTCCATGCAACATTTGTAGACCTTGGGCCACTCCTTTCATCACTTTTAATGCCTCCTAATAATTTAATTTGGGTGTTTATTACAAAGATAATGGAAAAAACAAAGCACAGCATCAAGTAAGTTTCTGTCCAGAACTAACACCTTTTTTCTTTAAGCTTTGTACACATTCAAAGTTCATGCCAATTCTATTTTATGGAGTATGGATTAATTCCTAGTAAGATTATTATGACTTGCACAGCCAGGTAGAAAAAAAAAAATGCAGTCACTGATTAAAAAATCACTATCATGAAAAAATATAGGGGCCAATCCCTCCCCAAAAAACCCATGCAACTTAGACTTTCACAAGTAGGTCCAAAGTCAGCAAACAGAAGCTCCAAGTCATCAGACAGAGCTAGAGAAAAGACTGTATCAGCTTCTAGCTACCGCTTCTTTGAGAAAGGATGACGACCTGAACTGGCTATACACTGCATGAGGAGGGAAAGGAAAGGAGGGGGATGAAATTGAAGTGAAGGAGAAAAAAAAGAAGTTACACACATAGGAGTCATCTAAAACTTCCATACAGAAATGCCTGCGCCTGAACATCTACCATGTTCTACTCCAGTACTTCTTTTAAAAGTATTAGTAATGTAGCTGAGGCACTAATTTCAATAAAAGAAAGAAGTGTATCCAAGCAAAATCTATTTTAGAAAGTTATAAACTACTGCCTGACCAGGTACTAAGAATGCCAGTCAGGTTACCCTGTGCAACTTTGTAGGTCAATGCCAGCCACCAAGGGAAGTACAACTGGTGAAACACTATCAGCATCACAAGTTACAGCAAAACAGTAAGAGTCCAGTTCAAAAACATACAAAATAAAATGCTGTTAGTCTAGGCAATTATACTTACTTCTAAAGATAAAGGTGTATCAGCCTGTAAAGCTCCCAAACTTGCTCCTGGGTAGTATGGGACCATTAAATATATCAAAGGATCAGACTTTAACAACAAAAAAAAGAAAAAGAAAAGGAAAAATAGATTGTTTCAAATATCAAAAATACTGGGAAGTTTAACATGCACTAGATATTTTGATAATTTGATAAATTGATTCATTTGTTTGTGGCAGCTCTACCTTTTCTAAATGCTGCGTCTTTAAGTTGTGATTTTTAAAGCAAAGGAGTAATTCTAAATCTCTCCTTCCAGAGCAAAAGCAGAACCTTGAGTACACATGAATAGCCGTTAAAATTCAGGCGACGGCCTTCTGCTTCCTGCTCCGTCTCCTCAGATTGCACTGCTCTATTAAGAACAAATTGACTAGAACCAGTGCTTTTCCTGCAGTTTTCAGGGAAGAAGTATTCCTGCATGTTGCACAGGAGTCACAACCCGTGTGACTCTTCACGCAGTACTTCGGCCTCGCTTCACTGATCCGTGCCACGGACGGGCTGGTTAGCAGAAACTGGAGTGAAGATTGCTGGCACTGCTTTGCTGGAATAAATGGCACTTGAAAACCACACAGATCTCGCACATCTAATAAAGCTGTATTCTGTAGATTTAGTTGAACTAGGATTGATTGTATCGGAATGGATGGGCTTTAACCTTCAGATTCATCCAGTTGAAATGACACATTGCAAGAATTCATATCAGATGACGAGCTGTTTGAGCCCAGTTCTTTGTGAGCACCTTTTCAGAGGGCTGGTAGTGTACTTAATATTGACAAGTAATTATAATTATTGTTTCGCTTCTGCACCTAGAGATTACATTCAGTCGTGAAAAAGTAAACAAATTTGCATGTTCATTGCACTTTTGTATGGAATATAACGAGAAATCAAGATAAAGTAAGTTTATGGGCTGTCTAGGGCAGTGGCTGAGCTACCATCCTGGAGGTATTCAAAAGACGGGCTGACATAGTGCTTAGAGACATGGATTAGTGATGTGGGTTTTTCTGGGTTTTGGTTGGTTGGTTTTTTTATCAGAGTGAGGCTGATGGTTGTACTAGATTATCTTAAATGTCCCTTCCAACCAAGACAAGTCTACGATTCTATTATGTTTACTAAGTAGACAGCTTATCTGAACTCAGAAATGAAACGGGTTTTTTTGATTCAATGCTCTAACTTGATATGTTAAAGCTTTAAGGTACAACTGAAGGCTTTCAGCTTGAACTGGAAATCAAGATAATGAATTTGAATCTTGCCTTGCAGAAAAGAAGAAACAACAGGTGCAGTAATCCAGATTTCTCCTTCTGCTGATCCCAAGCTCTGTGATATTTGGCAACTCTTTCTATCACTTTGGCTTCTGAGCTTACATCTACAGAGTATCCCTTAAATACAAAACAGATACCCAAGCTATTACTCCTAACGCTGGTAACATTATTGCGTTAAACTTTTTTTTTAAATTAAAGAAATGCATATTGTTAGATGTCATTAAATAACTTCCTCTCCTACTTAACACAAAACTCAATTCCAGCTGTCATAAACTGCTCCCATATTTTCTTATTAACTCTTAAAGTCTGTACCAACAAAACAGGGAGTGTGTCTCTAATTTGAGATTTAAATAAGCCAAGTCAAAAGCAAGACGACTATTTAGAACTATGCCTCTCAAAATACTACATCCCCTGGTTTCCCCAATTGCCAGCAGACTGGTAGAGAAGCAGAGAAGCAGTTCTTGAAATTTCTCAGTGAAATGAGAAACCAGCATCTGCAAAAAGAGACAGGAGCAATGAACAGAAAAAAGGTCCACCAGATACCAGAAAGAACAGACAGTAAAGGGAAGCACTAATTCACTACAGCAGTCCTCAAAAGAAGTGGAAAAAAAAAAATCAGTAAGTAATCCAGCAGGACAGTAATTCTGCACGTTCCCCAGGTCTTGACAAAAAAATATGTGTCATCAGAAAAGGGCTGTTTAACACAGGGATATGAAAGGAGCAGCAGAGTTCATTCAGAGTCAGCACAACAAGCCAAGGCCTCTCCTGCAGCACTAACTGAACCAACGCTACCTTTCAAGTGCCAACGTTACCTTTAAAAGAACCTTCTGGCCCTGAATTTCTGAACACACTAAAGGTCGCTTCGTGCTCAGTTCCTTCATGGGCTCTGCATCCAAAAGGTCTCGCTCCAGGCTGCGTGTCAGAAGTCCACCAGAGTTCTGAAGCACATGGACACGCAGATATCCAGGGTAAGTGCATGGCATTTAACAGCTGGTAGGATTCAGAGATTTTGACTACCTCTCCTCTGCCTCAAACAACTTAGCAAAAGCACAAAACCAGTTGGGACATGTTAAAAAGTTAGAGCATCTGTTACCAAGAGGCTGGCAATGATGAGGCAGCTAATGAAATGATTCCTTGAACAACCCTCAGAAGATGGGGAGGAAGAGGAAGACCACAACAAACAACACTAAGGGTATACAACCCCCAAATGGACAAAGACTGCAGAGCCTTGAGAGTGCCCAAAACAGTAACTGGCCGTGCATTCAGACACAATCTCTGCTTACCATATAGTTTAGAATTCCTGCTTCTGGATAAAGAAGTGGTAACTCAGGGAACCATTTCTGTACCAAGTAAGCAAGCTTCTCCTAGATAAAGGAAACAAGGCCCACAGCTTCAGGTCACTAGCTTCTGACAAACATAAATATAAATTAACATTTTCAATATATACTCAGGACATTCAAATGTACACTGTACATGACTGTAAATGTACACCTCCTTCAACAACAACATTCAAAGTAACACTGCCATTTGCTTTAAAAAAAAAAAAAGAAAAAGAAACTGGAACACAACACACAACCAGAGAAAACATGAATACAGCAGATCAATATGGACAGATTTCTGAAGGCTCTGAGGGTAAGTAGTGTCAAGGCCCTGAATAGCTCATGCACTATCAAAGAAAAAATTTCATCCTTTCTACGAGAGGCTTTAGTAGGCCTGAACAAAGGAGAGCAACTTCACTACAGGTAAGTGGAGAAAGACAGGAACTAAGTAGTAACACAGACCAGGCCAGCATCTTCTCCACCCCTAGACCCCATACACGTAAGGTTAACTACTACACACAAATGGTACAGAGGTAGTTATATCACCACCACAAATCCTGGTGCCCTTCTACTCATTCACAAGGCAATAGTTTCCAATTGTTCCCTCGATATAAAGCACTTCAAGAAAGGGTTATCTCCTTCACTTCAGGATAAAAGCCTGTTTTAACCTAGTCATTAGGGAACAGTTCCCCTTCTTGCAAGAAATGCAGTACTTCTTCAGCAAGCGAGCTTACACTTTCACCTGCAGCTCTTCTGGGTTGAGAACTACATCTCACTTTTTCCTCACCTCACCCCCTTATGGAGAGGGGAAGAGAGAGATGGTTTGAAGAAACTACATTCCAACCAGCCTCCATGCCTTCTCTCATAGCTTTCACCAAGCAGTGGCCACATTAACAGTGAATACCATCAAAATCCCATTTTTTTATTTTACCCAGAGCACACGTTAAAGCAACTGAAATGCAGATGTGCCTCATACAGGTTTGATTTAGTTGCCTAAGTATTTTAATACTTACATATTCTTTTTGTTCCTTGGATATTTCCTGAAGGACCCTATTTCGCAGATGAGCAATTTCCTCTTTTATTCCTGTCATTTCAAACTCACTGTAATCATCAGACTGCATTTGGAATAACAAAGTTAGTGTGTAATTCTCATTCTGCTATTACACCAAACAACGAAAACCTACTCTATCAAGATTAAAAAACAGCCTCCATATCACAATTCTGGAGTTGAACATACTCTCAAATGCATATTTTACTCCGTCTCCTTCCTGGAAATCCAAGAGAATCTCTTAAAACCTAATCACTGAGAAAGGTGTTCCCTTTATTTATGTGACAGACCAAATATTTCAACCCTTTCCCTACTTGTTTCTCAAGTCAAAGAGCTTTTTTTTTTTTAATTAGCTGATCATGTATAATTGTAACAGCAACATCATTCATCTACCAGCAATGACAGGTTCCATAATTCATTCCCTTTTTTCTCCCATAAGAGGCATTTTCCTCATGTCACTTCATTATTCAAGAATCCTTTTCCCAATGGGTTTCGTTAGTGTGTCTCGTTTTAAATCCCCCTTGGAAGCTTACTGCCCCTTTACAATGCCTACAGAGACACACAAGCAGGATCTTTTTTTCCTTAAGCATCACCAGAATAATTAGATGTGTGATCAAACAGTACTGAAGCTGGGGTAATATTTACATTCTTTGGACTTCTCTGAGGGGCAGTAGGGAACCCTGAAAATTAGAATAGACACTGAAGAGAGGTACACGCTGTATTAACAAAGTAAAAACTTAAAAGCAATCACACAACCGGCACAGTAAGAAGAGATGGACAAAATTGTTCATGCTGCGAACAGCAATTGTCACCAGAGAGACTTAGCTAAAAGTGCAGTGCTGTGGCTGGGGACTGAAACAGGCCTGGTCTCATGGGCCTGTAAAACTGCATCAGTTAAAGGCAAAATTGAGGTCAGATAACACAAATGGTTGTATATAGTTACCACCTATTCAGAATAGACAAAATTAATGTTTCTAAACCAGTTTAAAAAACAACAGACAAAACCACCAACAGTGTAACATTTTCTCACATCCTCAAAGTTGTTCTTTTCAACCAGCTTCCACCTTAACTGGGCCTTTAAGCTTTTAATGGTTTTCTTAATTGATAATAAGTTGTTAATATCAGGTCTTCTATTCAACCATTCCTCTGCATGTTTTTTGAACTAGGAGGAAAAGAAAAAAAAAATCAGAAAGTGTTCAAGCATTCTATTTTAAAATGCTTTAGTACAATACATTAGAGAAACTGCCTGAAACCTATTTGAATTCACCTTTTCAGGGTCCTTCCCCACAGAAGAGGGTTTTTATTGCGTTTCATTTTAATTACATAAACAGCCTTCTAGAAAACCAACATTCTACTTAAAGCTCAATCCCCTTAAGTTACGTACTACTTGTAGCGAATCCAGAGATTCCAGATTCTACTGCTTTATTATTTATTATTTTTTTTTACAAAAGTATCTTTGTATTTAAGTGAAATGAAGAATTGGCCAAGGTAGCGCACAACTGCAATTCCCGAGCTTTCACCCAACCAATCTCTCATTGCCAATATACTAGAATCTCCTTATAAAAAGATAAGAGGATATCTTTCTGAAAGAAATTGTCAGAAAGGGTTACTAGTATAGATCAGAGTGACAGAAATAAGGCATAAACTCACCTCAACACTGGCCAAGTATCTATTTTGTATGGCAATGATCATACTTTGCTCCTGACGAACATTATGTACAACTTTATTGTAAGCATTCATAATTATTCCCTTCTCCGCTTCATCAGGCTCCTGGGTTGAATTACACAGAGGGAGAAGTGAGAGTTGTCCTTCATTTATACACACCGAAGTTTAATATGTAAAACCTTTACTGCGAAATTACACTGTTAATGGAAAAAATAACTTCTCAGATTTTTCACTCTCTTAAAAAGAGATTCTAAAAAGGGAAGTTAGGAAGTCTAAGAGTTCAAATAGTTTCAGTAGAATAAAACTGATTAGCACTTCTGTGTGGAAGTCCAATTTCATATTCCAGATACTAAGAAAGAAATTTTTTTTAAGGATCTCGTGATTAAATAGATATGAAGCATTAAAGCATGAAGCTATTCTTCTAAAACAGAGTCACTGCTTCTATCACAAAGAACAGTCACAAGCAGACTAAACTACTGACTTGTTGTTACTATGATGCTACATTAGAGGACAGGTTCAACTTTTGCTGACACAACCATCCTCTGGCACTGTAGAAACTCTCACTGCAGAGACAATGCAAGTGTCTCAAGGAATTAGTAAAAGAGAATGGAGGAAATCAGAAAAGGTAAATAACTGAGAAAAAGACTAACACAGGCACTGAAAATGACTACTAGCAAGGCAAGAACACTTGTGCCATGCAAAATTAAAGTGATGGAAAACTATTGATCTCTTAAGACTGGAAAAAGTAAATTTATCCATACACATTCACCTAGAGAGGCAGTCCCATTATTTTAAACAAACTTTTTGTCAACTGTATTTTCAACAAAGGCAGCAGAACTCAGTACAGCTCAATGAAAGCTTTCTCTGCACATAGAGAGGGAAGAACCAGTTTTCCCAGTAGTTCTTAGTTAAGCCAGTCACACAAACAGCAAAGTTCCTGTAGCCCAAAGCTATCCTCTGCTTGTTGCCTAGAAAATATTCTTTTCTCTCTGGGGAGCAACCTGAGTGACTTCAACATACTTCCACAAAAAAGTTGCTGCCTTGTAGCAAATACATTAATCTAATACATTAAGAAAATCTTTAAACTGAAATCAAAGATAAACATATAGATGACAGTAGGCATGATTAGAACTTACATTTAAGTCAGTATCCAGTTCTTCACAAATAGCCATCTCAACCTTTTTGAGAATTTCATCTGCATTGCCAACCACTTCCTCTAAATCTGAAGATGCTTCTGACATTAGGTCAAAACACTTCAAAGAGAAGAAAAATAATTGGAATTAAGAAGTTAGCAAGCACACCGCAAAACCAAGCAAGAAATACAAAGAGTTAAGGCACTACTGGAAATCTAAGCAGGACTTGTGTCATATCTCACCTTTAACTGTCTCCCTCCTGAGTGATACAGAGATTTCTAGAACTAAGAGAGTTCAAATTCACCAGGCAAGAAGGAAGTTGATTCTTGCCTTGATCAGGTTTTATTTTCCTAATCTTATTTTGATTTTTACCAAAAATGAAAAGAACCCTAGTTCTTCTCCTATTGAGTTTCACATCAAAAACCAACACGTGTGCTGCCCACACAGCGACAGTCGAAATGTATGGCAGTTTGGCTATTGACTGGGCTTCCCATTCCTATGTAGTACTACCTGAGATACAGAAACATCCTGGCATCTGTTTCACAGTTTATCATCAAGTGTGAAATAAGATTAAAGATTTCACCAGGAAACCCTAAGTGTTTTCATAAAAGTCAGAACTAACTTAGCTTCAAGATGTAAGACATAGGTGCCACAGAGAAAAAAAAAACAGTAAGATCAGCTTATCATTACACTGAATGTTGTTTTCAGCAAAGCTTAGTTACTTGTACCTGCAGAAAAAGAGATACTACTTTTGCAACCAGAACTAAAATGACAGTGTGGTCTCATATTTAACATGCAAGCCACACAGTCATAATAGAAGCTTGCAAACTTCACCTCATTCATTTGCCCGTCAAGCATGTGGACTCCACTACCAACTGTAAAAATATTTTATTGCCTTACCCTCAAAGGAAATAAAAACTTTAACAGTGCAAAGTCAAACAGTGTGTTGCTCCCCAAAGCCTGGAACTGCATACTGGAAAGATGCCATCTAGTCTCTGAAAATTTCCTTGTCTATCATTGACCCATTTCCTATTGTAGATTCTGATTGATGATAGACAAGATTAATTTGGATTCAGAAAGAGAGGAAGAGGAATATCTCTTTCAACTAAGGGGAGGGGAAACACTTCAAAGCAGCATTTGCTCTAGCTCACACTTCTTTAAAAAAGGGGCTAGAAGTTCAACAGCAACAGAATAATAACATATCAACACTTGAAATGTTTAAGATGGATAAGTGAAAATTTCTTCCTTGGTCTACCTACCAGTGCTTTATCAATCCATGCCCAAAACTCTGTATATTTCTTATGTCTCTCAACTCTTTGCAGAAAAGTTCAGATTTGAAACAGATAAATCAAAGTTCATCACTACACTAACAAACTTCAGTCACATACATACATGCAGAATAGCACTCTGAATTGCAGCCAGCAATCACAGAAAACCACCTGCAGGTTTGTTTGTCCCCTCTAATAACTGACATGATCATAAGCATCTGCAAGTAATTATATAATTAACATTACACTGCACGCGACACACACAAAGCCTACACTGCTGCCGAACAGCATTTATTGTCAATTCAAGGAACACTTTCACATAACAGTGCCTGGCCACAGTAAATGCTCTGGGTACAATGAAACCCAAGGGCAGAAAACCTACTGGCTACGAAAGGGCACAATCCTTGTGGATTACGTACAACTCACAGAGCTAACACAAACTCAGAACATTTACACACCAGTACAAGAAGAAAGAGATCAAGGAAGGCCTGCAGGAATGGAGGGAGAGCAGCTTACAGTCTTCCCAGGAAGATGTCATAAGAGTCCTAAACTGAGCAAGAACACAGACATTAAGGACAGTGTTTCCTCCCTACTTCATGCTTTCTTTACAAGCAGAACTCAGTGGATGGTAATCTACTTCCACCATCAATCTCCTTTTACGACAAATAACACGCACTCAACTTCAATGCTCCAAACCTCCTGCAATTCAGACAGAGAGACACAGCATCTGAATAGTATTACAGAAAATACTGCAGGACGTGCAAATACAGGAGACAATTTATTTGCATAAATTGTCAACACTCAGCATTTCAATAAGGAAAAAATTCTGTTATATATTTGTGTACAACCTGTGCCTAGATCATGTCAATTCAGACTTGCTGCTTCTTTGCAGTGATCTTTCATCCTCCTTCCAGCAGCATTTATGAACTAGAACCTTTTAAAATCTGAAATCTTTCTACCCAAAGGCCACTTGAAAGGACTAATTAAAGCATTTCAGTCACACAATGAAGAGATAGAGCGCACCCATACCAGTTACACTTGTGTAAC
The DNA here is from genome assembly GCA_026546715.1 of Gallinago undulata. Taxonomy (NCBI): domain Eukaryota; kingdom Metazoa; phylum Chordata; class Aves; order Charadriiformes; family Scolopacidae; genus Gallinago; species Gallinago undulata. The sequence goes on along the minus strand of JAOTQQ010000012.1, from coordinate 31,805,323 downwards.
AGTACTGATCTTCCCACAAAATATATCCTTTCACAAGAAAGCATAAACTGTCTCCTCGCAAAGGTGTACTAAAATTAAAAGGTAAATCAACACTTCATTCCTCAAGGCATTACCTTTCCCTGTACTGAGGCATTGTCATTTGGTGCCACTGCTCATATGCACAATCTTCCTGCCATAGGTAGCTGTCCCTAATAATGCCTAGTCCTCACAACCTTGGTGAGGCTGTCATGCTTCATCTTTTTCACCAATAGGGAAAATTGACTTGTTCACCTTACCTTTAAGATGCTGCTGAACCAGTCAGCAAGAATTTCCAGAGCTACATTTGTACCATCTCTGGCGCAAATTAATTTCTTCATTTTAATGCTCTTCCACTCAAAGAACTGTTGAAATGCATCCTCCAAGCCATCTGCTGCAGATCCTTGACCATACACCATCTCCAGAGAAGCAGAGAGTTCCTGTGCATCAAGCAAATCAAAGAAAAACAGGTTCGCGCACCAGAAGAATTTTGAGACGGTATACTATCTATAAAAATCAAGACATTTAACGTACAAAGAGTTAACACTACCTGCTGGCATAATTTTTTTTCCTGCTACAGAGGCCTCTTTCTGTATCCAGTGAATTATATTTTATATTCCACTTCCCTCTCAGAACCTGTGGCAGTATTTCTACGAGAAAATGCAATGCAGAAAAGGATCTCACACCGAGATCATAGAGTCTGATTTTTCCCTTCAAAACATGGAAGGAAAAGACACTACAAAAACCTTAACCGCTATTAAGAAGTCATTTGCATTCTAGTTTCTTCTTTCCTGTGGATTGGGCTTTAAAGTCATACTCATCAGGATAAAGAGCAAAATGGGGTTCCATTTACAAATGCTCCTCATAGAACTGCTCAAATTTAGAAAACAAAGCGAACCTCTACTAAGAAACAAGAGCAGCCAGACACCCAAGGAATGCTTTCAGACTGATCCCTCCCTTCAAAAGCCACTAACCAAATCTCTTCTGACACACCTTTATCATCACATTGATTTCTAGATGGAACAGCAATTACGTACATGTCTGACACCTGAAGGCCCTCTGAAACGAGGGCTGGAAACTTCTATTTCCATCTAAAAGCCAAGTATCCTGCAAGTACATGAAGCACAAGGTCCACCTCCTTTTGACTTGCATTGGAAAACAAACTGAGCTGCTACACTGAGAGGATGAGGCTAAAGCTCAGAGCATACAAAAACCACTTTTAAATGAAGGGCAGTCTGTCAAATGATGTGAAGAACAAGCAGAGTCAGGGAGGAATGTATCAGTCAATTACCAGTGGAGACAACATCCTGACATAAAGCAGCCTTCCTTGCACCTGGGTGGTAAGTCCCACGCTGAAAAATACTTGAGCTACATTGGTATACATTATACATAAGTATATTGTACAATATATACATTACTGGTATACATGTACATTGGTATACACATTGGTGTACTACAGCAGGCAATTTACTGTAGTTTGAAAGTGAAAATTCTCCCTAAATGGTAGGATTTGACTGAACAAACCTGCTTTTCTGTAATAAATAGCATCTTTCAGCTTTCAAAATCCATCATTTTACTTATCCACATCATTCCTGACAAGATTACTAAAGAAACCCTGAGAAAGGCTGCTGCTTCATTTTTTTTCTTCTCTCAGATATTATTTGAGTTAAATATCACAGACCTTCCCAAACAACACTGAAGTCATGCAGATGCAGAAAAACACAAAACCAACTCCCTCTCTCCCTCCTCCACGTGAGAGCAGTTTTCATTGTTGTCAGGAGCCTTTCAGACATTTCAAACGGGTCATTTGAGCCACCAAATGTAACTTGAAGTAAAACAGACTGTGTGACACTGACACTACAGGCCAGGACATGACATCAATGAAGTGCCATTCCCAAGGCCTGCAGGTACTGCATGGGCGAGGGAATAAGCTTGACTAGCTCTGCAGAACCACACGTGATGGTGCCACAACCAGGCCCCACCTTTACAGACACACTACAGCAAAAATTCAAATTGGAGCCAAAAGCATGAAGAGTTTCCTCAAATCACAACTAAATACAGTGACCACAGAAAAAAAAACCAACCCCAAAACAAAAACATACCACCACCAACACACACACAACCCAGAACAAAAAGAAAACCATCAAACAGTATTTTATAAAATTCTAAAACTAATTGCGTAACAACAGTTACTATAATGAACAGCATTCATTTAGTACAAAAGGTTGTTTAAAACTGGAGATAGGACTCAAGGTGGGGCCTCACCAGTGCCCAGTACAGGGAGGTGATCATCTCCTGAGTCCTACCCACCACACTGTTCCTGATACAGGCCAGGATGCTGTTGGCCTTCTTGGCTGGCTCATGTTCAGCCAACAGTCAACCAACACCCTCAGGTCCTTTTCTGCCAGGCAGCTCTCCAACTGCTCTTCCCCAAGCCTGTAGCGGTGCCTGGGGTTGATGTGACTTAAGTGCAGAACCTGACACTTGGCCTTGTTGAACCTCATCCCATTGGCCTCAGCCCTCAATCCATGAAGAATCCTCTGGAAAGCCTTTCTACCCTCAAGAGTAATTTATGTATGCCCACGCTCTTGGCCTTCCCCTTAACCAATGCACTACTATCACTTGGAAAGCACGGAGCTCACCAAAGGTTTATTTCAATCCTGGCCAGTTGGACCCAGCTGTGGCTGAAGCTGCTAGAATTTGTCTGTAGCTCAGGGCAACAACAGTTCTCACTGGAAGGTATAAAATATAAGTCAGAAGAGATATGTGATGCAGAACAGAGGTTTGCAATACATAGCCTCAGTGAGAGAGGTACTTAGCTCCCAAGCTCCTGTTCTTCTGAGAGACACTGGAAAAATACTAGTTTCTCTAAAACAGAACAGAATGATCTCCTTCAGCTCTACGAAATTGCAACCAAGGTCCTCACTGTTATTTGGTAAAACTTTGGTAAAAACTTGTTTCTGTTTTCCTGTTTGGGAAAGCTATTTTGATCTTCTATCTCCTAATACAAGAGAGGACCATCACCACAGTTAAGCTAAAGCAAAAAATTTTCTTAACACCAAGCAGCATTTCAGTACCTTTAAATATTTTCAAAATATATTAAAACTTCACTGCAGTACAACTATCTAGAAGATGCTTAATGCCTACCACCTAGTGGATTAGCACAGCATAACCTTTAAACATATACCAAAAAACCAAACCAGCCACAAAACAGAAAAGCCTCATACAACTACACACCACAGCTTTCCTGTCTGAAGAGCCAGTATTCATACAGAGCCTCCAGTGATAGAAAGCCACGAAACGCTACCCATCCAATATATTTTCTAATTAGACTCTAATCTGCATATCAGACTAAAAACAAAAAGTTTATCAAAACATTTTTTTGAATGGCATTGAAAAATAATTCTGCTAAAAATAGAGGAATTAATTCCATGAAAATTTGAACACTTCAATTTATTAATGCTGTTCCAGCCTTATATGAACTTATGTGCAGCCTGTAATCATGATGATTTTTCATAAGAACCCAATCTCATACACGTGTGGATGAATACATCTCTGGCATTTGTACAGACAAGCTGTTAAATTATTGCCAATTTTTTTCCCCTCTCTACACACACTTGCACAGTCAAAATAAAAACAACTAATATTTATGAAGTTTAAAAGAAGAAAAGACATTGTTTGTAATAGCAAAGGCCAGAAACACCACCTTAGTATTTCTATTGGTAACATATTCTTCAGAAGTTCTTACTGCCTCTACAGAGGCTATTGCCCCATCTACTTTCCCACTTTCTGTTGTTAGGTTTGCTAGGACAGAGAGAGACTCCTGGTACAAACATGTGCTTCTGTCGTGTTTAACTGTCACCTTAAAAAAAAGTGAAATCTTTAAACATTTTACATTTTGCTACACTAGTCCAAACTACACAGCCACCTTAATGGATAGGAAACTGCTTAACACAACCACAAAATCTACTGCAATTTGCAGGATAACTGCATTGACTCTTTAATTGTGGGTTCTCTCATTAACACCTGCCTCCTACTAAATATTCTGTGCTTTATCAAGTCTTGTCAGTCACTAAACACAATACCATAAGAGAAAAGCTTACTTGAATCTGGGATCTAGATAACTTACATCTAGAAACAAAACATCTAGAAGATCAGGATCACAAGTAACACAGAACTACAGGTGTCAGTACAGCTGAACTCAGAAATGTTACCTAAAGCTTCATCTGCTGCTGTCCAGGTCTCCAACTATAAACTGTTTAACATTAACAAACACACTCCACTGGTTCTCAGTGTTTCAGATCAATACTGATAAAAACAACCTCCTTACCTGTAAGGTTCTTGAGCGCTCAGAGAGGGGCAGTTGATCCACTTCCAAAATGAACTCTTCCACTGCTGAATACAAGTTCTGCTGCACCTCATCTCTCTTGGCAATCAATTCATCTATTCCATCCTATGAGGAAGAAAAAGAAAGAGCAACTGACACCAACCACGTATGTAGAAAGTGATATAAAAAGGCATTAATCCTGCAAAGTATGAATAGTACAATACATGCCTGACTAGGAATGACAGAAAAGGAGAATTTTGTTTTTAACCTCTATTACTATGACATGACCACCTTGCACAATACATCATCTTTTACAGTGTAAAAATACGTCTACATTATCAGACAACTAAAGAAACAGTTTCTGCGTGACTGCTGATAGCAGTGGGAGTATTAATTACCACCGTAAATTTAAGATGTCCTCATTATCCTGCAGTTTTTTATTGTAGTACAGAAATAAGAATTTGGATTATCCACACTTCCATACATGCCAAATTACATCCACAAAGTCAGACTGTAAAAGATTTGCTGGAGAAGAATAAAAAAAAAAAAAATCCCTTTACCAATGTCTTCCTTGCCTTCAAGCAGGAAAAACAGGTGATCAGTGAACTACCTGCTGATTATCTGCAATAAGATTAAACTACAGATAATTTTCTAGAAACAAAAACAAAGTTTCCCTTAGATGACTGGGAGGATTAGTCCTGCTAACAGGAGAGGAACCCCACATTCTTATCAGACAAGGTACCAAACAGACTCACCAAAATCAAACCTTTTGAAATGGATGAAGCAAGTCACTCAGAAACACATTTGCAACGTTCTTTTCACAGCAATTTAATCCAACATGCCAACAGAAATATGAAAATGTAGATGAACATAGGACACCAAAGAAAAGTTTTACAGAGCTGCTCTAAAGATTTGATGTAGAAGGGAATAGCAATCTCCAAAAGTAAAATAGTAAGAAAAATGACTCAAGTACCTATAACACTCCCCCATCCAAAAAAAAAAAGCAATTAATAAAGAAACAGAAAACAACAGAAGAGTTAATCAGTTTCACATGGAGCCAAAGAACAGTCCAACAAACACTTCCTACTAGAAAGTAATATATAAATGTATCTGTGATATAAATATGTATACACAAACACAGGTTTGCAGATTTTTAAATTTCGTTTACCAAGTGAAAGCTTAGAAGTTGACTTAATCAGGAGTTTGTAAGTATCTACGGAAGACAGACTACAAACCTTTAACCTGTTAAAGCAAGGACAGAATGAAATCCAATGGTTGGAAAATGAAAGATGGACAAACTCCAACTGAAAATAAAACCCCAAGCTGCAGCATGCACTGCTTTAAAACTTATATTAGCAATTGAACAGACATTGTAATTCAGCCAGACATTAGGGGGCTGGATAATAAAAATCAGTGGATTAAGTTCTACTACAGGTGAACACAATGCATTGCTTCGGCATTTGGCATAAAGACATGAAATAACAAAAAGATTTAATAGGCATTTCTGCTCTAAAAAGTGCATTTCTACCTAAAAGGGCATCACTGGTGACCAAAAGCAGACATAATTCTTATGGACTTCCTGCTGGTTTTCTTGAATAAGATAGGAGCTAGTTTTTAAAAGAATACTGTAATGCACTGCACGGAAAGTGTTCTTTATGACAAGGGGTCTTTATTCCTTTTTAAGGCAAGAATTCTGCAGAATATTACTTCAAAAACTAGAGCAACTGAGACTTAACACAGCAGAAGATTCAACCAGGCAATCAAACTCTAATTAATACTAGTTCAAGAACTAAAGTAAATTTAAGTCTACACATGACCAAATGACAATCCAGGAACTCAATAGATAGCTTGGGAGCTGCAGGACAAACCTCCTTCCAATGTCTGTCATTTAACTGCACACGTTTGACAGTTCATGGTTCAGATAATGTTTGTTAAATAACAGTAACTTCAGAAAGCATTAAGTACACAGACACTATTTTAATAGTCTGCTTTACAAAGACGTAAACTCATCACAACAACAAACAGTAAAATTCAACTCCTTTAGAACAGGCTAAAGGCTTCTCGAACTACGAAAGTTAGTTTATTTTGTGTCTGGTCCATTTATAATTCTCAAAAAACCCAAAAAAACATCCACTCCACAAGCAACAACCAGACTCAGTTATACCAAATACCAAGCTAGCTCATCGTTCTGGTAATTATAGCAAAGCTTATGAAAGTCCATTAAGAGCAAAATATGAATAGTACAATCACCTTGTTAATACATTCTTGCTTTAGTGTGATTTAAGGACATCATAAGCAAGAGAAAAAAAAAATAATCCATTTTTAGAGCCTATTTCTACATTTGGTCCCAGTTTTTGGCTCCCTTTGGTTCAAGTTAGTTTTTGTTATTCCATATACTGCAAAACAGTATCTCTATTTACCCCACCCTCCACCACTTCCCCCTCCCCTCCCTTTTTCAAACACTGGCATGATTACATTTTCATCCTTCCCACTAAAAATGCTGAATATATACACTACAGTCCCTAATAAGTTTCTAACTCAAAATCATAAATTAAGTGCCACATCCTTCAAAAACTTATCTACAACATCCAAAAAGTAAGAGTTTGTATTGCATCCTATTACTACAAATACCTGCCTACACTGCAATCAAGGGAACTTCTAACCTCTTTTTTCATCTGTAAAGCTGCCATCCTCTCAGTCATGTTTCATAGGACAGCTGGTTAAGTTATCAGAACCACTGCCTTCTTATTTGGACACATCAAATTCTATGATCAGTTTTGAATATATTTCTAAGCATTTCCACTACAGAAGGATCACCTTTGTTATTTTCATCCACACCATGCCCCAGTACGACCTCATTTCACTGCTTGCCTTCTTATGCTTCCAAGATATACATTACAGCTTCACGGATTAGACAAAGTTGGAAGGGACCTCTAGAGATCATTTAGTCCAACTCCCCTGCTAAAGCAGAGTTGCCCAGAGCACATCACTCAGGACTGCATCCAGGTGGGTCTTGAAGATCTCCAGAGAAGGGGACTTCACGACCTCTCTCGGCAGCCTGTTCCAGGGCTCTGTCACCCTCACTGTAAAAAAGTTTTTCCTCGTATTTGAGTGGAACCTCCCATGTTCCAGCTTATGCCCATTCCCCCTTGTCCTTTCACTGGAAACCACTGAAAAGAGTGTGGCTCCATCATCCTTCAACCCACCCTTTAGGAACCTGTAAACATAGATAAGGTCTCCCCCCTCAGTCTTCTCGAGGCTAAAGAGTCCCAGCTCTTTGAGCCTTTCCTCGTAAGGGAGGTGCTCTAATCCCTTAATCATCTTGGTTGCCCTACGTTGGACTCTCTCCAGCAGTTCCCTGTCCCTCTTGAACTGAGGAACCCAGAACTGTACGCAGTATTCCAGTTGTGGCCTCACCAGTGCAGAGCAGAGGGGGAGAATGACCTCCCTCGACCTGCTGGCCACACTTCTCCC
>JAOTQQ010000012.1:31774480-31797407 GCA_026546715.1 Gallinago undulata | reverse complement strand
CCTCCCTCGACCTGCTGGCCACACTTCTCCCTGTGCAGCCCAGGATTCCATTGGCCCTCTTGGCAACAAGGGCACATCACTGGTTCATGGAGAGCCTGCCATCCACCAGGACTCCCAGATCCTTTCCCTCAGCAGTACTTAGATCCACCCCAACCTATACTGGTGCCTGGGGTTCTTCCTCCCCAGGCGAAGGACCTTACATTTGCCCTTGTTGAACCTCATGAGGTTCTTCTCTGCCCAATCCTCCAGCCGGTCCAGGTCACACATGCATAAATATCTTATTAAGAACAAATGTTCTAGTCACTCATCTTCATTTTTGGGACAGTATCCAGGACCAGACCCAGTTAAAACAGCATAACCCAACGACGAAAACAGAGACAATGAAAACTGAAATAATACCATTTACTCTGCACTCAAACTTTATTGGGTTTACTCACGCCTGTGATACTTGTATAAGATGCATTAAGTTTCCCCCAAAGCAAGAAAAGGTGTTAACTCCCAAGAGCTTACAAACAAATGACGCTCGTGACAGTGAGAAGGCATTAGCCCTGCAGGGAGGTTCAAGGAAGAACACATTGCTAAGACAACCATATAGTAAGATTTAACTTAGTAAATCCAACTTCGACAGCTAGGTTGACAGATTATGCATAGTTAAACAATCTGCTATAGTTCAATAGCCAGCTACTTCATCCATCTGGTAGGGATGACTGGGTGTCCTGTACACTGGATTTACACATACCTCATTTTAACCGAGGAAAAGAAGTTAGTGCAACTGACTATGTTGATGTCAATATCAAAAATATTTGTTAGTCTATCTACAGTCAGTATACTTTAAGTAGGGATGACAGGCAGAATAACAAGCACATCCTTTGACTGTGTGCATCCTTGTATTAGAAAATACAGTAGACAAGATTCTGTGGCAAGTTACAGCACATAAAACAGATATTTAAAAAACAAAATTATTTTCAGGGAAGGAAAAAAAAAAGTCAAGTCAGTAAAATGACTGTGCATTAAAATAGTACAACCTTTATGGTACCATACCTCCAGCATGATGCAACCAAAACTCTTGCTCTGTACCCTTCACCTACTGAAGTCTTCAAAATACTTACAACAAATTCCAGAAAAGCCTTGAGATGTCCTGCTTCCAGCTGCTACCAATTCACCCTGAAAACTAAATTAATTCTACAATGCCATACACACTCCCACTTGCATACCCTTTGCAGCATGCAGGCACCCCAGGGGATAGCTGACATCTAGCAGAACTCGCATTGTCTTTATTTTTCACCATTTGAAATATTAGTGACAGTACCATGACCACATCCCCTCTTCAGATAGCTGGAATTTATTTATTTATTTACAATTCCATGCTCTTGAAAATTCATAAGGTTTCATGCCACCATTCATTTACACCTTAGCTTAGGCAATGAGGAATCATGTCAAAATGGTCGGGGTGATGTTGATTTTGGAACAAAACTAGTTTTCAAGCCATGTGTCAACACAAAAGAGAGGGCTATATAAACACACATGGAGTTACCAGAAGCCACATAGTGCTGTAAGCTCATTTCAACAATATTTCAATTATTTTGGCAGTGCAACCCACTACAACGCGTCATGCAGACGTGACTTCATTGTCAGCCATTCACAACTGAAAAAGGTTACAGTGTCCAGACCATATGCCAATAAATTAGTCTATCAGAAAAACCTCAAGCACTCTTCAAGAATGAAACCTCTTTCTGTGGTGTTTCTTATGGAAGAATGCTGCTTGCTGGGGTTGGCAACTCAAAAAAAAAAAACCCCAAAGCAATAACACACACCCAAATGACACCAAAGCAACCACCTCCTCTATTGAATAAACACTTTGAGACTCCCCAGTCACACCTGTCCTAACTCCATTAAGGGTTTCTGTCCATTTATCCCCAGCCCAACGGAGTTAAAGCAAAACCAAGGGGGACAAAAGGAAAGACAAGAAGGGCAACAATTTCTAAGATGGCTTTGCAGCAGACAGAGAACACTTTGTCTGCTGTTGTTCAAGAAGCCTTACAGACCCACCTGAGCTCAACCATCCCACGTAAACTCCAGAAAATTACAACTGCTACTATTTCATGTGGGGTCAGGTATTCACCCAAGGAAAGCTAAAGCTCGTGCAAGTGAATCCCTAAGCAGCCCTGACTCCTGGGTGCCTCACAGTCTAGCTATCCTTCTACACACTGCTCCCCTGTGCAAGGCACAACACTAAAACGTCACCTCCTTATTAATGCTCATCTTAATGTTGTGAAGTTTAAACATTTGACTGCCTTTTGTTTGCTAAAAACTATTTCTTATCACTTACAACAATCAAATCTATGCCACGCCATAGATGTTTTAATACTTTTTTTTAAATGCTTTTCCCTGCACAAGCAACAACAGAGCTTACTTGGGTTCTCCTCATGGCTCATTGTTTTCTAGTCCATTTCACGAGCTGCTAAATTCAGTGTAATACAGCAATAGTTCTTAAGCATTCCCATGCCCCAAAGCAGCATCACTGCACGGGAGAGGCAGCAGATAACCATCCTTATCAACACCACCATGCCCAAGTACCCAGGCAGTTTTTCAGACACGTGGTTGCAAAGAAGTTGCACTAGATGGCAGCTTTCCTCTATACAAATCATCTCCCTATACAACCGTGCTCTCCCTACGCAGGAATCACGTACCAAGTAGTGGCTGCTGCTGTAACAAAAGGTTTTGAAGACAGGCACTGCACTTGCACAGCTGAAGTGGTCTCTCACTATTACGGAACAGAAATCTTTTAGCTACCATCTTCTGATTTCCTTACATTTCTTTAAAAAAAGAAAAAAAAAATCAAGAGCATCAAAATGTCTAGGTTTAACACACACACACACAAAAATAACACTCCAGAATATATATATGCTATTCAGCTACAATTGTAAGACTAAAATACTCTGGTCAGTTACTGTTATATTATAGCTCCTGAGAAAATATTAAATTCCAACCTACCACATTTCTGCATAACTGAATCCTCTCTTGAGCCAAGTCATACTCTGTCCAAATCTTCTGCAATTTTTCCAAGGAACACGGAACAGTGAGACGTCCTTCTGTAACTACTTGTATAGATTCTGAGAGCTGCTCCCTAAAATGACTGTTCTTATTTGTGTGCCTAAATTGTAAGGAGGAAACATCATTTTACCACGATTATTTTTTTCCAGACCTTAAGCAGTTTAAACATCAGTATTATTCAGACTCCTTGTAACATATGAATTTTGAGATAGCACCTCCCATGTGAGTGACCTAGTTTCTTTCAAAAGGTACCAGCAGCAATTTGTCTAATTCAGCTGCTAAATCTTTTTTTGAAGGACCAAGAACACATTCATTATACCTCGGTATTGACAAGGCTGTATATAGAAATTCTCTCCTGCTTTTAAGTTCCCTTTTGTTCCATTTCCTCTGTTGGTATTTTTTTTACTCATCTTCCATGAGCACATGTACACACACTCCCCTCTATATATATATATATATATTTTCCTTCTTAGAGGACCTGATGGTCATTTCTATTTCAAGTCGCCTTCCCACTGAAGTTTTGGCCTTTTCTTTAAAACTAGAAGGGTAATTTAGGCTAAAAAGAGATACACCTCTCACAGCAACACAGACACCCAAAGACCTCTGACCTACCCAGTTACTTTTAACAACTAGCTGCATTTACCAATTAGCACCTTCCTTGCAGGTGGAATTGCAAGCTCTTCTCGCAACAGCTCTGCTGGAAGAGCAGCAGAAGTGAATTCAAGTCATCTGATAAACACTGAGAAGCAGGCAACACAAATTACAATGTGAGCTTCCAAAAAACTCGGATTTTAGCCTTGCTTTTGGTATACACATACACTCACCTCTGTATATAACACTATACTTCTCTGAGAAAATTAACAAAACAAAACTTTTGGAAACAAAAAAGCACACAACTTCAAGAGACAAACAGCATAATGATAAATAGTACTGTTTTAGAAAAAAAAAAGTACATACCTAACTTCTTTCAATGCCTTTACCTTAGCAGCCAAACTTCTCATTTTTGTTCCAATGTAAGTATGCAGGGTTTCCTCAAAATTTATAGCAGTTTTCCTGGATGCTTCTTTCTCTCTCTGAATTATTTATCATTTTTGGAGCAGCGTTTCAACAAGAAGGGGTAAAGAGAGATCAATATTCACAACAGACAGACAAGGTTACTAAGATTACTAAGATGCAGACCGTAATTTAGACTTTTGAAAACTAGACATAAACACACACATACACAGAGCTGGCCCTCTCAAAACACTTAACAAAATACCCAAAGACATACAAACCAATGAGAATAAAATTATTTTCTTTAATAGCTTCTTAAAGGTTAGCGGTTCATTTTCTTCCTCTCATTTAGGTAGCAATGTGTTTAATTGTATTTCTCCAATTACTCCCCATTTGCTGGCAAGTCTTCAGACAACATCAAACTTTTTTCTTTGCTTGCTGAAAAATTCAGGGAAATCCAAGTCCAAGACCTCATTAAACTCATTTCTCATATCATTACCACAACTCAAAGTGGTGCAGCAAAACAAGAACCCTTGCTGTACACACAACCTTCCTGACCTTCCTAGAAGGAATATTCTCAAGACAAAATAAGGAATATTCTTGACGCAAAACAAGCCCATACACCACATCAGTCTAGATTTCTTAAGGGGCAACTTAAATTCAGAAGCTCTTGCTCTCATACCATAGAGACTTTTATAAATTCCACTTTAAGTAATGAAACACAGTCTTTAAAAGTTGTTAGCCATTGAGCCTTGCTACACATGCTATTTTAGAAACAAAAAAACAACAAACAAAAAACCCAAATAGTTTTGTATTTGCAGATGAGCATGAGGATGCGTGAATGCAGGATGTTTTTTTAAGTACCCCTCAAAGCCATCACACATCACCATTCTAAAACAAATCACTGCCTACCACAGTGTTTTGGCAGGGAGCAAACTATTTTTTTACTTAACAGAATATACCCAACCTTTTCTTTTAAAGCAGTTTACTTGCATTCAACAAAAAAAAAAAAGTAATTAAAATTTGTAAAAAACAGGGTTGTTTGTTGCTTTTTTTTTTTAAATCAGATTATAGATAAGAAATGCTTCCTTGCATTCAAGTATTTTTTCTTAGCTGCAGAGACATATTCTGTTTCTTGTAAATTCAGTTCGCATAGAAATGCACAAACATTTTTATCTTCAGTTGATGGGAGAATGTGTGCAATGACAGGCTAGTGTATGTAAAAACACAGGTGTTCTAGGTAGAGGTAACTAAGTAGCAAAGCTGGTTATGAGTAGTATTATTCCACAAGACAAAGGAAACAGCCTGCACAAGTTCAGGTTTCAGGGTGTCAAAGGGATTTACGCAACAGCAGCTTTTCCTTTTGCATCTGTAGAGATAAGGCTTCGCACAACATTTTTCTGAATTCGTGCAAACATGACATCTTTTCACACAATCTCTTCCTACCACTGCTGTCAATCACACTAAAAACCATTCCCAGCATTTTTAAGCCTAACAGTAACTACGTACTGTGCTTCTCAGACAGTGCTAGGAACTTCTCCTGGGAAGAAATATAAGCATCTTTTCTATTAAGCAGCAATTAAGGAAATAATTGCTATCCAGTTCTAAAATTCCACAGCTGCTGTGGCTCTGTGATGCTTCAGAATTTTCAGCCCCCCATACAAAAAGCTGCTTTTCCCCCTCTAAGGAAGCAAAAAAAAAAAAAAGGCAAGGATTACATCCTTATAGACAAAGCATGGTTTTAATCACAAAGTGCAACCTTCAAACTGAACACCAACATCCAAGCCATCAGCTGCATCACCAAAAGGTAGTAAGCCAGTACACGGACCAAGGGGAGCAAGGGTCCAACCAAGACTGTAAAACGTGTGCTGCCACACGCTGACAGCATCTCCCTGCATTAGGGCAAGACAAATCTTCACTCGACCAGTTCAATCCTTCTGTATTCCCAACAACAATGCACAGCTGAACTGCACTATGACAGAATCATTGTCAGAAATACTCACAAGGAGAGAAGCATCCTCTGGGCATTTCCACATACCTGAAGTTCACATTTCAGCTGTTGAACCTTCAGTTCCAGTTCCTTTTGCCTCTGCAAGAGATACTCATTCTCACTTCTGAGAACTTCTTTATCTTCAAACAGTTTCTGAGTCCAGGTTGTTATTTGTGCTAACCTGGTGCCTGGCACTGAGGTAGAATCTAGCATTTCTCCCCTTTTAAAAATGAATGAAGAGGAATTAATTTAAAAAAAAAAAAAAACACAACACAACACTACACAATGTGCATTATTTCACGCTATTGTAATTTCAGTAATGGCTACAGAACGCCACATCAAAAAGAAGCATCTACACAACCATGCTTTCCGTCTTCAGAATTTGTATCTCTCTCCACACCATTCTTTACAAAGACTTACACACACAGAAGAAAAAAATACATTTGAAGAAAACCCTTTATATGTTTACACTGTCAGTAACTCCAAAGTCTCTCCTGTCCAAAAAGATCTTACAATACCACACTGCTGACCCAGAAAAGTCAAAGTCCATTGTAATTCAAATCTTCTATCTATCTACTAAATAAGCCAAAGCACTTCAAGGTTATTGTTTTGGAACTATACCCTACAGGTTATTTTTATAATGAAGAAGAGTGATGTGAAGCCACCTGTCCAAGAGTGATGCTGTACCGTGCTGTCACGGTAAAGGTCCACTAAACCTTGCACCAGCTTCAGCCTCACCTGCAAGGCTTTGAGAAAGAAAGAAGCTAGGATGGAATCAATTTCCTTCTCAGGCATACCAACCCAAAAATGCCTGCAGCGTGCAAAAAACTGAAGGACACCAGAACATACAGAAATGAAACAGAGGATCTGCTAGCTGCCAGCTGCTCAGACAAGTCAGGATAGCTTTAGACACAAAAGTATCTCAACAGTGCACACCACCAAAAACCAAACAAACAAAAGCAGCACTGTTTTTTTTTTTATAAACAGATTTACAGCATATCTCCAACTCAAAAAACAGGGCAGATCAGAGTATCAAAATACTGATGATATTCATCCTGAATAGGATGAGGTGCTTCACTATAAATTTAGACTTTTTTTTTTTTGAAGAGCACTTCATTCCATATTAGTATTTGTTAACGGCAAAGACTTGCCTAAATGATCTAATTATAAAACAGATTTGGATATTGTGCCACTATGTGGAAGGGCATGCCCTCAGGTGATTCATTAAAATGTTCTACAAGCTCAAATTATGGAACATTAACAAATTCTAAACAAGTTTTTTTAGGAGAACATTCTTTCTTACACCATCTCAACTTTCTGAATGCCAGCTACCATCTTTCCCACCCACAAACATTTTTCTTAGCAGCCTGTTGCCACGGCAATCCTAGCAACTGTAGGAAAAGCCTCTTTGAAAAGATTTCTGACAACTGCAAATTCCAATTTACCACTACACCTCTTATCAATGTAATTACAAGTTGGAAAAACACCCTTATCCCCTAAAGCTCTCCCCCTAGAACTGTAATTGCTGGCTTTATTTCTTATAAGCACACACCGTTACATTCTTAAACAAATAAATCACCAAAATAAGTTTGAACCGCTACATAAGGGTACCTTTCCATTCTACATTTGCCCGGTGAGTTTTTAATAGAGGTAGGTAAGTAGGGGGAATAGCTACAAAAACTCTTAGGGACAAGCTGATGGAAATTACACAGATGCTAAACCAAACATCATTGCATTGCCTATCACTGCAAAATCTGCTACAGGCCTGATGTCCTGCAACCCGTCCTTTCAGCTAAGCGTTATGGAATCTTCTCTGCCTACTAGCTGTTGCCTCTTCCTTCTTTTTCACCATCTTGCATTAAGATACATAAGATCAGTCTGTCTCTGGAAATCAAATGCGGAAGAACAAGCTATCCAACCAGCGACAACACTAACAAACAGGGTTTTTTTATGAGATGAATGTCTTAATTCCCCTCACCACAGCATGCACACACACTGACACACACATACCTCCCTTCCCTTGAGTGCCAGTATTACTTGATGCTGGAAGGACAGAAACTGAACTTCGTGTTTTAGATACTCACTTCCCCCTCCATCTCCTCATATACTCATATATCCCAGCAGCTAAGTTAATCAGATCACGTCACATACAAATTCTATGACATCCCACTGCCTTACTTTGGGGCAAACACACGGTTTCCAGTAAAATCCTGATTCCTTGCGCCGGCAGCTAGTGGGTCACCGCGCCTTCTTGGGCTGTTGTCCAGTGCATGATCAGAACGTGATCTGCTTCTGCACAGTGGAACTGGAGCTTTTATCTTCCTATGTTGATTTCGCATGACATTTACTTTTCTTTCTTCCACATCTTTAGTGTTTCCTGGCAACATGCATTCTTCAGCAAACCCTGCCTTGACCACCTCTTTTCCAATATCTATTTTTTCATATTCTGCCTGGGCAATAATGGTACCATCTTCATGCTTGCCTTTGTGATGTATTTTTATTCCTTTTTCAAAAATAAGTCTGCTCAAGAACTTCTTCCCCTGTAAAATAAAAGTGCACTGAAGTTGTGTACTGGACACTCGAGATACTGTCAACTGAAATCAGCCACCTTTCTTCTAAGAAAAAGAGGACACACTTAAGACCAAAACACAAAGAGCTGCACAGGAAAAAGCTTATATTTAACACATTTATTCTGACACAATGCTGTATCTGTACAACTACAACTGTACTTGATCCAATCACTGTCAATGCCAGTCTGGACTTCAACACCAATAGTTCTCCCTCAATGTTCAGTTTTGCAGAATTCAGTAGTATCATTTATAAACGACGGAAGTCTAAAGTCCCTTCAACTCTCAATAGAAGTTGGCAACTGGGTTATCCAAGTCTTTCAGAGGATACCAGACCAGCTATTTAACAGTATTATAACAAACAGCATGAAAAAATATTTGAATTGTTAGATTGTTTAACAGCCTTTCAATAAGTGGTCCAGAAGCTGAAATAGAACATAGCATCAAATGAATTATGACATGTATCTACCTTATGGAAATCTACCTTACTGAAACTACTCATTTAGAAATTGGGAAATGCCACAATTGGCAGCTATCAGTTTCATCAGTAACATCAAAGAAAAACAGCTTTGGAAGACTGGGGAATGCACTCAATATGTTCACAAGACATCTGGGAAAAAGTTATCTTTTATTAACAGGGGGTTTGGTTGTTTTTCTTTGCCCCACTGCTTCTGAAAACAAGCTTGTTTTCCTGAAAATTCAGAACGGAAGAGGTGGGGGCAGAAAAGCTACACAGAGCAAGCAAATAAAGTTTTACCTCAAGCAACAAGAACTGCTTTTGAAAAGCAAACAAACCCACACACACAAACTCACACAAACAAAACCCCAGGAAACAGAATAGAGATTTTCACTTGTCTTAAGAAATCACAGTAAGGAACGTCAACAGGACCACAGGAACAAGACCATAGTCAAGGGGTCTCCAGATCTCCTCTAAATGATAGGGGGATGCAAGGCAAGCAGGACAGCTGTGTCCTGCCGCCTCCCCCAGCAGCTGCTGCTCCCAAGCCACTGGCTGGTGAAGCACAGGCAGTGCCAGTGACAAGCCCTGAAGCAGCATGTCATTAAGACTACAGAACGAGCGAGTGGTGTCCCAGAATGGAGACCGCCACTAGCAAAGCTCAACCAACAGTCAGCAGCACCACGCAAGATCATCAGCCCTGTTGGCATCAGCTCCCAAGCCTTTCAAATTCATCACCGGCCAAGGATGACAGGGCTCCCACTACCACTGACATTCACCTGCTATCCTCTCACTTGACCAGTACCCAGGCACACAGCACTCGAGGAGCTCACAGGAAGAAGTGAATTTATCATAAGTTCAGTGGCTAAGAGAGGTATTTTTCCTTCTGAAGGGAATGAAACGGAGGTACTTTGTTTCCTCGGCGCCAGAAAGAACTCAGTCAGGCAGAAATAGACCTGGGGCCCTGAAGATGGCAGAAGTGTACTCTAAAAATAACCTCTCAGCACAATCTGAACTGTTTTTGACAAAACCATTAGTTTCTAAAGTTTCCGTTTTAGGCCAATGGGTCAAACAGTCCTTCCCAACGTGCCCTGCCGTCACAGCTAAACATCCAGTTCTTAGAAGACTCCTCCCAGTAACGCTCTGCAGCATCATTTGGCAGCATCTATTACAGATCTCATCATCTAAGTGCTCCAAGATCAGTTACTCACCTCGTCAAACATGTTTAAGCTCTGATCAGTTGGTATCTGCAGTCCCCAGAGTCTGTACTTCTTGGCAACGCTTGGACATTGCAAGTTTGGTGGAATTTCAACTATGTCTGATCTATTCAGAACCTCAGAATTCCCATAGTCAACGTACAATACCTGACACTGCAACAATAATGTAAATCAGCAGATGTTACACCAACTTCCTACAGAAATGTGGAATACAGCTGGCAACTACTAGAATATAAGCATTTTAACACACATGCACGCTGCAGACATCAGAATTGCCCATACAAAGCCTAGACACCCTTCAGAGGAAGGAACAGAGTTAGGGAAATCTCTTATGTTGGCACCCGTCTAAAAGCTTAGTGGTAAAGCCTTAAGTAACAAAACAGATCTTTGCTGGCATTTTTTTTTCCTTTAAGGGTTACAACTGAGCAGCAATATAGAAGACTTTCCTCAGTGGACAGATATTCAAACTAGTGTTTCCATGCCAACCAGCCTGTCTAGAAATTATCATTTTAAACAGGAACTACTAGCCTCCTGTATCACTCACCTAATGATGATTAACAGCTCTTTCAGGTCATTTGCATTAGTGCTAACATTTCACACAAGGCTGCCGTTTCCACCACTTAAAAGTTTTGAAATTAAATTACGTTTTTTAACAATATTAACTACCACTTGTGAATCTCTTTATCAAGAGATACAAACAGCGCTTCCCAAGTATGTCATGTTTTGCCAGTCTTTCCCTCAGCATTTTTCTAAATTAGTGGTCATCTGAACTTATGTCCCATGCGTCTATTGACTGCTGTTAAATGCAATCACACAGCAAGTTTCAGAAAGAGGAGGAGCTGCATTTATTCCTATCATCCTGTATGGAGAATTGATACGTGATTTAAGACATTAAAAAAAAATGGTTCCTGCCTTTTCATTGTTGATCACTTGCTGTACCATACATCTGTACCAACATCCATCTTCAGAAAAACACCCACCATAAATCTAGAAATTAGGAAAAAAAAAAAATCAAGAAGAGTATTCTGAAAATATAAGCACATTTCAAAATGTTATTTGTAATACATCACAAATCTTATTTTCACACTCTCCTACAATTATCCCAACAGCAGCATGAAAACTGAGTAATGTTTTTGATATCCTGTCTCTCATAACAACCTATGCTAATGCTTCAAAAACATAATCCTCTACTCCAAGAAGAAAAACACCACCATTTTTACACAGCAGACTCTTGTGTCTTTTCTGTTAACGTGTTGCTACAACACTGAGGGCTTAGTAAACCCAACAAAGGAAGGGACCAGTCACACCAGAAACATGCTGTGCTGACTGTTGCTGTGTTTTCTTCCTTTTCAGGAGGAATGTAGGTCATTTACCTGGACACCCAAACAGTTCAGACAAGTCGTTTTATTTACCCCTTACACTGCAGTAATCCCTCAGCAGTTAACACACAAAACCAAAAGCTGCCATCACTCTTTGTATGCTTGTCACAAAACTGCTATTAAATATGTCCTTATTAACTTCTTAAGAGTACTTTGTCCAGAGCATTTAACACTACGGGGTTTTTTGTAAGATCTTCCGCATTTTTTGACATGGAGCAAAGACTCAGTTCTCTGAAAAAGCATTGCTCTATTGTTAAAGATAACTCATAATGTACATAACATATACCAGAAAAGAATTCAGTGTCCTGTATGTTACATTCTTCTTGTATTTCCCAACTGTTAAAAAAACCCTATGGTCGCATAATTTAACTGAAAGTCTGAAGTGAAAAAAGATTTAAACTTGCTTATACAAAATAAGCATTTATTTGGGAAAGTCAGTGCTTCTTAGAGAGATCTTAAGAGAATATAACCCACAGGATAATGAAAGATCAAGAAAACACCTAAGAAAATGGTTCCATAGAACCAAGGCTTTTACATCCAGGTGAAAAACAAACTCCACATATACACAACCTACTTACCTTGCTAAAATCAGGTGTGCCAAAAACTGCATTAGCCTGAGGACAAGCTTCTGCCAGAGCACAACTTAATTTCAAGAGGTCATTACATCTACTGACATCCTAAGAAGAGTGAAGAGAGGGTACAAGTTATTAACTGTCACTTTCACTAGATGCTTGATGGATTATAACAGCCAAAAATTAAATCAAAACAGTTGCACTGCTGTTAAGACAAGTAATGCTCCACCTTGAGCTTTCAATCTTCATGATTTTAGTTGTACTTGTAAGCCTGCTCTCATTTTCTTCCAATAATTAGTGACACGGATCAGCGGCAGGCAATGTACCCTAGAGAAACAGTTGGAAACGAACATTTTTTAACAGTTTAATTACCAGCTTTTGTGAGCAGTACGCAGATCTTACTTACTAATCCTTCCTCACAAATAATACTATGCATTTGGTGTTCTTTTTTCTTTCTTAATACAAGGCAACAACAGCTCTGGCAGACCCCTCATTCTCTTTGCATGCAAGACTCCGGGTTTGGTTCAGCTGAGAGAAGCAGAGTCTTTCGAGTTACAACTTGGTATCTGAACCACTGTAAGACTGGGTCAATTCCAGTAACATGGCATTTATCAGACAACGTTCTACTCATAATTCAAAGGAAATGATCCAGAGCAGGAAAGAAAACACTAGTGCGATTAAACATTTTGCTAACCATAGAAGTACACTCCTAATATTTGTACCTTACAACGTTAAATAAAACACTGCGACTGAGTCTCAGAATGCCAGGATAAGAACCTAAAAAAGAATTACCTATGACTATTACACATAAAAAATCCCTTTATTAGAATAAGATATTCCATAAAGAGAATGAACAGTGTTTGGTCCCCCTCCCCAAATTCCTAGTGAGGACATGACAAAGCAGCATTAACCTCCTCCAACTCGCTTAAAGCTACACAGAAATTGACTCGTGCACACACTAATTAGCCTCACCAGTTTTAGTCGTGGTTTTTTTGTTTGGGGTTTGGTTGGTTGTTGTTGTTTGGGTTTTTTTTAACTTTTCCTCACTCCCCCACCCATTAACACAAAACTTGAAAGGATCTGATATCTCTGAACCATCTCCACATCAGGCTTCCTTGAAACTGCCCCAAAGTCTCAGCTGTGAGAGAGCAGGGGATCCACCCCCAGCAGAGCTCCAGCTGCCTCCTACACCTTCAGCCAAAAGCAAGTATTTTAACCCTCAATTTATTTTTTTTTTTGGCCTATCAAATATTCAAGAAAGCCCAGCTACAACACAAATGATGATGGCCAATTCTCTCTCTCTCATTTCAGAAAGGATAACTGATTTTAGCTTAAAAAGGTGCAATAATACTTACAGTTCTGAAATCTAAATTAACTCCCCCCCCCAACATCAAACGCTATCAATTATTCTCAATTCCACAGAAGCTTCCCCCCAACATCAAATGCTATCAATTATTCTCAATCCTGTAGAAACTTGCTGGGGGAGGGGGAGGAGGAGCTAAGACTGAACACCTCAAGTAAAAATACAATAGTTTTCTGAATTCACCTGTGCCCAAAACGTTACAGCATCTTCAACGTGGGAGCCCACGACAGCTTCAACTTGAGACATAGGAAAGAAAAGAAACAAAAAAAAAAAAAAAAACCTTTAAATTATTCTCAACCGTGATTTAAATTAAGATTATGAGTCGTGCAGTGATTTTTTTTTTTAAACCACCTCACATTACCTTTGTCACGCTCCTTGTCTCCATCCATGATACCAGATTCTAAAACGTTACGAGACATCTACAGTTTAAAAAGCGAAACTAAGGTATTTTTCGCGCGGGGAAGCCCACGCGACCCGTCCCTGCCCGAAACCCTTCACGGGCTCGCGCTCCCCCTCAGCCCTTCTCCCAGCCGAGGCAGAGCCACTCATTTTTTCCGGTGAAAAACCCTTTTTTCGGGCCTAGATGGGTGCCGTGAGGCGGGCAGCCCCGCACCCCCTGGGGACACCGCCCGCCTGACGGCCTCCCCGGCGACGGCGCGGCGCCGCCGATACCTGAGGCGGCTGGGCCGGCCGCACGTGCTCCCGCCGCCGCCCGCACGGAGGGGCCCTCAGCGCTGCCCGGAGCCGGGTGGGGCTCCCCACCCTCAGCTCGAGCCGTGCGCGCCTGCCTCTGCACGCGCGGCCGCGGAGCAACCCCTCACCTCAGGTGGAGCAGCCCCACCCGAGGCAGGATGGAGTGATCTATGGGTCGGGTTGGAAAGGACCTTTTAAAGATCATTGGGTTCCAACCCCCCTGCCATGGGCAGGGACACCTCCCACCAGACCAGGTTGCTCAAAGCCCCATTCAGCCTGGCCTTGAACCCCTCCAGGGATGGGGCAACCACAGCTTCTCCGGGCAACCTGTTCCAGTGTCTCACCACCCTCACAGGAAAGAATTTCCTCCTGATATCTCATCTAAATCTCTTGCAGTTTGAAGCCATTACCCCTCATCCTATCACTCCACTCCCTGATAAAGAGTCCCTCCTCATCTCTCCTGTGGCCCCTTCAGGTACTGGAAGGGGCTATAAGGTCTCCCCGGATCCTTCTCTTCTCCAGGCTGCACAACCCCAACTCTCTCAGCCTGTCCTCGTAGCAGAGGTGCTCCAGCCCTCTGACCATCTTCACGGCCCTCCTTCACATTCCCACAGTTCCATGTCCTTCCTGTGCTGAGGACTCCAGAGCTGGACACAGTTCTCCAGGTGAGGTCTCACCACAGCAGAGTAGAGGGGCGGAATCACCTCCCTGGCCTTGCTGGCCACGCTGCTTTTGATACAGCCCAGGATACAGTTGGCTTTCTGGGCTGCCGGTGCGCACTGCCGGCTCAGGTCAAGCTTCTCATCCGTGAGCACTCCCAAGTCCTTCTCCTCAGGGCTGCCCTCAATCCGTTCTCTGCCCAGCCTGTATTTGTGCCTGGGATTGCCCCGACTACGTGCGCGTCCTTGCTCTTGGCCTGGTTGAATGCTCTGGCTTGGGTGCTCTGCCAAGCTCACAGGCACGGGGCTTCTCCTACGAATCCCGTAACTGTGTGCCCAGGTGTGCCCTTCCCCGCACAACAGGGCGCTGATCAGCGCACGGGGATCCTGGTTTCAGAGCAGAAGCAAGGCAGTATCAAGGGAGGCTCCTGCCCCAACCACATCCTTGCCGAGGGCCTCAACGCACCCTCTGAACACGCTCGTCCCATTCCCCTCCTGCGACGTGTCAGTGCTCAACTTTTGGTTTTACACCCAGCGATTTTCCTGCAGTTTTTCCTGTCTTTATTAATAAGCAGAATGAAAACTGATGAAGCATTGGCAAGGCAGAGGTGCCAGGGTTGCACAGGCCACCTGTTATGGTCGAGTTGGGGAATTTCGCGTGGGGGGTGACTGAAGGAGCATGTGAGTTCCATGCCCAGCCAGGGCCAGCCACATGGGTCCAGTGTAATGTAAAATTAGAGATAAAACCAGTGTAAAGCAAATAAGGAGTTACTCTGCCAGAGGACAAACACTAAGGTTTCCAAAACCAGAGTAGGCTTCTAGGCAAAAGGATTATCTTTTGTTACAGGGGAAAAAAAAGGAAAAAACAAAAAAACAACAAAAAACCCCAGGTACACCTGTGCAAGGTCTTTTAAACTGGAAAACCTCTGTTGTTCAATTATATTTGTGCTAAGAAAAAAATACTACCTGCAAAGTTGTCTCTTTCCTCAAGGTACGTGGCTACAACAAAACTACTGCCAGAGAGCCCGGGCACACACAGACAGGGGACCTGGGAACTGTTTAATATGCACAACATGATGCAAAGACACTGACAACTTGACGAAGCGATTCTGCACGGATGGCGTTACTGGCTGTGAATTCACACATGAGGCTCCCCTTCCCCCCAAACCCGAGACAGACGGACGTGCTTTATATTTAGTATCAGCACGGAATGGGAAAGAGCCCCTTTCTCTCTCCACTTAGGATCACTGGCCAGTCTCTACTATCATAAATAGCCAAGGTACGTCGAATCCTTTTCATAGGATGATTAAAACGAGTGAGAAAAAGCTGTTCTGCACTCGAGGAGTGTTATAATAATGGCAAAATATTGATTTGAAAGCCAGCTACTAGAAAAGTGAGACGTGCTTAAGCATTGCCCAAGACCTAAACAATTAGGCTTTATGAGATCCAAGCATCCCATGTGTGACAAGAAGCCTCTTCCCCCCTGCCAGATTCCTTGCATCAGATTCAGAAATGGCTAATGCGACAGATACACACCCACAAATAAATCATACAGGTGAACCAATAACTCATCTGTCCCATGGTATTACGTTCAAAGTTCACGACTGCTCTCAGGAAAACAGACCATCAACCAGTGCGTGTTAAGCTGAGCTCTTTATCTAATGACCACTCTTAATGGCAAACATGTATAGTCTCTGCTTTACCTTAACAAACATTTTTCTCAATACAAGTATAAAAAGGTTTCTCAATAGAACTGGAGGTTGCAATTTTGATCCTACAAAGTTATTTAATTTTTTTTTAGGATAAAAATAAGGGTAATTCCAGTTAAGTCTCAATTTCACTTAAGACACAGCATCACTGTCAGGTTTTCACAGCCAACAACATTATGAGATATACAGTACCTAGTTTTTCATGTATTGATATGGATAAAAGTTCTGCGAAAAGTACTGCATGAGTACCAACAAGTCCAAGAGTATGCCTTCTAGTAAGGAAAGGGAGTTTCTTCTACTTGGATGTCATGAACATGGATGAAAAGTAGTCACAACTCCAAAGCAATATTTAATGCAGTTGCTATTCTTTATGATCCCACCCATTGTTTCCCAACTAAAAACAAATATAATGAAATAAATGTAATAACTCTTTAGTATCATTTAAGTGACTTGAGCGGGTCCAGAGAACGGCAACGAAGCTGGTGAGGGGTCTGGAGAACAAGTCTTATGAGGAGAGGCAAGGGAGCTGGGGGTGGTCAGCCTGGAGAAAAGGAGGATGAGGGGAGACCTTATTGCTCTCTACAACTCTCTGAAAGAAGGGTGTAGGGAGGTGGGGGTCGGTCTCTTCTCCCAAGTTACAGGCAAAAGGACAAGAGGAAAAGGCCTCAAATTGCACCAGGGGAGGTTCAGGGTAGATATTAGGAAAAATTTCTTCACTCAAAGGGTTATCAGGCATTGGAATGGGCTGTCCAGGGAAGTGGTTGAGGCACCATCCCTGGAGATACTCAGAAGACAAACTGACATGGTGCTTGGGAATATGGTTTAGTGTTGGTGTGTGTATTTTGTTTGGGGTGTGTGTTTGGTTTATGGTTGGACTAGATGATCTTAAAGGTCCTTTCCAACCTAGGCAATTCTGTGAAGTGTAAATTTTAAGTCAGTTTGAGCACAGAATAAAATTTTGAAAAATTGACTTCGTTAAAAACAGTTCATGATGATCACAGTACAGCTTAGTAATACCTAATTTGGCAAACATTTAAAACTAACATAAATTTTTATCTCAAAATGTCAAAAAATACACTGTTTCCTAAAAGTAAAAATTATTATTTTTAGTCATATTATCAGTATAAGCAGAAACACAAAATACAAAATTTTTCTAACCATTAAAACCTCTGTCTGTAACAGTATTTTGCTGTGAGAAGCCTCATCTCTGAAATACACACATTTCTGGAACTGCATTCCCTAGTGGGTATAGCCATGGGATAAATATGCGAGTAGAATAAATTTCCACTGTCAAGCTTGTGATAATCTCTCTGAAGACTGAAATAAAAATATTTTTCTACATTTTTATTTACCCTCTTTTTTTTTTACCAGTGTTCTTTACATTTGCTTGTTTCTTGTAATTCTATTGTGAAATCCCCATTTACTTATGAGACTACTTAAGTAGAGTATCTGTAGAAATGATTGCTTATTAGGACCAGAAGAGGGAGCTCAAAATAATACTCATATTTATTAAGCTAAAGCAGTATGCTACAGTATAGAATTTAAAGCTAAAGGTACTTTTTAAACATTAATTAGACACCTTGATATATTATGCATTTAAATGAAAGTAACAGATTGACCTCTCTGATTGGCATCTGTAGTAATGGTGGTATAGCTCAGAGTTAAGGTAAATGGCCTTTTTTAATCTCTGGATTTGCGCAATTGAGCCTTTCATTCCCTTCTCACTCAGATTCCAGCCCCCTCCACCAGTCACTGTATGACCTGCATGGATTCACAAGAACTCTCCCTCCCTCCCACAGCTGGTATCTGAACAATAAAACAAGCTGCCCTGCACAAAACACCTTCAACTTCACCTCTTTCCCGCTGCCCATCAGGCACATAAAGGCATCAGGCGCAGAGAGGTGTTCTCTCCCATGGGAATGAGAGCTTTGTAAGCTTCTCCCAACTCTTTCTATCAAGTCTCAGTACACACGTACCACCTCAAAAGCCTTCCATCCAAGAGACATCTTCAAGTGTTTTTAAGGACAAACAGACTTAGACCTCTCTGTTTTCAGAGGAGACGAACCAAGTTAGCTCAGGCTCTGCTTTTGCCTCCTATACTGCAGCCTCTGCCCGTTACTCTGTACCACATTCTTGCTGTGCTGCTTCATGGATTTAGACCACCACATAAAGTTAACAAATCTTAAATTTTCCTGTCCCCTACCTTTAGCACAACATATGCTGCCACAGCTTTGAATATGGACGAAGAATACAAAAGCACTTCTCCCTTCTTGAGGGACTCGGTCTGTGTTGGACACGACGAAAGAGTATCTGTTAGACAAATAAGCCTACATCAAACACTAGATTTGTTTACATGCAATAAATAGCATATCCACTTCCACTTAATGATTTCAGAAGCTTAGTGTAATAGAATCATTGTTATGGACCATATCAGACAAACAGAATCAGGAGAATTCTTCTTTGCTAGAGAAATCTGGCATAAATTATACAAGCAGGGTCCCCTCAAGTAGCTAGTGAGTGTGTGTGGAAGTGGGCTTACATGCACACAGAACCTCACATGTAAGAAATATTTATACATTGGCAAGAATAGAACCTAGAGAAGTGTGAGAGAAGGAGGACGTGTTTGAATTTTGCATAAAGGTGATGAAACCAACAGAAAGAAAAAAATAAAAGAAGATTTAAAGAAAAGGTTAAAATGTCAATATTAACAGAATAAATCCCACCAAGGAAAAATCCATGAAGAAGTTGAGTTCTAAGGACTCTACAAATAAAGTGCATCATAAAAGTTGGAAATAGGATTTTCGTTGCCCGACTAGGAAATAGATTTTCTTTGCCTTACTACAATGTAATATTTAAACACATGCTTATTCTCTCAGATTTTAAGTGACAGTTCTGTAAATCTCTAAATATGTTTTTTTTACATTCTCAAAGGAGTATCTATGTAACAGTTCTGGAGATTAGCATCAAATAAAGTACCAATTTTATTACAACAAGACAATTAAAAATTAATTTCAGCAACAGACCAAAAGAGCAGAATAAAGAAATGAAGAAATACAAGTATGCAGGTAGGCATTGCAAAAACTACTCTCCAATACAATAATTAACACAGAGCCATAAAAGAACTATTTCTTTATTAATCTCATGGCTTCTTTGATGGTACTGGATTTTTCTCTTTCCGTTTATCAGCCTTCTCCTTTTTCAGCTGTAACAAAGAAAGACACCAAAAGCGGTTCAAGTGTTAATTTGCAAGTAATGCAATTTTAAACCTCTTCGTCCGGTCATAAATTTACCAGAGTGATACATGCAATGGAGGGAGCTACAGATCATTATTAGCCCGACCTCGCATTGCTTACTTTTGCATCACGGGGCAAAGGAGCACTTCCACAGCTCCTCCCCTAGTCAAACCACAGATACCTTTATCTTTGGTAATGGCAATCTAAGTATTTATCCTGGCCAAAGTGCCTCACAAATGTTCACAGTTTTATCTTTATGTCAATGAAAGGTAAAGAAGTTTTATTACAGATGTGTAACAGACACAGTCAGACTAACCAGCATGCACAAAATCACACAGGAAGTTTGCTGCTAAACCTGCATCTCGGTGTCTCCTCACTGACCCAAAATGTCATGGACTTTTGCAACTCATCTAACATAACACAGCACATTGCTATCAAAAATGCAAGGAAAAATAAAATAATACTTTTAACATGCTTCCCCCTCCCACCGCCCCACCCCCCAAAACAGTGTCAAAACGAAGCAAGGCCCCAGTCCTGATTTCGGTGTCTACAACTGAACCCACTGCTAAGAAATTCTGTTGTTGGTCTACATGGAAACTCATTTTAAAACTTTATTCCATGTTTGGAGGCTTGAGGTTTGTATCTGAAACTCCTGCTACCTTTTCCAAAGAAAAGAAAATCTTAGGGCAAAAAAGAAACATAGCAATTTGGATTTGATAGTCACACATTTTCTCCTATAAACTGGTAATGCGTGTGTAACATCTTACCATATTTTGTGATTATTTCCAAAATAAAGAAAATTATATTAATTTCACAAAGCTTTCTTATTAACAAACACCTTGTAGCAAGCATTGACCATGACATCAGTTAAGATTTTGGAAGTTAATTATCCAACATTGCCTTACAAAAGACTTCATAAACAGTCAAGACATAATACCAGCTGAGACAGTGGAGCTGAGGAGCTAATGTGGGGAAAGAAAAGGTATTCAAGCATCTTAGTAACCTACACTGCAGGACATTTAAATTTAAGATAGCAGGGTGGAGGAGGCACCTCCAAGGGAGTAATTCAGATCATCTAAGACAGACACACCAGATTTAGGCCAACGACAGAGGCTAAGGAAAGGAAGAGAAAGAAAAGAAAATTCGTAAGGAAAAGAACAACATGAAGTTATATAAATGAGGTAGCAGACACAGATTCTGAAATGTCACAGGGGACTTTCTGTGAGCCTGACTGCTTTGTTATTTCAGAAAGGAGTAACTATGTGACAAAGAGTCACATAGTAAAATATTTTGGTTTTCCGTAATGGAGAGTTACCACAATAAGAATCTGCCCAGCTAAGGTAAATTCCATCCCAGACATGACCAATCTCTGAAATCCTGCAATAGCTTATAATGCTATTTAAAACTTTATTTCAAGAAGCTAATGTTTTCTCAGGCAGAGAACAAACGATATAATGCATTTATATAACACTTAAATAATAAATATATTTTTTAGACATCCTGTTGTGAAAATATATATGAATTAAGCAATAAATGTAGTCACTTGCCCGTTCTTGATAACATTTTTCAAAGTAAGCCATGTCATCCTCTTCTGATTGCTTTCCATGACAAACTTGCCTTGTGGCACTGGAAGCACCTATAAAAAAAACCCACCCAAAACTTTTGAAATTAATTATACTTCCATTAGTTATGCTTTATGTTTGGCAAAACACATTTAAAAGGAGAACTCACCTTTATAGGCAAATAACAAACGCCAGCAATTGCGACCAAAGAGTAACCTTTTTATTTAGGCTAGCAGCTATTATACTCTTGGAGGAGTTCAACAGTTATATTAATTGCTAAATTCTTATACTAAATAAGGAACATAAAATAAGCACAACCGATCCGTAATTCCATGCAGAAAAGACTTTCTGGCAGAAGGCAGTTTCACAGGATTGTGCTGAATATGTACGATCCATTCAGATATATGAGCTTCTAGTAGGAATTAAAATTTTTTAAAAAACAATCCAATGAATAAATTACACATTAATGGGGAAGATACCAGATGCTAAAAAAAAAAAACAAACCCAACAACAAACCATTAAAGTTAAAAAGCACATAATGAGCAAAAATAACAAGGAGTTACAGTTATTCTAAGCACTTGAAGTACGTGAGTGTTGCACTAACTTTTCACATAACAAGGCTTCAATACTCATTTTAACTTTGATTTTAGCCTTAAGCATCCTTCAACTCAAAAATAAAACCAATTAATTTTACATTAAATATTTTTTTAAAAACAGTATCATCCTACTGATATAGCACCTGCTATCTGTGAGATGGCTTGAGCAGAACTACAAGGTCCCTGAAATGCTTTTAGAAATGGATGATCCATGCTGGTAACAGGGGATTCTAAAAGTTCAGCAGCAGAAGGAGTCCCTGTTAGAAAATAAGTTGAATGAAAACAAAAAATTAACTTAATGAGAAATATTAAGAACATACATAATGGAGTTAAAACAAGGCTACAGATTCATATCTACAACCCCCAGAGCAATCCCCAGAAACTCAAGTTAACAAAAGCATTAGAGAATGGCTTCAAAATAAATGAAAATTTTTGTTTCTTTAACTACTATGGTTATGCTATAGTTTCTAAACTTCAGACAAAGCCAGGAAAACAGATCAGAATTTAAAAAAGAAATAAGAGTACATGGCAATAATAAATCATTATTTCAGGACAAAATGTGTCCATTATTAAATGACAAAAAATCGCACAGCAACAGAGGTATCAAGGCCAACTACCATAGAATCATAGAATCATTTTGGTTGGAAAAGACCCTTGGGATCATCAAGTCCAAGCATCTACCCTATTCTACAAAGTTCTCCCCTACACCATATCCCCCAACACCACATCTAAACGACTCTTAAACACGTCTAGGGATGGTAACTCAACCATTCCAATGCCCGACCACTCTTTCTGTGAAAAATTCATTCCTAATGTTCAGTCTAAACCTACCCTGTTGGAGCTTGAAGCCATTCCCTCTCGTTCTGTCACTAATTACCTGTGA
>JAOTQQ010000012.1:31744427-31774380 GCA_026546715.1 Gallinago undulata | reverse complement strand
GGCTTTCTTGGCCACCGGGGCACACTGCCGGCTCATATTCAGCTGCTTGTCAATTGGAACCCCCAGGTCTTTTTCTGCCAGGCAGCTTTCCAGCCACCCTTCCCAAAAAAAAAAGTTCTACAAATAACCTCTTTTTCTTACACTGAACAGCTATTAACCTTTGAGTTTGGGGAAAAAAAAAAAAAAGCTCTAGCTGTATAACCAAGAAATACTTGGGCAGTATTAGGTTAAAGGATTAACGCAAATATAACATGGAAGTATTAAGAGAAAAGCAGGCATTACAGAGTTCCTTCTAAAAGAAATGCTCCATTTCAACCAGAAGGTACTGGGCTGAACACCAGAATTGATGATAAAGATTTTTTTTATCCATTCACTACCAGGAGTTGGACAAAATGGTCACAGTAGTCTCGTCACACCTAATGACTTCTGGAAAAAGTGAAAAAACCTGTCCTTAAGCCATATTCCTATTGATCCAGTTTGCCTTCCAACTTTGAAAATCTCTGTTGAATTACTACTTTTCAAAACTACTTAGTCGGAGAATTAAAATTTCAGCTCCATTTAGCTGTACTTACCTATTCCGCTGTCATCCAGTCTCATGTAGCCTTCTGCTAGTGAACTAAAACCAGTCAGTCCTCCCATAGCGGCGTAAGGAACATCTTGCCCCACAGGCTTTCCCTGGGCTAAGCACTCTTCTTTAGTTTCCACAACGGTTTCATGAGCGTATGTCGGCTGACCGCACGCACAGGTAAAGCAACTGTGAAAGCCCGAACACTTGGAACCTAATTAACAAATAAATAAGTGTAATGAGTGAGATGAGAATGGAATTTATACTTCATTGCAGACAAAATGGTGTTTCCCTAAACCGATCTTGCCAAAAAACAGAGGCCCTTCCCTGAAAAAGCATCCAGCTATGCCTTCTGTTTGGAAGCATGTACGTGATTTGGGACCAAGTAATCAGCTGCCTTTGCTGAAGCCTCTTACAGCTTATTTTCATCATGATATGAAAATACTGTATAAAAAAGGAGAAGGGATGAATGTTGGGATTAAATCATAGGAGTTGTCCAGTCTCAGGGTCTCCTTTAGTCAAGGACGGAGATTCCAACCCTCTGAGCAGCCTGGACCAATGCTGGTCTTCCCTTGGAGCAGACATTTCTTTCCTAATATCTACCTGCATTTCCTC
This sequence comes from Gallinago undulata, assembly GCA_026546715.1. Lineage (NCBI taxonomy): Eukaryota > Metazoa > Chordata > Aves > Charadriiformes > Scolopacidae > Gallinago > Gallinago undulata. The sequence goes on along the minus strand of JAOTQQ010000012.1, from coordinate 31,773,200 downwards.
TATTGCAACTTGTGGCCATTATCATTAATAACACCAGCATTTTAGGAATATTATCTCCAAATGTGTACAGCATGTGTCAATGTTGCATGGCCAGAAAACTTCAAATTGCAATTTCTGATACAAATCACAATTTAAATGTCTTTTAAAATTAGCAAAATTATCTGGGTAGTAAAGAGAAGCTGTGGTAAATAGGTTCTACGTAAGAGTACCATGAGACTGACTTTCAGGGTTTTTTTAAGTTTACATAGCCACAGGATATAACTGAAATAGTTACACAAATGACATGCGAGATTCAGAAGCAGAGAGTGAAGCAATACATCTGCCCTCGCTACAGCTAAGATCATCATCAAAGCCCTGCTGGAGCAATGATGTGAACAAGAAATTGAGGAACTGATTTTGCAAATACTTCATTATACAAATTACCCTGCCTCCAACTCCCAGTTACAGTTCATTTTGCAGAGCACCAAGAAAGATTTTTTATAAGTCTTGTGTAATACGTTTAAGGATCACACTCTTGGAAACGTGAAAGGCTTTTTCGTACCACTTTGGGCACTCCTCAGTAACAGAGCTCTTACTGTGTTTGGATGCAGAATAAAGTATATCCAATAAAGTGCAACAGCAATATTTTTTCAATTATAGTGTATATCTCTAATTTATTTATCACATTAGATTTATACAGCACTGGGCTTGAACAACACCAGTACATTAAGACAGCACAAGTCCAAAACAGAAGCAAGTTCTTTGCACTCCTCTATGTAATCTTTGAAGCCCTCAGAAGTGTCAGGTATTTTTCAGAAACACTAGAAAAAGTGCATAATGTAAATGATTATTAAAACCACTGTTTTCTAAGGATTCAGTCTGAATCATCCAGTAAGTCTTTCGCACTACTTAAATCAAACTCTTAAAAGGCTGTCATATAAATATTTTATGATTTATTCTATGGGATATGATTCCCATCCAGCAAAAGCTGTTTATGATTTTTCCTGTGCAAATTAGACAGACTTCATTACAGAAATTTAGTAACAGTATGGAACCCTTAACAAAAAAACAATCTTCGGCTTACGTAACTTGAGGTTTCAAACTAAAACATTTTTATGCATTATTTAGTTTCTATGGTTAATAATTACTGCTGTTTCATTACAATAACCCTGAACAACTGAAGCAAAAAGCTTTCTCTTAATGCCTTCTCAAACCTTTGCTTGAAACTCCATTCCCATTTGCATTTCGTGACCCACACTCTGTATTCTTGGGAACTGCTTTGTTAGAGTGCTAACAGTATTACTATTTGGGAACAGAGAGCTATTTTTTTAGGTTAAAATACGTTAACATTATATTCAACCAGGCAATAGAGGAACAGAGATCAACACTTCTCTCTTTCAAACTACCAAGTTCAAGTAGAAAAGTCACGTGCATGCAGCAGTGGAAACAACAAACTGCATATGGGGTGTTTCTGTACTGCCTAGCATTAGGTGCCTGCCTCCGTATGTACCTCACCAAACCATTCAGGAACTTGCTCTCCTTCACAGAACTGGGGGAAGCTAAGGGTGTCGTTCTAAGCCCTCCCATGCAGAGGGCAAAGTCTTCCTTCCCATTCCCCATCCTTCTGCAAGGACCAAAATACACATCAGTGACAAGCGCAGTCCATGCCCTAGTACTCTGGGCAGAATACAGATCCCTAACATGCTGCTCCTATTGAATTTCCTGGGAAAGAATGCTGCGAGTGCATCAGCAACTTACAGGAGTTACACGAAAATCCAGGTGCTGCGCTGTGCTGGTCAGCAAAGTGTTTGCATCTGCAACGGATGGGCTGCGTGCCGTTTAGAGGGACGTAGTGATAGGACTGGCACGGGCAGCGGCTCACTCTGCAAGGCACGCGAATAGGACGTTCTTTGGGAATCACTTCATAGTCCGTTTTGTGTTGCTTATACCTAAACCAGGCAAAAACAGTGGCTTTTGTAACTTCGTTAGTATTCACCAGAAAACTAACTGAAAGGCTTCTAATTTATGAGTTCTGTTTTGAAGTATCTTTAAGTATACTAATTACTGTGAATTGCTTAATAAATAAATATAATAAATAAATGCATAATATCAGGTGCTTTTACATCCATTCATTACATAAATATCACAAATCCTTTTGTTTCATTTTTACAGCGCTATCAGAATCAATCTGATCTACAATAACTTGTGCCTTAAAGCTGAATATATTGAAGACCACAAAATCATTTTGGTCTCAAAAAAATGTACTGAGATGTAGATTTAAGAACAGTTCTTATGATTTAAAACCTAACTTTCTCAACCCTCAGACCTTAAATTAACTTGCCTATACTGCACTGTAACATATCTGGAAACATTTTACATTTTTCCAATTTTAAAAAATATAACAGTTCAAAAAAATGAAAAGATTCCTACCGGTGAGTGCAAAAGCATAGCGTCTCTGGCCCCACGAGCTTACAGTCCATGCCAGTTGGTGATCTCCAGCTCACATATAACCTGTTCTGTAACCGAATTGGTAACACTTTTCTTTTGTACTCCTCATATTCCTCAGGGGTAAAGAGCTTTCCTCCATCGTCATCACCTACAATTCTGTAAGCATGCCATTAAAAATAATAATAAATAAATAAGAAAATGAAGACAATTAAAAGTCGGTTTCTCAAGATTTTTTTTTTTTTCAACTAATATGTATCAGCTTCCATAATACTGTTCTAGTGATACACATTTAACAGAACTATAGCTGATCTTTAGAGAAATTTTGTGCTCCTCTAAAAAATTTGCTCTGGTGGACTGAAAACCAGGGCTGCAAAGGAAAAAATTATTAAAGCGAGCTACCAAGCTCCTTTTCACAGAGCAGAAAAAGCGATGGGCGTCAAGGGCTGCGGAACCAGCCGGCTCTGCCCCAGACCTCTTGAACGACCTCTGGCAAGTCACTTCACCCATCGGCACCAAGCCGTGCCGCAGACCTGTATCAGGTTATCTCCCTGGTCCAGCCTCAGCACGATTACTCAGCTGCAAGCAGGGAACCACACCACCAAACGCCACAGCCAGCCTGCCTTCTGCTTTGCAAGAAGCCTGTGTTAGTTTCTGTACATAAAGAGGATATAGCAGCCGGATTAATTGATTATCGAATTATTTAATTATTAAAGCAAACTACCAAGCTCCTTTTTCAGACAGGCCCGTTTGTTTAAGCTGTCGTTACGTTCAAATTCACCGTCACCGCACGGCTGTAACTCCGGAGCAGCACCCAAACCCTGCATTGACGGAGACAACCGACGGCAGTTCAGTAAAATCCGTTCAGCACAGTACAGACCTGACTGCAGCGCTTCACTCTGCCCAGGGCGAGCTTATTCCTGCCTGTGAACGCTTCGGTTATAATTTGTTGGGTGTGCTAAGCCACACTGAATGATTCTGTGCCGTATACCCTGTGAATCGGTAGGCTGAAAACCCGAATTCTCCCTGCCGCACCGTTTCCCGGGGGATCAGCACCGCCGGCGGGGCGGGGGAGCCCCTCACCGGGGGTCGCCGGGCTGAGGCGCTGCCGGGCCGGGGCACGGGCCCGCGCCTAGGGAAGGACGCGTTACTCGGCTGGGCCGGTCAGCGTTTCCAACATGCCTCCGCAGCGGCGGGGCCGGGCAGGGAGGGCGGCCCTGGGGCCTGCCTCTGCACCGCAGGCCGGGGAGAAAGACAGCCCCTCGGCTGAGAGCCGCCCTCCGGCACCCGCAGGGAGTCGGTCAGGCCGCCCCCGTCTCGCCGGTAAATGGCGGGGAGGGTGTGGAGGAGGGGGGAGTTAGTGCTGTGTGACACAACGACGCCGTCGCCGGTCCCGGCGAGGCGGCTTCAGGAGGGCGGGAGACGCAGGCCGCCCGGATCTCCTGAGGGGAACCGCGGGCAGGGGGGGGAAACCGCCGCCCCTCAGCCCCTCTCCCCTCCCCAGCGAGGGCGGGCGAGGCCCGGCCCTCCTTTCTCTCCCCTCACCGCCAGTACTCCGCGTACTCCTCCAGGGCCGCCGCATCCACCTGCAGCCGCTCCATGGCCCTCCGGCGGGCAGGGCGCCCGGGGCGCTGGGCGAGGCGGCAGCAGGTCCGGTCCCCGCGGTCCGGCTGCCGGGGCCGCTCCAGCCCGTGTGGGCTCACGGACCCGCCCGGGATGCTCACACGGCCTCCCCGCGGGGGTGGGAGGTGGTCACACACCCGCTCCCCTCTCGATCCTGAAGGCACCTTCAGTGAACTACGGGGCTGGGACGTGTATGGCTCCAGGTGCGGTGCCTCAGGGCAGGGACGCAACCACCAACAAAAACACCACCCAACACGTCCCTGTTCCACCCCAAGCCCTCCTTGGAAGCCCTCTACCCCCGCACTCACCTTGTCCTGAGTGGCTGCTGAGGTGGACCTGACCTCACCACGTTTCTGGTAGGAGGTAAGGAGTATTTCCCTTCCAATCTCTGAAGGGAGCCTGCAGGAGAGCTGGCGAGGGGCTCTGTCAGGAAGTGTAGTGACAGGACAAGGGGTAACAGTTTTAAATTGGAAGAGGAGAGATTTAGATTAGATACCAGAAGGAAGCTCTTTTCTGTGGGAGTGGTGAGGCAATGGAACATCTTGCCCAGAGAAGCTGTGGATGCCCCATCCCTAGAGGAGTTCAAGGCCAGGCTGGATGGGGCTTTGAGCAACCTGGTCTGGTGGGAGGTGTCCCTGCCCACGGCAGGGGTTGCTGAAACTAGATGATCCTTAAGGTCCCTTCCAACTCTAACCATTCTATGATTCTGTTTTTGCTTGGTGACTGATTCCTTGGCAGGTGCAAGGGAAGGAAATCTCAGGAAAGCTCCAGCTGGAGACAGGGAGAGCTCAGGACCTCCTCTCATAAGGGGAACCTGTGGTAGATCCCTTTATACCACACCGTGGCTGCCCTGTGTTGGTATCCCCAGTACAGAGCACACAGAAAGGCTGAGTCTACAACTACCTGGAAGGAGGTTGTAGAGAGGTGGGGGTCAGTATCTTCTCCCAAGTAACAGATAGAACAAGAGGAAATGGCCTCAGGTTGCACCAGGGAGGGCTCAGATTGGGTATCAGGAAAGATTTCTTCACTGACGAGGTTATCAAGCGTTGGAGCAGGCTGCCCAGAGAAGTGGTTGAGTCGCTGTCCCTGCAGGTATTGAAAAGACAGACACAGGTGGTGGTTTAGTGCTGGTTTTAGCAGTGCTAGGTTAACGGTTAGACTTGATGACCCTAAAGGTCTCTTCCAACCAAAAGGATTCTATAATTCTGGGTATTCTATGATTCTGTGTTGTAGGTACAGGAACACCTCTACAATATCCTGACAAAGTACAAAGTAGAGTTGTATTCTTTACGTACAAAAACTTCCTCCAACTTGCTTGAACTAATAATAAAAGCCTTGCTACCTTCACTCAAGAAGCACCATTTTTATGATCTCCAGTTGTTCTTGGCCAATACCACTCTACTGAAAAAAAGGCTGTAGTATGGGTCTTGTGTAACAATGTGCCAGTGCTTCTGCATGACGTAAATGAGGCTTGTTTTCTCTGCACTGCAAGGCAGTTTATAGTTTTCCTACTACATTAGCTCAGAGGCGTCAGTTTTCATCAACAGTAACATTGACCATATTAACACTATCACCTGCACTCAGTTGATTCTACTACTAGAGTGGATTTCCTCTTTTTAGTTACCCCTTTTTCCTGTACATAAACAGCAAGTCTATCCTACAGCACCATGGCTGTCTTCCTGGGAGGTAGGTGGACTGAACCACATCAGTCCCACCAGGAATAAGTAGTGTGTGCTGGTAAGGCTTACTCAGGCTCCAGTTGCTGCCAGTCTTGTTTAAAGTTTACATTCCCACTCAAGCTAAATAAACAAACCATGTAAGTTACCAGTTTTCACCAGTTCCATGCTCCAGCTGATATACAGCCCCTTTTGCTTCCACTTCTGCTGTTGTGCACTGTACGCAAATAAAAGGTCCCATGAACATACTATGTAAAAAAAAAAAAAAACTAACAAAATCATGTATAACTTGGCTTTCATTCCCTAATCAAGCCATATAATGGAACTCAATAGTACTATTCTGTTAATTAGCAGGAGAAAGACAGGGTGTGGTTTGTAACTATGTTGATGAGCTGTAACCACGTTGATTATTGCCAGGTGACAAGCCTTCCCTTTATTGCGGATTACCTGGCAAAATTTACTGCAAATAGGTAACATCTTTTATTAGATCAACTGATACAACAGGAAAAACAGATAAGCATATAGCAAACAAAGCTTTATTCAGGATAAGTTTTGACAGACAAGGTCCCACTGCAGAAGAAAGGTTCTTTGTTTTTTATAGATTGCATTGAGGGCAAAGATGTGAGCAAAAAAAAAAACCCACTAATTCAGACATTAAATTAAAAGAGACGTCTGAAAACACAATTTTGGCATAAACATGACCATTTCTCCATGTTTTTTTCCTTATCCCAAGTGGTTTTTAATTTTTAGCTAGAGTAAAAGGAGGCTACATCGTAACCAAATCCATTTAAAATATTTACTTTTCAACAAACAGCTTAAATATTTACCATTTTGAGGCAGGTGTGAAGTTTCAAGCAATTGAAACAACTCCTCCAACGTGCTTGAGGCTGTAGTCAATCTATCACAGGCTGCTGTTTCTGATACTGCACCATCCTGGCAAATTGCTTCCTCTTCACACAACCATATTGGTCACCCAGGCACTGAGTACGTGAGTAAAAGCTCCAGTATGTTTTTCCTCATTGAGCTTTAGGATATTGATGTTTAAATTGTGCTCTGTATGTCAGCATAAGCTACAAGCCCTCAGACCACCAAAACGAGTCCCAAGAGGGTAGGCTTTTTCCATACAATAAAGTGACCCATCGAAGAAAGTACAGCAATTCAAGGACATCTCCAGATTGTTTTGCACTGGGCAAGCCACCAGCAACGCAGCAGAAGGTGAAGAAAGATGTCACAAGGACCAAGGGAGTGTTTTGCCAAAACATCCCCTAGAGAGAGATAGAAAACAATGGGGGGACTCTCAGATTTCCAGCAGTATCTAAGTAAGGTGACAGGGCAGATGGTCTGGACATCTGTCCCGTGGCTATGCCGCAAGTATAAGACATTTGAGCAGAGCAGCCAGCACTGTGATATGACATGCGTGTTCTGTCACACTGAGATCTGGACCTGAACAGGTAGGTCCCTTTAAAAGGCAGAAGAGGCGTGGGCACAAGTCATCACTGCAGTCAATACAGCATCAAGTCAACTCACTACAAAAAAGAAAACCACACACACAAAAAAAGTCAGGATTGTTTCACCTGGGAAAAAAAAAATTCCTCCTGTGACCAAAACTTCAAAAAAGAAACAGATGGGGAATAGGGATCTTGAAAGCAGGACAAGCAGCTCTGCAGACAGGGAATCTGAGAACACACCGCTACGCAGGAGCTGCACAAAACTGAGGATCTTTGACATATCTCATTGGTATGCACATTCCTCTGCTGCCAGAGATCCCAGCAATGCCAATAAAATCAGGGGCAGAGCTCTGGCAAGCCTGTTCAGGCAGAATGAGCTGAGCTCCTGTGTCATGGGTTGATGTATCTCAACTGTGCAAGATCTTTGTTAAAAACGGTCTGAAAATACAGTCTGGATTTGGAGAGCAGAGCCACGACTCTGAATTAGGCAGCTTTTGGTGAGGGCTACAAATGTTAGTCTATATTTTACTTTAGTAGCAGATTTCATGTGAACAGACAGCGTGAAGGCATTGGAAGTAGGAAAGTCAAAAGTAATTTTTTTGTGGGGCACCTGTCCTATGAACTACCTCCCATCTTAAAAATGGAGGCTTTATTCCCAGATTTGATCACAGCAAGTGTTTTCTGTGATAAAGAGACAGTGTTGAGCTGATTAGCACTCCAGCATCTGGTCCCAAATTTGTGCTTATAGACTTATTTGGGAACAGATATACAAGAAGAAAGACTTTAAGAAATTGAGTCCTTAGCTAATAAAGATAATCAAGCACCCACTGTTTCACTGTCACAGCATGAGTGTTGGAATAAATATTGGATTCAGAAAATCCTCTCCTGACTCCCGTCCCTTCTAAAAGATTGTTAATGGACATCTGAAATAAAATTCATTAAAGACTGAGTCAAACCAGATTTTCCATTATAAACTACCAAATAATTTTGAATACCAGGGGAAAAAAAAAATGTCTGTAAAGAGGCCATGGCACAAGGTAAGTAAAAGGAACAGAAATCCAGATGGCACATTTTACCTCCTGTGGTTGTGATGGAGCATACGGACGCTGCTGGCCCAGGATCTCTGAACACATCAAAGTGGGTTGAACATATGGACACTCACTTTCAGTACAGCTCTGTGAGACCTAAGGTGCTGCCTACACATCAAAGGCAACAGCTTAATGCCGTGCAGGGTGTTGACAGTTTCTCTCAACACCCTCTGTTAACAATAAAATGTGTGACCCTTTAAATTTTTTTAAATCCTTACAGGTTTGACAAGTGCTTTAAAATTCATCTCAGTGGAATATCTATGTAAATTGAAGATAGCCATTTTATTAATGCAAGAATACATAATTTAAAAATAATTGTTTTAATATTTTAGACCTCAAGTCATCATTTTGAAGTGGTAGTTAGTCATTCTATTTCTCTATTTAGCTATTCTGAAAACGAGAAGAATTGAAGTGACATGAAGAATAATGGAAACAGTTTCCATCAAATTGTATCCTCCCTCCACTTTAGTTATCAATATTCTGATATACTTCCAAGTAAATGCAAGCAGTACTCACTCATTATAAACTTTTAACCATGACCATAAATTATACTTCAATAAAAATTAGTTTGCATATTATTAACCCTAGTTTACAGACATTTAAAAAATGTCAGCATGTTTCTCGTCAGTTTTGCTGTCAAAGAAACAGCGTATCTACAAAGAATCTACTGCACAGCGTAAGTTGGTGAATGCCACTGGGAATATGCAAGCTCAGATCAATTAATAATGAAAGTTTTTTGCTGGAGGTACTGACAAACGTAGTTGTGAAATTTGTAGCAATTAAGATCACTTAGAGATAAGATAATTCCATAGCATGTGACGGCACTGTTGCTTAAGTGATGGGATTTCATATATGTATGTAATGGGAGATTCCTCCTTTAACTTGGGCCTCGTTTTAATAAACTAAATTAAATTTTAAGCAGATACAAATGTATCTGTTCACAGATACAAACATATACACGCATGCATCACCTCAGACAAACCAAGATTTAGTAAAATAACCATTCAGTAACAGTCTATTCCACATGAGAAAAATTGTAAAAGTCTAATTCACCTTCTTAACTGCTATAAAAAGAAGTCTGCCATTTCACTCTTGCCTTTGAAAAAGTATTTTACATACAATCAAATACATCAAAGTGAACCCCACAGAATGCAGTGTTGTTTTGTGAGGAACTAATGGAAGGGCACAATCCCAGGTAAGGAGGTTATATATGGGGGAACGTTAAAGATTTCAATAGACACTCTACATGACCTTTAAAAAAAAAACCTTTTAAAAAAACCCACACCAAATGGGTCAAAATGTTTTCGAGATTTAGCTTATTCCATTGAGTATTTTGAAGGAAGTATTTTCCAAAAGGTTTTTAAGAAAATGTAATAAACTGGGATCTTTGGATCTTTCGTGTAGTCATCTTTCTAATGTAGTCGTGTTTCTAAATAACCTTCTAGTAGAGGTTCCCAAGCTTACTCTCCTTCCGCGTTCCCGCGAGCAGAGGCCACGACAGCAGCGATTATCCCTAGAGTAGAACCTGGGCAGGAGGCACCTGGGAACTTGGGCAACTTGCAGACATCACAGACACCATGCAGTCTGGGAACCTCTGTGTGAACAAATAGTTTCAATTAGAATTTAGATCTATCTAGCCAGCCTCTTTAAATGATTGTGTTAATGAAAAACAAGTATTTAGCAGTTATTTGTAAAAAGAGACAACTGTGCAATATGTTAGGCACGCTGGATGCCAAGGATACTAATGTTTCACCACACTTATTATAAGAACCTCTACATTCTTGTGCTATGATTCTGTATTTTTTTTAATTATTTCATTAAAAACAGATCAGCAAGCTTCTGTGATCCCTAACAGCAAATAAGCAGCTTCAGAGCCATCTCCGTGTGTTTCAGTGGAGTATCTCTCTGCCTGTCCATCCATTCATCCCAAAGGTTCTTTAATGTGGGACCACCCAGCACTTTTTCTTCACACACAATCATGAGACAATGCTTGGGTATCTTAATTACATTAAGGTTGCTGTGCTAAGATTCAAAAATGATTTATTTAGACAAGGAAAGTAACAAAAAGAACTAGGGAATCAAGAAGATTCAAGAAGAAAGGTGTTTGCCTGCCAGTTATTTGGGTGTAGAGCTTCAGAGCTGCATTGAGACCTGTGGTGCCTCTGGCTCTTTAGACAGCAATTCATTAAACTTTTGTTTGGGAGTGGATCTTTAACAATTTTTTCTAGCTGCATTAAACAACCATTTACAGGCACAGGAAGGGCTATCAATTGGGGGTTGGGCTAAATGACCTCCAGAGATCCCTTCCAACCCCATATCATTCTGTGATTCTGTGAAGTCAGCTGGTAAACACTGATGAGGCAGCTGGAAAAAATCCAAGTTTCGTAATTTACCAAAAGACTTGAAACACAAAACCAAACTACCACCCCCAAATCAGGAGTTCTTTATATAAGAACTTTATATAAGGCCCTCCAAAGAAAAAGAAAAGGAAAAAAATATCAAAATCCGACCCAGCCTAAGAACCAACCAATCAACCAACCTTACGAAGATTCTGTATTTCACAAAACTTGAACCAGGTCACTTTGGAGGAAATTTGTGGTGTCATCTGAAATGGGAAATACATAGCTGTATCACAAAAACTGTAGCACAGCAGAAATACTAGTTAAATATTTCTTAAAAAATAAAAAAATCTGAAAAATGTTTGGCAACACAACCAAATGCTGTGATACTATCAAGCATTTTGGCCCTGGCATGAGTTGTAGGCTCTCTCTCTTTTTCACAAGCCCTTGAGTTCTTCACGTGACCTCCTGCTGCTGCAGGGCTGCCACCTCTCAAAATACCTTATAAATGAGGCTGCAGGGCAGAACATGCAGATGTTTTCTTGCTACTGCTGTTGATAGAAAACACAGCTGAGACCCATCCCCTTATACCCTGGTCTCCTTAGTCCACAAGCTCGACGTTTAGCTTTGCCACTCTCAACAGTGCTGTCGTCTCAATAGAAAGGACAAAGCTCAGCTTCTACCCTACTGTGCTGGAGCACAGGAATGATGGAAGTAGTACTGTGCTGGATAGTTGGTGACAGGAGAACACAAGTCAGAGGCACGGCATGGCAATAAAGCACAGAACAGGACCGAAAAGAGGGCAAGATGTATCACGGACACTGATGTATTGCTGTATCAACGCCTAATAATGCTACTTCCATGTAAAATTATATGTAGGATGTTACTAGAGTATTTTTAACTTGCTTCTTGATAAACAGTTGTTCCATTCATGAATATAGTTGAAACATTTGTGCCATGAGATATAGAGTTCAGAGTTCTCCCTAGGGTATTTGTCAAGTACAAGCTGATTCCAATGAGCCACTGTACTACTGAAAACTGAGAGAAGAGCAACTATTTGCTAGTGACACCATGAATTACTAGGAGGAGAACAAAACTGCATATAAGTTAGTGTATCAGTCTCCAAAATCCCTGCATAAAACAAGCTGGGGATGCACACAGTGACAAATATTCACCCTGCAACTTTTGTTACGCTTTTTCAACAATCCTGAATAACTTTATAGTCTTCACATACCCTTACAAGAAAAGAAAAAAAAAGTCACTTCACACACACAAGAACTACTCATATTATAGTTTATAGCACAAAGTGACAGAGTCCAAGGTTTTGACTGGTACCAATCAATTACCCAGGGAATAAAAGCCATAGATAGATATAAAAGCCTGTCTTCACACTGTCAGTAGAGACTGGGAGATTCAGAAGAAATTATGCACCTGCCGCCTTCACTCCTAGATCAAAAGAGTGAAGTCTTCACCATTACAGATCTAAACCAGTCAGTTTATTTTCTCTTCATTTCTTTCTCCCCTCACCTCTAACCTGAGGGAAGTTTCAGGGCATTAGAATGTCAAGAGCAGAAGAACTCTGGGAGCAAGCAGGAAGAATACCAGATAGACTACTACTAAACTTCAGAGACATATATATTTTCCAACCCAGAAACACCTAGAGCACAAGTAGCAAGAATGGCAAGACTTTAAAAAAAAAAAAAAGAGACCAGAAGCCTTTACAAGTACAATTAAAAATTTATTTTTCTCTTTCTGCATTGAAGTGAGCATATGTTTACACATAATGTGACAGAAAAAAAAAAAAATCATCTGGATACTAACAAAAGTTGTAAGTGAATTTTTCCTTTGTAGCAGTCCAGAATATCAGCAGGGAAACTGAAGAAAATAAAGAACATGGAACTTTGGATGGTATATCATCCAGCACCTCTGGTTTTACTGGTGAGTTTTTTCCTTAATAAAGGATTAGACCACCCCCACCCACAGCACACTCGGCAAAAGTCCCTGAATATACCCTCCCTCCCCCCAACATTCAGCACATTTTAAAAAACAGGCTCAGTGCCACTTTCTCTTTAATATGACTTCAGTAACATTTTGAAAAACAGTGCATCCACACTGCAATTTGCTTTTCTGTAAGGCTAACTTAGACATAAGGCAAATATTACCTTAGCTCTAAAATATTCCATTAAGACACCCTCAGAACGTGCATCTCCATTAAATGCAGAGATGCCTTTTTTCCCTTTGTTGCTTTTCCTCCTGATCAAAAAAGCAATTCAGGGAGATGGTGTGCTATACTCATCACAAATTGCAAGGTACTAAAAGGTTAAAAAAGAAACAGCAATGAATAAAAATAAAGTATTCACATATCCAAAACTTATTTCCATCACTTAAATAATCTTAATCTGCAATTACAAAATACATACACTTAAATATCTTTGTAAGAAATAATCATCTAAGATATCACAGATTATTACTTGCTTTTGATAATCTAACTGCCCTAACTCCAGCGTAAAGATATACCTGGACAGTGTTACTACCTAGGACATTTTGCTATTATAATTAGCTTTCTTAAATATACAGTAAATTCTCTCTAGCTATTATGACAGATAGTGCAAATGAAGACATTCTTTGGGTCACAATTTTAAAACATTACCGCCAACGCTAGCCTTAATTTAATAGTTTTTTAGTAAATGCATAACAAAATATTGTTAAGTATATACATTTTCTAACATCTGGTGAACAATGTGTTTTCCTCAGTTACCTCAGCTTAATGCAGATCACAAAAAAAATGAATAAGCTACAATACTGCTCACCTATCCAAAAAGATATGTTATATTTATACTTAAATAAATATATTTAGAAACCTACCGGTAAGTTCCCCATTGCTTTCCATTTATTGTTATTATCCAATGGCATACTACATCAAATTGGGATATCAAAATATCTTTAAAGACGACAAAGATCACTTCAGAAGCACTGCTCAAAGGCAATGAAATAATGCTTTGAGAACCTATGCACATAACTTAGGCCTACGTAGAACCAGCACATTGAATAACAGAATAGTTTACGCTTCTTTTAGGGTCAACTACTGCTTTGCCCTAGCCAGAGATAAAAAGCTTATCTTAAATATTACCTATCATATTTGTAGCAACACAAAGCAGCCATGTTTGTTATCTAATGTTGCTTGCTGGTTTTACACGTTTATTTGAAGTTACTGGCACCTGATTGCTAGTTCCATTAGTGGTATTTGTCGCTGAGCCATTCACAACAATGTAATCAACTTTGTTTTCCAATTTCACGAGGCGTTGTAAGATGTCATCCAGAAGAACAGCAATTGTTCTCTTAAGGTCAGCTAAAGATAATGGAAAAAAATAGGTTAGATCCTATTGTTTACTATGTGTGGCAAAGAACTGCTATTTCAACATACTCACATCTTAAGACTTGCTATGCTTCCTCCTGTACTTGGTGTACAAGTAAAGAATTAAATAGCTGCTTGATTTTTCTTTAATACCATTTCTTTGTTATTTTTAAGCAAGGAAGAAACCACCATAATAGTGAAGTGTGAATGAAGCCAATTAAATAATTAAATATTCAAGCTCCAAGACATTTGGAACATTAGAATAGTGACTATTCAAAGGCAATATTTCAAATTTCATCCAGACAACAGCATTAGAATACCCAGCTATGACACCTTTTAGCCTTTGACAGCAACAGAATATATTTAAATACTTTCCAATATTATCTATTAATAGCTTTCCTCTAAGTACCAGACCTATTGCACAAAAAAACTGCAATGAGAAAGTATCTTATCACTTCTTACATAAGCTATGAAATAGGAAAAATAAATACAAGTATTTAGGTCTATATTGATTGAAAAACAGGACAGTATTGATTGAAGAAAAAGGACAGTTAAAAAATTCTCATACTCTGGAACACAAAAATAGTAACAGACCTCTCAACAAAACCTAATTACGCTGTTGTCCATGTCCATATCACTGTCTTCTCTCACTGTCTTTTCTCTCATTGGAAAAAATGAGCTAATTTACCAGGTTTCCCAAGGTGTTAACAACCATCCCCAATACATGCAGACACTCAAACTGTCTCTTCCCCCAATCCGCTAATCAGTTCTTAACTGACCAGAAAAATTGGGGAGGAAAATCACAGGTATGAAAGTGGAAAAAAGAGGAATGACGCAGATAATTTACTACTGGTGTTTTAATTTAAAAAAAAAAAAAAATCAGGTAAGTCCCTCCCTCTAAAATTAACTAGTTCTTGTTTATAAGAAAAAAAAAAAAATTATAATTGCTTTATAACTTGAGCCAGAACAGGGTCTGCTATCAATGACACACTGTGGGTCACATACTCCACAGTACCATTCTGTGCTCAACAGTCTGAGGGAAGGAATTGTCTCCTCAAGTTGTAAGTCTGATGATCAGCATATAGATCAAGAGTTGACTTAATTTTTTTATTATACTTCAGACAATACTTCAGAAGGCAAATCTCACTTGGAAATACACTGAGAGACTTACACAGCAGTAGAAAGCTGCAATACATAAGGGTTTTTTAAAACAAATTACACAGAGAAGTAATTACACAGTAAAGGCAGGAAATCCTTGAAGACAAAGAAAAAAAGTGGTTGGGGGAAAGGGAGAAAAAAAGGAAAAGTAGGCTCTTACTGTGGTAAAAATGTTAACTTAATGAATGAAATAATTCAAGGTTAAGATGTTTTGATACTCTCCTCCTCATCTTGTCCTTACAGACCTGCTTCCTTTTTCCTGAGCAGCAACAAAAAGAGTTCAGGCTCATTTTTCTGCTTGTACTCTTACCAGGTGCCTTTAAAGGGCATCTTACAACAGGTAGAGCCTGTGCTTTTAAGGATTCCTTAAGAAGGGGATTAAAATACGTTAATATATATCTTTACATATATATTAATATTTCTTTTTAAGCCTTATACTACGCTTATTTTCACAGATATATTTTCTCCTTTCCAACAGTACACGGGTAGTCTTTTCAAACCTAATCCTTAAGGGATTAACTAGAACTCATTGCAGCCTTCCCTCCAGAGAAGCTATAAGGGACTGAAGAGTTAAAATTATTAAGACATTTTTATAGCTTTGCTAAAAAGATCTCAGCGCTATAGTCAGTTCTGCATTTCAGAACACAGACACAGGCTCTAGCATTATATTACCAGTGAATACTGGCCACATCGTACTCATCAACAGGTAAATCAGAGAGATGAGATGTAAGTATCAAAGCTCTAGAGACCAGGGACTTGATCTCTAATGGCTCTTTCTAAAGCAAGGGAAGATTCTGTTAAATTCATAATTTCCTTGCAGTCTCAAGATTGAAAACTCAACACGTATGGTGCTCTTCTTCTCTTTAAGTAGTAAAAAAGCAGCGGAAATTAAAAAAATAAAAAAAGTTAGCAGTGAGGCACAAGAAGAATCTGAAATGTTGAACTGACAATTTAAAATTTTGTTCTGTATCAAGAAGGTGTTATTCCTCAACAGCTTAGGATTCAGAAAAAGCACAGTGTTACTGTTAATCCTTTAGGTAACAGCAGTCATATACCTGCAGATACCTAAAAAAATCCTGGGAAAAAAAATAATCTCATTTATCAACCTTGATTTTGCACCACACCTTAATCTTCAAATTCAGTGAATAAACTACAATCAAATCAGTTAATAAAGAGTTTCTTCTAATAAAGAGCAGTATATATATTACTTTAGAAAAGAAAACAGTATAACTTTAGTTTTCAGGGGGAGAAAAAAAAAAATATTTGAGTAACTAGTATGGCTTTTTCCTCTTACCATATCCTGCCATAGAGGCTCCACCACCACCGTTCATTAAATTTTTATTTTCTTCTGCCAGTGCTTTGACATATCTTCTACTTAGATCTAGTATCTGTCCACGCAACTCGGCACTGCTTTGGCGTCTTGGATACTGAAAAGTGTACCGTAGCAACATCAAACCCCAAATGATTCCAAAAACTAATAAAAACATACTCAGTCTCTGGGACATATTTTTTCTTGAAAATGTTAGAAACATTTCTGATGAAGGCCACAGGTGCGTCTTAATTTCAAGAGAAATAATTGAGCTTGGCTTTGTCAAATTATATTACATATTAAACAAAAATAAGATTTCTCCGAAGTAAAAAATCTTCTGGCTGGATCATCTTGAATACATCTTCTCATGTTTTAGTTGGTCTTGATTCCTGAAATTCGTAAAATATCACTTGGTTATTCAAAACTGTTAGAGTTGTTGAGATCAAGGACAAATATCAGTTTCCAAATGTAGTATTATCACATTAGCTAGCAAACAGTTGTAGATTTGTAACTGCTTAGAGGAGCAATCATTTTTCTCTCTCACCTGTTGTTTCCAAGGTTTTCTCCTCTTACTTTTACCAATTTTTATTCTACAAAAAACAAAACTTCTATGCTTCTGTGAATCACCTAAAACATTTAAATACCAAAATTTGAACTGACATTAAACCCAAATGCATCTCAAACAAAATGCAAGATCAAATTGTAAAACAATTATACACAACATTTTGATGAGATATACACATATATGTACACACACAGAAAAGATTTTGTGAAATTCGCTTCATTCTTATTCCTCACTGAGAAGTATAAACAGATAAAAATGCAGAATGTAGTTTCTTGGTTGGCTGGTTAGTTAGTTTGAAGTTGCGCATCATCCTGTTTTGCTTTTGTACAGCAGTACTTTTTTTTGGTGTCTTGCAAAGAAAGAAAGAAAACCAAAACGAACCAGCACATCGCACCCACTTTTAACGTTTTACTACCACTTTTTTTAAAGCCTTACCATAGCAGACGATTCTGATCCCTCAATAGATCAAGACTTGGGAAGAAAAACAAGCAGTAGGAAAGCTTCAGCAGTTAAACAGCAAATGTCCAGACAGTTTGAAGCAATATAAGCCAGACATCTTCAGGGAACGCTGTATTGGGGGGTGGAGGGAGAATAAACAAAAATCTTGGTAAGACTCTCACCAAAACATGTCCCTCTTCTTTTGTTATAAAACAGTGACAGCAGATGTTCCAGATTCGTCATATATGCATAGATACATATATTTACATATGTATTATCCTCTTATTCATCCCCCCCCCCTTTCAAATAAATCCAATCTTTTCAGCCTCTTTACATGTGTCTACCTCCTATTTCCCATGTTCCAGCCACCTCTGAAACATCTCCAATTATTCGATACTTTTTTGAGAGGGAGCTCCTATTATTTAACATAGTCTAGATAAAGCTACTAATTTTACGTAGTGGTTATGTTTTCCCTGTGATTACCCATTCTTCCCCACATATTACCTGAGACAAGCAGTTTTCAGACTGAAGTTACACATTTACTAGAGTTCCCCACCGGACTTTCTACAGTGGTATGTAGGTCTCCGTTTTTATTAGAATATCAGGACTGATTTTCTTACCCTGCTAAGCACTCATCTCATCCTAACTCCACCTCCACAGTATTTTTCATTACCTCTGCTCACCACGTCAACTGGCTTTATGCCGACACACCAGGATCTGCTACAAACACAAGTGTCACCACCAACAGGGATCCAAGATGAGCTTGTTGCTCATACTTCACCCCCACTCTTGAAATAATCCTCTCAAAAGACAGACCAAAGGGACTGATTCAAGTGGCAAATTTTCAAAGCTTTCTTTCTAAAATAAACACACATATCTAAATTATTCTGAAAATGATCATCCTAAGGCAGGGACAATATTAGGAACTGGACAACGAAGTTGCTGTAAAGTAACAAATTATTGTGCAAATGCACTATAGTTGCTGCCAGTAAATAAAATCTTACTTTTACTGTTCAGTGTACTAATGTAAGTGGCGACAAGTCACTGAACAAGGAATATCTTACTTCACCTTCATTGTGGGATATAACCATGCACATGGAGAGCTACCCAACACACAATAATTTGAAATCCCACTGTAAATTCAATGGAATGTACTTTGTTCAAAGAATGTGCTTATTCCCAAAAAAACTATTTTTAAGACACAAATTTGTCTTAAGTACATAAAAGGAGAGGGAAAACAATAAAGACTTGTATTCTACAGTATCAGCATGAATATTTGGAATTGTGTGGTAAAGATTTCCTGAAACAGATCCTCCCTAAACATGAGCTCGCCAAAACTTCTTTTCCCTAGCTCTTTGCCAAATCCATGGCTCTGCACTCAAGGCTTTAAAGCATAAACTGCACCTACATCATTATGCATCTACATAATCCCTGAATAGTATCGAATATGATGGAAGACACTTACACATGAAATCCAGGAGTAGGGTATTCATATGATGGCTCAGAAGACCAAAAAGAATCTCTCAAGCAGAGACCACAGGTTTCAACCCCCATTCCTAAAAGCATGCATTTTATATCACTGAAAAAAAAAAAAAGGCTGAAAATAACAGATAGCTCTTGCAGAATTTAAATTAAGTTCAGCTCTCCGCAGATCTCCATCCATATCTCATCCTAAAGCATTTAGACAATATCACTGCAGAGTGTTGGAGTGGAAATAACTCTGCCACTACACTGTAGATAAGACCACAAGCCAGGATAAGAGTCCCAGCCAAGAGGAACAGATTGAATAAACTCCCGCCAAGGAGCAGCAGGGATTGCAGACTCGGTCTCTACCATGTGTATTTGATGCACAGTGCACATGCTGACTACTGAAACTAATGGGAATCAAGGACTTAACCTGCTGGGCAAATGGCATAACATCCAAATACTGGCACTGGGAGTAAGGTGTACCTAAACTAAGGGAACTATGTGTACTTGTCACTTTTCCTATACATTTTAGGTGGCCATTCTGCGCTAGTGAATTCCACTGTAATTTCAAAGTTCTTGAGATTGGGTCTCCTCTTTCTTCCCGAAGCATGCACTTTCAGTGACATGTAACACACACTTTCATTATTTTATTCTGAAAACGACAAGCCCAAGCCAGGGGCAACATTAGAACTTGGAACTACAAGCAGTTCTTGAACAGAGAATCTGAGACTAAATTTGTCTTTTGCAGACATAGAAAGAATTTGGTAGTTTGCATTGTTGCCAACGCTGGTTGTCTGAGATGGGTTGGTGTTCTGATTTTCCACCAGAAAACTTTGAGCGTCATGGTCATTCAAGTGACAGACATTGCACTGACCACTCTGAGAGCAGACAGGTTAGTTCCATGTTATTTGGACACCTATCAGCACAGTCACTGTGCAGCAATGGAAATGGGAAGTCTAAAGAATGACTGACATGCACACACACACAAAAAGCATAGAATGTATTTCAAATAATGGTTAGAGTTGGAAGGGACCTTAAAGATCATTGAGTTCCACTTTCCCTGCCACGGGCAGGGACAACTCCCACCAGACCAGGTTGCTCAAAGCCCCATCCAGCCTGGCCTTGAACACCTCCAGAGATGGGGCATCCACAGCTTCTCTGGGCAACCTGTTCCAGTGTCTCACCACCCTCACAGCAAAGAATGTCTTTCTAGTATCTAATCTAAACCTCCTCTATTTCAATTTAAAACCATTACCCTATCCTATCACTCCATTCCCTGATCAAGGGAATCTCCCCATCTCTCCTGTAGGCCCCCTTCAGGTACTGGAAGGCCATTATAAGGTCTCCACGGAGCCTTCTCTTCTTTGAAATATGACCTACGTGCTGAAACTTTGGAACACTAAAAATGATGTTTGCATTCTGGTAATTTGCAGTCTTAGATGGCTACCGGTTTGACAGTAGGAGAACAATCTGCATGAGGTGCAGCTGACAAACAGGTGCCCAAAGAAGTTAAGTATATCCTGTTACACAGGACCACAGTTCTTGGCAATACACAGAAACTTCAGTTCTCCCTTCCTACACATCACACAAACTCCCTTTAACAAACTATCTTACCCACACCATTCACATTTAGAACTGGTGCCCAAGGAAGAATCTCATTCCTCATATTTTTCAGAGCATGTGAGTTGTTGAAGAAAGGCCAGTAAAACCTTGCTGTACTGGCACATCTGTACTGGTGACTTTTGCACTGTCCTTTGGTTCCCAGGTTCATTAATCAGGTTCACTCAGACATCTGCGTAGCACCATGAAAGAGCAGAAAATCCTATTTGGAAGCAAACAATTATCAGACACATTTGAGCTGTCTTTTAACAAGATCAACTCTCAGCTTGTTAAACATTCCTATTATTGTTGCTGTAAAATTTGGTGAACAGAAAAATGTCACCAGCAGACAGAGAAAGGAGAAGCACACCCTATTGACAAAACGTCAGCAACGCCTGACACAACAGAGCCCATCAAAATGCTATACTTGTGTGCTGATAAGGCTTGGGGGTCTTTCAAGATTGCATGATAGATCAGTCAATAGAAGACAATTTATATTAATACCAGCTAGGCTCAAGTGAAAAGACAAGCACCATACAACACACGGCCATCATAAGAATAGGTAAGGCGGCATATTTCAGAGGGGAAATCTGCCCTATCAGTATGACAGCTGCTGGACTGCAAGTTCTGTAGCACTTTTGGAATGCACTACCAAAGGAATCTGCTCAGTACTTGGTGTCTTTTCCAGGACATCCATCTTCATGCCTTCTTCTACAGCATATCTTCATTCCCTGCCTGTGCATAACCTAGACTTGCAATTACCAAGGAACACTGGGAGAAGCGGAAAAAAAAATTCTTTTGCCTTATTGCTACCTGTCTTCAGGGGAATATTTTTAATGAACATTCCCAGTGAAATCCTAAAGAGACATGAGGTTTAAGGGAAGAGCAAAAATGGGTAAGTAACTACCAAGAATACCTATTCTTCTACAGTGTTGCAACAAAGAAAGAAGAAAATCTCCTTGTGTGCTTCCGCCAGTCCCTGACTCTCAACGGAGCCAAAGAATATCTGGGCCAACAAAAGTCACAGCTCACCAAGCAGACAGATACTATTGTTGCTGAAAAGCTGCTGGGACTACCTCAGACATACCTTAAATCAGGAACAGTTTTACCTCCAACAGGCTTCTAACAACAGCACACAAGCAATCTGTTTTGTAGCAGGACTTCGAGTTGAAAGCAAAAACATATCACTTTAGATTTGAAAACCCACACATCAAGTTCACAGTGGCTCTGGTATAAAATCACCGAGTGCCCAAACACTAGATTACCTTTTGTATTTCAGTATTTTAGAAATACTGGTAACCTGTCTCTATTTTCAATGTATGTAGTTCTATCTGCATTGTTTTTATTTTACAGTTTCTGCCAACTTTTGTTTTTACTTTGCATTATGCCTAAGGAGTCTGCTTAAATACTTTTTGGTACCTTAAAGTATCCTTGGCCTTTTTTCAGCACCTCCTTCCCCATCCCCCCAGTTTTATTTTGTCTACTACTGTCAGTAAATGCTTTTAAAATAAACCAACTATTTAAAAACAGAAATTCTTTGTTCCTCGCCTGTGGGCAGTCAGCCAAGATTCAAGATTTTGAGAGGGGAAATGACTTGGCAAGGGTTGTGAAGAAAATTAACGCAAGCAAATATCAATGGGAACAGTATATTATACTTGCTGAAGTTCCCCTCCTCCCAATGGGTCCATCTTGGCCTCAAAATATTTCTACATCTCTGTATCAGATGCTTAAATATATATATATATGTATATATTTATATCAGCTTCATTCCGTCTGGAATACTTTTTTTTTTAATTTTTTCTTTCTACTATATTGCTGCTATTCAAGTCACAGTAGGACCTTTGCTCATAAAAGCCACAGTTATAACAGAGCATGTGGTAGACATGGTGCTGAGGGACATGGTTTAGTGGTGGTTTTGGCAGTATTAGGTTGATGGTCCCTTCCAAACTAGGTGATTCTATGAGGTACTTTCTTAGCTTCTCATTTCCCAATACAACTGCCACAATTGTTTCATTGCAGTTGAACACTAGTCAATGGCAATTACTCCCTAGCAAAGTCCTAATATCTCTACTCCCTCGTGAAATTTCACAGCTGTGTTTGCACCACTCTTCCCAAAGCCCCTGAGACCCCAAAACTTTTTTCTAAGATGGTCATATAGCTAATTTTAGCTAGTTTTACAGAGACATACCTGCGAGATCATGAATGTAGGCTACTATGAAGAGAGGGATTTTCACTGAACATTTTAAAGAGAAATAAAAGGAAGGGAGGTATCATTAAAGAGAACTAAAAGGGGAGGGGGGAAGTCAGGGAGAGTGTCAATTGACAAAGTTACAGCTGCAATGGCGGAGATATTGCCACTGCAGAACTGGTCACGCACATCCACACAAACAATATTCCTGTAGAAAGATAACAAAAAAGAACTTTTACCTCTGGAGAGAAAAGAAGAATTTAACTTGTCTGGTTTTATTGCAAGAAACCTGTAGAATTCAAACCGAGTATGGACATGTGCAAGGTGTCCACCGAAGTATGTTTCAGAGGTAAAACTGCAATACAGCCCCGGCCTCAGACTCACACCCCCTCCCAGCAGGCTAATTCAGCTGAAGATTTTAGAAAAATAACACAGGATGAAGTGTTAAAAACAAGTAAGTTATTTTCTTCTACATCTTCTATTATTTCTAGATTGATTTGTCAGTTTATCTCAGCATAGGAAGAGTTAGGATTGACAGTAGTTAACCAAAGCAGTGGTGTACACTGCAAAATATTTTGTTGTTAGAATGAAGTAGAAAGTACTCAGAAATTTAACTGGATTATTTTTATCATGGTAGCCTCTTATTCCTTCATTATTACTGAAGAGACCAATTTCAGTGGAATAAGTTTTAAGTCCTCTTGTCTAGGCCTCTAGTCTAGGCACTGTTTTACACAGGAAAAGTACCCATTTAGTTCTGAGCATTTAAAAATTAATCTTTTAAATTACATAGGCAAGTGCTAGTTTGTTTATTTTTTGTCAAATTGATAATCATAAAAGAAAATTTAGGAGATTATTAATAATGCTTAGTTGGGGAAACCCAGCCCACCTAATGGTACAAGTATTCAATCACAGCTCAAAGAGCTTGTCAAAATACCATCTAAAGTGTATTTTAGCAGTAAACTCATACCAGGACAAAACACATGCATTTGAATGAATGAGCTCCACAGATTTTTGACAGCTACTGGAAACAATTTAATGGCTTTTTTGACACTTACTAGTCTTCAGATATGTTGACTATGCAGCTGACAATTTAAGTTGACAGCATGCATATATTTTACTTACAGTTTGGGCAAGAAGCAAGAACTAGTGCCCTTAACTTTTTTTTGGAAAAACTACAAGCAATCACAAACTCCAATAGAAATATTTTAATTTTAGAAGTTAAATGATGTCCAATCCCCAAGCTCAACCACAATATGTAATTGGCTAATACCAATACCTCCCTCAAGAAGCTAAAAGTCAAAAGAAGGGTCTAAAAGCAGAGAGTACTTAAAAAAAAAAAAAGCTTTAAAAAAATAATAAATGAAGTAGCTTTACTTCCAACTGTAAAAGCTATAGGAAAAAGACCTATTGCTACACCAAAGGAATTCCAGCATAATTGCTTAATCCTCTGGAGTTCTCAAGTACCTGAAATGAATTATTAAACAATTATATATTGTAGCACATAAAATAACAGAAAGAGGGCAGAACAATTTAGGCTTTATACACATAGGAATCTCCAGCAGTCAAAATGGGAACAAAGGTAGCAATAAATTTCCACATTTGATCTAAAACTGCAATCACTCTACTTGTGACACTAGAACAAGACACGACAGTATGTTGTTCTCATCTTCGTATTGTCTCCTTTCCTTGATATTCTCATGAGACTGAAACAGCAATTCCTGACATTTGCTCCAAAATAAACACCACATTACAATTAGAACACACATGCTTGGGTATTACATTCAGCATGTTCTTATTCTGAAGGTTCTGTTTAAAAAAAAAGTCACAATTCCTACAAAGCTCACTTTTCATGGTGAGAAACTATCCCCCCAATTCACCCACTGAGGGGGCAAAACAACAAAGAAAACCAAAACAACAGAACCCCACAGTTGTTAACATGATCTAAATTGGACATCACAACATAGGACAGAATAAAAACTCTCTCTGTTTTACTTTTTGGCACACAAACACAAAAATCACTCTGTTCTAGCTGTCAGTATTTTAGATGACAAGACAAATAAAAGAAAATTTAGAGGATGCTACCATGTAAGATTAGAAAACTGACAATAAAGTTCATTAATAATGATCGATTAATGGAGCTACAGAAATAAGGTAGGGATGGTATAGATATTTATGGAAATAAATTTAATGGAAGATTTAAAATGTAGTTAAAACATATAATCAAATACAAACCAAATTTTATTATATTGTAAAAGGAAGCATTATTCCACAACTTTTGCTGTCAGGAAGTTCCATATTTTACAACCTCCTAAAATTAAAACAAATGCTTTGCCCAGCATTTTGTGCAGACTTGTCGGTGCCAGGAGATCACTTTACCTAACATTATTAAGGATTCTGCCTTTGCTTGAATATGGATTAAACAAATTTTTCAGTTCCACAGCATCATTGCCAGCACGCTTTGCCTCTTGGAAAGTTAGATCCCTACAGTACAAAAAAAAAGACATCAATCTTGCAGAGTCACTGCAGTCACAGTTTATACAGGAAGGCTCACTGCAAACGAGTTTCCTTCGCTGCTTCCTCAGCATCCAAGGGCATTGCATGACCGCCCGGGAACACTGTTACCCGACCCAAGGGAACGCTGAGAAGAGCGGAACGCACCGCACACACACCCTACCCCAGCTCCCGTGAGCGGGGCCTGCGGGAACACCCCAACGCCGCTACCCGGAGCGGGAAGGAGCCCGACCTGAGCACCGAGGGCTCGGCCCAGCCCAGCGGCACGAACCGCTGCGGAAGGGCCGAGGAGGAGGGAGGGAGGGAAGGCTAACGGCCGCAGAAACGCCGGCGGGGGGGTCTGGAGGGGGGAGCAGAAGCATGGCCGAAGCCAGAAGGAAGACGAACCTGTCCCGAAGCAGGGGGCAAAGCCTAAGGGGAAGAACAACACGGGGCGCTTAGGCGAAGGGAAAAGCTGGGTTTGCCAGGCCGCGGCTACCCGGCTCCTCTCCTCACACACCGCCCGGCTCCCTCCACCACCCCCGGCCGGTGGGGCCGCCCCGTCTCTCCCCACACGGGCCGCCGGGCCTCCTCCTCCTCACGCTCGCTCAGCTGGAGGCCTTTCCTCTCCCCGCTCCCCAGCCACAGCTCTCCCACACCCCGCTCCCAGCGCCTCAGGAGGACGGGGCAGCTTCCCCCTCGCCCCCGGCAGCGTACCTCTACCTCCGCTCCCAGCCCGCCGCCGTCTGACAGGCGCCTCTCCCTCCACTTCCGCCCGCCTCGCGGCGCGACGCGACGCACCACCTGAGGCCCCGCCCCCTTCTCCCGCCCCGCCCCAGAGGGTGCCGCAACGCCCCCCTCCCCCCCACCACGCGCTCTGCTTGCGGCGCATGCGTGGTCGCGCGCTGCCCCTTTCCCGCCACCTCAGCCGCTCGCTGCGGCCGTTAAACCGCCGTTGCCCCCGCCGCCTCGCTCGGGGCCAGGAGGCCAGGCCGCAGGGCCCCGCGCCCGCAGGACGGGGATCAGGACAGCCGCCGGGCCGCCGGGGAGCGAGAGCTGCAGCGCGTTGGCGAGGAGAGAGGCAGGCCGTGTGGGGGGCGGGGGCTGGGGGCGGGGGGGGCGATAGGCCTAGTAGTTCTTTCCTAGGCACGTTCACCGCCGGGCTTCCCGCCCGCTCCCGGGGAAGACGGAAAGCTGCGGGGCTGTCATTCCCCCAAGTAAAGATTGCCTTCAGGAGGACGATCCGGGAAGTGTCGCTTCTGCCCTCTACCGGCGTGAGGGAGGTTTGACAGCGGCCTCCGAAGTGAGCGCTGTCCCTCAGCTGTGGTGCGGGACAGTTGGCCCTCACCCGTGCTCCCCTAACCCGCAGCTGCACAGACTGGGCTGTTCGTGGCTGGGACACGACTTAAACTCCCACCGTGACAACTGACGTAAATAAAACCCACTGTGGGTATAGGACTGCAGTAGCAAGTTACCTCAGGCTCTTCCTGCAAGGTGATACTTAAGGGAAGTTAAGTATTAGTTCACTCGGGGTGAACATAAGGGCACATTCAGCCAGCAGCAGTGTTGTTAGCGTTCAGGAGTATCTGCTCCTCCCCAGGATTGTCCCTCCCTGGACAAGCTGAGGTAGGGGTTACAGGTCAGACGTTGCAGGTGGGTGCTAGGAGAAGGTTCTGCTTGCAACATTGCATCCTCTGCAACATAAACACAGTTACAGCAAGCGTTGTCGTGGCAGATCCCACCACCGCTCCTCCTCCCCATCCAGCCATACCCCCATGCCTGCACCGTGCTGCAGCTTTCCCTTCCCTTCCAGTGCCTGTCAGAGGCTGCCTGGCTCCTCCATGGTTTTAAACCTTTTTTTTTTTCTTTTATTTTTCCTGCATGGATTAGATACAGGAAAATTCAGCATTTAAACTTGTTGCTCTAATAGAAAGGAATATACTCATACATCAGAGGGGTTAGTGGCCTAGACTGAAGTAGACAGACAAAACTGTTGGCAGGTGGTATCAGGTCAGCCAGGGAATCAGTTGCATATGAAACTTCTCTAATGTTGACTAGTTTGCAGTCCCTTTTTTTCAGAGGCTCATCAAATGTATTTTGGAAAAGGGTTTTTTTCTTTTCTTGTTGGTCTGGAAAATACTGGTGTTCAACTGACAGTTAATATAAATTTGAGAAAATTAGGCAACTGTTGAACTGGATAGAAGGCTGTATTCCCACAGAGAATCTGGAAGAAGCTGTGCTGAAGGAATGAAATATTTATTTGATTGTGCAATCCATCTTGTGGACAAAAGTCTTTTGCTAAATTACACAATGTTGCATGAGGACAGGCAAAAAAATGAAAACTTAAATACTTGATAAGTAAGCTTTTGAGTGAACAGATTGACTCTATATTGTGCAGCATCAATAAAATTGTTGCTAGAAGTGTTTTCTAAAGCAGAATCACCTCATCCATTTCTGTGGGTATTTTCTCATCAAGATTTCCTCTTGAAAACATCCAAAACAGATGGTGTGAAATGGACTTCACATAACAAACGTACTGCAGCTATTTACTGCCATTTCTTACTGTACTATTTGCTCAGTGATTAATCCTTTATTTTCACAGACGTGCAGTGAACAGCTGTAATGTCTGCAAATATAATTTATACGGTATTTAGAGCTTACTAGGGAGAGAAAGGGAAATCTGTCAATGGTGTAATCACAGGAAGATTTGCTTGTGGAGGTCAGAAAATTGTATTAAGAAATCTGTCTCCATTATAAACATACCTTGTGTTGACAGGAACTCTCAACTATCTATAACGTTCTTAATTCTTATTGCCTGAAGCCCTCATGTATCCGGCCATCTTTCATGAACATGCATCTCACTATATTAGGTGATACTTTTCCCCCTTATCCAAGATATGTGGTAAAAACTACATCACAAAATAATATCAAGCACCTTGTTTCTCTTCTGTCGTGGTTTCAGCCAAAATCACTGCAACTGGACCGACAGATGGCCCTTCCCCCCCCACAAAAAGAGAGGAGAGGAAGAGATAAGGAGAGAGATAGAGCAGCTTAGAACAAACTAAACTACTTTAATGAAGAATTAATATTAAAATAAAAAAGAAGAAAAATAATGAAATAGATACAATATATACAAAATGGTATCAAGCTCCCAGGATATCAGTCCCGTCACCAGCAGGCACTGGGGAAGTCCCAGGCTGGACTCAGCAACAGATGGGAACTAGATTCCACCTCTGGAGTCAGGAACGCACAGATTGGGATCAAAGGCAGAGGAACAGACAGGGTCCTCTTTGGATGTTGGCCATCCTGGTAGAAGCCAAAGGAGGAGGAGGAGGGGCTGACCCTTTGATCCATCAGCTTTTATACTGAGCATGGGGCAGATGGGATGGAATACCCCAGCTGGTCAGGTTTGGGTCACCTGTTCTGTCCGTTCCTCCCCACA
The DNA here is from genome assembly GCA_026546715.1 of Gallinago undulata. NCBI lineage: Eukaryota > Metazoa > Chordata > Aves > Charadriiformes > Scolopacidae > Gallinago > Gallinago undulata. The sequence goes on along the minus strand of JAOTQQ010000012.1, from coordinate 31,744,591 downwards.
GGTTGGACCCCTCTATGCTTTTCCATTTCCAACCCTGTAATGGGAAAATTGGCTGACCTTGGTTGTTATCGCAGTAAGTCTAAGCACGGGCCTCTCTGCATACCATTCCTTGGCATGTAGCACAAACATTGGCCTTATCATCCTGAGAATGAGCAGTTTTCTCT
>JAOTQQ010000012.1:31721988-31739949 GCA_026546715.1 Gallinago undulata | reverse complement strand
TTTGTCCCCCCCCCCCCCCCCCCCCCGCCTTCTTTCTTTATTTTCTTTCCATCACGAGCCGCCCTGTTGTCCGGCCCTCTGGTTTCTGCCGGGTCCAGGCTTCGGGGTGCTCGCCCTTCCCCGCCCCCTCCTCGCCCGCCGGCAGTGCCGGTCCCCCGGCCGCGGCTGGCGGAGCGCGGCCCAGGCCTCGCCCGCCTGGAAGAGGAAGGAGCGGGTCCTTTTGTGAGAGGTGCGCTGCCCCTCCTGGCTGCTGGCCCGCCAACGGGAGCTTCCTCGGGCCGTGGCTTCTGAAGCCATCGGGGAGGCACGGCCTTCATTGTTGAAACTCATTGATCAGGCAGGTGAAGACTTTCTTCTCTCCAGAAGCTGCCGTGGCTTTGTAACCTTGTTAGGCCTGTTTCGCTCTTCCCTCTGCTGCGGTTTTTCCTGTACACGTATGACTGGTCCCTTCCATTTTCAGCGTGTTTTTTTTTTTCCTTAGTGATGATCAGGGCAAGCAGGAAGCCACTTGAAACAGGCATGAAATGTGTGCTTTGCTCTCATTCCATCACTATTTGCCTTTTTAAAATTATTTTTGCAGAGATTTTTTTTTCTCTCTCTTTTAAGAGGTGCTTTAGAGGAACACCTGAGCATCCTTTTGGTGACTTAGTCTGATGAACCAGTGACAGCAGCTTTGCAGTTATATAGGCTTACTGCCTGGGGAAACAAGCAATGAAATTTTAGAAGAGCAGTGTCATGTTCCAATGATTATTTTTATAGCTATATTGTTACACTTCTGTAGTCTTAGTAAAAAAAAAAAAAAACTTCCCTAGGCTGAGAGTGCTGTACTTGGCTGTGCAGTGGCTGCTGCTGGTTCCTCAGGTAAGGTTCTTGTGTTGCCTGATTGGACAAAGATAGCTATATAGCTGAGTTCTTTTCAACTAAATAAACTTACCTCTGAAGGGAAAACCAACTAAATCTGAGAAAGTTGAGCAGCAAGTATGCTTTGTTATTTTTTTCAATTTTTACTTCAGTCTCTTATTTTACAATAAGATTTTTTTTTTGTAAATTATTTTCTTGTTTGTATTCCCACTGGCTTATTGTTAGGAAATATTTATGTTAGGTTCATCCACAGAACATTTATATTAGGTTCTTTGATGGGTCTGTTGTTTGTGTTACAAAGCTGATATAGCTGTGTGGCTTCAGTATTTCTGCACGCTTTCTTCTGCCAAGTGTAGAAGTAAAATAATGGTTTGAGAGTATTTGAAATCTGAAAAGCCTTACGTAGCAGTTTCCATGACTGCTGCTTCTCAGTTGATTTGTTCTTTTTTTTTGTGGTGGAAAATCTACCTGTTGGAAACAAGTTGCTGACCATGTTGAGTTCATTTGGAAAACTTACTTACTCTCCCTAAGACTGGAATTTCTCAATCAATCTGGCACATGGCAGTGTCTTGTCTACTGTTTTTTTTTTGTTTTTTTTTATAACTGATCATAATAGCAGGCACTTCACTCATTTACAGTTTTGGGGTTTCTGTTCTACTAATGAAGAACATTTGTTCTTTTTTTCTGTAGTAATACTTTTTTTGTCGTTGATGCTACTAAAATACTTGAAATAAATTATATTTCAGGCTGTAACGTTTTATATTCATTTTCACTGAAAGTGCTCACAGACATAAATTAAGCAAGTTGAAATTTGGGGCTTTAGTCTGCTATTCCCAGTTGGATGGAACTCTTGGTGCTTCAGTTTGCTATATGCAGGCTAGTGGAACTGAGAGAATATGGCATAAGTTTTCAAAGGGAGAAAGAACTGCAGAAACTGGAAGAAAGTTTGTAAAGAACCCGCTTTCCTGGAAATTGCCCCAAATAAAAATACTGACTACCCTTTCAGTTCCCTCCTCTATTCAGTTTAAATACTAAATAGTGTGGTGTGCTTATTAAAAAAAACTAAATGCCAAAGCAGGAAGGGAGTTTTAAGTCCAGTTTAAGTTCTTTTATATTCTATCCATGTTGGTTCATATTGTCCCAAAAGCACTTCAGTGAAAGTTCTTGCAAGTTGTGATGTCCAATACCAAAGTGAAGGTGCTTATTGATAAATTTAAGTTTTTTCTTAAAGCAAGATAAGTTAGAAAGTGTGTTCATGTTTTGCCACTTCGTGAAATAAAAAAAAATGTATAAATAAATATAATTCTGTTAGATTTTTTTAAATTTTCCTACAATATGGTCAAGAGTTTTACTTTTAAAAAAAAACCTTATTTTTAGCAGCATTTAGATACTGCTCATGTATATGCTTTGTCTGTAATTTATTATCTTAAAATTATAATGGTAATCTGAACAGGAAATTTAGAATAGTTTTGGAAATAACTTTCCAGTGACATTGCGTAATTTGCACTATTTAAAAATGCATTTCTAAAGTGTTGAGTAAAAGCATTGTAGACATTGTAGAGTTTGGTTGGTTTTGTTTTTTTAATTCTGGAGCTCACTCATTTTTTTAACTTTTGCTTTAGAAAAAAAAGTCAATAATCAAATATGCTCAGACTAATTAACACCTGCTCTGTTTTTCTGTCATTTTTTTTCAACTTAAGCAAGTTCTGTATTAAGAATGTGGCTGGTTGAACAGAAGAAATCCCCCCTGCAAGAATGGTGATTTAATGGAAAGAAACTGACAGAAGAATTAGAAATATAGTGGATGTGCTAGAGCTAAGTTTATGGACATTAAGAAGAAAAAAAAAATTAAGTGATGCTTCTTATCCAGTGACTTGAATTTTGGAAAAGTCATAGGATTTTGTCACTATCGAATGTTCTTTGTAAGCAGATTAGACAAACGAGGCTTTTTTATCTTTTGTTTCTGTCAGGTGCCAGGCAACTCTTACTTCCTTTCCTATTTGTTCAGTTATTTTTAACAACAGATTGTTCATTTGGTGCACATTCTGTGATGCAAATTTATTAAAATATGTCCCACAGCAGCAAACAAGCTGCAGACTGAACACACCCATGCTTTAGAAGCTCCACTTGAAACTTTGAAAAAATTTTTTGAGCTTCTGATAATGTTGAATTTCTGTAATCTTAAAAGTTTAGTGGTTTTCTGCCAATGTTACTGTGCTCTCTGTCTAAATAGACAAGACTTTGTATCTGTTTAGATAGACAACCAACCTAGAGTTCTATCTTCATTCTAATGTGATCCCTCTTCCTGCTCTCTGCAAGACTCACTGTGATCTCTAATAAAGCACTTCAAGAAATACGTGATTTTGCATGTGAGCAATCTTGTTGAAGGAAGTGTACATAGTCCATATGTATGCAAGTGGCTTTTATTAGATTATGAATGTGTGTTGTACTTGCTTCATGAACCTTTTCAGATAATTTGAGTATAAATAAGTAAATAAATGATGGGGGAAGTCTGTTTAGCTATTGTATTCAACCTCTCCTGCAGTGGCAGTTTCACACCTCCATGGATAGGAAGGCACATTTCGTTCCATACCTTTTGATGTACAGGCATGACAGTATGCTCAGGCATTCTTTGTTTACTTGGAGAGCGCTGTGATGGCCCTGTGGTTTCTTTTTTTTCTGTGTTTTTTTTTTTTTTAATCAAGCTTAATAAGTTTGACCGTGTCAGCTGGGAAGACTGCTCTTTCCGAAAACAAATTCCATTTCATCTTCCATATATGATAAAGGACTGACTACAGAACCCTTCCAGAAGAGGCATATTTCAAGCCTCAATGAGATTAATTTATAATTTCAAGAAGTTTATTGTTGAAGCTGCTTCTTCCTTTTTTTTTTCTTTTATTTGGAACAGTATCATTGAGAAATGTATGAAGTTTGCTGATGTTGGTAATTTAAAATACCTTGAAGATAGCACAACTTATGTGTTGCTTTTTGTGTAGAAGCTTATTTTGTATACTAATGAAATATTTATAAAAGAACAGCTAATTAAGGAGTCAGTCTTATTTTTAGTATAAAATGACAGAACATAGTATAAAGCAAAAATTATTTAAGTTCTCTGGTGAGGGTCAGGGGAAGTTGGTAGATTCCTGTTAAAACATAATCTTGTCCTTTCTCATAAATGAGTTGTTACTAAATTGTTTTGTCTAGTGCACGTAGGTAATACTAAACTGCTGTTTCTTTCTTGACTTATTTTTCTGTCCCCTTAGAAAATTGGACTTAATTTAATTTTTGAGTTTGGGCAGGAGTTTTTAGCAGGATTTTTGTAAAGTCTGAACTATCATTTTGCTGGCTTAATGATATTGTTAGACTACTTGTTGCCCTGTCCTCTTTCCCCAGGGTGTTATAGGTATTTCTTCTTAACAAGGTTAAATGAATTTCAGCTGAAATTTCAGGGTGATCTAATTATTTTTTTTCTTCCCATGTCTTGCTATAGAACAGCTAATTTAAGCTTTTTCAGGTCTTTTTATTTAGTGTCTCACTTCAAATTTTGATGACCTTCCTGTCATACTCTGAAATAATAAGCTATGAGGTGAAGTAAGGCATGACAGAAGAGTTGTAAAAAAAGAACAATTTTGTCTTTTTTCTTTATTTTTTTTTCTCTCCATTGTTTTTATCATACCCTCTCATGGCACGTGGAAAACTGAAAGAATTCTTCTTAAAGGCTTTGCAATTCTACTCTGTATAGAAGCGTTTTTCAAAATAGTAATTACATTGGAAAGCAGCTTTTCTTCTGAATGATGCGATGAAGATAAACAGTAGGTGCAAGTTGAATCAGTTGTAGCAGTGTGGATGAACTGCATTGACATGCCTGCCATCATGCTGAGCTGGATCATGTCAAGTTGTTGATAGTTGTTCAATGACTGGATTTGTGATTATAAGTTGAGGGTGGGCAGAGGGAGATAGCCTTTCCATACCACTTTGTTTCATGTTGCTCTTTCTGGGCAGAGAGAAGGTAGAAAGGACAAAAAAACCACTCCTCAGCGGTTTCTTTAAATGATTCTAGCTGGACATCTTCTTATCCAGAGAGTCAGTAAATGAAACTGCAGTTTTTAGATCTTGCGTTCAGCTACAGTGATTTCTTTGGCTTCAAGTTCCACTTTTTGGCGAATCATTAATCCCGTTTCCCAGTACGTACATGAGGAAGCTGCTGCATCTTACTCTGAGGAAGCACACTGTTATGATTGAGATTTATTTTTATTTGGGTGGGTTTTCTGGTGTTTTTTTAATTTGTTTTATGGGAGTTTTGTTTGCTTTTTTGTAGTTTTGCTGTGGGGAAAAATGTTATTGACAGACATAGCATTTGTTTTGGAAGGGAAGTCTGATATGAAATTGGGAAATTAGCTGACTGTCTCTTCCTACGGGCTGTAGTGACAGCAGAACTAGATAGTTTGACATGGTCATAGAGAGTATCTGCCTGTAAGTTTGTAAGGGTGAAAATAGTGACTGGACAGTTGTATAGTGTAGCAGAAGGTATTAAAATAAAATATGTAATGTTTTTGTAAGATAGTTGTGGGATGAGAAACTTGAGTTTAAGAAATGCAGTCTTATTTGTGCCTCTTAAATGACTGAGGATCTTTAGAACAGAAAGATGATAAAACGTTGAGGATCCAGAGAAAAATCTACATCTTTTCTCTCTTAAGCAGTAGTTAAATTCTGTGATAATGAAGGAGCTGAGATCAGAATATCTAGATTGCTTAAAGACTAGTACAGAATTGAAAGATTTTAATGCTTTGAATAATAGAGGTGTCTATTTTCTCATTAAAGATGATGTACTAGGAAAGAATGTTAACTATTTAATTTTCTCATTCATATTGCAGAGTGGATATGAATTGTTGATGCAGAACAATTGGGTCTGTCTGTGACACAGACTAAAATATAGCTTGCTAATTATTGCCTTATAGTAGGAAGTTCAAGAGGAAAATTCTATAAAATCTCCCTTTGACTCCTGGAAGCTTTGAATCTCTTGATCCCTGCCTGTAGTCTTGCTGATAAAAATCTTACTAAGTACTTTTTCAGTGTCATCCATAAGTCCTTAAACTATTGCAGACTGTGATTCCTTTAGTCTCTCCTTTTGAAGCACTGTAGGAGGTATAACTAGGTGATCTATGTTGCATCAGAAGATGAGATGTAATTACCTGCCAATGACAGACGCAGTATGCAACTGCTAACAGGTAATCTCTCTTTAGCTGCAGTTTACATCTACAGTTACTTTGTTTGAGGAAGTTTGAAATGTGTAAGAACTTATTCTGTCACCGCTGTCACTACAATTTTAAAGTTGTATGTTTGTGAGTGTGGCCCCTGAAGGGCTTAAACAGTTCTGAAAGGACTTGATCTACATGATATGATGTAACGTTTGCTTTTGGCAACTTAATACAGGTTCATTGTGATAACTGATACTATTAGAAACTCTATGGGTGGTGTCATAAGATGTTTCAGTTGAATAGATAAGGGCACTACCTTTTACATTGTATGGGAGTGATTGGATCCTTGGTATTTTTAGCCCCTCTCAGCACTTCTGCGTTGCTGTATCTGGTTTTTGTTTTGTTCAAGTTTCCAAAGTTGTTCTACAAGACTTGATTTTTAAATGCAAAAAAACCCATGGACAACACATTATCCTCATGAAGGGAGTGACTGAGGAGGGTGAATTTTTTGTCTTTTATTGAAAGATGCTTTCTAATGCTGAATGATGTCACATTAAATGTTCTTCTGTAGTGCTGATTGCTCTTACTAGGGAGGGAAGTGAAAGTAATTCCCAGAGAAACTGGTAATTGTTGTAGGGGATGAAGCATAAAAGGAAGAATTAAGGAGGCTATCAAACAATGAAAAGTACAAAAATAGAGGTGAGAGAGTTAAAAAGCATGTGCTTCTAAAAGGAAATGTGTTATTTTTTATAGTGAACAGTAAATTTCAAGTGTAAAAATAAAAACACCAAATAAAATTTGGTAATATTAAAGTGTGCGTACACCCCTTTATTTCAGTGACAGTCAGGTAGCTAGTTCAGTAGATAGTCAACTTCATAAGGGTAACCTGTAATGTTGACTTGATTATATGATCAATGTGTCATAGCCAAGCTTCAAATTTTGCCTTCATTTGGTAGGCCTATCATCCCAATAGGTGAAATTCTCCATGTGTCCCTTGTGCTTTTTATTGACATATATGTTAGTACGGGGTCTCTCAAGCTCCATTTTCAGTGGAATTATTGTCTTGAATGTGAGGACTGCATCCTTTGAAAAGAACTTCATCCCAAAGTACTGAAGAGTTTTAACTGTAAAAGAAAATGCAAATCGGGACATAGGCGGAGTAAGAAATTAATTCAGAAAAATATTGAGGACAGGCAGGAGGAGAAGTGATGCAAATAAAAATGTAACGCTTAAGGGTGGGAACTATGCATTTTTTCAGTAAGAATTTTGCACATTTTTTTTAAAGTTACAGATGTATATGGCATACAGTTCTGTAGGGTTTTTTTTATATAGCTGAGCTCCTTATAAATGCAATAGACAATAAAATGTAAGGAAATCCTAAGCTGTTCTTTGTTTGCTTATTTTCCTAGTTTTTTTCTTGTGTGCATTATCTGAAACAAAAACCCCTCCTGTCTTATTGGATTGCTTTAAACTGCCCTATTATATATCTTGTTTTATATGGATTAAGTTGTATGAAGGAAAACAGGATAACAATGAGGAAGAAAAATAATTTGTGTATATCTATGTGCATGTATTGTGTGAGTAAGTATGTGCATAGATTTTTTTTTTTTTTACTGGAATTCTTTGGCCATTCTGTTGAACTGAGAGTGTCTTAGTAATAATGTGTAGAATTGGGATATTCGGTATCGAGAAGTGCATAGTTACTATTTTAGGGGGGAAATCACAGTTATTGGTATCAGTACTTTAATATATTTGTGCTAATTAGTTTTTAGTGTATCTATTTATCTTACTAAAAAAATCTGAAAGGGGAGGAGGGTAGCTTTGAAAACACAGTAAAACACTGAGAATTCAGTAAGCTCATTGTTAGAACATAGACACATATACAGTTTTAAAGATATTTTTTTAAAAAAAAAGTTGTTTTATAAAATAGTTTCTTGCACTTTACCTGCTGGCTTTTCAATTTGGTAGATAACATCTGAACTCCAGCAGAGTTTTATAATCCCCACGTGCTTAAATATACTAAATGTTCTTTTTCCATTAAGGTTAATGTTCGTGAAGAAATTGAAGAGTTTTTTCCAAGAATGTGGAAGATAAATCAAGATAAAAGAAGGCTAATGAAAAGTATTAAAGATCAGAAAATTAAAATTGAATGGGGGAAAAAATTGAACAGAAGATTGGTCAGATAGAAGCACTTGAATGTTTTTTTTAAGGCTATAATGAATTGTTTGAATTGGGGAAGAATACACGAAGTATGAAAAATGAAAAACTCAATGAAGAATGAAGAAAAGTAGAAAGCAAGAGTGAAGTAGAATTAAAAGAATCTGGAAGAATGAATGGGTCCTAGGTTAAGTAAATGTATGGTTTATGTTCCAGTGTCTGTATGATCAAGTTGTAGATGAATTTGCATGATTACTTAGTTAATAGAGAATTGGTGATCTGGTTCAAGCAGGGACCTATTTGAGGAAAGCATACAATATTAACAGTGGGTTAGCAAAATGAAATTTGTTTTGGAGGGTATTGTCTAACCATTTGTTTTTCAGGAGCAATCAATATAATAGAATTACTGTACTTTAAATGTTAGGAGTTAGGCATTTATACAACCAATACCATTTTTAATACTGTCTTTTTCGTTAGGAGTCTCGCTCCCAGTCAAAATCTCCAGCTGGGAGTCCTGCTCGTGTAAAATCGGAGAGCAGGTCAGGATCTCGCAGTCCATCGAGGGCTTCCAAACATTCTGAATCGCACTCTAGGTCAAGATCAAAATCAAGGTATGTCCAGGAAGTTATTCATGCTGTTTCAGGGTTACTGCTCAAGCATTTCTTTGCAGACCTCTAGCCAGTGATAAACTCAGTTTTAAACAAGCAGCATTTCACCAAAGTTGCATGATTTCATATGGGCATTGTAACCTAACAACAGGTAGTTAGCTATCTGGCTAAACGCTACAAGAAGAGAAGCTATAATATTAGGCTGAACTTTGGGAATTCAGAGCACAGTAAGTCTTTTTCAGCTGCCCTGGTATAAAATGTATAAATAAGGAAGATGGATTAATTACTAATCTCTCCCAAGAACCAGGGAGGAGGAACATAATACTATGCAGTTCCTCTTCCCCCTCCAGCTACAAATCCCATTTTCTAGTTTCTCTCTTCATTGCTAAAAGAAGGATTTGGTAGATCTCCCACTTTCACCAGTATCATCGTACAAGGAAGAGAGAAGATAAGGTAGTATAAGTCAGGTAATATTTATGACAAGGAAGCTCCCTCAGAACTGAGAGCTATAAAACTCTGCCTCTGTACATGCACACAAGGGCAGGAAGGAGCAGAGAGCACTTGAGGAGTGCTTGAGCAGGGCTTTTTTTTGATCTTGAATAATTTTCAAGCCTAGGTGAGCTTCATTTGTAGATACTGCAGCACTATAGTGCTGCTAGATCTTTCCATTTTTCAGCCAAGATAGTATTTTAGAGTGTGGCATGTCTGGTTTCTCTATCATTCTGGAATTGTTAAACTATTTTAATTGTAGAGAGCTTCTTAAGAAAAGATTTTTCTCTAGGAAATGTAAGGCTTACAATTCAGTACATTATGTGCATATGGCCTAACTAAAAGCTTTCTCTTTGTTGAAGATCCAGGTCCAGAAGACATTCGCACAGACGTTACACTCGTTCCAGATCCCATTCCCATTCTCATTCTCATAGGAGACGTTCTCGAAGCAGATCATACACACCAGAATACCGTCGTCGAAGGAGCCGTAGTCATTCTCCAATGTCCAACAGGAGAAGGCACACTGGCAGCAGAGTATGTCATGTTCATCGAGGCTGAGTATCAACAAAACAGTTGCTGCCTTCGTCAGTGTAGTCCAGGGTACTTGCAGGCTCAATTTGACCTGCTGTCTTGTCACTGGAAGATAAGGTGGTTGCGGGTGAGGGGGGAGGCAGCAATCTCTGTACTTTCAGGTGGCCACCTCTTTCTTGGGCCTGCAACTGGCAAGGTAGCTGTAGAAATCCATTGAAAACCATATCATTCCGAGTGAGTATGTGCAGATAGGGTGACATCTGCTTCTCTCTGCCCTAAAAGTTGAACCCTTCTCATTTGCTCTTTGTTACAGTTCCAAGTATCTGTACCCCCTACAAAACAGAGACCCTTTCTGTGCACGCTTGCAGCCTGACAGTATTGATTAAGATGGACTAGAGGAGTCAAAGAAGGAAAAATTTCAAGTGTTTATTTGCTTATAATATATAGCATGTTATGTTGAAGGTTGCTTGTGAGTTTGTACACCTGAATAATTAATTTGGTTTAACTTTGTTGTGGTTTTGACCTAATTGACCAACCAGAATGACAGATGGCCCCTCCCTCCCCCCAAGGAAAAGAGAGGAGAAGAGGGAAAGGGGGCAAAAAAAACCTTCTGACTTTAGACAAAAATAAACTACTTTAATGAAAAAATATAAATAAATAATGAAATAATAATAATAAGGAAAAGGAAAAAGAAAAGGGGGGGAATAAATAAATAAAAGAATGTATACAGTATATACAAAACCGTATCAAGCTCCCAGGGTGATCACCTCACCAGCAGGCACAGGGGAAAGTCCCAGGCTGGACTCGGTGATGGACAGGAGCCGGATTCCGGATCTGGAGTTGGGATTGCTCAGATCGGGATCAAAGGCAGACGAACAGACAGGGTCCTCCTTGGATGTCAGCCATTGAAGGAAGAGGGTTGACCCTTTGATCCCTCAGCTTTTATACTGAGCATGATGCGGATGGGATGGAATAACCTGTTGGTCAGTTTTGGGTCACCTGTCCTGTCCGCTCCTCCCTACAGGTGGGACCCCTCTTATGTTTTTCCACTTCTGACCCTACGATGAGGCAAATAGCAAATTTGCCTGACCTTGGTTGTTAGAGCAATAAGTGTAAGCAAGGGCCTCTCTGCATACCATTCCTTGGTATAATCAGGTCTTATCACTGTGAGAGCGAGCAGTTTCTGAACAACATGCTGTTAATTTCAGAGTTTCGTTAGTTAGAAGAGGCCCAGCTGAAAAAGTAAAATTACTGAACAGAAAATTAGTTCTGTTTTACCTCAAACCAGGACAAACTTGAAGAACTAAACTCATGTTATCAGCTGATGTGTAAATCTTAATAGACAAGGAAAATTTACAGTTATGATAAGGATCAGTAAGCCTCTCAAAATGTAAGTAAGTACCTCTGTATGGACAGGAGGGAAGTATAGGTACACCAGCCAAGATCTAAGGTACTAATTCTAGGTCATTCTGAGAGATTTCTCCAAGTGGCCTTCCTTAAAGTCCACTTCAGTGCCTTAGCTTCTGGTTCCACATCATTTCATGCTGATCTAAAGGAGACGCAGAGGTCTCCCTCTTCTTGATGAGGACCGGGGTACTTTTCTGATCCTTTTAGTTTTAAACTGGTTTAGTTTCTCTGATTTTTCTACTAAACCAGTCAAAAAGAGTATGGTTTAGGGTTTTTGGCACACTTGCCTTGGTGTGAAGCAGCTCACCAGGACCAGATAATACCAGTGTGAGAGAGAAGACAAGAACGTGTGGGAAAAGGCAAGACTACAGCAGTGGCTTAAGCTGTTGTGAAGCGATATTCATAGTTATGGTTTTTGTGGATTTTTGCCAGTGTGTAATCATGATGTAGTAAATATAAATCTAATGTCTTGAAAAAATTGGCAGGTTTTCTTCAGACTAAAATCTTTATAAATTGATATGTTTTGATATGAGAATGTGTAACTTGTGTTCTATAAACTTAATTGGAGTTGAACATTTGTCTTGCCAGGCTAATCCAGATCCCAATACGTGTCTCGGAGTGTTTGGTCTCAGTTTATATACTACTGAGAGAGATCTGCGTGAAGTCTTTTCCCGTTATGGACCTTTGACTGGTGTCAATGTTGTTTATGATCAACGGACTGGACGATCAAGAGGATTTGCTTTTGTTTATTTTGAGAGAATTGATGATTCCAAAGAGGTAAATTCATGCTTTATTACTTTTACCAGGTGTACTTTTTGTGCATTATCTTCACAAATATCTCTCGAGAAAAAAAAAGGCCCAAAGTGTTGTTTGAGTGTGTATTCACTAGCAGATTCTCACAGTGAGACTAATTTAAAATATTTTATTTGAACAACATGGCACTTTTAAACATGAAACGTTTTAGTTCAATGTTCAGATGCTTGAGAAAATTTTGAGTACGAACTGTCTGCATTGAATTACTGCTGAACATTGTGCTTTGATTTTAGTCTGTTACTTCAAAGTAAATATTTAGGCAGACCTGGAAGCTTCCTGGTGTTTTTTTAAATATTTTAAAAGTTAACTTTTCGAAGTAGATTTCTATAGCTATCAAAAGTCTGAAGATTCTCTTTACTTCCAATTTTCTTCTCTAAAAGTATGTCATTTGAAAAGTGGATTTTGTTGTGATTTGTGCCTTGGTCAGTGACTTTGCTAGTCATGCAGATAGCTGTTTACAGCTGGATTGAATTATTAGTATAATTGATCTGTAAGGAAAGAATCAATATGAACAGCACCTTGTATTATGGCTCACCACATTAAGCAGTATTCTTTTACCTGTGTGAGGATACCTTGGACTGTACTTACATTTACTGAAATTTGTAGATGAAATTGCTGTTAAAAGTAAAGACACATCCTTTAAAAAAAAAAAAACACAAAAAAAAACCCCAAAACAACAAAAAAAAACCCAATACAGTATTTTTTTTTAAGCATTCACTGTGAGTTTGTATTATTCTTTTGGACAAACTGAGTCACAAACTTCAAGTGTCTTGTTTATGGACAGATCTTGTCTTGGGCAGATGCTTCAGATTTGCTGTTTACATTGGTCTGTTTACATTAGATAAGTATATTCATAATTCCTGGATATGATGCTTCTCACTTAGTATTGAAGGGAGGGAGGGTGACAGCTGTGGAACCTACTATCAGTACTTGAAAAATGAAGATTGATGCTAGTTGATACTTTAATGAGAAAAAACCTGTTTCATGGATGAGTTGGTTGGACTAAACTCAATTCTGATCTTTGATTTCTGATATGACAGTGTCAGTTTATGGGAAGAGTTGGGTTTGTAGATGTATGTATATGTGGTTGTTACAGGTTCTAGGCCGAAGTAAAAGACACAAAACTTCCTTTACTGTCCCTTCTGTATTTTCCTACTATCACTTTGACAGGTTGAGAGAGCAGTTAATGGAGTGGGTAATGGTAAATTTAGGTTTTGTTGCCTACTCTGTTCTAACTTTTTGTTTCTTTGTACTCTTGTGTTGAAAATGTGACTGTTTTGTACAACATTTAATGTCCAAAATACTTGCACAGTATTTCATGTCACATTCATGTCTATCTCAAAATTTCATAGGCCTTTAGAAGTAGGGTTTTTTCCTAGTTGCCATGAGCAATGGTCATGCATGACACCATGCATTTCTTAAAATGTTCCGTGTAAATAGCATGAATTCATTTGTTTAGTATAAAGCTGTTTTGGCAGATACTGTGAAACCAGAATGCAAAGACAAAAAACAGTCTATTACTTGCAGTCAGAAATACAGAAATAAACATAGCACCTTAAGCAGAAACTTGAACAAAATGGGTTTAATTACATTCCCAATTATTTATCCCAAATGGGCTGGTGTGTGAAGAGGGGGAAAGGATGCAAAACCTCCCAACACTTGGAATTTACATAACTGAAATACTTTGGCAAAGAGGACAGAAGAAAAACTTATTTGACTTGATTTCATGGGCCTTGAGGACAGATTTGAAGATGGCAATAAGTGACAGCTAGTGTAGAAAAAGGAGATGGAGCTATAGGCGTGAAACTCTTGACACACCCTGTAGGAGAACCCTGAAGGATGTGAAGTAATTCTCTGTTTGGAAGATAGATTAAATCTGAAAAGTTAAGTGCGCATAAAAGCAATGACGCTTAAATTACTTTTGTTCTGAGTAAATACCTTTCATCTTAAAGAAAACCAAAAACCAAAACAAATCTGCCAAATTAAGAGACTATAAAACTCTAGATGAGATGTTGAAATAAATTCCATCCCTCTTAAAGCATAGGTGAGTTGAAGATGGATTTCCATTACCTTCATTATTGTACTTCCCAAAGAGGTAACACTGGGAAGCCTGTCAGCTGACAGGCTTTCAAACACTAATATTAAAATTTGACACCAAATGAAATGAGAGTAGTTCTGTTTAAACTTCTGTAACTTGGTTTAAGATAGGTCAGTATCTGTATTGTGTGCATTCTTTTGCAGCTTAAATCCCTCAATCTTTGCCCTTGCTGGTTACCATTCTTAAAAATTGGATCAGTTACTGAGCTCATTAAAACGTTGCTGTCAAGGTTCTGAAACCAAGCCGTGCAATGTTTCTAGCTCCCCATGGTGGTAAAGGTATTCTGAGTTGTTAGCTGGCTCAAAGCGGTAGAAATCCATAGACAATGTGAAATGGAGTGTTTTTTAGAGGTGAGACTTTGCAGTGTCCTAAAAATAACAAGGGGCAGTAGTCGGGTTTCTTTTTAAGCTGTTTTAGACTTTCAGAACTTCAGATTGATTATAACACCATAGCAGCCTTGTTAGCTGTTCGTGATCATCTTGGTTATAAAGATGAGCAGAGATTTACCTTTTGGTAACTACTAGGTAGAGCAGCTCTCAGAGCACCACAGTAGCTTCAGACATTCCACCTTAACAGGATGGGGAAGGAAACGTTGGGTGCATATATCCATTCTAAAGGAGATTTCTCCTGGAATCTCCTCTGTTTTGAAACTGCTGAAATCGAGATGAAACTTTGTGGTCTGACAGAATGTTCCTTTTCCATCAAGTGTCTTTATTGCAGTGGTCTAGTGTTAGCAAGGTGGGACTTGACTAGATTGTTATATTCTAACCCCTATTAAAGATGCTTGTGGACCCTGTCTTAGTTCAAGGTGCGATAGCTGACAACAAATGTTGAGGATTGATGGTTGCTTGTACACTAGATGGTTGTACACTAAACCTGAACTCTTGCTGTGCTAGTGTGCATTTTGGTGTCCTTGTTCAAAGCCTATTTGAATAGCTTTTTTTTAGGAAAGAAAGGCTATTCTCTTATGGGTGTAGTGGGTTTTTTTTTGTGATGTTACATTGTTCTTTACAAAAAAAAGTACTTTTTCAAAGTAATATTTAGTATTGCTTTTTGCCTTGAGTGTTGCAGTGTCTTGTCTTATGTTGGCCACCCTTCTGCTAAGTCTTCAGAACCATGTGCAATATAATGCAAAGGACAAGATCTGTAAACATCTGTTGAAGACCTGTTTCACAAGATTAGCATTCTTTCTTGTATAGTTCTCAGTATTGGCAACGCTGGCGCTGAGGCAGTGTTGTAATTTTTGCTAAATCGTAGAGGGTAGTCATCTGCTTATCATGTCAGGATTTTCCTCCTGTGTTTAGAGGAACATAAACTTTTATGTACTGGGATGGGGGGGGGGGTGCGGCGGAAAACAGGAAGGGTGTTTCGCAGTGTTAACAATAAAATGAGAGAACTATGAGTAAAAAGTGCTGGCTGTTTTAGGGAGATAATTCTTACTACAGTTACTAGGGGTTTCATATGCCACTGTCCAGCTTTTCAGTAACTCAGAATGTGAAGTATTAGTTGTTGTTTAAACTGAGGCTACTGTCATCGTACTATGTGTCTGTAGTAAGAGCTCAACTGAGAAGCATAAACTACAACAGCTGTTGGCAATACGGAATTTTCTGTTTTCTAATGCTAGTTAAATACTCATTATAGTTGTGACCATCTTTCAGAAGAGTTTTCTGAAGTAGTATTCGTTAGCAATTAAGACAAATTTTATACAGGCAAACTGAACTGTTAACATAATTCAATTGCCAAAGACTGGAATAATAGGGTTTTTCATTTTAATTTGCAAGGCATTTAATCTGTGGTGCAAGTAGACCACTTTAGAAGCATTATTACTGACCAAAGCTTCTCACATAGCTTGCTTGAAGAAAAGTTTTAAGTATTTGTTTGTGGTATCAAATGGGACCCTTGATATAACAGAAAAGAACACAAGAAGGTCTCACATGTTTGGAATTACAAGTTACAGACTTCTGGAGACTCTGAAATACTATGAAATTGCTAGTACTTGCAGAAGCATATCCAGTTACTCATTCTCCTTCTCTAAAATGGTGTATTCCATGACTGTGAAGCTCTTTAAAGTATGCTTTAAAGAGAATACATTTAATCAATAGATGTTTAAACTCAGAAATTTATATATAAGAAATCATCGACAATAGTAACAATTTTAAAAACAAAACCTCAGCCTAGAGGATATAATCTGACTCATGTTCAAAGGTGAAACGGACACTTGAATTCAACTTGGCAGACTGCAGTAAGTGTGAAAAGCTGGGTTTCTTAAATTCTTTTCTCATCCCATCAGATTTCTTATTGTTTTTCATAATGTCCTTTCAGATGTCCTCATTAAATCCTGACCTGAACTACTGATCTCAGTATACTGGGGCGGGGAGGAAAGCTAATCTATGTCTGTTCATCCTATGCTGTACCTGGGATACAGTGGAGATGTTTTTATTGGTGGCATTGAGTACAATTTGGGAAGGGCTTCAGGTAAAAAAAAAAAAAAAAAAAAAAAAAAAACAAACAAGAAACCCCCAAGAAAATTTAGGCTGGGGGGCGAGGAGGCAGTAGTTGTTTTTCAATCATTGAAATACGTTTTCAAGGTGAGTCACAACATAAATTGCTCATGTTGGACTATTCAGGTGTACTATTCAAGTGTGACTATTCAGTCTGTACTTCACTAACTTCATAGCAATGTCGTGTTATTGAAGTAATTCAAAGCAGCTGGATACAGTTGAAATCAAGGCTTGTTGATCTTTTGTACAGTACAAATAGTGTCTTAAACTTCGTAGTAGAAATACAAAGTGGCTGTGACATCTGCTCTGCCAAGTCCCTTCTCCCTCCTCTTCCCCACACCCTTTCCCCGGTGACCACTGGGATTGCAGAGATTTCCCTCATTGTTTCTTTGTCCAGGCTGACCTTTGTGGTATTATCCAGAAGGAAAGATTATTTAATTTCTTAATTATTCATAATGATTAACTATTGTAAGAATTCTTAGTAGCTTAACCTGTCACCTGTGTAAGTTTGTGCATACAATTTTAAGTTCAGTATGTCCAAATTTGGTTTACTCTACCTAAATTCTAGTACATTAAGAAAACGCCACATGCTGTATTGATTATCAAAAGAAATTGAAATCTGTTAAATTTAATGCTTTCTTTTTTTTTTTTTGACTGTTTTGAGCCACTGGAGTTCCTGGAGCCATGCTGCAGCTTGGGGGCTACTCATTTTTTCACATTAGCACCTTAGAGATAATACTTTGAAGGAGTTTTGCTGTTATGGATAGACTGCTGCAGGTTTCAAGCTGTAGTCAAAGACTGAATTATTACGTGTGCCATTCCAAATGCTCATTCTCTGTTTTCTGACTGCAAACATATAGATGTGTGTGTACTGGCCTATGAAGTAAATTTTTCCTTAGAATTTGCAACCAAAACTAGTAGTGCGTGTTTATAGGAATCCTGATGGCTTGCTTGCTTACTGTCATCTCACAAAAGCCATGCAGGTCTTTTAACAACATTCAGATATTTAGAAGAAAATCCAGGTTGAAATAAAAATGGACTGTTGACAGTTAAAGGCTCCAGAGAGGGTATTGTGTGTCTTAAACCCCAGTGTAATTTGATTTTTCTCTTCAAAATGTTTTATTTGATGGTCTGGAAAATACACTTCTGTCTTGTCAACAATATTTGAGAATGTCTTCTGCATTGTTGGAGTGAATGTGCAATTTTTTGCCCTTTGATACTCAGCGTTCATGCATACCCAAAACCAGCAAGAAAAGCAAATTGAAATTTGTTTTGAATATGACATGATAGTCTAATAA
>JAOTQQ010000012.1:31698109-31715344 GCA_026546715.1 Gallinago undulata | reverse complement strand
GGCCTTGAACCCCTCCAGGGATGGGGCAGCCACAGCTTCTCTGGGCAACCTGTTCCAGTGTCTCGCCACCCTCACAGTGAAGAATTTCTTCCTGATATGTCTAATTGGTAAGAAATACCAGGAGAAACTGGTAACAAAACAAGTTCTAACTTCATGGTTATTACTCGATAGTTTCTCTCAGTTGTGTTTTGTCCAAAAATTGTAGCTGAAAGCTCCCACTAAAATGAGAGCAAAGGACCTGAAACACTGAAGTTCAGCATATTTGAAGCTTCCAACTCTGATTTTAGCAGTGATACAAATTAGGGAGCGTTAAGAAAATTGTTCTCTGTGAACCAAAAAGCTGAAGTCCAATTACAGAAACCTGTGGGCGTTTTCAATTTGGGTTTTGTTCTTTCAAAATTCAGGGGTGCAGTGTGCAGGAATAGCACGGAGGCATTTGGGTGCAAAAGCAGGGGAAATGGGTGCAGGGTGTGTTCATGGTCAGGGAATTAAGATAATGGCAAGTGAGAGGGAGGTGGCTACTTCCTGCCAGGTTATGGTGTTTGTGGCCAGTAATTGCCAAGGGCTGAGAAGTTGTTAATTAGGTAGAAAGCAGAGGCTGGACAATTGTGTTGTCTGGAAGCCAGAGCCAGGGAAGGAGTGAGTGTCCCAGTCCTCAGCTTGGAGATTGTTTCTTCCAACAGTTAGATGTAACAACCAGCCCATCTTATTTGTCACAGGTCCCTGGAGCTGTGGTGACAATGGTGGTGTGTGACGGGGTGTGTTTTGTGCCTTGTGGAGAGTGACATGACATGGTCCATGTGAAGAACAGGTGAAGGTGGCAATTCTTACTGTACAGGGACGTACTTAATGTGTGAACATTGTTATGTGTATGTAATTTTGTTAGTTTTAGAAATGGTCACTTAATTCTATCAGCCCTGAAATAGGAAGGATAATTTGTGGCTGTTTTTTCATTCATGGTTTGGTTGGTTTGTTGGGTTGTGGGTTTTTTTAATAGTTTGGTTTTTTTTTAACCGAGACCAGTTGGGCAGAGGTCTCGGCGTTAGCAGTTTTTCTGTGTCCTCCCAAGCAATTTTTCTGATGGGAGCCCCGTCTCTGCTTCGTTAGGAATGGATTTAGGAACCCAGTTTAGATAAGCTCCTGATTCTGTTTAGGAAAGAACATGGCCTGGGTAACTCTCGTGCTGTGTCTCTAAACACAGCTGAACAGGTTAAATAACCTTTGGAAGTCATTCCCGTGTTTTCTGTACTTCCAGGTAAGGGTTTGTAAGCACAGTCAGAACTCTGATGGTAACTAAAGTTATGCAACAAAGTAAAAATAACCAAAGTCAGGAAACTTACCGTGTACTAGCACAAAGTAACACTGAGCTCAAGTTCACAATTGAGTTGCAGGGAGTATTTAAATACTGATTTAGACAAGCCTGACAGTTGGGGGAGGTGTTTGTGTGGCCTCACTTCTGGGCTTGGGGTATAGAATGCAGGGCAATACTTGCTCTTAAGCATGCTGTGTTCCCAAATGCTGCAGAGGGGTGGCCACAAGAAGTTCACAACAGCTGCTACAGGGGCTGAGGCTGTGTGTAATGGAAAATCTGCACCCCATGACAACAGTTCAGAGAGATCTGTGGGGGTTAGATGTCGGGTCAAAATAGCTTCTGAGTATGTGTTCAGCCTGGAGAAGAGAAGGCTCTGGGGACATCTGAAAGCCCCTTCCAGTACCTGAATGGGGCTACAGGAGAGATGGGGAGGGGCTCTTTATCAGAGAGTGGAGCGACAGGACAAGGGGCAATGGTTTTAAATTGGAAGAGGGAAGATTCAGGTTAGATATCAGGAATAAATTCTTGAAGTGGCTGTAGTGGAAATAAGTTTCCCACTGTGAAAAAGGTTAATGATGCTTCCCATGTAAGACTACTTTTTAAACTTAAAAAGTAGTTATTTCTCACTTTAAAAAAGTGTCTTTTTCTTTTGTTTTTGGTGGAGCATTCCAACTATGAAGATGCCTGATATGTTAGGGGTCAAGAACAGAGAATTGTGGTCACCAAGAACCAATGATATATAACTGTTCCACCAGCCCGATCTGTGATTCCACCCTCATTCTCCTCCCAGTAGGGTGTTAGGACCAAGATGCACATTCTCTGCACAGCGTCTCAAATTCAGGAATTCATGAACTGCCGAAACTTCCAGGCTGAATTCTTTCATGCAAACCCAGTCCCATAATCCATGGAACCACACATCGGCAGTGAGCAGCACAGGCACCAGGTAACCCTCCCAGATGCTTCAGTATCTTTGTCTTTCAAGATTTGCCCCAAAGGGAACTACTGATGGAGAACTCCTTGAGTGGCACACAGGGGCATCACAGGAGCTTGTGCTGGGCTTTATATTTGATTTAAAGGAAAAAAAAAAAAAACCAAACAAAAAAAACCAAACCCAAACCATATTATTGTAGAACCATGGAGCAGTGTGGTGTGGGAACTGGTCTTGCAAATCTCTAGATGGAGGAACCATGGGCTGTTCGGATCCCTCTTTTTCACTGCTCCATTTTTGCTCCTGTTCTGAGCTTTTCACTGGTTTGTTTTGTGGATCCAAGGTTATGAGAGATACTTATTCCCTTCAGTACCTCTCCAGTAACTGTAAGCTGGCACTCTCTGTCTCACAGTCAAAACCTTGTAAATTCATGGAGATGAAGAGAACCTGAAGGATGGCTAAAGGTAACCGATGTTCATTAGGCTTTATTAATTGGCGATGGCTCTGCTATCTTTTACAGGTGGTGTGGAATCAGCCACCTGACTCTTGCAGCAGCACAGGAGAGAAGCAGCACTGAATGTCGATTACTAAATCACTGTTGATGATACATGAATCACTGGCAGCGCACACAGATCTTTAAAAATATTGTCTGGTGTCCAATCTCACCCCAAGCACAGGAGATGCCTCCAACAGGGAACGTTCCACTGGTTGGTGTCGCTCTCACCTGCACAGCTGGGATGTTCTGGTGCGATGTGAACTGTGGCAGGATGGCAACAGAACGGGGGGCTTTGTTGGCAGCAGCTCTCCCCTGCTTGTCAACTTTCACAGTCTAACAGGCTTTCATAACGTTCCTATTTCTGTTCTGCTCCTTGCTTTAGACATTGGGTTTTCCCCTTCCTCCAGGCTGCTGGATTCCATGCAGGACTGGGCAGAGAGGAGCAACATCTAAAGAACAGGAAGGTGGTCCGTTTCGCACTGAAAAACCCCAGATGCCAAGTGCCATGGTTACTTAGCAGCTGAATCCCTCCTGGCTGAGGATCCTCTCTCCCAAGAGCAACTGCCAATTTGGATTTCTAGGTTGTGGTTTTAACAATATTTTGTGATAAATGCTCAGAAACTGGTCTCAAAATCAAACAATCAAAAAACAGCAGCAACCGGAAAAAAAAAACAAACCCCAAGATTATAACAGTGCGTCAAATACATCTTCAGTGTGACTGAATTATTTGTGCAATTTCACAGGGCACGAGCACCTCTAACAGTGTTTCCTCATTCAGAGCAATTAATTCACTTTAGGGGAAGGTTAATTACAGGTATTTGAGCTTCCCATCAGCAGAAGTGTGACTTCGCCGGCCGCTGCCTCCATCCTGCTACGGGGTTGCTGCTCAGCACCCTGTGTTCTCACTGGCTTTCTTCTTCCTGCACCGCAGGGGGACCGTGCACCAGATGCTCCCTTCTCCTCGGCCAGAAGAGAGGAAAATAACCAGAGAAAACAGGTCCTAACCTACATTTCTCTTCCCAAAGCCTCTCCTCCTCGTGTATCAGTGGATGCCTGAACAGTGACAACGCCAGCCTTGTCCAAAGGAACATCTAGCAGGCCTGCTGTCTCTTCAGAGCAGCCAAGAAAGGGTTTATTTGCCAAGGTGAAGACAAGCTTCTCGCTTGTGTGGAGGCATCCTTCATAAGTTTACAACAAGCATAAGTAGTACTGAAAGGGGCTGGTGCCAAATCTGCTGGAGCAGTGATGGCAGCACAAGGAACAGGGGTTGTTGCTGTGCAGCTGGGGTGGCCCTGACTCTCCCAGGTGGTGGTTGATACCATCCCATCAGCTGTTAGTGCTTGAGAGAAAACGTAGCAAGAGCTAAACCCAAAAATCTCGTGCCAGTCTCACATTCACAGTGGAACATAAACTATAGGGGTTTTTTTCTTGTAAAATAAAAACCCTTTCAAAGCCTAGGTTTCCAGGCGGTCTTAGATACAGTGTGTTTAATTTCCAGCCACTGGAGGCTAGAATAGAACTCATGCAGCAACCCATCTGAGGATTTCATAGGAAGAACAATGGGTCTTCAAAATATAAAAAGGCAAAACCTCATGGGAGTTAACAACTGGTCTAGATACTGATGTATCTGAGAATATTCCCTGGAAAGGGAAGTTCATGCTGGGATAAAGTCACCTGATGTGTGGGAAGGTAGGATTTGGTTCCTACCTCATCCTGCGTGGGTAACCATGGACAGAACATTTAATCTCAGATTTCCATGTATGAAGATGAGGTTAAAAAATACTCTTCTTCCATAATTTTTTTTTTTTTTTTGGTCTGTTCCAGCTTTGGAAGACAGGGAGTGAGCAATTTGCAAGAGAATCTGTGAAAGATAAACAACTTTATACAAATCTATAAATAAGTTTATAAGGTACTGACTGATGCAGAACATATCAGAGTAGCCACATGAGCACGGGGATTTCTGTAGGGACTTGTCCGTCTGTCCCAAGCAGATGTTGCAGGAGAGGACATGTTTTCAGAGAGTCCAGTTCTGGAACTATACCACCAGGAGGTTTCTTCCTCACGTGGATGCAGATGATGAAGGAACAGACAGCTTGCTTCAGCCTGGGGAAAGGGCTGAGCTGTTTATGATTTGAGGAACCCACATCAACTTATTTTTGTTCAGACAATTATTCTATTACCCAACAACCCCTCCCCACCTGGCAGGAAAAAAACAAGGAAACCAGAGGGTTGAAATGTAAACAGATTTAATAGAATAAAAGTAGGTAATTAACATTAATAATACTAAAGAACCCATATTGATACCAATATAAAATATACAAAGACTATGCTGAGCCCATTCTATCGGCGGGATGCTGTGCACTGCCAGCAGGGACAGCAAATGTCAGACACTGCGACTGCTGTGGCGTCAGGAGGAAGGGAAGGGCCCAGGGGTCCAGCACCGGGGCAAGAAATTCTTAAGATCACAGCCATCACAGAAGAGAGAGAACTTCCAGGCAAACTTTATAATTTTTACTGAATGTGATGTTCGTGGTATGAAATAATCCTGTTGGCCAACTTGGGTCAAATGCCCGAGTCTTGCTCCTCTTCATCCTGCACCTGGTGAGCTCGAAAACACTGAGACCTTGAATCCCACATCGCATAGCTGGCTGTAAAGTCTAGCATATTTTCACAAATTCAGACACTAGAGTCTTCTCAAAGTGTAGTTTTCCCAGGCATTAAAATAGAAATTAGTCCTGTGTCTTTCAAACCAGGACAACATCTCAGCTGTCTCCAAAAGCAGAGAAATGGGGTTTTGAGGAACTGCAGGCCAGGGTCAAACCCCCTTCAGAGAGGGCAAATGAAATCCTGTGCCCTGGCTGGGGAAGAGATGAGAACAGTGAAAACAGGAGGCTGATATCCAACTTGGACGTATCAGAACTTCAAACTGGAAAAACTTTGGATTAAATGATTCCACTCGGGTTCCCAGACTGCAAAAAGAAACAGCTTCTCTGGGCAATAGTGAATTTCCACCTATTCATGGAGAGGATCTTTAGCAGCTGTGGGAACAGTGCAAAAAGGGATGCAAAGTCTAGAAACCACCTGCTGCTTCATCTTTTTCTTTGGGGCTGTCATAAGTCCTCTTTAACTAAGAATATCATTAATCAATTTAATTAACTAATGGAGGCAGGTAGCTGGGAAATTGCTAGACCTATGAAGGACATGTCTGTTTTTTAAATGAACTCCCCACAGCAGGCAGATCCTGGCTTAATTATTTCCTCTTTGAGTTTCTTCGAAATATTTTTCCACCGTGGGCATTGTGCAGTTCTCCCTTGTTATGGTGTCCCACGTTCTGGAGTATTGCAAGCTGTGAAGGAAACAGGAAAGTGTGTGAGGCATCTCTAATGCACAGGAAGAGTAAGTAAGCAAAAATAATGAGAATTAAGTCAATGGTAGGTACCTAGGGTGGGGGAAGTGTGGAAGAAGCAGCTAAATGAAGACTTAGCTAAAGTTTGCTGCAAAACAGGCAGGTCAAAACTTATCTAAAAGCAAAAGCTTTGTTTTCTACCCATGCACTTATCCCTCTGTGAGGGGTCGTGAGCCCAAACCCCTTGGAAGAGGGAGCAGAAGAGCTAATGAGTTTGTGCTAACCTGCCTCAGAACATGGGGATTCCCGTGCAGAAACGTACCCCTGGGGAGATGGAGAGCTTTCACATCAGCTTTGGGGCTGAGCAGGGAAAGAAAGCAAGTGTGAGAGAAGGTATTTTAATGAGACGGGCACCACAGAGATCTGGAGGAGGCGGAACTTCAGGCACCCTTCAGGCATCGTCTCGGAGAAGACTCCTGCAGTAAGGCTAGGCATGAGGGGTAGGTTAATGACAGACAAATAGGGACTGTCATGCCCTGCCCTTAGTGACATGTGTCACTCAAACACATTTCTTATTGCTTCCCTGTGACATGAAGAGCAAATCAGTGGCTCCTCTCCCCTGCCCTGTGGTCAGAAACCCGCTGACGGTCCGTAGCGACTGGGACTCCTCTTTCCAGGCAGGAGGCAGTGAGGGGGAGCAGGGGAGTGTGGCTGTGACTCAGGTTCCTGCCCAGCACCCCGTGTGTCACCACGGGCAGGATGCACCTTTTGCCTTCTGAGTAGAACCTGGGATCAATTTCTATGTTCTTTTTTTAAAAGGCATCTTGGCTTTTTCTTGACTGGAATGTCCATTGATAACTGTCCTTTAAGGAAATGCTGATGGTGGTGACTCCCTTTCTCCTGGAATAGGTGCAGTTTCTATAAATCCCTGTGGCAGCTGTTACTCTGCCGAAGTAGAGGTGCTGCAGAGAGAAAGTAGGAAGACGGGAGAAGGAATGTGTCCCACCACTCGCTTCCTGGAAACAACAGCAGCTTCTTCTGGCTCACTACAGTGATGGACTGGGAAGTCAGGCGAAACAGTGTAGCATCTACTTACGTTCTTTCTTTTAAAACAAAACTGGTGAGGTTCAGCTGTCCTCAGCAAAGGGATGATTTTTTCTAGAAGGTGTAGTAACTCCCCGAATGGCAATCCACATTGCCTGGAGTTAATCACTCTTAGAGAGTCACCTCCCCTCTGCCTGTCCCTCCCCTGCCCTGAAAAAAGCACCGAACAGCATTTTTAAACAGTGAGCTTTCAAGGTGTCATAGGTGTCACCCTTTTTTAAAAAAATGCAGTCCAAATTAGCAAATATCCCCTTTGAGATAGTGTGGCTCTGTCTCTCCAGGCAGACAGTCTGTGTTATCCCGAGGATGAGCCGGGATGGGTTAGCAGAGGATGCTCAGAACAGGTCTGATGGCTTCCCACCTCTCCTGATTGAGACACCGTTTTACTCGGTGGCTTCTACACCCCGGTCAGCCTTGATGAGATGTTAAGTGAAACCACTGACACTCCAAGCACTTAAGAAACTCCTTTTGTAAGGTGTGTTTTGTTACGTGAATAAAACCCATTCCTTATGTGGGTTTTCTTTTTTTTTTTTGGCAGCAGGATGAAGAAGCGGAGAAGTGTCTCAGGAGAGCTCTGCGTGTCATTCAAGTGCTGTGAAGGTGCCATTGCTACCTTCACGAGTTTGGAAACCTACTTGCTGCTTGCAGGTGATTTGAGTACAGGAGCTCCCCTTTAGAAACATCATGGCAAGGTTTGAGCACTCTTTTACAGAAACATTGTGGTTCCAGTGGTGAAACCGGGATGGTTTATGAGCTCAGGAGTTGGATGGACAGGGATATTATGCATATCACAAAGATGATATAAAAACCCCTCCAGCTTGCTCGCTTTTGGGGAGTGCTCTGGGTGAATTTTCCTGCAACACCTGTTTTCTTACCCTTTCTCCCCTTGTCCTGTAAATCACACGGGGGGAGGGAGGGACCCCAGGGCAAGTGTCCCTGGAAGTGCTGTGGCCAGTTGGTGCCTCCTGCCCTGCATGCTCCCTCTTCACCTGGGGCAGACCTACAGTCTCAACCCTCCAATGCCTGTTGTGTGTGCCCCAGCAACCCCTGTCCCGCTCAGGAGGAGCCCCTGCCCTCCCAACTCCTCTGACCACATGGTGCTGGGGGGGAGAGCAGCGTCCCCCATCAGCACCAGCTGGGGAGCCACCTCCCCGTGTCACCCCACCGATGGGCTACAAGTGATAAAACGATGGCTGTCTCCAGCAAAAGATGAAACCCACTCCCTTCTACAGCTTCGGGAGGGAAAACTAACTGCTGGCAGCGGCGCAGGGCAGGGGGAAGCTGAGCAGAGCCGGGGGAGAGGGCTCCCACCACCTCCGGATGAACTGCGAGCAGCTGCCGATGGATCCGGCTCCGGGCTTCACCACCCCACCGGGATGGGTGAAATGGATATGGGGAGGTAACCAGGGGCTAAAAGCAGCGTCTCCGCTCGTCTCCCGCTGAGCCTGGAGAGCGGCAGGGAGGATTTCCACTCGAATACCTACCCGAATAGCTAAAATCCTCCTCTGCAGCATGTGGAAATATAAACCTTCGTTTTCCCGCCTGTTAAAGCCACCTGCTGTTGTCTCCTCCTGTTTTCTACTTTTAGCTCATTAGTTCCACCGCGACTCCGCTGCGCTGCCTCGCTGCCTTTTCCCGACGGCACGTCAGAGGCAACCCAATGCATCCGAGCAGCTGTTTCACCCATTTGCTGCTGAAAAGCAGCGGGGACCAGCCTCGGGTCCCCGCCGAATAACAGCCCCGGGGAAGGAGCAGCCCCCAAACTCTGACGGCTCCAAACGCTACCGGGGACTTTTCGTCACAGTCTCCTCTCTAACTTCTCCTGGGTGAGAAAGATGAGCCTCCGTGGCTACAGTGATAATTTTACGAGTTGGCTTCTTAAATACCATCACGACAACTGCTCGTTGAAGGATGCTGCCAGCTTGCTTTCTTGACTGTGATACCCATGCAAAAACTCCCCGTAATCTTCTACTAATCATGAGGAATGCGAGTGGGACTCTGAAGAGCTACCCAAGAATTCCCAAAATTTCACCAGGTGCATTAGATCTGGCTTAACCGCAGAAGGCTCCGCTTTGATTCTTTTCCATTGCCGGGAAGACAGCCTTCCTCTTCAACAAGAGAGAGTGTTAACTAAATCAGTATCACCTCCACTCTCAAAATAGAGTTCCTCCTTGACAAAGATAGAGGAAAAGTGTCGTGTAGAAGGGATAGAATTAGACAGGCAGGATTTGCTGGTTGTCTGGGTGTGTGGCAAAATCTGAACAGCATTCCTGTGCTTCGGCGATGGGAAGAAGAGTGAACACGCCAGAAGTGGAGAGGGAACGGAGGTGTAAGGAAGGAATTTCTCGTTGCTTTGCTAAACAGGTAGGGAGAGGGGAACACAAGGTGCAAACTGGAAGTGCAAACTGGAAAATTCAGGAGTAGGTCAGGAAGTTACTGAAGAAGCAGGAAGGAGAGAGGAAAGGAAAGGTGTGGGGGGGATGCAGGGAACAGAAGAATCTGGAGAGCAATGGTTTGTGGAAAGAGGAAATTTTTGGAAAAGCCAGGAGACGGTCACTCTGTGGCGAGAGCAGGCGGTTGCAGAAATTTTGTGGCCCTTGTCTATGGAAGAGGGTGGAACTGAGCCAGATGAAGATGCAGAAGATGTTATGCTTGTCCAAGAAGTCACCTCTGGTGGTGGATGACAATACCTGGAGCTTTCCGCTTGGTCACAGTGTTTCCCACAACCAGTGTCCCTACCTCCAAGCTCCTTCAGTCTCCCCTCGTCTTGCTGCAGAGCTGAGAACTAAGTCACCTCCTCGCCTCCAGCTACAGGGAAGTTTCTTATTACAGAACGTTGTTTTGTGATGAATCCATTTGTATGGTATTTTGCTGAGTACAAACTATTAGCATTTGAGTCAATAACCATGGAACTTGTAAAATTTCAAAGCAGCAGAGAGATTTGCAGAGAGGAGGTGGTGATGTTCACAGTCCTGAAGGGTTAGCAATAATCAAGAAGCAAAACTTCAGAGAGGTCTAGAAACAGTCTTGTTTTTCTTCTTGCAACCAATACATTGTCTGTCTTCTGGAGTCAAACAACTCTTTAGTTACTGAGTGCACAATATGGATTTTTCACTTCTGCCCTCCTTTTTTTTTTCCTTTCCTTTATGCTGGCATGAATTCGCTCTTCCTGTCAGACATCGGTTACTGCAAACCCGCAAAGATCTCATCTGCTTTTAACTTCCTCCTCTCGGCTCAGGGTCTGCACTGCTTCTTCTCCAGCATAATGCCAATTTCTTGCCAGAAACCGTCTCTGCTCTAGCTAGCGTCTGCCTGAGCTTGAGAGCACGCTGACCCCAGCTTTTCTGGCGGCGGCGGCGGCTCCCTGAGCCCACAGCTGCTCCACCCAAACCTCTGGTGAGACGTTACCTCCACCGGAGCCCTGCTCACAGGAGATCAGTCATCAAAACAGAGCTGGAAAATATCTGAGCGCTGTTTTTGAAGAGCAATCCCCCGGAGGGGCTGCTCAAGCATGTTACGTTGAGCTGGTCTTTCACCACCCCGCAGCTTCGCCGCTGCTTCCCTGCCCTCTCCAAGTCCCCATCAGAACATCCGAGGGTTCCCTCTGGCAGCAGCGAGGCTCCGGCAAACCCTGTGGCTCTCCCCAAATCTCTTCTCGGGGGCAAGCCGGAGCCCTGCAAATGTGGGGACCTGCAGAGGTGGGAGCAGTGCTCTTCCCCATAGCTCATCACCTCAAGCACGGTCCTGTTTGTGCTGGTGGGAAGGAGTGATGCACCAGCGACGTCCCAGTCTGAAGCCGGGGTGCAGGTGGAAGGCAGTGCCCTGCGCAGGGCTCCCCGGGCATGAATCATCTACTGACACCCTGATCAAAGACTTCCCTTTCTGCCTTTAGCCTTCTGGCATGGATCAAGATGGCAAAGGGATAAAACTCCTGCCACAGGACGTGGGTACCGACGCACACCAGGAGTGAATTAACCCCCCTCGCGTTAAGGAGCAGAGGGATGGAGGCACAAAATTGCTCAGTAAAGGGAAGTTTGGTAAAGAGAAGGGAGGAAGGCAGGTAGAGAAAATGGGAGACGGGGGATAACAGCCTGGGAAAGAAAGTTGGGTGGGAGCTTAAGGTCAGTAGCAGGGTGACCTTAAGGGAAATGGGAAGCAGGGTGGAAAACCCAGATGACACAGGAGCAACACGGCTACGAGCTGAGCAAAGGAGAGCAGAGTCTGGGTACGAAAATAAGCAGCACCAGAGGTTTGTCACGCTTCTTCTGTGTAAATACACCTCAAACTTAGCAACTGGCCACCTGTGTTGAGCAGCAAGGAGACTGTTGCCCTGAAAACTTGAATGTGAAGGCATCAGGGAGGATAGGACTGTATTTTATGAAGGGGAAAAGAAAAAAAAAAAAAAAGAGATGCTGAAGGGATCTGCAGTGACTGTGATACACCTTGGGTGTGTTGCATCCAGCCGGTGTGTGGAGTGCAGCTCCCACAAGGTGACTTGCTCTTGGGTTTAGCACTTGCTACCCTTTTCCCTTTGGCTTTGGCTGGAGGAAGAGGAAACAGTCTGAACATGATTGCCTAGGACACCAGGCTTCCGAAGATCAGATTTACCTACAGCACTTGGGAAGGATGGTGTCTGTTATCTATGCAGGGACGTAAAATACACCTCCTTGGGAACCACACATGTACACAGTCTTCTTCTGGCGCCGCTATCTTCTCCTCAAGACCACAGCCAAAGAAAATAAGAGACGCCAGCACCCCTGCTAGGGGCATATGTCTGAATAGGCACAAGCTTAATAATGATCCTATTTAAATATCTATAGACCCAATTGTGAATTGTTAATGTAAAGCACGCACATGCTGCAGCATTTTGGGGTGGTTTGGCTTTCCCTTGGCGAGGTGAGGGCACCTTCCGCCAGGTCAGTGCGAAGGAAAACCTTGGTGTCTCCCCTTTCTCCCGCTGCTTTGAAACCAGGATCTCTCGTTGTTTTTTATTCCTGGTCTTTTGTGGCTACTGCGAAGGAGCATCGTCCAGAAGGCACCGTGGGCTTCTTCTCCCGCGGCTGCCGCCCTCCCGGCCCTTTCCCAGCCCGGGGGCCCCCCGCCGCAATCTGCCAGCCCTCCCCGGCCCCGGGGGGGAGGCAGGGACGGGGGGCGGGAGGGGGGTGGGGGGGGAGGTTGGCAGGGGCCGGGGAAGGATTTCGGTGGGTTGTGAAGGGACACCGGGGGGATGGGAGAGCAGCAGGCAGCTCGGGGGGCGGCGGGGGGCCACGCTGCCGCCTCCCGAAGAGGGGGGGGGGTCCCCGTGTCAGCGCTCTGGCCGCTGTCCCCCTCCTCCCCCCCCCCCGCCCCCGGCAGAGCCAGCCGGCCGGCCAGCAGCCACCCCCGGGCCGCCGGGGGCTGCCTGAACCCCCACCGGCCATTTTTGGTGGGGAAGGGAGGGTTCCCTGGGCTTTGTCTGGGTGGGAGGGTGGCGCCCCCCGGGCTCCTCGGCCATGTGGGGTTTGAGGCTGCGAGCGGGCCAGCGCTATGGGGGGGTCGGGGGGGTGTCGGGGGGTTTCATCTCTCCCTTGGGCTTTCCTGCACACCCGTGCCTGCAGGATGAACCTCACATGCTCTTTCAGCCCAGGAACACCCTCCCCCATAAAGGGTCTCGCCCTTGTTGGAAGGGAAGGGAGCCTGGAGGTGATCCTCATGGAGCATCCTCCAACCCCAAAGCCATCTCTGGCCCCCAGCATCCCTGCTCCTGCCCACCCCCAGCTCCCGCTTTCCCAAGGAATCTGGAGCAGCGTCAACCCTCAGCATCTGCTGGTGCAGCTCTGCCTCTCCCAGCCCTTCCCTTCCCTTCCCAAGGCGGAAAGATGTTTTCCCTGCTCACCTTCCCCAAGAAAGCCGGTGCCCTAAAGCTTTGGAAGGTTTCTTCATGAATCGTTGGGTGGCAACTGTTGCTCCCAAGGGGGGGAAAGAGAAGGGAAAGTGTCATCTCTTAATTTTAAAAGCCTCCCTGCTCATTTTTGGAGTATATTGTAGGGTCCTATTGTAGTCAACACCCCCCTCACCTACTCAACTGGACGCAGGTGAACTCAATTCACCCCAAACAGCTTTCTCTTGGAACGCCCGGCTGCAGAGGGACGGTGCCTACATCAACCCAAGCTCCACGACCGCCCTTAAATTATCTGTTAGATTGGCCGTGTGTCTGCGGAACCTGTTTTATGGGCTTGTAAATGCCATTAAATCTGTTGGGGTTTAGCAGGTAGTGCACGTTTCTATCCAGCCTGTATTCAAGGGACTGCCACAGTAAAGCAGGAATATAGAAAATTTACATTTGGGAGTTAAAATGGTGTATCTGGAGTCCCCTACCACCCACGGGAGCAGTGGAGGTTTGACTCCATTGGGGTGGCATTGCTGTTCTTTCTAGAAAAATACCACATGATGGGTGGAAAAAGGATAGTTTCCCCCATTCCCAAAGGGCAGTTCCCCATGCCCACAGGCAGGTGTTTGGGGAGATGTCAAAGAAAAGGCAGCATTTCATCTGTGATGCTAATGAGCTGCACTGGCCTCAGCTCCTCTATTTTTCCTCTAGGACTTGGTGGCTCCAGTCAAAGGCAGCCCCACCACCCCTATCCAGGGTTATTTCTTACAACATTCCAGTGTTGAGCTTTTAGCCTGAGAATTGTTGAACTACTTCAAAAAAATTTTTGCTAGAAAGGAACCCATTCTTATTCTAGGACAACTCCTTACCCCTATGGGAGAACACTGGCCACAGCGGAAAGGGGTCTAAGATTTTGTGTTAATATATTCTCTGTTGGTGCTGTTTTCTGTTTAATTTAGTTACATACACATTACAGATTAAAATAGCAACTAACCATAACGCGAGCTCTCACTCCAAGGAAAGGAAAGGTTTTCATCGGCCCCTTGATTAGTCGTTGATGGCAATTTCTAATGCAGGGGGGAGCACAGTGCTTTGCCTCTTCTAAAACTTATTCCCAATTCATTTTGGGAATCATGTAAAAAGAGTGATAGAAAAGAATGGATTTCCTGGAAAGTCTAAGTGCTGTATTCGGTATTTAACTGCAAGAAATGCTTCACCTCTCACAGAAAACAACAAAACACCCCTTTTCTTTTACTCCGTTGTTACTGTTTCTTGAGGTTTTAGATTGTTGCTTCATTTCAGATGTACTTGTTCAGGATTTAAGAATGTTTGTATCCTTAAAGTGTATAAAAAGAAGATTAATAGTAATAATAAAGATGTACTCTATAAAGCTGGTTTTGCGATTACAAAATATTTTTAAAAACTTATCAGAAAATGTGTTAGTAAAAAATATTAGTAAATTAACACTTTAGCAAGAACAGATTAATACAGGAAAAAAACTATACGTTTAGGAAATATAACACATATCTGAAAGAAAATATTAGCTTTATTAATTTAGAAATTCAACAGTTTTGAAAATAAACCCTGGATTTAGCACATATTCTTAAATTTCATGTATGGGTTCTGCGTGTATGATGTTTACAACCAGAAATAGTCATTTGATAACCAGATCTCAAAGGTGTTCAGAGTTTTCCACTGCTTGACCTACAACTTCAGAACTGAAGAGCAAGTCCTGGCTTGTGTTGCCTCTTCACCAGGCTCCGCAAAAGTTTTAAGATGAGACTCCGTGCGCACAGATATGATGGCTTATGCTATAGGTTTGCAACAAGATGTCCAACATTTATTAAAAAAAAAAAAAAGAGGGAAAAAAAAAAAAGAAAGAGAGAGAGAGAGAAAGAAAGAAAGAAAGAAAGAAAGAGAAACCCCACATTTTCTGTAAGAATAAAACTAATCAATTGCAACTTTATTTGCAGCAGATGGAAACAGTGCGTGTCTGTACAATAGGGTTCTTGTGGGGATTTCAGGTATAAAACCTCATATCTTTTTCACTCTTTTTTTTTCCTTCATAATTTATAGTGAAAACAAAATCTTCCTTTAGGCTACAGTTCATCTGTAAATCCTGAAGGTTTGTTTTGGGTTTTTTTTCCCCTTCCTGTTCAAAACAGTTTCTAAGCTGTCTGGGAGCATGTATGGGGCAAAATGTATTTTTCTTATTGGAAAAGAAAGGATCTTTCCCTCTTTCCTAATTATTAAGACAACTGAACTTTGAAACTTGACATTTCTCTGCTTCTCATTGGAATACACCCATGAACCACTTCGAGGTTAGTTTTGAACCTCTGCAAGTTACTTACAGGACATGGGGAAAACCATAAATTAGGTTGACAGCATTTGCATCCAGAAAGCTGATCTGGTTTGTCCTGTTTTCTTCAAAAGCCAGCATTTGAAAATCCCATTTGCAACTTTCCAGTACAACTTTTTAGCCAGGCCAGGGAGCAATTTCCTAAGAAACTGAGGGGCACCTGTTGGCCTTTGACTTCATGGAGCCAGGAGACCCTTCTCTCTTATCTTCCCACTGCCCAGCTCCCCCTGCCCACGCTTTCCTCTCGCCCAAAGTAAATAACCACAACATGCTAAGAACACACACACGCTCAAAACTAGAGATATCAGGGCTGATTTTAGCTTCCTAAAGCTTAAGGCAGCATTCAAAATGTGCAATTAAAATTAAAATGACAAGACATAAAAAAGTTATATTCAATCAAATAATTAGACTGTATTACTGATATGAAATGTCCCCATTTATTCTTATTGTCTTAGAAATACAGAATCAATTATTTTGATTTTTTCTTTTTTTTTTTTTTCCTTTCCCCCTCCTTGTTTTTTTTTCCTTTTTTTCTTTTTTTTTTTTTTTAAAAAAAAAAACTGTAAACGATAAAGGTCTCTATTTTCACAAACTTGCCAGCGCTGCAGGAAATTTAACTAGAATTTCCTGAATTTCAGGGTTCAATCAAGCAACTTAAACACTCAGTTCAAGCATGTTACTTTACACCTATGCTTCACTACCATCAGAATTGATATTTGGATTTTTTTTGTTTCGAAAAAAATTAAGATCGCATTTTCACAAGAACTATATTTCAGTTCAAAATTAGGATTTCAGCATGGAATATTAATATTAGAAACCCACACAAAGCTCAAACGGAAGGGTACAAAACACTTCTGAATTTTCCTGGCCCCACTGTTGAATGTCAGGGAGTAGATTGAAGCATGCAATTAACATTTTTTTTCACCCAAAGAACGAAAATAAACAAATTTTGGCACGTTTTTGCTAACACAACGTTGACTATATTTTTACATTGTTAACTTATGGCAAACAAGGTAGGTTTTTAGCCTTGCCTCTAGCTGTTGCCTATGAGAACGTTTCACTGACTGTTTACATATAGGCTGGGGCTTTATCACAGGTCTGATGCAAGAAAGCTGAATTTTTTCTCTGGCCCCTGTGACCCCATTATGGTACTTTGTTAGTGTGTGTTCTGCAAGCTCTGCCTCGCTCCTCCAGCACGACCATACCTTCAAACAATGGACTCAAAACAGACTCACAAAAAAACCAGCTTCAAACTAGACTTGCAGACTTAGGTTTAGCTAAATACAAAATGTTTTTCACGTTTCCTTACTTGATTTCTAAACTTTGGGTTTGCTAGTACTTTCAAAGCATTTAAAAGCTCAGATAAACTGTTTACTGCTGCAAAACTTTACAGAAAACAAAAATATTTCCTGAAGGAAAACTTGAATCTGAAATTTGTGAAAACTACTACTTCGTCTAAGATATATTTGTGTGCCTCCAGTTGTATCAAGGATTGCTCAATTGAGATGTAAATTGAGCTTTAAAACAGGAACTAATTAGCATGAAAGTAACGCTATATGTATGTGCTTTAATTTTGTCAGACTGAGACTTGTATTTATTTTCACAGGCTACGCCTTATGGGGATGCAGGGGATTTTTGTTTTACAGATCTCTCTTCTCCTACTTAAATACTTCCTTTTGTAGAAGTTTTAGTTACTTCACTTAGTTACTTTTGGTAATAACTAGGCTGCATATAAAATGTTTTACAAAAAATAAGGTCAAACTTCGTTGACTAA
This sequence comes from Gallinago undulata, assembly GCA_026546715.1. Taxonomy (NCBI): domain Eukaryota; kingdom Metazoa; phylum Chordata; class Aves; order Charadriiformes; family Scolopacidae; genus Gallinago; species Gallinago undulata. The sequence goes on along the minus strand of JAOTQQ010000012.1, from coordinate 31,698,156 downwards.
TTAACTATCAGAGAACCATCACTTGGGGGGGGGGGGGGGGGTAGGGG